>OY039093.1:6311618-7511618 GCA_955850985.1 Elophila nymphaeata
AAACGAAATATCCTAATGTTTATTTAATTGAAAGGGTAATAAAAAAAATGGGACGCAAACTCCTTGTCAAGTGGTTGGGTCTTTCAGATACCGAAAATAGTTGGATTAATAGCAATTCAGTTGTACAATAATATAAGTGCAGCTTTATACATATCATTATCATTATATAAAAAGAAATGCTAGGAGGAGGACTTATAAACAATTTGATTAATAACTTACCTGTAGAACTTCACTTACCGGGATACAACTATTGTGGACCAGGAACAAAATTAAAAAAAAGATTGGCAAGAGGCGATAAAGGAATTAATCAGTTGGACGAAGCTTGTAAGCACCACGACATTGCATATACAAATTATACGGATTTACCTAACCGACACAAAGCAGACCTGCAACTGTTGGACATGGCTAAAAAACGCTTGCATTCAAAAGATGTGGGAAAAGGAGAAAAATTAGCTTCGTGGTTGGTTAGCAAAGTTATGAAAGCTAAAGTAAAAACAGGCTCTGGAGTTAAAAAGTTTAAATCAATGGTTTCGAAAATAAATTCAAAAATAAACAAAATGAAACCAAAAAGTCATACATCGTTAATCAATTATGCTTATAAAGCTGCTAAAAAAGTTATTCCAAAATGTGGAAATTTCCGACTTCCACGTGTCATACCGATTCCCAAAACTGGTGGGATATTACCTTTGATACCTATTTTCGCGGGTTTGTCTGCTCTTGGTGCTTTAGCTGGAGGTGCAGCTGGCGTAGCTAAAACAGTAAATGAGTATAAATCAGCTCAAAAGAACTTGAATGAGCTGGAGCGTCACAACAAAACAATGGAAGCAATTGCTATAGGAAAAGGTCTTTACATCAAACCGTATAAAAAAGGCAGCGGTCTATTTATAAACATTAAAAAAAACTAGTCCGTAGGCTACCCCGACGTGCTCTAACAAATATTGATATCATTAACCATTCTCATGATATACCATATTTCCGAGGAGTCTATATGAGAGATATGATGCCTCATAAAGCAAAACCGATCGAGTGTGGTATTGTTAACTTAGATAGTTATATGAACAATGGTAGTCATTGGGTAGCCTATGTAAAACTTAATAACTACTGTGAATATTTTGATAGTTTCGGTGATTTGAAGCCTCCTAAAGAAATAGTGGAGTATTTAGGTTCGAATAATATTTATTATAATTATGCTCGGTATCAGAATTTTAACAGTGTTAATTGTGGTCATTTGTGTATATTTTTTTTAAGGAATTTTTGGAATAAATATAGTATATAAACATTCATCCCTTGTTTCATTTCGTCATTTCCACGATGTCTTTTACTTTATCCATAACTGGTAAAAGTTCAATATTAACCACAAATTATTTACCAACTTTGGAACTGGATGGTGATTATGAGTGTTCTTTATTACATTTCTCCACCTTCAATTCTATACCAAATATTACAAAAAATAACAACAAATTTTATTATGGTAATGGTGAGGTTGTAGAAATTCCTGAAGGAACTTACGAGCTTCACGATATATATGACTTTATTAAGGCTAATATAAAAGGTTGTATGTTCAAATTATTTTGTAATAACAACACTCTTAAAACCACAATATACTGCACAAAGGATATTCATTTTGAAATGCAAAATTCTCTTGGAGATTTATTGGGCTATGGTAAAGTTCTTCTGAAAAGTAATAAATTACATGAGTCTCCCTTTCCTGTAAACATTTTATCAACAACAGTGGTACGCATCGAATGTGATATTGTTAGCGGTTCATATATCAACGGAAAATCAAGTCACATAATACATGAATTTGTTCCAAATGTGCCACCAGGTTATAGAATAATAGAAATACCAAAGAACACAATATACTTTCCAGTCAATAGACACTCTATTAATAGTATTAACATAAGGATTTTGGATAGCCTCAATAACCTTATCGATCTTCGTGGTGAAGAAGTACAATTGTATTTGCATATAAGAAAATATGATCGATTACAATAAAAACAGTATTCCACACATTCAAAAGATTAGTGGTTATCGTGCGATCCGAAAGAGAACACTTGCTTGTGGTAAAAGACAGAAATTATCTGAAGAGAATAAACAATTTTTGAAATTGATTGGGCTGTTGAAATGAATATCTTAAATATTACGAATACCCCTGTTTATGACAACTCGATAGAATGTATTGAAACTCATTCATACAAGCCTTACATAACAAGCTTCAACAGAAACGATGAAATAAGAATTCCAATAAACCAACAAGACTTATACATACTTCCAAGTGCAAGCACTTTGTATTTGGAAGGGATCGTCAATGTTTTCAAAAATGATAACAAGGATAGAGCGCCGTCATTTCATTTTACCAATAACTCACTTATGTATCTGTTCCAAGATATACGCTATGAATTGAACGGTGTTGAAATAGATAAAGTAAAGAATGCGGGCATTACTACTACTATGAAATCTTTATTATCTATGAATGACATCGAATCGAAGATATCTCAAGCATGGGGATGGGATATACAAGGCGTTAAAAATGATATTGGCGGTCATTTTTCTGCATCAATTCCACTTAGTCACATACTTGGATTTGCTGAAGACTATAAAAAAGTAATAGTAAATTGCAAACATGAGCTTGTTTTATTGCGAAGTAATACAGACCTTAACGCTTTAAAACTTAACACCGGTGAAACTGTGCGAAGTATTGAAATACATAAAATAATTTGGCGCATGCCTCATATTAAAGTATCAGACAGAGAAAAGGTTAAGTTACTTAAACTTCTTGAAAAAGATAGACCTATACAATTAGCGTTCAGAAATTGGGATATCTATGAATACCCATTACTTCCGAAGACTACGAAACATACTTGGTCTATAAAAACTTCAACACAAATTGAGAAGCCTCGATATGTGATTCTTGGACTACAAACTAACAGAAAAAATGACGTGTCTAAGGATATGTCCAGATTTGACCATTGCAACTTGCGTGACGTTAAAGTTTATTTAAATTCTACCTATTATCCGTACGAAAGCTATAATACAGATTTCGCAAAGCATTCTTTTGCTTTAATATACGAGCAGTTCGTAAATTTTCAACAGTCTTACTATGGTCGTAGATCTAGTTGTTTGTTAAGTGCTCAAGAATATAAAGACATTGCGCCATTATTCGTAATAGATTGTTCGAGACAAAACGATAACATAAAAACTGGACCCGTAATTAATATTCGCCTGGAGCTGGAGAGTCATAAAGAAATACCAGATCAGACGTCAGCATACTGTTTAATATTGAACGATTGTATCGTAGAATACAAACCTTTGAGTAATATTGTTCGCAAAATATCATGAGTTCAACTATTTTTGTTGACGTTCAAGGTTTTAAAGACTACCGTGGTAATTTCATAATAAAGGAGCTAGCGTTATCTACGAAGGAATTTACTCAAGTCTTTTTGATAAAGCCCCCATATCCGTATTCAAAGTTAACACCAGAAGAAAAAAGAAGAGTTAGGTGGATTGAAAGAAATAGAAATATTTATTGGAGCGAAGGAAATATTGACTACAGGGAATTCAAAAGATTAATTATTCCGATTTTACAAAATAAAACTATAGTAATGAAGGGGGTAGAAAAGCAGAAATGGATAAAAGACTTGTGTGATAACTGTATCTTGATAGACATCGAAGCTAAAGGCAGTCCTAATTTTGCAACGTTGTATGAAAATTATTGTAAATGTGCTTCTAGTTTTAATTGTTTAAACCATAATAATGTCTGTGCTCTCAGAAATGTTATATGTATTAAAAAGTGGTGCATTGAAAATAATATGTCAATTACAGATTTTTAAATAAATAAAGTATATTAAGTAAGTCTTTTATTTCTAACGATACCTCATAATGTGGGATAAAATCAAACAACAGTTTGCCTCAAAGTGTAGTATAATGAAATAAGAATAGGACACAGATATTTACAATTATCAAATGAGAATAAAGAATATTAAACATTTAAGACAAACTATTTACATCAGTACGCTCTTTTATTTACAATGTATCTCCGAAGGATTATATGTAACTAGAGAAGTTACACACAATTCCTACGCGAGAAATTTAATTTATGAAATTATAGATTATGATTATAGCCTTAGAAATTATAGCTATAACCACACAATGATTTGGAGATCTTATTAATCAAACCCTCCGTTTGGTCTAGTATAGGGTCCATATTCTCAGTGACCACGTATTGTGCAGACACCATTGAGTCCTCTAACATTTCATTAGATCTCTCCATATCTATTATTTCAATTTTGATTAAGCGCCGTCCTCGCGTAGGCGCACTCTTTACTATAAACGAGTGGCAATCTCTCAGGAAGGAGCTTCTTTTTTGTTTCCTCCTCCGAGTGATCCTCTTCATCGCCTTTAAAACTTTGCGTTGCAAAGGCGAATCAGGTCTGTCTTCACTCGAAGGCCTCCTCACGAACTCCTCCGTGAACCCTTCCAGAGGATCTTGAGCGTCTTGCCACATCGCTCGCTGTTCATTCGCAACAGAATTGTCATCGGGAATATAGGTGATTTGCGAAGAAGTGTTCTGAAATTAATTAGAATTATCGTGAGATACATTACTTATTACTTACAAACCCCCCATCTTCACTGTGGTAGGTAGACATATTTATTACTCACCATGATAACTGACGTTCACTTAGTTTCGTGTTTTCACAAGAATTAATTGTTGATGCAAATAAGCGATTATATATATACCAGTCATATTTTGCTGTAGGTGTGTGTATGTGTTTGCGTTTGTATTGACCTACATCTGTAATTTTGTCTGACATAGCAGAAAGACGAGTTAAATTACTAGGACTTCGGACTCATCAATAACATGTCGCGACTTGCTATTTTTGCATTACTCACAGTTCTAGGCATCACATTTCTTTTTGTCTGACATAGCAGAAAGACGAGTTAAATTACTAGGACTTCGGACTCATCAATAACATGTCGCGACTTGCTATTTTTGCATTACTCACAGTTCTAGGCATCACATTTCTTTTTGTCTGACATAGCAGAAAGACGAGTTAAATTACTAGGACTTCGGACTCATCAATAACATGTCGCGACTTGCTATTTTTGCATTACTCACAGTTCTAGGCATCACATTTCTTTTTGTCTGACATAGCAGAAAGACGAGTTAAATTACTAGGACTTCGGACTCATCAATAACATGTCGCGACTTGCTATTTTTGCATTACTCACAGTTCTAGGCATCACATTTCTGTTTATACAATTACAATTTGATGAGTGAGTTTACAATTTTATTAGGTTCAATGATAACTATAGAACAGTTAGGAAGATGTATTTAAAATAAAAATGCAGTTGTTAATGTATAAACGTTTATATTTATGTAATATTAAAATAATTCTGGGTACCGTTATTACATTCTAATCTTATTAAACTTATCTTAAATACAAATTACAAATTGACATTTGCGTAGAAAACATTACAATACAAAACATTACCTAAATTGAGAAATATGGAAACACAAACACTACAAAAACTATAGTACAATAGGTGGTCTTATTTCTAACACATTACATTATTTACTTATAACTCTATGTCTATTTTAATCCAGAAATCCGAAAAACGTAGATAAATGTCAACTTACTGGGTTTTCAGTAATAAAAACATTCATAACTTACAAGTGAAAATTGTGAGGTTTACAGTGAAAACAACATTCATAACTTCTAAGAAAATATAAATGGATGAATACTAAGATAAAGTATCCCTGTGACCCCATGATAAAGTTGAAATTTTATTTTTTAGTATGATACGTTTGTCGTCATTACCTGACAGGGCAATTTTGTTCTGTTCCTGTGTAAATATATCGTGTTTAAGGGACTTAAAAATTATATTCTTCTTTCGTAGAAAAGCATTTGTTTTTAATATGTTAGAGTAATCTTTAAAGTAAACTTTTTTTATTACTTGTTTCTGTATGCCTTTTGCTTTCTTTAATTCATCTTGCAGTGTTTTAATACAATATAATTTCGACCTTAAACCTACAAACTCTGAAATTAAATTTCCACCTAGTTCATCTTTAAACAAACCTGGTACTTTTTTGTTCTGATCTGGAATACCGTAAGAGTTATTTTCAGGATAATTACTAGTATCAAAATACTGAAGAAAATGTGATTTTAAATCTTTGTAAAAATCTTTGCTTTCTATAGAATAAAGAAAACTGTCTGTATCTGTATAGCAAAGCTTTATCTTTTCAGCATAAAAAGGTTTCATTACCGAGTAATGAAAATCAAACATATGGCTTTTCGATGTTTCCAAAACAGAAAAGCCTATGTATATAGGTTTGTCCAAAATAATTGATTCCGGTTTCATTTGAACTGCTACAAAATTTTCTGTAAAAATAGTAGCACTATGAAAGTTTGGTCGAGCTATCAGTTGCTCAGCTGATAAACTTTTCTTCGTTTTGTTTTCCTCATCACTCCACTTATTGACCAATTTTACAGTGACTCTCTTCTCAGTGTCCTCCAAGGTTTTTCCAAATATACTATTGTTTAGTAATTTGAAAAAATCTTGTTCAAAGGTAGAACTCGCTTGTTTTCGTAACTCTGTGTTCATGTCAATGTATTGCTTTAAATAAGGACTCTGATTGAATTGAATTACTCTATGTATTTTTTTTAACAATAACCCATGTTTCAAACATGTTTTTAGATGAACAAAATGGATAACATAAAAATATTTTTCGTATAAATTTGGAATTAATTTTGAAGTTTTTGAACCTGGCGGAGTAAATTTTTGAGCACAGAATGGAAAATCGTTATGATCATCATGCAAATACTCAGGATATTCCAAGTCAACTTCTAGTATATATCCAATGTCCCCGTCAGTTGGTACATTTCGAAAGTCAATTCTATCAATTTCTTGTTTATTCAATAATTTAAAATTTGAATGGGGCAAAGAGGCACACATCGCATAACCATACAGGTTATTACAATCAATGTAAACTAAGAAATTGTCTTTCTCTATTGGATTATAAGTTTGTAAATACTTATTATTGGCCTTTGAATATCTTGTAGAACATAAACATATACCACCACGTATACCTTTTTGAATCATTCTTAATATTTCCAAATTACTTATTAATTCTAATTTCACGTTTGTTTTTAAAAGCATAGCATCGAAACTTAGGCTAGGGGCTGTTACATAAAAGGCTGGATCTAATTTATAATTTGTCTTACATGTTTCTCGAAAACTTTCGAAGACATCCGCTAATAAGAGTACGTCCGACTTTAGATATAAATCAGTGTATTCTCCTAGATTTAATAATTTAAAAGATTTCCAAACTCTTTTTGCATGTTCATAATCTGTTTCGGATATATTACTATTAAATAATTTGTTGAAAAAACAGTCGTGTGGTGGTAGTTCTTGGTCTTCAAACGAACTCCAACTAGTCATATAATCGTAAGGATATACACCTTTACGTCGTAACAAGTCAAAATGCTTCTGAGATGGGAAAAATCGATGGAGGTGTTTGAAATCACTATCATTCAAGCTAGCAACCAGTTTCTCTAAGCTTGTCCCCAAAAATTTAAAAGAATCAACAAAACGAACAGGTACGATATCCTTGTCATTAATTTGAAAAAGTTTAGTAAACGATATATAATTTTCTTTAGTCTTTGCTATCACTTGTATTCTACCTGGTAACTCACCTAATTGTCGTATAAAAAGATGACTATCATAACCTGCCAAATTATGAAAGAATATAGGAATAAATTTTGGCAAACGGAACTTGATATTGCAATATGAATGAGCTGCACCGCGGTAACGTCCTGTAAGATGACAGTGATCTCTGACTTTATCGTCAAATAATATTTGATCGCAAAGAAAACATTTTGATGAGTTAGTAAAATGAACTTTGTCTTGATCTGTTAAAGACTTTGGTAGTGGCGACTGTAAAATATTATAAATAATAACTACATCCGCTAATAAATGTTCTAAGAACTTTTCTACACAGGAGGGACCGCGATAAGAAACGTACTTGTTGCGTGAGCTATCATAGGAACATACAATGTAGTATCCAAATGCAGCAGGCACATGTTTTTGCAACGACGATGTGCAGTCTCCATAGTTTGACTCAGATGGTATTAACAATGATTCGAAATCTGCGTAAATAACAAAAGGTATATTTTGCATTCGTTCGAAATGTTCAAATTGTAGTAGATTTCCCTTTTTTGGTAAAATTGTTGCTACACCACTACAAAGATGAGATTCTAATTTATCATTGTCATCAAAAAATAGCATACAATCTTCGCACAAATATATTTTAGAATGGTGTTTAGTCAATTGTTTGCGAAGTAATTTAGATAAATCTTTGATTAGACAGTAATGAGTACGTTTTCCATTCTCAAGAAAAAGCATGTTAACGTGGTGTTTTTTTCGAAATTCACTTTTGTATAGTGGTCCGACAACTTGACTGTTATTTTTGAGACCATAAATGTTAACACTAATACGAGGATTATTTTTTTCAAAAATTTTAATATCTGAAAACCCCACCGGAAACGAAATATCTCTAACATTGAGTACACTTTCAAAATGT
The DNA here is from genome assembly GCA_955850985.1 of Elophila nymphaeata. NCBI lineage: Eukaryota > Metazoa > Arthropoda > Insecta > Lepidoptera > Crambidae > Elophila > Elophila nymphaeata. Next base: position 6,320,200 of record OY039093.1, read on the forward strand.
GGATAGGCTGAAGTTCGCTGCGCATTATTTTTTACAGGAAAAAGTGAAGCCACGACACACCATAAAAAACAATAATCGTCAAAATTTTGAATATTGACGCATGCTTTTTTGTGTTTTATTGTCTTAGGTAAATCTATATAACTTGAGGCTCTCATAGGGTTGTATTTATTTATGTTTACTTCCAGGTATAGACTTTTCAAATAAGCCCAACCGCTATCTCTTTCTTCAAATTCTTCGACTTTTTTACACAACAAACTAGTTATATTTGAAAATAAATCAAGAAAGTCATAATTTTGGTGCAAAATAATGTTTTCGGTGGCAAAAGATTTAACGGCAACTGACTCATTTTTATGCAAAAAAAATTGACAAAACAACTCGAAATTCACTTTCAGATTAGTATGACTTTGAATTCGTGATGATAGTAACAGACTTACTCGTCCGCGCAAATGAGACAAAAATTCAACGGGTGTGTACACACGAACCGGTTGTTCAGGTACCTCGCTATTGCGAGCAACACCATCGCATCGAATTCGATATGACGCTATACGACTGCGGAAAGCGCTATGAACTTTTTCAATGCCTTCACTTTCAACAACCGAACTATTGTCTTTGTGTAAAATACTTTTTAAGTGAGCAGAGAAAGCCCTATTTTTAATGGATATGTTACACACTGAACAGAATATAGTCTTCGACATAATGAATTTGTTTTCACTGTGTTAGCCGATGAAGTGACTAATGTAGGTAAATACACCGTATATAAACTAATGGTAAACTAAGAAGTTAAGTATATGAAAAAAAGTAAAACGAATATTAATTGACCAAAATATAATTTACTGTGGAAGGAACATTAACTAGTTAGGTACCCAGCTTAATATAATCAATTACTTACATTTTCTTTTTGTGATTATAAAATGTTCCCTCCTCAGTAAATTTTGTTTTAGCAATTTTAACGAATTGCTTCAATGCAAGGAATTCCTCAGACTCCGAGTCACCCTGCAATCGTAACCAAACGATTGCCTTGTCGCACTTCTCCAAACCAGCAAGGTCGCGTACCTCTTCCGTGCTGTAGAGTCGTAACTCCGCCACCAACCCACCGTTGAGCTGCGCCGTGCGACGAGTCACGCCGCCAGGTACTCGACGCGTCAAGACGCTCTCGACTTTACTTGGGTTGCGGACTGGAACCTCTTCGTCCGACTCTGTGTCGAACAACCACTCGGAAGCTTCGGTCGAAGAGGAGGATGCCACCTGTTGCTTGGAAGGCACCGACTTCGTCTTACTTTTCTTCTTGGAGCTAGAGGAATTGAAAACATAATTTATAATTATTGTAGTTTAACATCTACATTTCGTAGACGTAAAATAGCGAACTAATAAGTAATAGAAAATTAAAGTCACCTTACGACTTCTTCGTCAGTGTCAAAGAAAAGGCTTGACTGGTTCTTAGCAGCGCGCTTGGTATACTTGGCTTCAGACCTGAAATGTGAAGAATACCAATACTGTATTAAGATAAGATTTTATGTGTGGAAAATAATTTCCTGGCAAACACAACATATTATAACAAACATTCAGCGAAGCAAGTTAAATTTAAACAAAGTGGAAAGACGATAAAAACTTACGAACATTGTTTGGGTCGATTTGTTTTTCCGATGTAGATTTGAATCTCGCTGGTTCTTCAGGTAGTAGTGGGTAGGTACTACGTTAGCACTATTATCGGTGAGTAGTGACTTAGAAAGCACCTTGGAGCACTGGTGAGGTGACTACCATTTTACCGCTTTTTATTACAAGTAAACTGCAAAACTAGCAATAATTGAACAGGAGTGACCAACCTTTCTTATTATTTATAATTATCCATTCTATATAAAACCGATTAGTATTATTAAAAACACTACTGTAAGTAATTTTGTGTTCATGTAAATAGACATGGAACGAGTATTTTTATTCACCATAATAGAAGTATGCATTTATATTATGTGCATCCGTTATATTTGCTGACAAAAGATGCCAATTAGCACTTATAATATTACAATATGTCATCAATTTTGTTTTGTTAAATTAATTATTAAAAATGACACCGAATGTGCTAATCTAATGCCTGTGAGCGTGTGAACGTGTGTCTAATTGCTGACTCTAAGCATCACATGCAACATAAAGACTATTTCATAAGAATGAAAATTATTTAATACTAGTTTTAGCCCGTGACTTCGTATGCGTAGGATTAGTATAATTATAGCTTTTATGTTATTCTGATGTATGAGCTATGAGGTTATAATACATTCAGTAGTTTTTGCGTGAACGAGTAACAAACATACAAACTTTCTCGTTTATAAACGTTTATCAGCGATTCATAATAATCACAACAGCCTTGGGACACATGGTCTCTTCTTGTCAACAAAGGAGGTTTTTTAGATCATAGTCCGCCACGCTGCTTGCCCAATGCGGATTGGTGGATGGAGTATATGGTGATCAATACTCTTTGTTGATCAGAGTATTTGAAAGTTACAAACAATAAATAGGTTTGCTGTATTACCAAGATTACGGTATTAACAATGTATGTATAACATAACAATCAGGATGATTACCTATACATAAACTATGAGTTTATTTTCATAACAATTTATCTTGGAAGCCTATTAAATAACAATATCTTTATTCACATATTAAATCATAGTTATTATAACGTGAGTACGAAGCCTTATTATTTAAACTGAACTCGTAATCGGAGACCTGATCAATTTTATTAAATTTAATATAATTCATTTCATATTTGTTATTGCTGATAAGTGAATTTTCATGGGAATGCTTTGAAAACTGATTGGCTAAATAATATATAAAAGCCGTGATTATTTATCAGTAATTCAGAGCATGTCTTGACAGTGATCGAAAAACACAAGTGTTTTCCTCTGGCTCGAGGGTTCACGTTTGACGACGTTAGAGTGTATTTTGACACAGTTATTTAGCCGGGGATAAAGTCCTGGAAGCCAGGAAGCCCCAAGTTGTTAAGTTCTGTGATCATTATTGCGCTGCTATACCTAGTTAAATGCCTCCATAGCCTGAGATAGAAAACCTTGAAAATGTGTTTAGTAAATTGCAATCAAACATGCTAATGTATACCGCTTTCGGTCAAACCACACAAGTGTTTTCCTTTGGGTTGAGGATTCACGTTTGACAAGGTTAGAGTGTATATTGACACAGATACTTGGCCGGGGATAAAGTCCTGGAAGCTAGGGAGCCCCAAGTTGTTAAGTTCTGTGATCATTATTGCACTGCTATACCTAGTTAAATGCCTCAATAGCCCGAGGTTGAAGACCTTGAAAACGTGTTTAGTAGACCGAAATCAGGTATGCTAACTTATGAAGTTTGCGATCGAACCACACAAGTGTTTTCCTCTGCATTGGGGGCTTAAGTTTGACGAGGTTAGAGTGTATATTGACACAGATACTTAGCCGGGGATAAAGTCCTGATAGCCAGGGAGCCCCAAGATGTTAAGTTCTGTGATCATTATTGCACTGCTATACCGAGTTAAATGCCTCCATAGCCTGAGATAGAAAATCTTGAAAATGTGTTTAGTAAATTGCAATCAATCATGTTAATGTATACCGCTTTCGGTCAAACTACACAAGTGTTTTCCTTTGGGTTGAGGATTCACATTTATCGAGGTTAGAGTGTATATTGACACAGATAAATACTTAGCCGGGGATAAAGTCCTGGAAGCCAGGGAGCCCCAAGTTGTTAAGTTCTGTGATCATTATTGCACTGCTATACCTAGTTAAATGCCTCAATAGCCCGAGGTTGAAGACCTTGAAAACGTGTTTAGTAGACTGAAATCAGGTATGCTAACTTATGAAGTTTGCGATCGAACCACACAAGTGTTTTCCTCTGCACTGGGGGCTTAAGTTTGACGAGGTTAGAGTGTATATTGACACAGATACTTAGCCGGGATAAAGTCCTGATAGCCAGGGAGCCCCGAGATGTTAAGTTCTGTGATCATTATTGCACTGCTATACCGAGTTAAATGTCTCCATAGCCTGAGATAGAAAATCTTGAAAATGTGTTTAGTAAATTGCAATCAATCATGTTAATGTATACCGCTTTCGGTCAAACTACACAAGTGTTTTCCTTTGGGTTGAGGATTCACATTTATCGAGGTTAGAGTGTATATTGACACAGATAGATACTTAGCCGGGGATAAAGTCCTGGAAGCCAGGGAGCCCCAAGTTGTTAAGTTCTGTGATCATTATTGCACTGCTATACCTAGTTAAATGCCTCAATAGCCCGAGGTTGAAGACCTTGAAAACGTGTTTAGTAGACTGAAATCAGGTATGCTGACTTATGAAGTTTGCGATCGAACCACACAAGTGTTTTCCTCTGCATTGGGGGCTTAAGTTTGACGAGGTTAGAGTGTATATTGACACAGAAAGGTACTTAGCCGGGGATAAAGTCCTGAAAGCCAGGGAGCCTCAAGATGTTAAGTTCTGTGATCATTATTGCACTGCTATACCGAGTTAAATGCCTCCATAGCTTAGGATAGAAAATCTTGAAAATGTGTTTAGTAAATTGCAATCAAACATGTTAATGTACACCGCTTTCGGTCAAACCACACAAGTATTTTCCTTTGGGTTGAGGATTCACATTTATCGAGGTTAGAGTGTATATTGACACAGAAAGGTACTTAGCCGGGGATAAAGTCCTGAAAGCCAGGGAGCCTCAAGATGTTAAGTTCTGTGATCATTATTGCACTGCTATACCGAGTTAAATGCCTCCATAGCTTAGGATAGAAAATCTTGAAAATGTGTTTAGTAAATTGCAATCAAACATGTAAATGTACACCGCTTTCGGTCAAACCACACAAGTATTTTCCTTTGGGTTGAGGATTCACATTTATCGAGGTTAGAGTGTATATTGACACAGATAGGTACTTAGCCGGGGATAAAGTCCTGGAAGCCAGGGAGCCCCAAGTTGTTAAGTTCTGTGATCATTATTGCACTGCTATACCTAGTTAAATGCCTAATAGCCGGAGGTTGAAGACCATGAAAACGTGTTCAGTAGACTGAAATCAAGTATGCTAACTTAATGATGATCGAAACACACAATATTGTTGTCCTTCGATATAACAATTATGATTTATAGTTGATACCTAATGTTATAAAATACGACAAGCCACTTCGCAAAAATTAAAACTTCTTCATGATTTTCACTACTATTATTGGACATCCTGGCACACTTTTTTACGACATTGATCGATGATTTATAACTTTCAATTTAATATTTCATTGGAGTGTCTAATTCACTTCGCATTTTAAATCAGCCTTTTAGTAAATCACCTACACAGAACAATGTGATGCAAAACTGCAAAACTTAAGACCACTTCGTGATTTTCACTACTGTTATTGGGCATCCTGGCACACTTTTTTACGAAATTGATCGAACGATAGTGAGATCAATGGAGTGCTAAAAAAGTGTGCCAGAATGCCCAATAATACCCTACTCACTGCTGGGACACAAGGCCTCTCCTTGATATCGAAGGAGGTTTAGGCAGTTGTCACCACGCTTACCCAATGCGGATTGGTGGACGGAGTATAAGGTGATCAATACCTCTTTGCTGATCCATTAGTCGCTTTCTACGACACCCATTGGAGGATATGGGGTGAAGCTATCTACTCTGGCGGCATCACACGGCATGTTGGAAGAGTTATAAAATAAAATATATATCATAATAATAATCGATAATCATTTTTTTTTTATGTTACGAGATGTCAAACATGCTTGCGGCCCACCTGATTTTAAGTGGTCACCGCCTATAGACACTTGCAATATTAAGTGTAAATCACTTAACACCGCAAGTGCGTTTGCCATCCTGGAGAGTAAGATGACACGCCCTCCATGCCCAGTAATTACACTGGCTACCTTTCCCTTCAATCCGAAACACAGCGAACTGCTTCACGGCAGAAATAAGAAAGGCAGTGGTACCTACCCAGACGACCCTACATATGGGTCTACCACCTAGTAAAATCATCATTTTTTGCAGGTCCAATATTTGATAACATTAGCGCATTAGCGCGATCGAAGCCACCGCGTTTGTAAATAAAATTACTTACGTGTTTCCTAACGAGTATTCATTTTGATTGTCATCTAACAATCTTGACATTAAAAAATCGGTAGTGGTCTCCCCTTGACTTTCTCGTGTACCGGAAACGACTCAAAAGTTGATAGAAACCTTATAGAATAATTTTATTTCTGCGTTTGCAAACGCGTAAATATTGCACTGAAAAAAATCGTCCTGCCTCGGCGGGAAGTCGATTTTTTCAGTGCATTTTTTCTAGTATTAGAAACATTATATTTTGATGTCATACATGCATGTTAAATTTTGTTCACCCATCCGAGTACCGACCGCGCACTTGGTTGCTTAACTTTCGTGATCGACGTCTCAAAAGTTGATAGAAATCTTATATTTTGATGTCATACATGCATGTTAAATTTGGTTGCAATAAGTTAAACTCGAGTTATCGTGCTGCACAGATATACAGACACACACAGAGACATAATTCCAAAAAAAAAATTTTTGAACTCAGGGAGGTCCAAAACGTGTAGATCCGTCAAAATCTCGAGGTCAAATTTTTTGAAGATTACAAGACTTCTTCTGTAGGTACTACGTATACGAGAAAGTAAAAAATCATGAATCTTTTATCAAGTTACTAGCTGCAGCAAACGTTGTTCTGTCATATATTTTTTTATTCTTCTATTTTGGCTGTTGGAAATATACTTGCCGATGTCCTAGTGTAACTGTGTAAGTATTCCCTTTTTTATTTGTTCTGAGATATCCAAGGAGGGTTGTCCAGTGGTCTCGAAAACAAAAATGTCTAATCGGTAGATTCAGACCAATAAAAACGGTAGATTCGCCCAAGTAAAATCTGTATATTTTGTATATTTGGACCATAAATCTGTATATTGAATAATAAACACTAAAATCCTATTTCGGTATTTCTACCGATATAGCGCGAAATACCGAAAAATTTGTAGGTTTGAGACCACTGTGGTTGTTTGAGACCACTGTGGTTGTTTGAGAGACGCCATTAAAACGCGCCGAACATTAGATTTAAAAAAAAAAAAATAAAACAACTGGGTCACCTAAAAATATGTAGTATTTAAAGCAATGGTGCCAACTTTAATTAACATTTCACAACTTTTTAAAACTCCGACCATAGACAACCTCATTTTTTTGAACGCGCTTGCTCAATCAGAAAATGCTTGCGATCACATTTTTTATTCGCTACAACTTTAATCGGCACAAAGTGACTTTATTTCACAAGTTTCTCACAGAAAATTGCGGTTTGTATCAAAACATACAGTTTTAAATGCTTAGGAGTTTTTAACGAAAAGTCATACATACAGTATGCCTTCTGACCAGTGGCGTAGCGTGGGTATCGGCCGCCCGGGGCGGAAGATAATTTTGCCGCCCTCTTATTTAGGTATTTCAATTTAATGTATACTATGCATTACACACTAAGAAGTTCAAAAAGTATAGATGCGTTGCACTCGCTCGAAAATGGCAACGAAAAAGTCGGGCAATTGCCGGATTTAAATTCAGTTTGAAACTAATGAAAAAAGAATCTGGAACGCTCTTGTATTTCGGCTGGTCGACTGCACTTCATTGCAACGCTTTAAGTATGTGATCGCTCGAAAAAAATGCCTTCCTGTGTTGTTAAAAAGTGTACAAATTAGGTACATTATCACTGTTAGAGACATGAAAAGGTGTCATTTTATTTGACAAATATATTTTTCTTATCAAAACAATTTCATATGGAACATTTTTTTTTGGGTTTTCAAACGCGTAAATATTTTTAACACTAGAAACCCCTCCTCCGCCTGTCCGAAAAAAGGGCAGGTCGATTTTTTTCAGTGTATTTTTCCGGCCTCAAAAATATTTACGCGTTTGTAAACGCAAAAATTTATTCCACACTATAAGGTAGATTCATCTTAACTGGACGTTTGCAAAAATTTTTTGTTCGGATCTTAGAAGTGCAAATTTCAATGATTTGAAAAAAAAATTACCATAAAAACATAAGCACCAAGCACTGACAAATTTCGACGGCGAAAGCAGTATCCTGGTAGCGTTCCTAGTGGTTAACGCAGCCGCCCGGATTGCGAAGGATGCTGGGTTCAATTCCTGCCTGGGACAGGTCGATTTTTGCAGTGTATTTTTTTTTGTCTTAAAAACAATTTAAATTTCATTATGTTATTCAATTTGACTGTAATTAACAAAAAGTGCGCGTATGTATATCCTCTGTTATCGGTATCGGTGCGCGCTCTCGCCAATGAGCGCTAAGCAACAATCAATACGTAACTCATGGGGTATATAAATTTATCTCTTTCTAATAACGGGTTTGCCTAATCATTAAATGATCTATGCATAAAACTTTCTTTAAATAGTCAAAGTCATTATCGCTGATAAACAATTAAAGCACAAAATCTAAGCACAAAATATTCCTCGTGAACACAAAATAAACTACGGGGAATCGCCGCAAGTCAGAATAGACGGTGTTGCCAGCAGTTGCTACAAAATATCATTCAAAGAAAGGGAATTCGTTACAGAATAACTAATGAAAAATTCCATACTCTTTTCAATTGGTCCGAATTTGTAGTTGCAATAAAAATATGAAATGGTTTAATTTTTTTTTAATTATTGTGAAATTTTGCCGCCCCCTCAAATGTGCCGCCCGGGGCGGGCCGCCCCCCCTGCCCCCCCCACGCTACGCCACTGCTTCTGACTATCTTGGGTCATTCAAATCGTGGAGAAGCACTATGCAGGTACAAAGCTATACGTACAAAGCATAAGCTTTTTCTGTTTCTTGGGTCCTTTCCTTTATAACAGACTTCACAGCGAGCTCAACATTTACCACCTTACCAAATTTTCCTGCAAATATTAGGGGTTTAAATATGAAATTGCCGTTTTGTATAGAAAATTTAACGAAAATTCATTTTTCCATACAAACATATTTGCCATTTTTTAGGGAACCACAAATCTGAATTTTGTGTAATTTTGTGGATATATTTAGACAACATTAAGCTATAGGATACTTAGAGAAAAAAAAATTAAATTTATACCTGTAAAAAAATATTCATTTTTTTATAACGAAGACGGGCACCTCTTAGAACGAGCTATTTTAGAATATGTATTTCTAGTGAAAAAAATAAAAATAAGAATAAAATTTTATACATAAATACATACCGGGTGTAAAAGACATGAACAGTCAAACGAGAACCATGTATTCTATACATCAAAATAAGTAACATACCAAAAAATAATTGCTGGGAAATGATTTTAATTTTTTGGTGTTAAAAAAAATTGCAAATTGTACCGCGCAATGTAAAGCGCTCAACGCGCACGCATCGCAAAACCGCGATAATTTTGCCAGACGGCCACGAAGTTCACAATGTAGGTTAACATAAATGTCAGTAAACATTTTTGTTTCAAAACACAATTAATCTAGGTACTTACCTACTGTTCATTAATTTTCATCCACGATAGGCCTTTCGAAAGGGTGAGGTGCGGTTCAAATTGGCGACCTTCGACGTGTAGACACATGCACGCACGATACCTACAGCGTTTCTTCGTGAACTCGCTCCAGGATTTCCACTCGTAGCGACTGCTGCTTATGTTCGTCGAATACGTCAATGATTTTTTGACGCATCTCAACAGCCATTTCGCAAGGGCGGTCAAAAACTCTGTCCTTAACGAACCCCTTACAAAAAAAATCTAGAGGGGTTATTTGGCAATCGTGAATAGGCCCATACCGCCCAATCCCTTGGACACTGAACAGCTCCGTCAGCCGCTCCCGAACGGGTCTCACAATGTGTGTTTGGGGGGGTCGCCGTCCATGGTACCATCTATCTCGCAGCTGAGTTAGTGGCATGTTGTCCAGAGCGTCTGAAATGTACCCGTTTAACAGATCCAGGTAAGCTCGCCCATCCATTCTTTGCGGCAAGAAAACGGGACCAAGTATAACAGTAAACCATGTTCACATATTCGCGGGCCCTATAAAAACATGCCCGGGATCTTGTTTCTAACACTCACTAAATCACCACGATCACAACACAAACTGCACTGATGACTTAGAACCGCTTATTACTAGGACAGCACGATGTCATGCCATAAAACCGGTTTGATTACGCAACCTCATTTACGCGAGTTCGAAAGCATTCGATCATAAGCGCGCTACTACCGTGGCGCTGCGCTAGCGACTAGCGAAGTAGAGAAATAAATCACGCGGAGTGTTGCCAGCTGCTGAGATAAAAATTCCGCAACCAAACATACTTATTTTTAGTACTACAATACATTTTTAGAAATTTAAAAAAATTTGATTAGTAGTAGGCAATTTATCTGAAAATAAAATACATAGTACCAACCAAAAAAGGAACTAAAATAAACACACTTGTGGTAGACAATCTTGAAACACTTTCCAATACTTTAACCACAATGTATGAGCTAATTGTCGTTAAAAATCTACTAATCCCATCATCATGACGGTAACCTTAGACCATTTAACACGGGACGTGGCATAGCGCAGATTTAGTACAGAAAACATTCTGCCGTTTTTTGCGGGGGGTGAGGCAAACACGCATAGCACACATTTACTCACTCGTGCACACTATTGCAAAAATTATTTGCAGCGCACACTCGCGGGATCGGCTAACCCGCGGTACTACCATATCGCCTAACGTTGTTATATCGTTGTTTCTGAATTTGTAGATGAAAAATTGTATTGTTATGTGAAACAGTAGTTGATTTGAATAGAAAATTACTTTCGTATGATAAGCAACTCCGTTTTAGGATAACTTTAATGTTTCTGGTGGTCGTTTACAAGAAGACACTCCGCAACCAATAATTTTTAAGAGGTCCGCTTAGCGACAGATACGAATTCAAAATGGCGGTCGGTCGTCGCGGCGAACTATTTTTTATAAACTGACATGAACGTTTATTCATGTATGTACTTTGGCAGAAGGGAACGCGTCCGCTTGCCACGTCCCGTATTAAATTGTAAAAGAAAATTGACCATTTAATGTAAAAGAAACCAATCTGCTATTACGACCTTTATAACAAAAAAGAATTGTCGTAATCGTTTCAGATATCTGCGCAGACACAATAAATAACTCAACTTATGTAAAAAAAAAACATTTAACCAAATAAATCAATCGCTATAAGAGTGCCAATTTACCAGTGATATACTGGCCATGAATACACTGGCCATATCTCACCAGTAATTACTGATTTAATAATTATTGATCAACAAATCGTGTTAATTCCCGTTTTAACATTACCGTTTATTCATGCAACGCGAAAGTTAAAAAGTAATTACTGCTTTGGTGCTCGTTTATGACGTTAAACAGTGAACATTGAATTGAATTCAATTATCGCAAACAACACAATGAACAAAAAAAATATTTTTTACTAGGTTTAGAGCAAACACTAAGTTGGCAACATTGTATGCAAGCGCGGTACGTAGGTAATTCCTGGAATTCTTTTGACGCGCCCCGCCGGCCGCCGGCCAAAGCGTCTGCCGCGACACGAGTTTCCCGCGCGTTGCTAGGTTACGAAGCAATGCTTGATTGAATCTAGGTATTTTATTTTCTGTACCTTTCTTCCTTGTTAAATTTTATAACAAGTGTAATAAGTAATCATGCCTTAATTCATTTAAAGCTTTCTTCAAAATGTTATCGTCTCTGGAACTTGAAGAAATTGTCAGTCCTTACTAACATACCTACACATCTACGTAGGAACTAAAGTCAAAGCGTAAATTCTTACATTATTAAGGAATAAATTTGGAATTGCGGGTTCTATCCTATCTGGATATGTTTTCTCGCTATCCATAAAGGCATAAGTTTATATCAAAATGAACGTAAAAGAAAACTAATTTTTTTACAGGCACTGTGATTTTAAAAATGTAAAAGAACGAGAAGTAACTTTTTTAATGTGTATGAAATTGAAATCACCGCTTTATGTAGGTAGTTATTCAATACCTATCTGTTACTTGTATGGTAAATCAACAAAGTACGTAATTCTTTATCAGTGATAAGAAACTTAATAAGCAGGTAATGTAGATGCTTACTACTTGGCGGTCTGAGCTTGACGGCAGGTTATTGGATGGTTGATCGTTTATTACTTTGTTCAACCAGGTGGTACCTAGATCTAATAATTTATTAGTCAGCTGACTGCGGGTCCAATACTTAAATCAATTAAGTTTTAACACGTTGATTAAGTCATTTAATCATTAACTCATCAGCTGATCATTATTTTGAGTTGTAATTTTTTGCACCTACAGTCGTTGACGCGTCACTCAGGATGACGCGCACGGAGTTCAATGGCCCCGTTCGTTAGTGTCCGCGCGGATCGAGTGATCTACGTTGAACGCTAACGTTTTGAAGCCATTTTTTTTTATGAAATACTAAAAAAAATGATAATGTTTCTTTGGACAAAAATTAAGAAATAATGTTTAGATTATGTTTTCATAAAAAAATGAAAAAAAAAATTACGACTTTGACCTTCAATAAAATCGTAACTATCAATTTCCCAGGTATAGTCTGAAGGAAAAAAAATGTTATGATGGTGAGTAGAATACATGGTTTTCGTTTGACTGCTCATGTCTTTTACACCCGTTATACTGGGTGTAAAAGACATGAGCAGTCAAACGAAAACCACGTATTCTATACATCAAAGTAAGACATATTTCAAAAAAAATATTGCTGGGAAATGATTTTTATTTTTTGGTGTTACAAAAAATTGCAAATTGTACCGCGCAATGTAAAGGGCTCAACTCGCACGCAACTCGCAAAACCGCGATAATTTTGCTTGACGGCGGCCCCGTTCGTTAGTGTCCGTGCGCATCGAGTGAGCTACATTGAACGCTAACGTTTTGAAGCCATTTTTTGTTATGAAATACTAAAAAAAATGATAATGTTTCTTTGGACAATAATTAAGAAATAACGTATAGAATACGTTTTCATAAAAAAATGAAAAAAAAAATTTTGACTTTGACCTTCAATAAAATCCTAACTATCAATTTCCCAGGTATAGTCTAAAGGAAGAAAAATGTTATGACGGTGAGCAGAATACATGGTTCTCGTTTGACTGCTCATGTCTTTTACACCCTGTATGTCCTTGTAGTGAAGTTTAAAATAAAAAAAGAATAATGGACATAGCTATTGGCAGGTGGACTCTGTTTATGAAGCATGGCGTGGTGCGTAAGGGCGTTATCTCTCACCCGGGAGGCACCGGCTCGAACCCCGCCACGTACCAATGTGTTATCAAATTTTGAATTCTTATAGTCTAAGATCCGAACCTACATCGACCTTCACCGAGCTGATAATAGAATGAAACATATTTTATTATTAATTTAGTATATTAGAAAATATATTAAAAATGGGTTGTCTAAAAAAATCCTGGACAGACTATTTTTAATTATTTTTTGAAAAATTATTTTTAATAAAATATTGCAACATCAAGATAATAAGAAAATTTTGTCGCGCGCTTATGATGATATAAATTTTTTTCTATTATCCAATCGAGTGAAAGTAACTGATATCACATACCTGTTCATACCTGACAACCCAGTAGTTCGCGCAGGTAAATAATAGACAACCCAATGGCTGCACATTCTATACGGTTTCTACTATCAGTCAGGACAAAATTTTCTTATTATCTTGATGTTGCAATATTTTATTGCAATTATATTAAAAATCATTTTTCAAAAAATAATCAAAAATAGTCTGTCCTGGATTTTTTTAGACAACCCATTTTTAATATATTTTCTAATATACTAAATTAATAATAAAATATGTTTCATGCTATTATCAGCTCGGTGAAGGTCGATGTAGGTTCGGATCTTCTACTATTATGTATGTCTAATCGTCGCTTTTACGGCGAAGGAAAACATCGTGAGGAAACCTGCACACACCTATGAAGAAATTCTTAGGTTGTGTGTGAAGTCGACCAACCCGCACTTGGCCAGAGTGGTTGACTAAGGCCTAATCGCCCCTAATGTGGGGTAGGTTCGAGCCCCTCGGTGGGGACATTATATGACCTGTTGAAGTGTTGATGATTTTAGAAGTAAATTACTGGTACTACTTATTTAATTCTTTAGGGTAAATCAGGCCTTGGCTGCTTCAATACGAGGTTTGCTGGTCAGGGTCCGGGGGCCTCCTACGCTTGGGGGCCCCGGTGCGTTGCACTGTCTTGCAATTCTCTTTGGGAATGATTACTATCTTTTGGCAGCACCCAGGACCACCAGCTTAACGTGCCAACGGAGGAAAATAGAGATGAAAAATTTTCGGTCACCCATCCCGAGTAGTATATAGTTCAGACTCGTATTTTAAAATACTTCGGACACATCTCAAGACGCGATGCACAGTCCATTGAGCGCCTCGTCGTGCAAGGCACTAGACCTCGAGGAAGGTCACCCTTGCGATGGACCGATCAAATTAAGGCTGCAGTGGGCGGTCCCTTTCATGAGTGTACCAGGAATACCACAAACAGAGAAAGATGGCGGGGCATTGTGAGGCGAGCAACATCAGCCCCCAAACCACCTTTGCTTTTTTTTGTTGACGGGGAGGTTAAATACATTTACGCATCGTCCCTGCGGGGTGGTGCCAACCACAGGGGATATGTGGGAGTCGAGGTTCCCTCCGTACCCACTAAACATCCTCCCCGGCCTGACCTCCAGTGCGCTATTGCGGGACGGCTCGGGATCTGCGCACGTGAGCGCAGATTCGGACCGCACCCGGGGGACTTCGGGCGCGGTTGTGGCCCTGAAAGGGGCCGTCTGGAACTAGCCGTGGTGGGAAAACAAAAACAACTTGACGATGGCATTCCCACCACGGCTAGTTCCAGACGGCCCCTTTCTCGACGATGGCATGTGACTTCGAATGCCAATCGGACATACTTGACATAAAAAGTCACACACCCGCCGAGAAAGTTTCCCCACCACGTTACAGGGTCCGCCATAAGGAGGCTTCCGGACGTGGACCCAGCCCCCAAACCACCTACATGTTGACCACGACCACTCTGTCAAGAGTGACACGAAAGAGAAGAAGATCCGAGTAGACCGCACACTTGGTTGCTTTACTTTCATGATCTTTACGAAGAACGCATGACTGTGACGCCATCGAGCTCAGAGTTTATAATATTAAGTTGTTATCAAATTTTTTATACTGTTCAAATTTCGGTTTCGACTTCGAAAATGCCCGATAAGTTATCTGAAACGTTTACGTATTTTGAAAACTGGCAGATAACGGTGTCAGGGAGGTCGCCTTATCTGTCGCTCAAAACGGGCAGTTAGTTTCATAGATCCGGCGAGTTGAGTAAATATTTGACTTTTATTAAATTTGATAGGAAATAATTCATAGGTGTATATTTCGCAGGGTTACTTATGTTATTTTATTTGGTTGGTTTGGTTACTATGGACCCATTATTATATTATGGTAGACGCGGGAAAAGGGCCTTTCCAGGGCCAGAGGTCGGTCCCGGAGCCGGTCTCTAAAGCCCGGACTCCACCAAAGCGGAGACGAGACGAGAATAGAGGAGCTGCGTTTTAAACAACCAATAGAAATTCGTTATTCACACATCTCGTCTCCGCTCAGCTTCAGTGGATACCACCGAGCGGAGATGAATAATATTTGTATGGCGCGATCGAGCTAGCGGAGATGTGAGCTGTTCCTCGCAAGCTAGCGCCGGCAGACTGAACGCAGCGGAGACGAGAAGAGATGTGAGCGGCGCCGCTAGCGGCGGCTTTCGTGTCAGATCGAACTAAACTGCAATCTTAACAAACATCGCACACATCTCTGCTACAGTCTAGTCAGTACGCATCTCCGCTCAGACACACCTTTGTTGAAAAACATCTCTTCTCGTCTCTGCTTCCAACATCTCCGCACATCTCCGGTTTGATGGAGTCCGGGCCTGAGATCGACAATGGTCCGCTGTCCAGATTTATGCTGGATGTCGGACGCGACTGAACGATGCACCGCACCGGTTTGGCCATAAAGGGCGAGAGAGAGTTCCGTGTAAGAAAAAACTGGAAGCCATACTAGCAATAAAAAAGTGAAGACAAAGTTAGTGTACCTATACAGAGGCAAATCATAAAATGTATTTTCAATTTAATGTAAATTTTCCATTGTCTCATTTTAGGTGAACTATTTTAAGTTTTTATGAGAATAAACTTCTTTAAACCTAAGACAAAAATTTGACCTTGAAACTTCTTATTTCCCGTTTGTCTCTTTCTAATCACTAGACCACCGTCTAATACGTCATACGTACGTACGTCATCATATTACTTGTGTTATGACTATGAGTTAGAAAGAGACAGGTAGGAAACGGAAACATTCAAAGGTTACTTGGGGTCAACAAAGTGGTCTTCACTTTTTTATTGGTAGTGTGCATTCCAGTTTTACCTACAAATTTCATGGTTCAGTGGCCTTTACCTCTGAATGCCACATAGCCCTGCAGTTGCATCGTACTTCAGGGATGATGCATATACAACATGTAAATTAAATAACCAACACCCTGAATACAGGTGGTTTGGGATCGGCTTTTGAGTTGATTTCAATAATTAAAAAAAAACGATTTTTATTTGAAAAAAAAAAACAAAAAGTACCCAGAAAATGTTGTACAATATTTTCTGGGTACTCTTTGTCGTTTTTCGTAAAAAAAAATTCGTTTTTTTTTAAATTATTGAAATCAACTCAGAAGCCGATCCCAAACCACCTGTATTCAGGGTGTTGGTTATTGAATTTACATATTGTATGCTTGACCCCTCTGAAAAAAGGGGTAGTACCTTACAGAAGACCACAGTTAAATAGCTCTGTTGTGGTATGGTTACCAGAGCTCCGTGGTAGGGAAATGGGCTAGAGTTGGAAGCGCGCGAGTGTCGCGTCTCTCAAACATAAAAAATTGGTTGGTCTGTAAAGTCGGTTTACTGACGATAGTTGAACGTGACAACGTCTTAAGAAAATACTGATGGAATGGTAGCATTTTTCAAAAGAAAAATTTAATTTCATTTGTTTTGCCTGCTTTACATGGAACACCTCAGAGCGAGGTAACGCCGCATGCGTCATGTTTTTTCGTGCGTGCAGCCAGCTCTATCGAATTATAAGACGTTGTCACGTCAAAAACCCATCTTCAACATGAAACTAATATAAAACTTTCCTTGTTCCAGATCAAAATAGACTCTAAGTGAACCACCGAGGGACTACATTCCAACGATGCAGCGCTTGTAGGAGCGCTGGCCGCCTTATACCAAAGCCTTAGTACATTGTAAGATGACTCCGCAGCAGTATTGCTTGCGGTGGAAGCATCACCATTCCAACGTGCAGAGCATGTTCGCACAGCTGTTGCAAAAAGGTTGGTTTACTATTTAACATCTTTACCGGTTTTGTCGGATTTATCCGACACACATTACAACGTGGATTGATCTGACAATTATTCCAACATGCATGGCGTATTCGTGCAACTGTTGCAAAAAGGTTGGTTTACTATTTAACATCTTTACCGGGTTTGTCGGATTTATCCGACACACATTACAACGTGGATTTATCTGACAATTATTCCAACATGCATAGCGTATTCGTGCAACTGTTACAAAGAGTTTGGTTTGCTATTTATCATATTTTACGCTTCGTCGGATTTATCCGACAAACATGCCACCGTGCAGAGCATGTTGGCACATCGGTTGCTAAAGTAATAGTTTAGTATTTCAGTAGTTTACTGTTCTGTCGGATTTATCCGACAAACATTCAAACGTGCAGAGCATGTTCGCATAGAAGTTACAAAAAGGTTAGTTTTGTTATTTAATACTAGAAAAATGTTCCTGCAACTGTTTATTACAAACATTTGCAGAAGCGTCGGCGGCTTAGTGCGTAAGAGCGTCGTCTCCCACTCGGGAGGCACTGGTTCGATCCCCGCCACGTACCAATGTTTTACAATTTTGAATTCATATGTACGTTCAATCGACGCTTTTACGGTGAAGGAAAACATCGTGAGGAAACCTGCACACACCTATGAAGGAATTCTTAGGTTGTGTGTGAAGTCGACCAACCCGCACTTGGCCAGCGTGGTTGACTAAGGCCTAATCACCCCTAATGTGGGGTGGGCTCGAGCCCCTCGGTGGGGACATTATATGAGCTGTTGATGATGATGATGACAAAGGTTTGCGTGCTCGTACAGCTCTTGTCGTATTTATTCGGCAAAGAATATGCATTATATTTAGTTACTAGCGGCAAGTTCCGGCTTCGCACGGGTGAACAATTTTATTTTTTAAATATTTTGGAATCTTTCATTTTTAGGGTTCCGTACCTCAAAAGGAAAAAACGGTACCCTTATAGGATCACTTTGTTGTCCGTCTGTCTGTCTGTCTGTCTGTCAAGACCCTTTATCTCAAGAACGCGTGGACGTATCAAGCTGAAATTCACATGAAATACTCAGGTCTATTGTCCCTTTAAGCTGTGAAAATATCAAACTTCTAAGCCAAGCTAATCAAAAGATACAGCCGATTATGTCGATATTTTCAACAAATTTCTGACACTTGCAAAGGAATCAAAACCTACAGGATACTTCCCGTAAACTCAGAATCTTGAAATTTGGCATGAAGCATTGTCATATAATGCAAATATAGGAAAAATTGCGAAAATCACATTTTTTTAGTTATATAATATAATAAAAATATTTTAATAAAATGAAACTTACTATCTTATTTCTCACGAACGAATAAAGGTATCAAATTGAAATTTATACCAAATACCTAGGTCTATTGTTCCATTAAGCAGTGAAAAAATCAAACTTCTAAGTTAACGCGATCAAAAGATACAGCAGTTTATAAATTGTAAACCGCTACGTTTGTACGGCGGAACCCTCAGTGTGCGAGTCCGACTCGCACTTGGCCGGTTTTTATACTTAACTAGCGACCCGCCCCGGCTTCGCACGGGTGCAATGCTTATGTAAATATGTATGTATTATACATATAAATCTTAACCTTACCTTATCTATTTAAAAAAAACCGCATCAAAATCCGTTGCGTAGTTTTAAAGATCTAAGCATACATAGGGACAGACGGCGGAAGCAACTTTGTTTTATACTATGTAGTGATTGGAAAGATTTGTATCTTTGTAACAAGTAAACTCAAAAACTGCTGGACCGATTTTGGTCTTGCTACAAATATTGATAAGACTTTAGGAAGATTATAGGTTACCTTTTATCGCAAAAAAAAAAAACTTGAAGTGATTGAAATAAGGGATAAAAGTGTATATGAAAGTTCGTCATTTGTGAAGCTAAAACCACCACATTTAGAATTTAGGCATTTCATAAGCAATAAATAAATATTTGTTCTAGCGTTTTCCATCATGTGTTGGAAGGAAAGGTAGTCTATTGGTTTCTTAACGTTCTCAACATCTTATCAAATGTTTTTCTATCTATACTAAGATTATAAAGGTGAAGAGTTTGTTTGTTTGTTTGAACGCGCTAATCTCAGGAAGTACTGGTTCGAATTGAAAAGTTCTTTTTGTGTTGGATAGTTCATTTATCGAGGAAGGCTATAGGCTACATAATGACACATTAATGTGAGCGAAGTCGCGGGCGACCACTAGTGTAAAATAAAGGTACTAAAATATGCGACAGTGCTGCAACCTGTCATTATTTAGGCGCACTACGTGGCACATATTGCCAGACGTCTCTTTATTTGTATCCAAATATTACATAACGCTCTGCTCCCTTTTGGAATTATGATCGCGATTGTATGTATGTATGTATTGTTTTTTTTTATGTTCTGTAGGCAGGGTGTTTGATATCAATCACGGTCGATGGAAAGCGATTATGAGACCTAAGATGGTACACACTCGCCTAGAAGATGCTTGTTCACTCTGACCTTGATGAGGTCCAAAAGAGACCTCGGCAAAGAGTTCCACTCCTTAGGTGTTCGCATAATTATTTATTTCTAATTACAACATACATAAGTAATCCAATTGAAGTAATTAGTAAAAGAGTAAAAAAATACAATATAACACATATTATAAAAAGTAACACTAAAGCAATTTAACACAAACAAATTACAAACAAGTGGACTCACATTCATTCTTCTCGCAAAACATTACACAATATTTCAAAAGTACCTTCCATCCATCCGCATATACAGGGTGTAAAAGACATGAACAGTCAAACGAGAACCATGTATTCTGCTCACCATCATAACATTTTTTTTCCTTTAGACTATACCTGGGAAATTGATAGTTACGATTTTATTGAAGGTCAAAGTCAAAATTTTTTTTTAAATTTTTTTTACGAAATCGTATTCTATACGTTATTTCTTAATTATTGTCCAAAGAAACATTATAATTTTTTTTAGTATTTCATAACAAAAAATGGCTTCAAAACGTTAGCGTTCAATGTAGCTCACTCGATGCACACGGACACTAACGAACGGGGCCGCCGTCTGGCAAAATTATCGCGGTTTTGCGAGTTGCGTGCGAGTTGAGCCCTTTACATTGCGCGGTACCATGTGCAATTTTTTTTAACACCAAAAAATAAAAATCATTTCCCAGCAATATTTTTTTTGAAATATGTCTTATTTTGATGTATAGAATACATGGTTCTCGTTTGACTGTTCATGTCTTTTACACCCAGTATATCAAGTTCAGGCTGGTTATCCAGAAGTGCATTGATCTGTGCGGGTATGCGGTATAGAGGAGACTGTACACGCGCTGCAGTACGTGCGCGTGGCACAGCAAACACACGGCGATAATGCGATAATGTGTAGTTGTTGATAATCCTCCCATTCGCACGAAGTGATTATTGCTTGAGCTTTCAAACTATAATCACTTCGTGCGAATGGGAGGATTATCAACAACTTAGATTTAAACAAAAAAAGTAGCCATCCTCCTTATCGCATTTATCAAAAAGTAGGTCAACCACATAGACACGCTATCACTTACACTCTGTCAATGAAGGTTACGTACAGCATCGTTAAGGTGCCGAATAGTGCCGATCGAAAAAGCGAGATAGAATGCTCAGCAGTACAAACGATTCGAACTCCGTTATACTCGAGGGCAAAACGCCAGAGGCATGGCATGGCGGCGTGGTGAGACTCTTCTTCAAAAAGGGCGATAGGGCCCAATTGAAGAACTATAGACCCATCACGCTCCTGAGTCATGTTTATAAGCTGTTTTCCAGAGTCATAACGAATCGTCTCGCGCGCTGGTTTGACGACTTCCAGCCTCCCTAACAAGGCGGATTCCGAAAAGGCTTCAGTACCATACCATAGATCACATACATACGCTGCGGAAGGTTATATAGAAGACCGAAGAGTATATTCTGCCATTATGCTTAGCGTTCGTGGACTATGAGAAAGCCTTCGATTCTGTCGAGACCTGGGCAGTGCTCCAGTCACTCCAGAGGTGCCACATAGACTACCGATACATCCAAGTGTTGCGGTCACTGTACGATAACGCCACTATGTCAGTTCGCCTTCAGGACCAGAATTCTAAACCCATACAGCTCCAGCGAGGCGTGAGACAGGGTGATGTTATATCGCCGAAACTGTTCACAGCTGCGTTGGAGGATGCGTTTAAGCTTCTGGACAGGAGAGGACTTGGTATCAACATAAATGGCGAGTACATGACTCACCTTCGCTTTGCAGATGATATGATGGTTTAGGCTGAGACCTTGGAATTGGAAGACCTGGACACAATGCTCGAAGATCTCCGTAGAGTCTCCCAACAAGTGGGTCTTAAAATGAACATGGATAAGACGAAAATCATGTCGAATTTCCATGTCGCACCCACTCCTGTAAAGGTTGAAAGCTCTACACTAGAAGTTGTCGACGATTATGTTTACCTGTGACAAACAGTCCAACTGGGTAAGTCCAACTTCCAGAAAGAGGTCAATCGGCGAATCCAACTCGGCTGGGCAGCGTTCGGGAAGCAACGCGGCATATTCTCGGCCCATCTACCGCAGTGTCTCAAGACGAAAGTCTTTAATTCGTGTGTGTTGCGTAGATCTGACTTACGGAACCGAAACGTGGCCGCTTACAATGAGCCTCATAAGAAGGCTCAAGGTCACCCAAAGGGCAATGGAGAGAGCTATGCTCGGAGTTTCTCTGCGTGATCATATCAGAAATGATGAACCTTAAGTGGCAGGGGGCAGGGCACATTGCGAGGAGGACTGACGGCCGTTGGGGCGGAAAGGTCCTCGAGTGGCGACCACGTACCGGGAAACGCTGCGTTGGTAGGCCCCCCACAAAGTGGACTGTCGATCTAGGAAAGGTCGCGGGAAGCCGCTGGATGCGGGCAGTGCAGGACCGACCGGTTTGGAAATCCTTGGGGAGGCCTATTTCCAACAGTGGGCGTCTCTCGGCTGAAATGATGATGATGATGATGATGACAAACGATTCACCGTTCTATTGAAGATTGAGACATAGAAGGGTCATTGGTCTCAGTTTTGTAGGCCTTTTTTGCCCTTTTTTGCTTTTTGTCTAAGATCAACAACCTGTTTATTAGTTGTTACCTCTTTTCCGTTAACAAGTGTCTTTAACTTTATGAGAAGAGAAACATGCTCGCTCCAAATATTCAATGAGCCATGAATAACATTAAGTTTTTAAACTATTCAAAAACAGTTTTAAAAAATTCATTTGAGTTTCTCATTTGGCATTATTAAACCCAATGTCATTTGAGATGCTAATTTAAAAAAAACTCGTAAAAAAAACCGGCCGAGGCCAGATTTTTTTCCAAAAATACCTAGGTATTGCACTTTTTAAATTCTATTTCGAGATATTCTAAAATTAAAAACACCAGTTTTTAACGTCACATGTGTCCTTGTTGTGTTGTGAAAAGCGGTTTTATTATATAACTTTGTTATAAATATTATAACAACTTTATAATTAGATATTCTTTCCAAAAATAGATTATTTATTCCAACTTCGAGTGTTTTTTTTATTCTATATGGTTGACAGCACAGATTTAATAATACAAGGAGATAGGCCATGCCGGCATTTAACTTGTGACAAGTGTATGCCCAGTGGGCATACACTACCGCCATTATGTTACGCCGTCCGCGTCACTCGGACTTCCTATGAACTCGGCGATTTGAGCGATCTCCTTTGCGGCTGTGCTTAACTTTCATTGCTTCGCAGTGCTTAAGACGCGCGCAATGAATAGTGTATATTACGGCATGCTCAACTAGAACCATGTTATGTAGTACGGCCGCTGATCGCGACACTCGGTCTTCCTATGAACTCGGCGATTCGCCCGATCTCCTTAGATTGATATATCTGTGGTTGGCAGATAAGCTATAGTTAGAGCTATATCAAATCGTATGTTCTCGTTACTAAGTAACTGGTACACTGTTTGATTCGAAATACTGAATCGTTACTCCCGAATATATTTCGTTACTCGTATCTGCGAACTCGAACTACTAACCTAAACTGCATGCGGTAATAAATTATTATGCTCTCAACTATTCGTTATAACGAAAGTAACGAGCAACGATTCGTTTGTAACGAGCACGTGTATGATCAATATTACGTACAGTACCCATAGTGTAAGTTTCTCGTTTAAAATACGTAACTATTGCAGTTGCGTTAAGAGCTCTATTTGTATTGGAAACTCGAATAACGCCGTTAGCAGAAAGAAGCATAAATCGTGTTTCCCATACAAATTGAGCTCTTAACGCAACTACAATTACGTATTTTATACTTAAAAACTTTATGGGTACAGGTTTTGTCGTAACTTTCACAGCTCTAGTATGCGTCAGTGTGAGAGCACTCAGTACTGGTGTCGCCTGAGTTTTATTAAAGGTTTCACACCTTAGAGTTTCCTCTAACATGTACCGAACTTCCCGTAGAGGGTTTACAGTCGACAGCTATCTCCCTTGACGGAGTCACACTTGTCTAGGCTCTGCAGGATTCGTATCGAATGGAAGCGGCCAGATCCGACGATAGCTCGGACCTGGGATTGGGTGTGCTGCGACGTGGAGGTATCGCTGATGGGGACAAGCGTCCAATCACACTGTACTTGCAATAGAGCGTCGTGAACCCGGGTCTTTGCCTCCGATATGAGTGTGATATTGCGAAGAGCAAAGAATCATTTTGGATAACGTATTGGCGCTTGTGTAGGTCTTTTTTTTACAGGGACAAACCCACCACCTTCCCATGGCCTGAACCTTACGGTTATACAGGCCGAATCACGGGAGAGTGCGCTGCTAGTTGCCGGAGGCTCTGGTTTCACAGCGCAAATCTTATCTAATCCTTAATCTCTCCTACAGGTTATTCTTTGTCTGTCTTCCTTGTCCCTATGGTCCTTCTCCCCTTTCTGGGGCGGACATCACTCGTACGCTTTCGGTGCCTTCCAGGTCGTCCGAGCCCACCCGAAGTGTTACCGCTTGCTCCCACTGCCCAGTCTTCTGCCTTTTCTGCGGCGTCTTCGCTCTTCATCTCTCTCTCTCGCTTGTGTAGGTCTATCAGGAAATTTCTAGGTCTGCGTGCGATACGACATTGACATCGAAGTGTAGTTCAACAATAATGCTGTTCTATTGCCATGTGATGCCGGAAGAGTAGAATAGCATCACCCCATATCTTCCAATGGGTGTAGAAGGCGACTAATGGATCTGCAAAGGAGTATTGATCATCTTGTAGTCCGTCCACCAATCCGCATTGGGCAAGCGTGGTGGACTACTGCCTAAACCTCCTTCAGTGGGTCGAATTATAAAGACTGTTATGATATGATGAATGCTACTCCTCCTTATCGTATGGGCTGTTTCCGCAACTCGACGAATTTGCGCCTGTTTTGCGTCTGAGGGTGAGAGGCTGGATCACTCCAGCCATCCCAACTCTTACAGAAAGTCTCCTAACGCTTTGGCGTCTCTGATGGACGTCCTGGAGTCTGATCGCTACATGGATCGAGTCCGGTGTTTCCACTGCGTTGCATTTCATTAGAACGTGCGCGGATGTGTCTTCTGCCTTCATGCATCTTCTGCACCGTATGCAGAGTTGTCTGTTATACCTATAATGAAAAAGAGGTTGTTAAAATTGCCATAACCAGTTAGTGTGAATACTACTGTTATATAATAATGTTGTTAATATTGTTGCTATGGCAAAAGACTTTGATGAGATATTTATATCCTCAGGAGATACAAATTGTCTTAGATCTGAGAGATACTGTCAAAAATGACGATAAACACGTTTCTATTTGCGTACAATAAAATATTCTCATTTTGGATGAGAATATAAAATTATGATAATAAACGAAACTAGTTTTTGAAATGTATTAATAACCATAATGGTTGCATTGCCTCTAGTCACAAAATAAGGATGGCGCAGTAGGGTATTCTTTAGGCGTTTAGGCGACTAAGGATCCTGGGTCTAGGTTACCCTAAACCAGAGGACATTATAGACCTTATTCCCGCCAACATCGTAAAACTCATACAAGGTGTTTTCGATGTTGGCGGGGATGGGTGATAAGGAAAGGGGAAGCACAAAAGATCCCATAGGGTCGAAGTGCTCTGAGACAGCCTCAGCCCCTTACATAAGAATAAGAATAAGGGTATTCTTTAGTTCTGTTAAATTGTGTGCGTGCGGCCACGCCTTGGCAGCGCGTTCCTGCCTGGCGCCACTCTACTTCTAGATCGCGAGCTAGCAACAGGTTTTCATGAATTTTAAAATTTATCAAATTATAGCTAATCCAATGTCTTAAAGAAAAAAAAGTCAGCTGACTACAATACGACAGCTGCACTGAAAAAAATGTAGTCCAACTAAGATACGATTTCTCTTAGTTGGCATCAAAATGTATGTAATAATTATTAATATGTTTGTTATAAACAAGGTACCATAATTGCCAGAACAAATACATTTTATTCATTTCGATAAATATGGACCTGCTTAATGTAATCAAAGATCTTTGTTACATTGAGCATCGTTTCATGTTTTTGTTTAATTTTACTACCTCCACTTTTTAAAACTAAATAATTAGATATGTTCAGGTAACAAGCAACTTGTTAGCATTACACAATTTATATTATTGATTTTAACAAAGATCATGGTTGATTAAAATATGTGCCTATTTGCATTAATTATGAGCAGTGATCAAATTAAATATTTAGGTATCTTCGTGGTAACAAGCAACTTGTTCGGTTGACATACTTTATATTATTGATTTTAACAAAGATCATGGTTGATTAAAATATGTGCCTATTTACATTAAACTAGAGAAGTGTTCAAATTAAATATTCAGGTATCTTCGTGGTAACAAGCAACTTGTTAGGATCACATACTTTATATTATTGATTTTAACAAAGATCATGGTTGATTAAAATATGTGCCTATTTGCATTAAATAAGAGAAGTGATCAAATTAAATATATAGGTATCTTCGTGGTAACAAGCAACTTGTTCGGTTGACATACTTTATATTATTGATTTTAACAAAGATCATGGTTGATTAAAATATGTGCCTATTTACATTAAACTAGAGAAGTGTTCAAATTAAATATTCAGGTATCTTCGTGGTAACAAGCAACTTGTTAGGATCACATACTTTATATAATTGATTTTAACAAAGATCATGGTTGATTAAAATATGTGCCTATTTGCATTAAATAAGAGAAGTGATCAAATTAAATATTTAGGTATCTTCGTGGTAACAAGCAACTTGTTAGCATCGCATACTTTATATGATTGATTTTAAAAAAGATCATGGTTTATTTAAATGAGTGCTTATTTAAGTTAAAAAAGAGTTGATCAAATAAAATAATTAGTTACGCTCATGGTAACAAAGCAACTTGGTAGCGTCACATAATTGAAGGGGTGAGTGGACAAAGGTGTTATCTAACAAGACTGAAAAAATCAACTTTTTTAAATGAACATAGGTTTTATGTGACGAAAAATCGACTGATGAGCTCAAAACGCGCAAATTTTGATTCGTGCCAAAAAATATTAGATAAGACACATAAGACCTTTTTAAGTTCATTTAATCTAAATATGATCTATATTAAATTAAAACACTCATAACTCATTTTGAACTTCTTGTTAGTTAACACCTTTGTCCACTCACCCCTTCAATTTATATTATTAGTTTCAATAAAGATCTCTGTTGATTAAAATATGTGGTTATTTGAGTTAAACAAGAGAAGTAATCTAATTGAATAACACTTTGCAGTGTCCACCAATCGAACAAACTTCCCCCGCGCACCATCCGCGCTCCGCTCACTACCTTAGTTTTCCATAAGTCTAGGCGACGTCATAGTCAGCGATACATTTTTTTCTCTGCAATCACTCAGTACCTACTCTCTATAATAATAGTCATTGGTCATTCAGTATAGATACAGATCTAGATAATCTCTCTAATCGGTGGATCTCAGCGCGTATTAAGTGGTAAATTGTTACGTAATAAAGCTTTAAAAGCTAGGTACCTAATAGTCTAGTGAAGTGTTGACGTCGCTTTTAAATTTTAATTAAACTTAAAACAGTTTTAGGTTTTAGTTGTGGACGAGGAACTAATTTAACATGAAACCATGAGGTCAAACAATATTTGGTTACAAATAACTCGTCCTTGTAATCATAATAATAAACTTAAAAGTTTCCCGAGTTCACGTAAAATTTTACTGATTATTAAATCTAGTCCAGGAAATCAATATAAAAGTGCCAGCACTGACCCCTGAGAACATCAGTTAGGTATATTATTAAAAACACAGGGCAGAGGGTCCTCTTCATGAGCTGTTGGAGGAATTGGAAGAATGAATTTCATAATTATGATATACCTATATCGGTAAGTTTTTGTGTATGTAAATATACTTACCTATTTAATGAGTAACAATATTTAAATATTGAAAAACTAAAAATACGACACCTATCAAATTAGTAACAATATTTAAATATTGAAACCCTAAAATATGAGCGAAGTTTGCCTACGCAGATTCAAATAAAATATTAGCCTACATTAAAGTGATGCACTGACCTTATTTTTATTTACAGGACCTGAATTTAACAAACTTTGAAATTCAACAAGACCTAAGCATTGTAATTGTTTCCTTAGAGGAGAGGTCGCACTTCAAATGCTTCAAACAGAACAGGAAGGAAGGTACCATAGTGGGATATTAAAAAAAGCATGTTAAGAAAACTTAATGTTTGGAAGACCAGGATTTATTACGCTCTTCATCAGTAACAGGTATAAAACAAAATGTGTTTGGTTTGGTGTTCAAGATTTCGACTTATTCAATCAAATAGGTGTCGACTGTATGCATGACATTCTAGAAGGTGTTGCTAAATATGTGATGCAATTTGTACTTCTTCAGTATTTAAGACATTTTAAGCTCTCTTCATTGACTGAACTCAATAACAGAATTCAAACCTTTGAGTACGGTCCTGACTATAGGAATCAGCCATGTAACTTAGCTATGGATGAAACATCAGCTACAATTAAACGAAGTTTTTATAAAAGGTGAATTGCCTGATACTCTTAGAACAGTTCCTATTTCTTGTGCAACTCTTAATAAATCTGAAGAACTATTCATACGATTTTAACTATTCATTACTTAATAAATCTGAAGAACTATGCATACATTGTGTCAAAATAAGTCACTTAAAAATGTTACTTGGGCCACCGTATCTACTACACGGAATTTAAAAGGTACCATTTTAGTTTATACCACCAGCTCTGAGGATTCACTGCCTACTTTTTTATAGTGCAAAATGTTTTGTTGTATGATTTAAATAGTTTGATAATAATTGGACAATTATTGCAAACAACGGACGATCATTTTCTGCTTAAGAAGTTAAAGAACTAAAAGTAAAGGAAAATGTAATTTTTCATAAATATTTGCGGTTTCCTTACCATGTAATATAAATTTTCTTAGCAGTGGAAAAAAATGTGTTACTTTAAGATGTGCATTATAACTAATTGAAGATTATAAATAATTTTAATCATTAATAATCTTGATATACTTCATCGTTTATTTGTTAAAATTAATTAAGAATGTTAATTATAATATTCATAAATAATCTTTATTTATTCTAGCAAACGAAAGAATTCTTAAAGTGCACCACATCTTAAAGTAACATATTTTATAGTGGTTCATTAATAATAAACTAATACTTACCACAATGTTAATAATTTATTATGGATGTTATAACACTTTAATGCAGCTTTTTACTTACTACGTTATTAGGGTGAAATGTACAAGGGATTTAAGCATTTTTGTAACATCATATACTGTGAACCTTTGACCAAATAAATCTATTCTATTTTATATACACGGGTTTTATTTCTTCTTCGCTAAATAAAGAATATTTGTTAAGGATTTTTATATAATTTTGTGTACCAATGTTTTAAGGCACGCCGGTTCAGTATTTTAGAAGGGATCATTACATTTTTACATAATCATTCCAAGTAGTAGGTATATAGCAAGTGTTAAAAATTGCCCCTGGTAGCAGTTTTGATATCAACTTCTAACATAAGCTATAGATAAATGTAGTGATACCTTCTAAAAATACGCGACTACGCCTTATACACAAAATTGGTGCATAGGATTTTATAAAAAAAAAATAACTTAAAAATATCTAATTAATTTGACTATCCTCGTATTCGAAATAGTCACGAATTTCCTATTAACTATCCGTGCTCTTCAATTCACTTTATTGTCTTTTGCACATTAACAAAGTGACTTGTCTTTTATAAAGATTGTCAATCATCTCCTGATTTTTGTTTCCACTAAGATCTTAACTATCTTCGTATTCGGTGAAAGAGGCGCCCTCAGTGATTTTTACTAAATAAAAAAATCATTAATAATATCAGAGATTAATCTTATCTTATCAATTATTTGTGCTAATTTTATCTTATCAGGGATTAACGATTTTTCGTAAAAATCACTGAAGGCGCCACTTTCACCGAATACGAAGATAGTTAAGATCTTAGTGGAAACAAAAATCAGGAGATGATTGACAATCTTTATAATAACCAAGTCATTTTGTTACTATGCAAAAGAAAATAAAGTGAATTGAAGAACACTGGTAGTTAACAGAACAACGTTTTTTGACTATTTCGAATACGAGGATAGTCAAATTAATTAGTTATTTGATGCAAGATCTTAGTTGTGACAACAAATTACTTTCATTGATCTGATAATGCTTCTTGTTTATTTCAAATAAAAGGTTAGGTGAATTAATCAGTAACTTTTAGTTATTTGATGCAAGATCTTAGTTGTGACAACAATTTACTTTCATAGATCTGATAATATGTCTTGTTTATTTCAAATAACAGGTTAGTTGAATCAATCAGTAACTTTTAATTATTTGATACAAGATCTTAGTTGTGACAACAAATGACTTTCATTGATCTGACAATTCTTTAAGGTTATTTCAAATAAAAGGATAGTTGAATTAAACAGTTACTTTTAGTTATTTGATGCACGATCTTAGTTGTGACAACCATGCACTTTCATAATTATGATAATGTCTCTTGTTTATTTTAAATAAGAGTTTAGTTGAATTAATTAGTTTTTTTTATGTTACTTGACGCAAGATCTTAGTTGTAATAGCAAATGATATTGATTAATCTGACAAAGTTTGACAAACGTATCGATCAAGATCTTAGTTGAAACAACGGTAAATTTAGATAATGTGATACTTTTTCTTTATTACACTAAGCAAGATCTTAGTTGAAGTAAATATCTATCGGTGAATAAACCAATACATTACTTAGTTGACGAAACTATAATAATTCAACAAAGTTGTCTTAGTTGCAACAGTCAAGATCTATGTAGGCTCATATACAGTCAAGATGGTAATCATATCAAACAAGATGTTTATTAAAGCAATCAAAAATTTTTTTCAGTGTGGTCACAGAAATCAATTGAATAGATACTAGTTGCCTGAAGTTTTCTTACGAGCAATGTATATTTTGTCATATGATTGACCAAAGTGCCTCGGCTCGCGGACTATTCTGCATACCTTCAGGCGAAAAGGAGTGATTTGTTAGATATTTTTAAAAATTCTGTTTGCGTTTAGATATCAAAGCTTGACTTTCTATACTGTCTTTACTTTGTGGTACATATAAATAAATACAGATTGAGCTAAAGACGTCGTTAGTATTCAGAATACAAAATTGATTGTTTAAATTGGTTCGATATTGAGCTTTATTGCAAAGTGTTAAGATGCAATAAACTTTACTTTTAGCCTTTAGATTCGTTTTCAAAACGGTTTTCCAAAATTAAAAATAATCAGATTATGAATAGATACTGTTTTATTCGTAAAATTATATCGCGAATTTTAAGTTTTATTAGTATTAATTAATAAGTAGGTAACTGGACTGAGATTTTCGAAAACATAACTGTTTTTGAACTAACTAATCGTTCACTGGAATTAGGTCCTCAGTTTTTTTTCCCTCTTTGGTTTGGCTGGTGGTACCTCATCAACAGCTCATATAATGTCCCCACCGAGGGGCTCGAGCCTACCCCACATTAGGGGCTATTAGGTCTTAGTCAACCACGCAGGCCAAGTGCGGGTTGGTTGACTTCACACACAACCTAAGAATTTCTTCATGCAGGATTCCTCAAGATGTTTTCCTTCACCGTTAAAGCATCGATTAAACGTACATATGAATTCAAAATTTTAAAACACATTGGTACGTGGCGGGGATCGTACCGGTGCCTCCCGGTGAGAGACAACGGCCTTACGCACCACGCCACCGACGTTCCGTACTGGTGGTACCTAGGTCTACCTAAATTGAGGCGCTCGGTTTGGTCTGCCAGCCTAGTTGCCTATGTTTTGTTCACTGAGAAACCAAGTGATATTCATATTTATCTATTCATTAAAATTTGCACAATATGGTACCTACAATACAAAGTAGGTAAGGTCTTAAATGTTATGTAAATTTACCCCAGGCATTCTGAATTTTCCCTTAAGTAGGTAACAAAATAATTAGAAAATAGCAAATTTAAATTTTTGTATTTTTGAAATATGTTAAACATTAAATTAATTTTATTATAATTACTATAGCTGACCCGGCAAACCTTTTGCCTTACAAAAATGATTAAATTACTAAAATGGCTATAAAAAAATAGGGGTAGGTGTTAAAAAAGTAAAAATTTAGGGTTGTATGTATTTTTTAATGCCACATAATAAAAAAATAAAAACAAAAAAAATCGTCCAAAAATTAAAAAAAAAATTAGGGGTGGATTACCCATAACATTTAGGGGGATAAAAAATAAATGTTGTCCGATGCACACAAAATTTCATGAGAATCGGGAAAGCCGTTTCGGAGGAGTTAACCTTGTGGTTAAACTCCTCCGAAACGGCTCACCGCGACACGAGAATTTTATATCTACAATATAAAAATGAATCGCAAAATGTGTTGGTAAGCGCATAACTCAACAACGCCTAGACCTATTTGGCCAATTCTTTTTTTAAAATGTTCGTTGAAGTTCAAGGATGGTTTTTACGGCGAAAAAAATTGGAATAATTTATTTATGACAGGACGAAGTCTGTCGGGTCCGCTAGTATTAGATTAAATATGAACCGTTACAAATATGATTATATCATTAAATGATATTTAAATACACGTTATGATTTCTGAAATGTCAATTAGAAACATAAATTACAAATAAATAAATTCTAAGAAGTCAGATATCAAATATACAACAAAAATAAACATAAAATAAAAAAATCACGATGTCAGTTACAAATACAGTTTAGGTCCTTTTAAAATTATAATTACTCATTTAAATACTCTTTCACACAATAATACGATTGCAATAAAAGTACATAGTTTATTTAACTCATTCTCAAATCGACTGTTTTGGGGGGCCTTAAATGTGTTTGGCGGGTGATTATAAATGTTTATTGCCATGTAATAAGGACCATTTTTAAGCGCCGCCGCCCGTATCGCCGACGACCTGTCGACACTGAGTAATAGCTGTTATGGCTGCTTTTTTTTTTGTTTTCTCCCCTGACTGCTTTCCCTTTCCCTCCTCCACGGGGAGGAGCGAAAGACAGAGTAGCGAAGACAGACAGAAGAACCTTCGGGACATGCGAGGGAAGGAGGGGGTGAATCCTCATGGATACCCTAAGGGCCGGCCCCTAGGGTTATGTCAGACTCTTACTCACTAAACACCCCCTTTCTGCCTATTGCCAAAGTGGCTATAAGGCTATCGGAAGCAGCCGCCCACTCAGGAGAGATGGAGGTGCACAATTATGGCTGCCAACACTCCTTTCCTTGAGAAAGCTGTCGTGGGTGGACTCGCCCACCTCGCCCCTAGGTGAGATGTCCTGTATGGGGTTCCCTCAAATCAGGGAAACTCCCCCAGTTTTTCTTTTACGTACCTATGGGATGAAAATCAATAGTCCTATATTAAGGGCGATCTCTCGATTTACGTCAAAATAGTCACAATTTGTGGATTTTAGGACCTAATTACGAAGCGATGTGAGAAATTATACATATTTTAATTTAAACTTTACAAGTTTTGTAAAGCGAAGAGAATCTTATGACGCAGTTCTACGAAAATGCAGTTCGGAGGTATCTTTCAGAAAAATACAAGCTTTATAATGGCAAACAATACTTTTTCCAATAGAGAATATACTGTTTTAAACCGCTACAGAGCCTAAATAAGTAAAAATTGAGATAACATATTCAAAAGGGATACCAAAAGAAAATTATGAATTGGTAAATTTTAATGAGGAATTTCACATTGTTTATGAAATTTTAGTCATTTAATATACTTACTATACATAATCTAAATATACCGGGTGTAAAAGACATGAACAGTCAAACGAGAACCATGTAGTCTATACATCAAAATAAAACATATTTCAAAAAAAATATTGCTGGGAAATGATTTTTATTTTTTGGTGTTAAAAAAAAATTCAAATTGTGCCGCGCAATGTAAAGGGCTCAACTCGCACGCAACTCGCAAAACCGCGATAATTTTGCCAGACGGCGGCCCTGTTCGATAGTGTCCGTGCGCATCGAATGAGCTACATTAAACGCTAACGTTTTGAAGCCATTTTTTGTTAAGAAATACTAAAAAAAATTATAATATAGAATACGTTTTCATAAAAAAATGAAAAAAAAAATATGACTTTGACCTTCAATAAAATCGTAACTATCAATTTCCCAGGTATAGTCTAAAGGATAAAAAATGTTATGATGGTGAGCAGAACACATGGTTCTCGTTTGACTGTTCATGTCTTTTACACCCTGTATACTTATAACTCAAAGGTGACTGACTGACTGACTGACATAGTGATCTATCGACGCACAGCCCAAACCACTAGACGGATCGGGCTGAAATTTGGCATGCAGGTAGGTGTTATGACGTAGGCATCGCTAAGAAAGGATTTTTGGAAATTCCACCCCTAAGGGGGTAAAATGTCCACACGGACGAAGTCGCGGGCGGAAGCTAGTAATACATATTAGGTTGGGGAAAAAGTCTTTTCGCATTATAGTATGTATAAACTTGTAATAAAATCTCTTAGGCTATACTATTTGTATCTGGCTGGTTTTGGTATCATTGAAAGTTTAAATTTTAAAGAACATAATTCCAAATTCAAATTAGGAAAATGTGTGATTTTCATTTGTTTTTCGTACCGCCAAGATGAGTGAATCTAATGAAGAAATTCGATACATTTTAAAATTTTACTACAAAAAAGGTAAAAATGCAACGCAAGCCGCGAAAAAAATTTGCGATGTTTATGGACCTAGTGCAGTGTCTGTGAGAGTAGCACAAATTTGGTTTAAGCGTTTTCAATCCGGAAATTTTGATGTCAAAGATGCACGTCGCTCTGGTCGCCCTATTACAGATAAAATGGATGCCATTTTAGAAAAAGTGGAGCAAGATCGGCATGTCAGTAGTTACGACGTAGCTGAAGAACTGGGAATTGACCACAAAACAGTTTTGGCGCATTTGAAAAAAACTGGGTACACAAAAAAGCTCGACATTTGGGTACCTCACGAGCTCACTGAAAGAAACCTAATGAACCGTGTACTCATTTGTGATTCTTTATTACGACGTAATGAAACCGAACCATTTTTGAAGAAGCTGATAACTGGTGATGAAAAGTGGATCACGTACGACAAGAACGTGCGAAAAAGGTCGTGCTCAAAGGCCGGTCAGGCTTCACAGACTGTGGCGAAACCCGGGTTAACTCGCAACAAGGTGATGCTGTGTGTGTGGTGGGATTGGAAGGGCATTATTCATTATGAGCTGTTACCACCAGGCAGGACCATCGATTCTGAACTCTACTGCGAACAACTGATGAGATTAAAGCAAGAAGTTGAGAGAAAGCGGCCGGAATTAATCAACAGAAGGGGTGTGGTTTTTCATCATGATAACGCTAGACCTCACACATCTTTAGCCACTCGGCAAAAATTAAGAGAGTTTGGCTGGGAGGTGTTAATGCATCCGCCGTATAGTCCTGACCTTGCACCTTCAGATTTCCACCTGTTTCGGTCTCTTCAGAATTCTTTAGGCAGTGTCAGGTTAACATCACGAGAGGACTGCCAAAACCACTTGTCGCGGTATTTTGACCAGAAGTCCCAAAATTTCTATAGCAATGGGATCATGTCCCTACCTACAAGATGGCAAAAAGTTATCGAACAAAATGGTACCTACATACTTTAGTTAAATGTAAATAAACTATATTAAAAAATGTTTTGAATTTTCTTAAAAAATGCGAAGAAACTTTTTCCCCAACCTATTATAATGCTAGACATAATAACGATATTATAACATTGTTAAATGCAATCAGATATTTTTAATAATTATTTGAAAAATGGTCTAAATCCGAGCTTTGCATGTGGTCACATAGACTATAAAATCAAAAAGGTTATCTATTCTAGTGCCTAGGTTACGCAACGTTGTTAATTTTAAACCACACGAACGCATAGACACAAAACCGGTTCGTTTTTTGGTCAAGTAACGTACAAGTCTATTTTTGGTTAACATGTGCGCCGCTCAAAACTAACAGGAAACGTGCGTCTTTCAAAATGCAATAAATATTTTTTTTAGTCATAATAGTGGAACTCATTCATGAGGATACGAAATCAAAAGTTGAATCTAAAATGAGGCGAGCTGGTTTTCGAAAATTTCAAGGCCTATTTTGAGTTGAATGTCTTTGAGTTTTTATGAATGTATTCAGTGAATGTGGGTTAATTCTTTTTTTAAATTGTAGGTTGAATTTTAAAAATAGAATATGAAATCGATGCGTTTTTTTTTATTTCGGAATAAATTATTATTCCAAAATAATTAATAATTTATAAAGTTGAGGTAGGCGCGAGTAACGCATAGATGTCTACGTAGTTATTATATTAGTGTGGCCGGATTGGTTTTTAGTGGGTATGCATGCATAGCTTAAACTGAGAATCCTACATAACAAGGAATCCTACATAACAATCGCATTTCAGATATGGTTGCTGTTTATGTCGTCTAGAGGCGATTTCGATCTTCACCTGGGACCTTAAATCACTGTATTGCAAAGTCTTGTAATCGTCAAAAAATTTGACCTCGAGATTTTGACGGATTTACACGTTTTAGACCTCCCTGAGTCCAAAAATACGGTCTGTGGAATTATGTCTGTGTTTGGGCGTTAGCACGATAACTCGAGTATGCTTTAACTTATTGCAACCAAATTTAACATGCATGTATGACATCAAAATATAAGGCTTCTATCAACTTTTGAGAGGTTTCCGGTATACGAGAAAGTCAAGGGGAGAGCACTCCCGATTTTTTTGTTTTAAACTTGCGTGGTCACTAACATGAACCAGTTCGTTCGTCCGTGACCATGTAAAACCGAGGTAGGCTGTTTTCTCACTAGGGCTATCGACAGAACTGTACCCCTAGTATGAGTTTTGTTCGTTTTCGAGCCTCTAGCGCAGATATACTAAACCTTTTTTTTATAAGGGCCACAAACACGTTTCAGTCATGGTGTCGAGGGCCGCAAGCAAAAAAAAAAATATCCTCTGATGCACGAGAAACCAGACACATAGAGAGACCAGAGGAAACCTATTGTTTGGATTAAATATTAAAGCACAATTCAAACTTAACGAATTTATGAATAAAACAGGGCTACAAAGATGTTTATAATCTTTTAATGAATTTTTTGATATTGTGAACACTAGATATTTTCCTTTTATTTTAAGAAGACACTCTTTACATTATATTGAAAATAAAGTATTAATTTGGCACTAAAAATTACAATAAACAACCGGCAAACAAAATGACACGTACTGGTTCATGGATAGGAAGGAAGGGGATTCCCCTGAAACGCGGCGTTCATTTTGTCTCGCTCATTCAATCACAGATAAACAATAATAGGTCACGTTCCGATTCACGCCAAAAGAGCTGACTGCGCTTGGCTTAAACGCCCGTTCTTTGATGGGCGCGAAATTTAAAATAGTTTGCAATATATTTATAACTTCAGATGGGCCAATGAAAAAGGCTCGGCGGGCCACATGCGTCCTGCGGGCCGCTGGTTGAGTATAGCTGCTCTAGCGTAACCTATCAGAAACAGTAGGCAATGTATGAAAAGAGACGATACGTTTGATCGAGCTCGAAAACTAACAAAACTCATACTAAGGGTACTAAGCATAAATTTCTCAAAATCGCACTGTTTTAATAATTGTTACCCGTCTTGTTCCAGAACGCTTCTGCGATGTTACTCTATACTGCTCGCCGAACTTCGCGACGCAGGTACCTGACAAGGACCCCGTCCAAGCACAGAATATCAGGGGGGTGTCGCTGAGAGCGCACAGGTAATTTTTGGAGTATTTGGTAATCTTACTAGGTGGTAGACACATATGTAGGGTCGCCTGGGTAGACACCACCGCCGTTCTTATTTCTGCCGTGAAGCAGTTCGCTGTGTTTCGGAGTGAAGGGAAAGGTAGCCAGTGTGATTACTGGGCATAGAGGGCATATCATCTTAGTCCCCAGGATGGCAAACGCACTTGCGGTGTTAAGTGATTTACACATAATATTGCAAGTGTCTATAGGCGGCGGTCCCACTTAACACCAGGTGGGCCGCAAGCTTGTTTGCCATCTGTTCAAATAAAAAATAAAAATCTTTTTTAACCCATTTAACGCTTCTGTCGGATTTATCCGACAAGTATTTCCGGGACCGTACCGTGTCGTATATATCCGACATATAACGTGCATTGGTTTTGCATGGATTTGTTTGTTGTATAAGCTGCGTGCTACACTAAAATAATTCGTAAAATAAAGATTTATGATACATACAAAAAAATGCTTACAATAATACATTAACATGATTTATCATAGTTTAATTAAAGTGTGGAGGTCACAGCTCATTAGAGCCACCCGGCACCCACTCAGTACCGCCTCGCCGCGGGGCGTCCACTCGTCGACAGGGCGTCCACGGGTGGACGCCGCGTTATCACCAATAAACGTCACGCGGTCAACCAGTGGACGATGGCGATCTGGTGACGCTACGGAGTTGATGTAGTGAGCGCATGCCAATACAAGTCCATTTAAAGAATACTAACCGCACAAGGCGAGGCGGTGCTGAGTGTACGCTTGGAACATTTCATGAATAGCATGTGAAAATCCTTAGACCATTTGACACGGGACGTGGCATAGCGCATATTTAGTACTGAAAACATTCTGCCGTTTTTCGCGGGGGGTGAGGCAAACACGCATAGCACACATTTACTCACTCGTGCACACTGTTGCAAATTTTTTAATCGCTATTATGAGCGCACACTCGCGGGCTCGGCTAGCCCGCGTACCACCATATCGCCTAACGTTGTTATATCGTTGTTTCTATCGCAAAATTTGTAGATGAAAAATTGTATTGTTATGTGAAACAGTAGTTTATTTGAATAGAAAATTACTTCCGTGTGATAAGCAACTCCGTTTTAGGATAGCTTTGATGTTTCTGGTCGTCGTTTACAAGAAAACACTCCGCAACCAATAATTTTTACGAGATCCGCTTAGCAACAGATACGAATTCAAAATGCGGTCGGTCGTCGCGGCGAAATAGTTTTTATAAACTGACATGAACGTTTGTTCATGTACTTTGGCAGAGGGGAACGCGTTCGCTTGCTACGTCCCGTGTTAAATTGTCTAAGGAAAAATCGTATGAAATTATTTTCATTTGTCACACTTGCTACTTTTCACATCGACTGCTATAATTCACACTCTGTGAAAAAGCATATCATTCGCATTTCGTTTTAAATGTTATATTTAGTTGTTTTAAAAAAGTATATAACACATATCACATTACGTAGATCGAAAATTAAACGACTAATAAGTTACATTTCATATCATACGTCAATATTAATTACTAAAAGCAAATACTCGCATGACATTAGGCGACTGCGAAATAAAAATCATTGCCTGTGAAATTTCATATGTGAAATTTGCTGAAAAAAAAAATCATAATTTCATTAAATTAAAATTAACGAAAAGTAGCAATCATTTCCATGCCTACTGAGTGGGTGTCGGGTGGCTGTAATGAGCTGTGACCACAGATTTAATAATCAAGGAGATAGGCCAAGCCTGCGTTTAACTTGCGACAAGTGTATGCGCCCTGTGGGGATACATTTCCGCCACTTCGCCTTCCGATAAAGTCAAGTAAATACGTAACTCAGCGATTTGACCGATCTCCTTTGCGGCTGTGCTTAACTTTCATCGCTTCGCAGTCCTTAAGACGCGCGCAATGAATAGTGTTTACGGCATGCTCAACTAGAACCATGTTATGTAGTACGGCCGCTGATCGCGACACTCGGTCTACCTATGAACTCGGCGATTCGACCGATCTCCTTAGATTGATATATATGTGGCTGTGACCTTAATTCGACGAGTGGTTAGAAAAATTACAAGCAAATTCAAGCCGTTATTTTATATCTTCAGGGTGGTGTTGGCTGCGTGTTCTGAGCTGCTAGCAACACTGCTGGGTGCGCACGAGGCGCACGGGGAACCAGTGCTGGTGATAGATGGCGCGGAACCTCGCCACCTCAAAGCCCTGCTCGACTACATGTATACGGGGGAAATGAATGTCCACCACGTAAGGAAATGGCTAGAAACTAGTTTTATAGAGATTTTGGTCTCGGAAGCATTATCAGTCCTAAACCTAACCTTTACAGTTAGTCCCTGGACTCCCAGAAAATTGGACACCCACGGTATATCATTGAAATGGCTTTTTAAGTAGAAAAAAATGCTGCAATGCCCTAGTGGTTAACGCAGCCGCCCGGATTGCGGAAGATGCTGGGTTCGATTCCCGCCTGGGGCAGGTCGATTTTTTTTAAAACTATTTACGCGTTTCTAAACGGAAAAATTATTCCATTATAAAAGTGTGCTAGAAGTTGCCGATTTTTATTTTTCTAGGATTTTTATGTTGTCTTTAAACTCCGAGGCAAATGGAAGTGTTATATGTTTGACGATGCGTGTGCATTATCTGTGTATCGGCTAATTTTTTTTATGGACTTATGTTCAGCGTCGTCGAAGATATGAGAAATATATTATTTTCAACTAGCTGATTCAGCCACAATTCGTCAGTCGAATCACGAAAGGGCGTATCTAACAAATCATCGTTTTTGAGTTGGTAGATGGTAGACCCATATGTAGACCTAGGTGGTAGACCCATATGTAGGGTCGCCTGGGTAGGTACCACCGCCTTTCTTATTTCTGCCGTGAAGTAGTTCGCTGTGCTTCAGATTGAAGGGAAAGGTAGCCAGTGTACTTACTGGGTATGGAGGGCATATCATCTCAGTCCCCAGAATGGCAAACGCCTTGCGGTGTTAAGTGATTTACACTTAATATTGCAAGTGTCTATAGGCGGCGGTGACCACTTAACATCAGGTGGGACGCAAGCTTGTTTGCCATCTCGTAACATAAAAAAGGTCCACCATCGTATTGCAAAATGCATGTTTTATTACACACAAGAGGGCGTTACATGTAATGCTCGTAGTGCCGTCCTAACGTAGAATTCGTGTTACATTACACGTTACACTCGTCTGGACCTGCCCGCCTAGCATGACCACCAAAACACGATATGGTATAGCCATTTATCGCGTTGAACTGTCAAAAATTATTGGATATAACCGTCAACTTGGAATTTTATCGAAACTGCGAACATTTATAAGGCTTATACATGTTCGCAGTTTCGAAAAATTTTCAAGATTGCTATTATATCCAATAATTTTTGACAGTTCAATGCGATAAATGGCTATATCATATCGTGTTTCGGTGCATGCTTGGTACGTTTTTAATCATTAATTACTTTTACATTTCTTAGTTTTCTTTTAATTATACATATTATTCTATTATTATTTCTTATTTATTTTATATAATATTTTTATAATAAGATAATGTCTTACAACTTTCAAAGAGTCAAAGTCAAAATTTCATTATTCATTTAGGCACAATTTGTAGGTACACTTATGGAAGTCAATTTTGATGCCATCGGTTCAAGTCTACCAGCAGGCCTTGTTCTGAGAAGAACCGGCAGGAAACTCAACAAGTTCTATTCTCCCTTTACAGTTTTTGTAGTTTTGATTTGGAAAGAGTCAGAATTCACATGTTGAAGTCATAATAATAATTAATCATAGCGGTTAACCCTATTATATATAATTACGTGTCACGTTGTTTGTTTGAAGAAGAACAAATAAATAAAAACTTAAATTACTCATGAGTTCAGTTGATTCTGGGTTTAGTATTTGCTAGACCTATGGTTATATCTGAAACTTGTATAGCAACGATCTAATGGCAATTCGAAACAGTTAATTTACCTATGTGTTATATAGATTTTTGTTTTCGGAAACGTACCTATATCTATTACGCCCCCCTGACATTTCTTTACGCCCCCCTAAGAGGGCGTGCCCCCCCCCCCCCCCCCCCTGTTTGGGAAGCTCTGGTTTAAAACATAAAACTTAGTGCAACGCAGCATAGCACAATGTTGATTGCTCACCGTGAATCTGTAAGCTAATGATGATGTTTTTTTTACAGTCACAGCTGGCCGGCCTGCTGAAGACGGCTGAGGAGCTACGCATCAAGGGACTCACGGATATACGATGGAACAACAAAGATGAACCTCCTGATTGCGATTCAGGTGAGGAGGATTGAGGAGCCACAATAATATTTTAGACTTTCGCGTTGCATATAATAATAATTACTTTGGTCTGCCTAATATAAACAATCAGCCTAATATAGAAATACTATATACCTTAACTTAACGTTTTGGTCGCCTTGCCCATTAATTATGAAATGAAATGAAATGAAAAATAATTATTTGGAGCATAATAAACGGAAAAACAGAAAAAAAATTGGTTGTCTGTAAAGTCGGTTTACTGACGATAGTTGAACGTGACAACGTCTTAAGAAAATACTGATGGAATGGTAGCATTTTTCAAAAGAAAAATTTAATTTCATTTGTTTTGCCGGC
Source organism: Elophila nymphaeata (assembly GCA_955850985.1). NCBI lineage: Eukaryota > Metazoa > Arthropoda > Insecta > Lepidoptera > Crambidae > Elophila > Elophila nymphaeata. The sequence continues at coordinate 6,362,603 of OY039093.1, forward strand.
CTTGCATGGAACGCCTCAGAGCGAGGTAACGCCGCATGCGTCATGTTTTTTCGTGCGTGCAGCCGGAGGCCTTAGTATGAGTTTTGATAGTTTTCGAGCTCGATCAAACGTATCGTCTTTCTTCATACATTGGCCACTGTTTCTGATAGTTTACGCTAGGGGCGCTAGTGGGCAATGTATGAAAAGAGACGATACGTTTGATCGAGCTCGAAAACTAAAAAACTCGTACTAAGGCCTCGGCTCTATCGAATTATAAGACGTTGTCACGTCAAAAATTACCAATAATATGCATCCAAAATGGCACTCACTCAGTTTAATGTCACGGTATACCGTGACTCTAATTTTCAGTGAGTCCAGTTAAGACACGGATAACAATATCACATTGACAACAACAACAGCTTAAATTTAAAGTAATAGATAGAACGTTACAAAACTAAGTAAAACCAAATAATAATAACTTAAAAAATCAATTAGACAAACAAATAGGGCACAAAATACATATAACTACTGATTATTTTACTAATGAATAGAAGACGCCGTCGTGGTGGAGTGGTCAGTATACCTGCCTACACATCAAGCGGTCCGGGTTCGAGTCCTGGCAGCGGCAAATATTTGTGTGATGAACACGAACATTTGTTTGCGAGTCATGGTTGTTTATATATTTATTTAAGTTTATTTATAAAAATATCTAAAAAAAAATATTATGTAATATGCATATATAAAAAAAAGTCCGCTATCTAGTATCCGTAACACAAGTTCTTAATGATATGGAATAATTTTATTTTTGCGTTTACAAACGCGTAAATATAATACTAGAAAAATGCACTGAAAAAAATCGACTTGCCTCAAACTGAGGCAAGTCGATTTTTCAGTGCATTTTTCTAGTTTCTTAATGATACTTACTTCGGGCTATATAATTGGTGTGAGCGTGAAAAAAAAAAAAAAAAAAACTACTGATTATTTTATTAATGAATAGAAGAACTACGCGAGGTGTTCAGAAGCGGGACGGGGTGAAGCCGAATCTCGCCCAATCTCACTTGGGAGAGAGGAGGGTCTCGGTATATATCACGTAATTTTCTTAGGCATGTAATTTATCGAACTTTTAATAATTATCAATATTGTCCTCTGAAAATCGGACCTGCCTTCCAAATTAATTAGTCACCCACAATTCATGCGCTGAATAGAAGCGTCGGTGGCGTAGTGCGTAAGAGCGTCGTCTCCCACCCGGGAGGCACCGGTTCGATCCCCACCACGTACCAATGTGTTTCAATTTTGAAATAATATGTACGTTTAATCGACGCTTTTACGGTGAAGGAAAACATTGTGAGGAAACCTGCACACACCCATGAAGAAATTCTTAGGTTGTGTATGAAGTCGACCAACCCGCACTTGGCCAGCGTGGTTGACTAAGGACTAATCGCCCCTAATATGGGGTAGGCTCGAGCCCGAGGTGGGGACATTATAATTATAAGCTGTTGATGATGAATTACACTTAATTTGGGAAATATACTAGTCTTATTTTCACAGAGCAAGTAACAGCAGTGGCCACAAGCGAAGCAAAAAAATCAGACATAGCGTCACCAGAGAAGCAACCCGAGCCACAGGAGCCGAAGCAAACAGAAGCAAAACCACCAGAAGCGAAGCACGCGTCCCCTAAGCAGTCCCCGAAGCGATCACCGAAGCCTCAACTCCCCGAACAGTACTTCGATGTGAAAAAAGTAAAACCGGACCTCGATATAGGCGAAACGGAAGTACAGGAAAAGTTTAATATCAATGGTAAGTTGTAAAACTAGAAAAAACGAAGCGCTCCCATTTTGGAGCGCTCCCAACGAATCGCCCCAAAACTATTCCTCGAAGAGCATATGAAGTAAACGTAATATATGATATCGATGATCTTTTAAAACTCATTTGTGCATCATCACGAACACTCTAATTTGTTATGTATTTATACGATAAGGGATATTAATAAATAAAACGCAAACATATACTCGTAATGTTTACTCACACTTTAAAAAATCTACACATTAAATAATCTACCAGCCCGCCTAGCATGACCGTCAACTTGAAATTTTATCGAAACTGCGAACATGTATATGTATAAGGCTTATACATGTTCGCAGTTTCGATAAATTTTCAAGATCGCGGTTATATCCAATAATTTTTGACAGTTCAACGCGATAAATGGCTATATCATATTGTGTTTCGGTGGTCATGCTAGGCGGGCAGGAGTACAGACTCTATAATGAGCTAATTTTTAAAAAATCTTAAATTACTTAATCAAAGAGCTTTAAAATTAACTTTCATATAGCTCTTTGGGGCCTTACCACCATCTTTATAAAAGCGATTAAATTTCCACACGGTTGAGTATAGGTTCGTAAACTGTTTTAAAAGATCATAAATATCATATATTACGTTTACTTGATGCTCTTCCCTTTTTCAAATACTTAACTATAAGGAATATCGAAAGATGCTCAAAGGAGTCGCGAGCCCGACTTTGATGACAGCAAAAACTGCATCATTGGATTTTTGAAAAATCAATAATCTTTGCCAGGAATCCAATCCAATGATTTTGAAAAAAAAAAACAGCCTGTATTATTACACCACTCGATAGTCTTGTTAATAAGGATTGATTTCTGGGAAGTAATGATATACGGGAAACTAATGGAAAATGTTAAATTTCAATAAAATATTTCTTGTTCCACCTTGGTTGAAGCGATAATCAAAGCGATGATCATAATAAAACTTAAAACTTATTTAATATTTAATGAAATAACACCAAGATGGTATCCTGAACTTGTACGACATAAGACTTAATATTATTTTAGTAATAAGTTCTTGTTATTTTCAGGAGGCCCACCGCCGCTTATCAAAATACCCATTAAGGAAAAATTGACACCACCCAAGCGAGAACTTTCAAATTCGTAAGTTAACTCTTGAGAAGTAGTAAGCTATTACAAGACTGATCATTATTTATCTTTAATCCATTCATTGAGACCAATTCAATAAGCCCATACACGATACCTCTCCTGTAAATTCACGAGGAGTTGGGTATATTGCAGATTACACATAATGTTGCAACGTCATCAATATTAAGTTACAGGTTACCAAATTTTGTAACGAAAATACTTGTGAAAATTACTCAGATTACCATCAATTCTAAAATTACTGATGAACTTCAAATGTTTTTACAGATAATCTTTTAATTTTTATAGAAACATGAAATTAAGTATCTATACAAAAAATAGGCATTAAAATTGTTTAATTTTCCTTGCAATAAATAATAGGTAAATAACTAATATCTTTGTTGACAGAGATCCGCCCAGTCCAAAACGCCAACGGTTGACTAGCGGCACAGAAAACACTGATGAAGACTCTGTTTCACATTCAATACCGTAAGTATAAAACAATATGCCAAAACTTCTCTCCTAGTAGCCGAACGTGCTAATAGAAGCATACTTAAAGTTATGCTTAACAAACGTTTTAGATATCCTACAACGGAACTCTACAGAGAAGCCGAGGTCCTCACGGTTCGTCAGTTATTTATTGTAAAAACCACTTTGACGTTTATTATCCTCTGAGAATTACAACCAATTGTTAAAAGAACGCGTTTTCAAAATCCCTAGACCTATAGTAAACACGCACTTTGCAAGCAGATTCGGTGATTGCATTAAAGCACACATCTATAACAGAGTAATGAGTTTCTGTAACATAAAATCATGTTCAGTCTCGGAAGAAAAATCAGTTTTGATAAAGTGGTTACTTTCTTTGGATTACTTAAGCACAGAAAACCTGATAATTTTGAGTCACTTTTTTATTGTTCAGTTTAGATAGTATTTCGATTGACTGCATTACCTTAACTAAGTAATATTAAATGTTTTTATTTCGTGTCTTATTGGATGCCCAAGTTACGGGCTCTGCCTAGTTTGGGAACCTCTGTGCAATCTAAAGCAACATTCTTGTAATGTACAAATTACTTATAATAGTAATGTAAGTGTCGTATATGTAATCTACTTATATTTTGTGCAATAAAGTATTCTTACTATATGAAAATTACTTTTTAAGCGATTTGTTAGTATTCAGACTTATCAAAAGCCTTTGAATATGTTAATCATTTAATACTAATAAGCATAATTAAAGCGTTTTGGCGTCAAACATTCTACATACTTCGAAGTTTAACAATCGTGCCTTAGAGAACTCGGAATAGTTAATATATTGAAGCTAAACCTTCTATTTATTATGTCAAAAAAGGAGTTCCACAAGGTTCGATACTTGTTCCCTTTTTATTTTTAATTTACGTAAACATTTTTAAATTCCACCTATGATTTTAAGAGTCATTATTTGGTTTGTTTAACAATATTTTAATTTGTCATCTTTTTTTAGGGAAAAGGACTCAGAATGGCAACACGGAAATTTGGTAAGTTATTATGCTTACTTATATTATGCAATTTTTTGTTTGTAATTAACAAGGCAAGAGACACAAAAAATGCTCTTGGGTTAAACAGGTGAAGATAACTATTAATAATTGAATTCGGGATAGGATATTCAAAGTGCTTCTTTTGTGGTAGGATATAACTGCAGAGCGCGTGGTGGGGTGGGGTGGGGACGCGTGGTCTCGCGATCCGTCGGACGACGAGTGGGCCGACGCCCCCGCGGACATTGGCTCCTTCCTTCACACCAGGCTACGAGTGGACGGCGATAACAGCGCAGGTAGGGTTACCATTTAGAAATTTGAAAAGTCCGGACATAAAGCGTGAAAGTTCAAAATGTCCGGACATTTTAATCCGCACAAAATGCAAACATCAGGGCCCCGATCGTGGTAATATAAAACACAAATAATTATCTTCGTTTCGTTTTTGTTCCAGCTGCATTTGCGTTCCATTTGAGTTTCAGTCAATGTGAAATTCCGTATCGCGCTAAAGTTTACGCGCAAGATAAGATGAAACGCGGCTAGAACACAAGGTTATTATAAATATTAGAGATGCAACCTCAGATGTAACCCTAGTGTACGTTCGTGCAACGTTTGAGAAAAAGTAGCGTTCTTTGAAATGTAACATAAACGTAACTTTGACAGCGTTTGTGTTTCATCTGCGTTCGACATGCGTTCGCAGCATCTGTCAAATCAACACCGCGATACGAAAACATTGAAAAGTTGCGTTTCGTCTGTGTTCCATTTGCGCTTCATCTTGAAATGATTTACGGCGATCGGGGCCCTGGTACACACTTCGTAACAGTAGTAGGTACATGGTAGCTAACAGTCGCTTTTTAGATGAGTGGGACATTAATAAAGATTTATTAAGTAAGTTTTATTACTCGTATTCCATCTAAAACAAAAAATCCGGACAAATTAAACGACCGGACAAAGTCCGGACAGCACTCTAGAAGTCCGGATATGTCCGGATTAATCCGGACGGATGGTAAGCGTAGCCTAAGCGACGGTAATTTACAACATTTAACTCGGCGGGAGGCGCACCTTGTGATGAAAGGACTGGAGGTTTTTAAGCTCTTTAAAAGGAACTCCCCTCAACTCATACGGTTAACAACTCAATAAGTCTTTAAACCCTGAACCCTAATCCGTATTCGAGTCCAAGACTGGGACTCGAGGCCTATGATAATTATCTTTAAATTTTAATGTTAAAAATATCAAGTGATGCATAATTAGAATACTCAATAATAATGCAATGACCACGTACTGAAGTTTAGGTATTACTTTCTCGTACGTAGTGGAAGTCTTGTAATCGTCAAAAAATTTGACCTCGAGATTTTGATAGATTTACACGTTTTGGACCTCCCTGAGTCCAAAAATACCGTTTTTGGAATTATGTCTGTGTGTGTGTCTGTGCGTTAGCGCTTGAACTCGAGAATGCTTTAACTTATTGCAACCAAATTTAACATGCACGTATGACATTAAAATATAAGGTTTCTATCAACTTTTGAGTCGTCGATCACGAAAGTTAAGCAACCAAGTGCGCGGTCGGTACTCAAAAATTTAACGAACCTGTATGACATCAAAATATAAGGTTTCTATCAACCTTTGAGTCGTTTCCGGTATACGAGAAAGTCAAGGGGAGACCACTCCCGATTTTTGTCTTTTTTCATGTTACGAGATGGCAAACAAGCTTGCGGCCCACCTGATGTTAAGTGGTCACCGCCGCCTATAGACACTTGCAATATTAAGGGTAAATCACTTAACACCGCAAGTGCGTTTGCCTTCCTGGGGACTAAGATGATATGCCTTCCATGCCCAGTAATTACACTGGCTACCTTTCCCTTCAATCCGCAACACAGCGAACTGCTTAACGGCAGAAATAAGAAAGGCGGTGGTACCTACCCAGACGACCCTACATATGGGTCTACCACCTAGTAAACCGTTGTCTTAACTTTTTGTTGGAGGTGTGGCTTCCAGTCTAAGCTATTTCTTGAAATGAAATGATAATGAAATGAAAAAGCTCTTTATTTAAATGGATTTTGCTAAGTACTTTTAAATCGTCAAAACCCTACTACCATTTCGGGACGAAATAATTATTATTACGCTGAGATGGAGAAGAAATGGCGAAAGAAACCCTACAGCTTACAATGTGGTAATGATTTCAAAACATCATTACAGGTCAATAGATAATGACAATATAATTAAAATTACAGTTTTACATGCGTAAGTTTTGGGCAGTTATTACACCCACGCATTTGGTTCATTTATAATAATAATTCATGTTGTAAAAGCTTTTCTATATAATTCAATTAATCACATTAATGAACTAATTAATTTAACTCTTGATACCCACCACCATTTTGTGTTATTGTTAGTTAGATTTCGCTTAATTTAGTTGCTAAGCATACATTTATGATCCTCTGGTTAATTATTATATCTATAAGAATACAATGTGTGGCATACCAAAAAAAAAAAAATACCTAATACATTAGTTATTTACTCAATATCATAACACAAACAAAATCATCCTATCAACTGCATGTGTCATACAATTATCCATCTAAGAATAAACAACTAAATTGTCTACATCAAATAAAAATAAAAAGTTCCAGAAAACATGAATCTTGGTGAACAGTCTGTGTGTTTGCGTAGACGAGGAGTCTAACGACAGTGCGGGGGGAGCGGCGTCGGTCGTTTCCGCCGCTGCCTCGTCGTCTACCTCCACGGCCGACAGGTCGGAGATCGCCAAGATGGAGGGAACATCGCAACCCAGCAAATGTAAGTTTATTGAATGAATGAATGAATGAATGAATGAATGAATGAATGAACGAACTTTTATGTGGCACAAAAAATAATGACGAAAAGTTTTTAGGCCAAATAGGTCGCTCAGCTTATGCCGAGGCACAGAGTGCTTCGACGCTGGTATTCTGCGGATATCCTGATAATTACAAATACCATTATACGTACAAAATAGCGTTAGGCAATGCGCAAACAGTATGGCTCTTTTTGGTGATAAATAAATACACAAATAATTTATTAAATAAAAGGTAGAACAGATATTTATTATTACTATTTAGTGTATAAAATATTTATTAAATTAAATTTATTGTTTGTCTACACACTTGTTCATAAAGCAGCTTTGCTTTATATGTCCTTTGTTTTACAAGCCCTACCTATTATTGGATAAATAATAGGTAGGGCCTCAAGTCAGCTGAGATTCTTTTTCTAATAGAGAATGTCATTTAAATATAATAATTAATAAATCAATTCAATCCAATGTACAGCTCACTAAAATGTAGCAACGCATCACTTTAGGAATAAAAATAAACTCCACTTGATTCCGCGCACTGTTTACGGCAAATCAAATCAAATCAAATTGTTTATTGCTCCATAATGTACATACTAAACATATTTTAGTAGGTTTAAGGTAACAATTATGGGCCTTGTGAGGCATTGCAAACATTTTATAAATATAATAGGGTGACGCTGTTTAACTCTTTTTACAATAATACTTTTCTCTATATTAGGACTACATTAATATTTCTTTTATATATATTATTTATATTCTATATTTAACTTAGTTTAAGACTGTATTAATTATGCAACATTTATTAGAATTTATTAATATACTCATATAGTAAAACACAACACTATGTTTAACATACCAAAATACGATTACAGTTTGTCTGTCAGGTATTCACTTAAGCTATAATAACATTTATCTACACTCATGTCATAATATTCGAATTACGATATCAAAGATGAACATAAAATGACATACTTTTTAATACAGATAATCAAAATTAAAATTAAAAAAAACAACCTGTAACATAATGACCATTATAACACCGGTTCGACTCATTATGATACAGTTATTTTTCTTAAATACTCGGGAAAGCAAAGGGATCTAACCCATACAAAAAATTTGACTCCTAATAATTTGCAAAAAGCCACAACAAATAGTTTGTTGCCAGAAAAATCGGACGCCACTACTTGATCTTCACTAATGCAATTAATCAAACAACAAGAGTAAAAGCATTAGTGAAGATAAAGTAGTGTATGCAACTGCATATAACACGGGTATTAAAACACTCGTTACTATTATGAAAAACTCACACTCGTGTTTTAATACCCTTCATTATATGACAGTTGCATAAACTACTAATATCTATTAAAAACTGTTTTAATAATTTATAAAATATTTTATCACTTTTCTGTTGTTTTATTACTTCAGGTAGTTTATTATACATTTTTATGGACATTACTAAAATTGCAAGAGTATATACTGTTTGAGGGGACACAGTTTTACAATGCTTATAAAAAAATGTGATGGCATATATATGTATAAAGAGAAACTTAAAAAACATGTAATTTTGAGATTGTAAACTCTATTAAGGTCTCAGAGGCGAAAAAAGATTTTGTTTTAGTAATTTAATATATTTTGTATCTTATTGTAAATGAACAAATTATGTTTGTATGGGAAATAAATTTCTTTAAACCGAACTTATGTTGAAACATTATTTTTGAGATTTTGTATGGTATTACGTTAAATGATACGCTTAAAAATCAATTTCTAGAGATAATTTGAAACGATCGATTTTTATTTGTGAATTTGTCAATATCTCTATTTGATAGATTTTACGCTTTAGTTGGATACCGCGTAATAGGGAATATGCATCATTACTTTTTAGGTTTTAAAATTAATTCTGCACATTTACAATTTACAAAACTGAAATAATTTTAGAGAAATATTGATGAATACCTACCTGACTTGCAATTGAATAACGTTGCGTGTTAGACAAGGAGATCCGACATAAACTATGACTTAACATTACCATTATAGTCACCCATCCGCTAGCGGTTATTCCATATGACTTGTTCTCATGGATAAACTGTAGAGAATCATCGCAGGGATAAATAAAACCGTTGAAACCACTAACTAATGTCATCTCTACATGCTTTCTTGCGACTTTTTATGTAACTAAGTCAAGTTTTTCTTGTCGTTCAGATACGACGGAAGGGACAAAAAGATTTTTTTAAAGGGGCATTTATTTATTTCATAAAGATTGAACATGCAGGAATGAATTTACCTTCTAAAACAACTTTTTGTATGAAATATTAGCCCCCCATCCAGTAGATAGATAGGAATACTGCAATTTCTAATTCAAATATCTTGGGTATTTTTTGGGTAAAATCAATTATGTTTTCACTATTAGCAGTATAATTTTTAAGTATTTTTTTTATAAATGTATTATACCCGAATTTTTTTTTCATGCATATTCCCTATTTTCAACACAAATATTATTGGTACAGCGATGTCTAGCAAAGCCAATCAAGATCCAAGGTTCCCTGACGTGGTGAAGCTGACGGACTACCTGCAGCACGGCAGACGGCCGCAGTTCTGGGAGGAGCAGTACGTTAAGCGGGTGAGAGCATTTCTTTTTTGGACGATTTTTATACAGATTTTAGGTTGTAACAACAACGAGGGTACCTAGATAAAAATAATCAACTTTTGTGAACTGTATTTATCTTTTAAGGTAATTACTAAGTATCAGGTGAATAGAACTCTAAAAGCTCCTAATAGTTTTCGGTTGCCCACCAAACCTAACTTGGCAATGACAAACACAAGAAGGAACCACTGACCTCGACCTTCCTCCGCAGACTTCTCCTGGGATTTCTTGGTTCGTCAAACAATAGTATTTTAGGTAACTGTCACATAACAGTGGTTATTAATACATGAGTGGGAGTGTAAAAAACGAACCTTGGCGAGTTTTTAATAGTACCCTCGAGTGTTTTAATATGTTTCCAAAACAAGTGTTTTTTTGGAGTTTACTCCTTAAGAATCGATTTGCATATATAAGGGGCCCGGTATGAGAAAAATGTGAGGAGTAAAATCTATCGATGAATGACCACGTTACGTTTTTGAAGTCGTCAAAGTCATAATTGGTGCGCATCCTATGTCGCGCAACTTTCTAATTGTCAAAACACGGATGACAGCAGGTGCGCCATCTCACCTGTCTCGGAGTAAACTCCAGTCGTGCGTCGGAGCTGACGCACACAATTTTTCTTAAATTTACATTTCAATATGCTTATTCGTGCGGTATTGAAAATACCAATCACCGAGCGCTTCGCCAGAACAGTCCAATCGGAACCGCCTCCCGAAATTTTGATAATGTTTCTTTGGAAAAAACTTAAGAAATAATGTTTTGAATTTGTTTTCATAAAAATCTTGAGAAAAAGAACATCTATCTTTGACCTTCAATAACTTCATAACTATTAATTTCCCAGGTATAGTCCAGAAGAAAAAGATGGTCCTAATGATGAGCGGAATACGTAGTTCTCGGCTTTGTCATAGGTCTGGTTACACCCACTATATCTAAATATGACACGATATCTCAATTATTCCACCAGGTGATGGAGGCCGTTCGCATGAAAGAGTTGGAGATGAAGCAAGCGGCGGAAATCCTCGGCGTCAGCTACGGCACTTTGTACGGACGGTACCGGGACGTGTATGGGTGTATCAACAGGCCTTACAGGTAAATAAACTGTTAACGCCTGTGCTACATTGAGAGGCAAAGTTGACGGCACCGCCTCGCATTGCGTGCTAAGAAACACAAGGAATGTTTTTTTGCTAGTTTTTCAAGTCAACCGTCACTTCACTTACTTTTATCTGAACCTTTGATTGTGAGACATCTCATCATAAATTTTTCTTTGTAACCTATAGAAGATATAAAACCCAGTGTGTGAATATTTCGGGGTTTCATTTATGTCCCAAGAAGAGACATAAAAATAAACTAAAACAATATTTTTTTTAAATGCTCTAAAATATTTAAAATTTTATGCAATCTCCAATATAAAATTATAGCTAAGAACCATCTATATCACTTTAGCTTTCAAACAAAAAAAACCGCATCAGAATCGGTCCATTCGCTTAGGAGCTATGATACCACAGACAGACACACAAACATGTCAAACTTACAACACCCCTCTTTTTGCGTCGGAGGTTAAAAATAAAATAAACTTAGATTTGATTCAATGTAAAGTTTATTTTATTTTTAATCCAATCATTTTAACACACAATTAAAATGCAATAAAAGCTTCTCGCGAGATTTAACTATTTATTTACTAATTATATCTCTCTTTGTCGAAATTGCCGTTTATTTACACAACTACACAAGTGAATATCGAGAAAAGCCTTTTTAACATTTATATAGTTTGTGTGTTTGATTCATTTTAAAGTTTATTTTATTTTCTTCTTTTTACGGCATTGAAGCTTTGTTTAAAAGTGTTTTTATAGATGGGCCTAATCCTAAATATGGAAAATCGAAAAATGCTCAAAGGAGTCGCGAGCCCGATTTTGATGAAAACAAAAACTGCATCATTGGATTTTTGAAAAATCAATAACCAGGAATCGAACTCAATGATTTTGAGAAAAAAAACCAGCCTGTTTTATTACACCATCGATAGTGTTGTTAATAAGGATCGATTTCTGGGAAGTAATGATATAAGGGAAACTAATGGAAAATGTTAAATTTTAATAAAATATTTCTTGTTCCACCTTGGTTGAAGCGATAATCAAAGCGACTTTCATTATTTTTTTCAAAAATCCAATGATGCAGTTTTTGCTTTCATCAAAATCGGGCTCACGACTTCTTTGAGCATTTTTCGGTATTCCTTATAGTTTAAGATTTGGCCCTGAAGGCCCGCCTGAAAAATTCACCCTGTATAACATATACAGGATGAATTTTTCAGGCATTCGTATTCGGAGGAAACTTAGCTGATTATTGTGTTATTTTTTTTGTATTTTATTTATTTATTAAAGAAGTCTATTTTTTGGAAAACCAATAATTTCTTTAACAGTAATTCGGGGATAACCGTATACAGGACCGCTCGCGACTTCTGGCAAGCGAAGGGCCCTTCAGAGGTGTTAGATCGCCTCCAACGAGGGGACATCTCAGTTGAGGCGGCCTCACTCGCCCTGGGCGTCGGAGTGAGCAACCTCGCCGCTTACATGTCCACGGAATTCCCCGCGGAGAAAGGTGAGTCCGGGTCGAAGGACCATAAGTAAAAGTTGGGTTTTTGTTAATATTTTTGTGTATTTTAGGTATTTTAGGATTTATCGAAATTCAACCCCTAAGGGGATAAAATAGGGGATGAAAGTTTGTGTGGAAAATAAATAATTTTTATAGTGAAGTCCATACAAATTGGTATATTATGGTTTTTCTCTTTAAAATTAAGAAAGGCGTATTTTTAGGTTTTCTCAAAATTCAACCTCTAAGGGGATGAAATAGGGGTGAAAGTTTGTATAGAATGTCTGTATGTTTCATCAAATCCTTGAAATTTGCGCTTCTAAGATCCGAACGCAACATTTTTGCAAATATTTGATGCCCAGTTAACATGAAACTACCTTACATTATGGAATCATTTTTGCGTTTACAAACGCGTAAATAATTTGAAAGCTAGAAAAAAAAACACGGAAAAAAAATGATTGCGGAAGATGCTGGGTTCGAATCCCGCCTGGGTCAGGTCGATTTATTTCTAGTTTTAACAAATACTCCTATTTTCGTTGCAGAATTCGACCCTATACCTATAGAAGTGGACCCCTCCCTGAAAGTGCGAAGATCTTTCAGCGGTGGTCCTAACACTACTAACACAGTACCGAAGCCCGCGAGGAAACTCAGCCCCGCTGTTGATAAGGTGAGAACTTCATCGTTTTTCAGGGCTGAGATGATTTAAATGCTGCGATTTCACACACAAATGCACACACACACACAGACATAATTCCAAAAACGGGTATTTTGGACTCAGGGAGCTCCAAAACGTGTAAATCCTTCAAAATGTCGATTTCAAATTTTTTGACGATTACAAGACACAAACACACAAATTTCGCGTTGTTTGACAGTCATTTCGCACAATGCACATGTTCGGTATTTAAGCGCAACATAATATGTAAATTGGTATTTCAGCCCCAACCAAAGAAAATACTGATTGGTAGTTTGGTGGACGAAGACCCCATACCTGCTACGGTGATCGCTGCCAGTGAGACCACTGCGACTACCACCAGTACGGCTTCAAGTGAGTAACGAATCATCCTTCCCACAGGCGCGAGTGAGTACCTAATACTGAGTCATCGTTCCCGAAGCCGCAAGTGATTATCATCTTTCCCTCAGCTAAGCTGCTAGTATCATCTTTCCCATAGCTAAACTGCTAGTGAGTATCATCTTTCCCTCAGCTAAGCTATCAGTGAGTATCATCTTTCCACAGCAAAGCTATCTGTGAGTATCATCTTTCCCACAGCTAAGCTGCCAGTATCATCTTACCCACAGCTAAGCTGCCAGTATCATCTTTCTCCCATCTAAGCTGCCAGTATCATCTTTCCCACAGCTAAGCTGCCAGTATCATCTTTCCCACAGTTAAGCTGCCAGTATCATCTTACCCACAGCTAAGCTGGCAGTATTATCTTTCCCTCAGCTAAGCTGCCAGTATCATCTTTCCCACAGCTAAGCTGCCAGTATCATCTTACCCACAGCTAAGCTGGCAGTATTCTTTCCCTCAGGTAAGCTGCCAGTATCATCTTTCCCACAGCTAAGCTGCCAGTATCATCTTACCCACAGATAAGCTGACAGTATCATCTTTTCACAGCTAAGCTGCCAGTATCATCTTTCCCACAGCTAAGCTGCCAGTATCATCTTTCCCTCAGCTAAGCTGCCAGTATCATCTTTCCCTCGGCTAAGCTGCCAGTATCATCTTTCCCTCGGCAAAGCTGCCAGTATCATCTTTCCCACAGCTAAGCTGCCAGTATCATCTTTCCCACAGCTAAGCTGCCAGTATCATCGTTCCCACAGCTAAGCTGCCAGTATCATCTTTCCCACAGCTAAGCTGCCCGTATCATCTTTCCCACAGCTAAGCTGCCAGTATCATCTTTCCCACAGCTAAGCTGCCAGTATCATCTTTCCCACAGCTAAGCTGCCAGTATCATCTATCCCACAGCTAAGCTGCCACTGTCATCTTTCCCACAGCTAAGCTGCCAGTATCATCTTTCCCACAGCTAAGCTGCTAGGGGGAATCATCTTTCCCTCAGCTAAGCTGCCAGTGAGAATCAACTTTCCCTCAGCTAAGCTGCCACTGTCATCTTTCCCACAACTAAGCTGCCAGTATCATCTTTCCCACAGCTAAGCTGCCAGTATCATCTATCCCACAGCTAAGCTGCCAGTATCATCTATCCCACAGCTAAGCTGCCACTGTCATATTCCCCACAGCTAAGCTGCCAGTATCATCTATCCCACAGCTAAGCTGCCAGTATCAACTATCCCACAGCTAAGCTGCCACTGTCATCTTCCCCACAGCTAAGCTGCCAGTATCATCTATCTTACAGCTAAGCTGCCAGTATCATCTTTCCCACAGCTAAGCTGCCAGTATCATCGTTCCCACAGCTAAGCTGCCACTGTCATCTTTCCCACAGCTAAGCTGCCAGTACCATCTATCCCACAGCTAAGCTGCCAGTATCATCTATCCCACAGCTAAGCTGCCACTGTCATCTTTCCCGCAGCTAAGCTGCCAGTATCATCTTTCCCACAGCTAAGCTGCCAGTATCATCTTTCCCACAGCTAAGCTGCCAGTATCATCTATCCCACAGCTAAGCTGCCACTGTCATCTTTCCCACAGCTAAGCTGCCAGTATCATCTTTCCACTGCTAAGCTGCCAGTATCATCTTTCCCACAGCTAAGCTGCCACTGTCATCTTTCCCACACCTAAGCTGCCAGTATCATCTTTCCCACAGCTAAGCTACCAGTATCATCTATTCCACAGCTAAGCTGCCACTGTCATCTTTCCCACAGCTAAGCTGCCAGTATCATCTTTTCCACAGCTAAGCTGCCAGTATCATCGTTCCCACAGCTAAGCTGCCAGTATCATCTATCCCACAGCTAAGCTGCCACTGTCATCTTTCCCACAGCTAAGCTGCCAGTATCATCTTTCCCACAGCTAAGCTGCCACTGTCATCTTTCCCACAGCTAAGCTGCCAGTATCATCTTTCCCACAGCTAAGCTGCCAGTATCATCTATCCCACAGCTAAGCTGCCACTGTCATCTTTCCCACAGCTAAGCTGCCAGTATCATCTTTCCCACAGGTAAGCTGCTAGGGGGAATCATCTTTCCCTCAGCTAAGCTGCCAGTGAGAATCAACTTTCCCTCAGCTAAGCTGTCAGTATCATCTTTCCCACAGCTAAGCTGCCAGTATCATCTTTCCCACAGCTAAGCTGCTAGTATACTTTCCCTTAGTAAGTCAATGTAAATGTCACTTGTACTCATCCATTATTTTAATATTTAAATGTTAAAACATCTTATTATGTAGGTACTCCTTATTTAGCAAATTAAATTATTGGAAAAAATAGAGTCTAATTTAACAGGGTTTCCCAATCAGTGAGGCGCGCCCCACTTGGGGGGCGTAGAGTGAACCAAGCCAATATTTTCATCGTTTGTTTAATTTTCTTATTTTGCCACCCCATTTCGGACCCTATGGTAGTATTTTAGCGTAATGTTGGGTGAGGCGCATAAGGTAAAAGGTTGGGAATCCCTGGATTAGACTAATAACATTTTTTTTTAAGTTTTGTTATAAACAACAAATATTGGGTCAGTGTTCGTCCTATATTCGGTCGAATACCGAATACTAATTAATACTAGATAACGCGTGGACAGAATTGTTTAATTATTCTATCCTCTTCCTCAGGTGGCAAATGGCCAACGATTCGGGTGGCCAGCTTGGAAACCCTCCGATCGGAGCCTGCGTCTCCAACCGCTCTGATGAGGACCAGACCAGACCTGACCATAGTCGCCGCCAAGCGAGACAAGAGGGACGACGCGTGACCACATTAGGGTACCAATCTCTTCTCTGTTTTCCGTGGTCCCAGTTTACCTATACGGGGCCAATGCACTGTCTCCGGCATCATAACAGCCTTAATTCGACGTGGGATACAAAGCTTCTTCTGTCATCGAAGGAGGTTTAGGCAGTAGTCCACCACGCTTGCTGGACGGATTGGTGAACGGAGTATAGGTGATCAATACCCCTTTTCTGATCCATTAGTCGCCTACGACACCCGTACACGCCATTCGTTTATTACGTAAGACTATTTTTCGATAAATTTTGACCCCTCTCCTCCCCTCTTTATATAAAGAAATAAGAATTGGACCCCCTCCCCTCTCCCTTGTTTAATATACAATATGTAATTTAAATAACCAACATCCTGAATACAGGCGGGTTGGGATCGGCTTCCAAGTTGATTTAAATAAAAAAATAAATAAAAAAATTTGAAAAAAATATACCCAAAATATATTGTATTGTACTTCTGGGTTATCTTTTCAAATTTTTTTTTTTTTTTTTTATTGAAATCAATTCCGAAGCCGATCTCATCCCAACCCACCTGTATTCAGGATGTTGGTTATTTAAATTACATGTTGTATATTACGTAAGAATCTACAAAAAAAGCATCTATGCAGGCTAACTAGGTCACTTTTAGTTATTAAGTACTAACATTGGTAACTTAGTTTTAATGTTACTAACACAATATGGATTTTTGTTGTCCGATCAATATAAACAATTTTCATAAACAAATAAAAATAAACATTTTTATTTTTATTCATTTATAAAACTCAAAACAGAAAAATAAAAGTTTATGTTTGAAAAATCAAAAGTAAGTAATCAAAGCCAAAATTTTTTTGAGGTCTTTTTAAAGTATAATCTTAACACTTTTATGATCTTACGTAAGAACTATCAACTTCCACTTCCTTCTAAGAAAAAAACATTGTTTTACGTAATAAATAAATGGCACCTATGTCTCCACATTGCTATAGTTTTTGCGATATGAAGAGGACACTATTTTTGCACAGACTATAAAAACGTCTTAAAATCTGACGTTTGAATATGTCACGTTATAAAAAAGCCAGTTATTGAAACGCTATTAAATGGACGGTACGTTTTAGAGAAATATTAAATAATATATTAAGTATGAAATCTAAGTGTAAGGAAACCCTATTATATTAGTTACTAGACTCAACTTGTAAGAACTCGAACAAATTTTTCACATAACCCTATGAAATAAATTGAAAGGTCTTTAGCTTTTTGGACCGGGACTGCGGTCCCAACGGCCACCTTGAAATAAATACTTATTTTTGCGTTGGCTTTCTGTCCCGACTGCCACCCTGGAAATGATAATATTTTGAGTGAAACCACGTATACAATGTGTACCCTGAAACTACTTTACTTGCAATCTGCTTCTGAATCAATTGCAATGAACGTTTTTATTTCACAACTTATATTGAGTAAACAATTTTACAACTTATAGTTGTATAGAGTTTATCTTATGGTAACAAGTATAGTTTAAAAAACGTTGCGATGTAAACAAAAATCTATAAGGAAGTCACAAAATGAACTATTTTAAAATTAAACAAAAATGTTTTCATTTGACTACTTTCAACCTTTATATCTGTTGCATGTTGTATAGACACAGTCATTAAAGTACTATTAACTAATAACAATTTTAAATACAAATAACTATCTAGTAGTCCTAATTATGATTAATATAGTTACTAGAGTAAATTACCAACACGAAAATACCAGGCTACCATAACTATGCAGGAGTTAACTTAGCAATACAACTGTAGTAGGTTAATGGAAATTTGCAATATTTGATTTAATTTACTGAAAATATTTTTTAATTATGAGATGATTTGTGGGACTATGCTCCCGAAAGCCAACGCGAAAATATTTATATGTAAAGGAGATGGCCCACTCTCCATACAATGTTTGCCCCACAAGCAAAAATCTATGCGTCACGATCAAAGTTGGATTTCTGAGTTAGTTTTACACTCTATTAAAATATTACATATCAGTTATTGCTGTAAATGGTGGGGTTTTAAAGTTACAAGCACATTTGGCACTATAAAATTGTGATCATTTTAATAAGTAAGTATCTACTATGCATTAAAATATTATTATTATTGTACATTTATAATATTTATTGATATATTATTTATCTTTTAAATGAATATCATTATATGCATACATAATTATTACAATAAAAATCTTGACCGCCGCCATTCAATTGCCGGAAACAATTCCGTTTTATAAAGTAGGTATCGGAGAATCAAGGGAATTATACTTACAGCCACATGACATCCGAATTTTTGCCTATTAAGCAATTTTAACTTATCAATTAAACGTAAATATTTTACTAATATGTATTTAAAAGGTCTAAAATATTTTCCAATGATATTGTTTTTGTATTGGAGTAAAAGATATACCGACTGATGAATTACCTGTGGCTCAAAAGCCTTTATGACAAAGCCATAACGTAAAGGAAATGTATACCATCAAGAGCAGTTTTTAAATCCTTTTTTCAATTTAATTTTGAACCCCGCTAGATACGTTGTATCCATTTATACACTAGCATTTTATAATTTAAATAGAGTTATTTTAAAATAACATCATCTGGTCTCTTCTTGTTTTTTAGTATTCAAACATGAAACGACTCTGGGGCAGGAATGGGCCATCTCCTTTGCAACATTTAATTTAATTTACTGAAAATAATTTTTAATTCCGAGATGATTTGTGGGACTATGCCAACGCGAAAATATTTATTTGTTTTAAGGTGGCCGTTGGGACCGCGGTCCCGGTCCCAATAGCCTCAAGGCCCAAATTGAAAGTATTTCGCGAGATAGTTGATAAGTGCATCTCTTAGTAAGTTTGTTATATTTTACTATTATAAATCATTACCAAATTTACTTTAATTAGAAAAAAAAGCGTTTGATTGAGCACTATACAGGGTGGAGACGAGAGTAGAAATCTGTCACAGTATACAGTGTTTGTTTGATGTCAAATTACTGCAATAGATTTTGAACTGTACAAAATCGAATAGATTTTTTTTCTTAAAAAAATTGCACCTTTTTGTGTAGCGTTAACCGCTGCCGTGTGAACATAGTATGACAAGCGGGCACCTTTATAGCGTTATCAAAAATTCTAAATTGCAAAACTGTTTGTGGATTTCTCCATACATTTTGTTTTAAAAACAAACTTAAGTATATGAGAAATTTTAAATTCATTTTACATTTTTTTTTTGTGATAACATCATAGTATTTATATAACTATGTTACTACGGTTTGGTGACCGCTTATAATATGTGTATTTATCTACATTAAAATGTACACACTTTTTATCGTTCACCTATCATATTATTATCGTCTGCACCCTGTATATATCAATATAGAGATCTTTAAACGTAAATCGAGGCTCACGCCTCTAATATTTTTATCTCACGAACACGGATAGCCACAACTGCCTTTGTATATGTCGTAGGGAAATTAGGATATCAGGCATTTTGCGAAATTCCTAGGAAGACCACGAAATAGCGGACGACAGCTAATATATTTGCTTATAACATCGTCTTGCTAAACATGTTTAGTGATATATCGTGTCAAAAAACTATAATCTATTGAAACGAGGAAAGTGTAAAGCATTAAACTCTCCCACAAACAGTCCAGTCTTGCTTTAAAAAATTACCCTGAACCTACCGGTCACACAAACAAATAGTAAATTTGTTAATTTATTTGTATAATAGTTAATCTATTTGTATAATAGTAAATTAGTTAATTGATTCGTTTAGTAGTAAATTAGTTAATTTATTTGTATTACTGATAAAGTACGGTCGGCGAGCAAAGAGAATTTCGTATCTTTTAGCCTAAACATTTTTAGTAATTGTCGAATTTTAGTAGGCACAACAAGGGCATACAATGGCTTGTTTATACCAGTATATTACACTCTGCTTTTCACTTTGATTGCGAGAAAATTAAACTATTAATTTAACAAAAAAAAACAGTAGCGGAGGATTATATTTCCCCGATCTTAAAAAAAATTGTCCGAACACTGTTTTATACTAACACTATAACATCTTGAGTACCTCGTCCCCGCCACCGTCTGTCACCCCGCAGGACGGTCGCGCACGAGATTGCCGGACTATAGTTTATAAGTCATTAATTTGTTACTAACACTACTATGGATTGATTCTGGTCCAAAATAAACAATTATTATTATCTATATATATATAAATGAATTGCTGTTCGTTAGTCTCGCTAAAACTCGAGAACGGCTGAACGGATTTATCTTATCTTGGTCTTGAAATGTTTGTCGTAGTCCAGGGAAGGTTTAAAAGGTGAGAAAATATGCAAAAGTTGCGAGGAAGATAGTAAAAACAACATTTTCATTTTCCCATATAAACTGTTCTGCCTACTTTCCTGTCAAACATTTGACGTTCCACCATTTTAGCGAAGGGAGAGTTGTAATGTCGTTAGGATAGGTGCAAAGACGTTTAGTACTCCGTGAATAGGTGATACGAAGTACACCGGGTCATCTAGTTTAAAATATAAACGAAAATTTAAAGTAAAACTTGTACAGTATGCAGCCTAAGAATGTTGCAGCCGCTACATAAAGAACTTAAATAATAGCCAATTCCCGCAAGTAAACTTTTATTTTTACACAACGATATTTAACTTCTCTCCTCTAAAGCCGTGGGGTCAATGTACGAAATTACTCTGCTCGGCGATCGCACTTTAGATACTACATAATCTGAATGATCGTTAAGTACAGGGTTATTTTTACTTTCTCGTATACGTAGTACAGAGGAAGTCTTGTAATCCTAAAAAAATTGGACCTCGAGATTTTGACGGATTTACACGTTTTGGACCTCCCTGAGTCCAAAAATATTTTTTTTGTAATTATGTCTGTGTGTGTGTCTGTGCGTTAGCACGATAACTCGAGTATGCTTTAACTTACTGCTACCAAATTTAACATGCATGTATAAAATCAAAATAAAAGGTTTCTATCAACTTTTAAGCCGTCGATCACGAAAGATAAGCAACCAAGTGCGCGGTCGGTACTCGGATGGGTGACCAAAATTTAACATGCTTGTATGACATCAAAATATAAGGTTTCTATCAACTTTTGAGTCGTTTTCGGTATATGAGAAAGTCAAGGGGAGACCAGTCCCGATTTTTTTTATTCAAAGCGACGTGAAATATTTGTGAGAGAGTTTTCTAGTAGATTATAGTTTAGCGAAACGACGTATATCAAATGACGTAATGAACAAGAATATAGACAACTTCCGTGATTTCGTGGTATCCCTAGAGATTTTGTGAAATCCCTGATTTCCTCATTTCCCTACGACATAGATATACATGTACATTGTCTGTGTGTGTTTCACACTCACACAGTAGTGACTCGCGTGCTTTCGTGAAATAAAAAAAGGAACACCACAAATTATTATTTGTTTTTTCTTTATTCTTGTTGAATATTTATTAGTGTTAAAATAGATTTACAAAAAGAAAAATAATGACTGAGAAATTATGTTTTTAATTATTATTTTTATTCGTTCACTTAGTGTAAATAGTAAGTTAATGTGTAAGCAATTAGAAGACCAAATTGTATGCTAGTAGAGTTTATGTTTGTATCTCCCGGTTTCTAAATGAGAAAGTTAGTTGTCACAATCTAAGATCTTGTCAAGGAGATGTTAATGTAGATCAATCTTATTCGAAAGAAGAAAATTACTGAAGAAATGGCTGTATGGTCTAGATCCCTTTGCCGTTCCGTAATAGGGAGATGAAATTTAAAAAAAAACGACTGTTTGGCGCGCTGTCAGATTTCGTTATCTCGAAAATATTTTTTTTTTGTGCACTGTGTAATATGGATTAAAATGTGTGACACCCATATTTTAATGAAAATATTAGGAAATAATAATAATTTCTTCAAACTGTCAAAAGACCTTAGATTGTTACAATTAATTTATGTAAGTATATTATTATCTTGTTATATTATAAGTGTGTGTTAATCTAATATGAATCTTATAGCGTTGGTTTTAAAAGTGTTTAAATTTTAAAGATGATTTTATATGATCTTATTTAGAACTAAGTTTTTTTTTTAATTAATTTAGTTTTTTTGTTTATTAGTTTTGATATTTAAGATTTATATATGTTTACTGGGCAAATTTAATTAAAAAAAATCACTATTTAGAATATACAGAAATAAAAAAAATTATCCTTCATTGCTTTTAATAGATCTAATGAAATTATATTTTCGCAATTGATGTGTTTTCAAAAACTATCAATAAAATATATCTAATGAAATTTTAAGATACAATTTTCCCTTCATACTCTTAGTAGGTCGATCGGATGAGATTTTTATTGCCCTATTTGACCAGTTTTCAAACTCTCTACAAATTAGATGTAATGAGAAGGGAATTCTCAATAGAACAATTTTTAAAACCGCCTTTCATTTAAAAAGCATTTCCGAAAGCTATAGGCATCGCAATGGCAAAATACGTATGGTCTATAATTCCACTGGCAACACACACGAATTAAAGACTGTGTTAGAGTACTATAGGAGAATTATATGACAGGTTTTCAGTTTGCCTCAAGTACCTACCCAAAAATATCTACCAGCCCTCGGACTACTAATTACACACATTTCGTCTTTCAAAAAATAATTTACGTCTGGCAGCTCTAGGATCTTACTCCATTGGATCTATTGAGAATGAAGGAATTTTCCTATTAAAGTTCCGTTTTTTTTTCTGTAAAATATATTTTTTGCAGTCAATATTTATACTTCTTAAATGTTATAGATGGTTTATTGTAACGGCAAAATATAGCAACCGATGAAATTTGTTCAGTTGGCAAATGTATCTGCCCACGTGTGTTACTCATAGCACAACAGCGTCAAACTACTAATGATTTATTCCCGCTCAGTCACTCCCAGATATCTAACAGTAATAATAATATTATAATAATAATAATTTATTTTATCATAACCATAAACAAACATGTACAAACTGTTTACTTATACAACATGTAAATTAAATAACCAACGTAAGATCGAAAATCGGAATTTTTTTTTTAAAAAAGAAAACAAAAAAAAAACAAAAGGTACCCAGAAAATATTGTACAACATTTTCTGAGTACTTTTGTTTTTTTTTTTTTCAAAAAAACCTGTTTTCAGGGTGTTGGTTATTTAATTTACATGTTGTATAGTGTGACTCATTAGGAATTAATTTCCTATTGAGTAACACTGTTACTTAATGCGACTTTTTTTCCCAATAAGTCACACCCATTAACATAGATGTCTAACAGTGTGACTGAACAAGAAAAAATATTCCCTCTGATTTATACTGTGACATAACGTTTTTTTTCCGCTCTCTTATACTTAATACACTACCAGTTGTGCTAAGAGGAATTTATTTCATCTCAATAATACAACCAAGCAATGCACATAGTGCCTTGGGGAAACGGGTTTGCCTTATGCACAATCAGTTGTGCTAAGAGGAAGTACAGGGTGTAAAAGACATGAGCAGTCAAACGAGAACCATGTATTCTATACATCAAAATAGGAAACATTTCAAAAAATAATTGCTAGGAAATGATTTTTATTTTTTGGTGTTAAAAAAAATTGCAAATTGTACCGCGCAATGTAAAGCGCTCAACTCGCACGCAACTCGCAAAACCGCGATTTTGCCAGACATCGGCCGCGTTCGTTAGTGTCCGTGCGCATCGAGTGAGCTACATTGAACGCAAAACGTTTTGAAGACATTTTTTGTTATGAAATACTAAAAAAAATATAATGATTCTTTGGACAATAATGAAGAAATAATGTTTTCATTAAAAAAAAATTGTAACTATCAATTTCCCAGGTATAGTCTAAAGGAAGAAAAATGTTATGATGGTGAGCAGAATACATTGTTCTCGTTTGACTATTCATGTCTTTTACATCCTTTATACAATCCCAACAACGCAACCAAGCAAAGTGTCACAAAACTACTTATTTCTTATGTAGTATGACGCAGTTGTGTCATGGGTAAGTGTTGTAGCCAATGTTTTTGGGTGGTTTAATACAGGGCGTCCGGAAAGACATTAGCCCCCGAGCCATTAGCGTTTATTCCGTATGACTTGTCCTCATGGATAAACTGTCGAGAATCATCGTAGGGATAAATTAAACCGTCGAGGCCACTAATGTCATCGCTACATGCTTTCGTGCGACTTTCTATGTAACTATGTCAAAGTTGTCGCGTCGTGTAGGCGCGACGGACGGGACAAAAAGATTTTAACACCGTCATTCTTTCGCGCTTTGCCCATCCGCTGGAATTCATTCCTTATAGATTGGACATTCCGGCAGGAATAAACACCAGTGGATGGAGGGCTAGAGACATCCTTTTAAAATAAGACTACTCATGATACCTAGTGCTTACCCCGAATGCCAAGTGGGAATGGTGTTTTTTTATTTTTCTTTCGAAATGTGGACTTTTCAACTTAAAATATGACATTTAAATGTTTACTGTAGCACTTCAGATAGCTTCACAATAAGTTTTTAAAGATTCGTAAAAATCTCCGCCAGCTTGCTCCGGTCGTGACGTCATCGTATTCTCGCTCGAGCGTCGTACGGAAAGGACGTATCGCGCGCGTAATATCTTAATATTCGAGACTATGTTATATAGATAACGGACAATTTTAATAGCATAATAAATTTTGATATGTTTTACTTATTTATAAGCAAACTTAACAGCATATCATTTTACATTAGAATCATAAATAAAAACCTTGAACAGACAATTACAAAGCTTGTCAAATTAAATGACAAATTTTGTTGACGTAGATATTAAAGAAGACTTGCAGGAATTTCAGTTCGCTATTAATACAATTCAATAAAAAAGGGAATCAATTTGTGTGTGTGTTAATGTGAGTTGTGTGGGCAGCTCTGTTTATTGGGTCGTGTCCTCAAATATAGACAGTTGACTCTAGACGTCTCTTATAAAAAGATTGCGATTCGAAAAGAAATAAATAAACTTACTATTATTTCCTTTATTACATTCAAAATACATACAAAATTATATTTCTAAATATTCATTCACACTAAAAACATAACATTCAAAAATACAAAATAAAACACAGTACCCCATCTGTAGCAAGATCAGGGTACCGGTGGTTAAGGATCCAGAGACAGGAACCTCCTAACTATAAGGGGCGTGTCTAGAAGTACTGCCTTCTGCATCTTATTATTATTATAAAATAAATATTTTTGAAATGAACGTCGCCGCGTCGGGAACCACTAATAAATCAAATTAAACCAGGGAACAAATAAAAATATAATGATAATGGATTAGGTATAAATGTGCGGACGCGAGCGGGCGGCAAGCGCTGTAGAAGCCACTGACGTCACACTGCCATTAGCCCCGCGCCAGCGACTAGAAACGGTGTTTTAGTTTTATGCCAAACTTAAATGTATTATAACTTTGTAAATACGTATCCTATAGAAGTGAAATAAAAACTGTTCATTATTGAAATTTAGTAACGAGATCTATAATTTTTGAATAAAAAAATATTTTTATTTTTCCCAAGCTCTTTCAAGCAAAACGTGAAAATGGAACAGCTGTTTTTTTAGATCAATTGTTTGTTTAATAGTGAGTATAGACTTATTTTAAAAGGATACTAATGTCTTTCTAGTCACCCTGTATAGCGCCATCTGGTTATTAAAAAAAACCCTGTTTGCTTAATCTAAACCTTAACTGTTAGTAAATAACGCCGACTACGTTTGATATAATAGCAATTCCTATCCACACATTGTCATTAAACACTAAATATAAATAGTTTTATATATATATATATATATCATAGACCTATGTATAAAAATACAACACTCATTGTAAGTATACAGGGTGGAAAAAAAAGACCGTGGTTGGAGGTAAAGTCCGCTTAATATTGATGATAGAAAATTTTGCTAAAAGGAAACATTCCTTTATTTTCAAAAATAATTAAAACAGCATTTAAAGATTTTTGCAAAATTCCAAAGTTTATTTTAAAGATTTTTGAAAAATTCCAAAGTTTATTTTTAAAAATCTTTTAATGGTGTTTCTTTAATTTAAGATACTATGTTGTTTAAAAGAAATTGATCCTTATGAATGAATCTTTCGGTTGGTATCATAATATATAGGCTGTTTTTTTTTGTCACATTTCATCGGTTCGATTCCCGGCCCAAGCAGGTGATTACTCAAAAATCTTTAAGTGCGGTTGTAATTATTTTTGAAAATAAACGAATGTTTCCTTTCAGTAAAATTTGCCATCATCAATATTAAGGGTACTTTTCCTCCAACCGCGGTCTTTTATCCACACTATACGATACATGCTGTTTGGTAGATACATGATGATATAACAAGCAGGCATATCCAGTAATACAAATACTATGGGGCCATAAAAAATCTCTTGCTGTTTAATTTATTATTTCTTTTTAGTGGTAAGAAATGTACTTTCTCTTTTCGAAGGAGTGCGCACACAAATTGACACGAGACGTTCACACAAGATTTTTATCATGATATGAACCAATTATTAGTATGGAATATTTTTCGCGTTTACAAACGCCTAAATGTTTTTAATACTAGAATGAATACACTAAAAAAAATCGATCTGCCGCAGGCGGGAATCGAACCCAGCATCTTCCGCAATCGTTCGCAAACGCAGCCGCCCAGATTGCGCAAGATGCTGGGTTCGATTTCCGCCTGCAGGTCAATTAATAGTACCTATGTGTTATCTAGTGTTTATATCACTGTGTTGGTATGGGTGCCCGCTTGTTATAGGTACCACGTACAGCGAACATCACGTCTGGCTGTGCAAAACAGTCAAAATTTTCCTAACAGTTTTCAACTCAAACTATACCTTAGTGTGTAATCGTTAAGAAAAAAAATTGTGTGTGTCAGCTCCGACGCACGACTGGAGTTTACTCCGAGACAGGTGAGATGGCGCACCTGCTGTCATCCGTGTTTTGACAATTAGAAAGTTGCGCGACATAGGATGCGCACCAATTATGACTTTGACCTTCAAAAACGTAACGAGGTCATTCATCGATAGATTTTACTCCTCACATTTTTCTCATACCGGGCCCCTTATACAGGGTTACAGGAAAAGTCGACCTAGATCCGTTAAGGGCGTGTAGTACACATCATTTCTGAATGATTTCACTAAGAAACCCCCCATCCTAAACTTAACCGTTTTCGAGATATTCGAGTTTTAATTTTTTTATGAAAATGCCCAATTTTTCGGCTATTTAATTGAATATTTTGATTTCTTTTTATTCTAATGATTATTTTTTTGTTTTTTTACATGAAGAATGAGATGGTTAATGACCTCAATGACTAAAATTGCATGTAAGTTAAGTAAATAGGTCATTGCAGACGATCGAAACTTAAGAAAATAAGTACAAATTATAAAAAAATATTTTTCTTTTCTGGATATCTCAAAAAATTATTATGGCACTTGCTCTGCAGATGTGCTTAAAAACATCTACATTTTATCAGCTATCCAAAGAGGTATAACAATCTAGGGTTGTATTTAAACTCATAGAAAAAAACATAGTTGAAAAGGTTCGCACAAGCTCGGACTGAGTACATACGACGCTATCCCGACCGTCGAGTATCTGATGTGAGCGTTTTCGACGGAGTTTACCGACGACTTCGTGAAACTGGCTCTGTTTGGCGACAACGTACGGACTTAGGAAGACCACGTGTCATTGATGACGACGAGGAACAAGACAACGAAATCAAAATTTCTTAAGAGGTGACTTAGGTGACCTACTAGATGATCTCCCATTACAATTACTGCGGGACATGTGGTTTCAACATGATGGCTGCCCTGCTCATTTCAGAAGAAGCGTTAGGGATTGGTTGGACACTAACTATCCTAACAAATGGATTGGACGAGGTGGGCCTTTACCCTGGCCAGCCAGATCTCCCGACATGGATTTTTATGTATGGGGGCACATGAAGAGCCTCGTTTACAGTAAGCTCAACCCCATATCGTCAGTGGAAGTTCTCAAAGAAAGGATAATTAATGCTGCTAACGACATAAGAAGAACATTAACCACTGGTGTAGTGAAAAGTGGACTACGTGAAAGAATTAGAAAATGTGTGCGAAATAGAGGTGGACACGTAGAACATGAACTATAAAATTTTATTCAAAAACATTAGGTGAATTACTGAATGATCTCCTAGGTCAGGATAGCGGCACATCGATGGATG
Source organism: Elophila nymphaeata (assembly GCA_955850985.1). Classification (NCBI taxonomy): domain Eukaryota; kingdom Metazoa; phylum Arthropoda; class Insecta; order Lepidoptera; family Crambidae; genus Elophila; species Elophila nymphaeata. The sequence continues at coordinate 6,391,123 of OY039093.1, forward strand.
CATGAAGATTGTACCTAGCCGAGGGAGGCCGTTCAGTAGTGGAAGCCAGTAGGCTGAAATGATGATGCTGAACTTAAGTCAAATTAATTAGATTAAATAAGCGCTATTTATTCTGACTGCCCCATGTAGCCTTAGAAACTAAGTTTCACCGTTAGACCTACTACCTGAACCTTTTCAACTATGTTTTTTTCTATGAGTTTAAATACAACCCTAGGTTGTTATACCTCGTTGGATAGCTGATAAAATGTAGATGTTTTTAAGCACATCTGCAGAGCAAGTGCCATGATAAATTTTTGAGATATCTAGAAAAGAAAAATATTTTTTTATAATTTGTACTTATTTTCTTAAGTTTCGATCGTCTACAATGACTTATTTACTTAACTTACGTGCAATTTTAGTCATTGAGGTCATTAACCATCTCATTCTTCATGTAAAAAACCGAAAAAATAATCATTAGAATCAAAAAAAATCAAAATATTCAATTGAATAGCCGAAAAATTGGGCATTTTCATAAAAAAATTAAAACACGAATATCTCGAAAACGATTAAGTTTAGGATGGGGGGTTCCATAGTGAAATCATTCAGAAATGATATGTACTACACGCCCTTAACGGATCTAGGTCGACTTTTCCTGTAACCCTGTATATGCAAATCGATTCTTAAGGAGTAAACTCCAAAAATTATAGTTTGCGATAATCCGACGTACTGTTGTCTGTACCAAACCTGTATCATAGAACTATGTATAATATAACAACACTCATTGTAAGTATAAATATAAAGTAATAAAAAATTATATCACTTTAATGTATAAAATTTAGCTCTAGACGTAATTATATTTGTAAAAATAAATAATCATGTCGAATCGATAAAAACCGTCATGGTAATCGTAAGTTATATAAAAATGTAGATACAATATATAAAAAACCTATATTTATACCTACATACCCTAGTTCCTGTTTTTTTTTTAGTTGGGACTTCTGTGGGTGTTACTCAAACGCCACTTAGTTAAGCGGCCGCTAAACTGCACGCCGTCTCGCTCAAACAGCGAGGCGATCTGAACTTAAGTTGTGACTAAGTGGCCGCTTAAGTAAGCAGCATTCAAATATCCGTCTAGTTGAGATATTGTTTGTTCCGCGTGCTCAAATGCTACGTAGTTAAGCGGCCGCTAAGTTGAATAACGCATCCCTTAAAAAGCTAGCAACGCGATTGGAGCTTACAAGTGATAGATTTAAGCGGCTGCTTAACTAAGCAGCTTTCGAATATCCGTCTGGTTTTTTTAGTTGATACTTTTGGGTTCGCAACGGTTGCTCGAACGTGACCTAGTTAAGCGGCCGCTAAACTGCATACCGTCTCGCTCAAGCAGCGAGCGTGGCGATTGAAGCTTTTCAGTGGTAACTTTAAGCTGCCGCTTAGCTAAGTAGCTTTCGAGTGTTATATTCTACCGCTGCTGTTCATACATACAATGTTTTATAGATGTCAAACATACAAGGTAATTGGGAAGACACTGACACAATACTAGAAGTGTTGAGGCAAATCAATTGCAAAAAATTTAAGTGAATACGGTTATATCTCCGATACACGAAAATAGAACGTAGTATGTTAACGTTATGAATATATTTAGAATATTTATTGCAATTTTATTGGAGTTTATACGCTACATCATTATAATTTTATGTGTTTCCTATAAATAACAATGTACAGACGACGGCGGTCACTTTAAACTCATAGATACAATAAAATCTCAAACTTATTCTATGGCCGTAGGCTTCAATGAATATTGAGAAAAAACAAATTGGTTGTCTGTAAAGTCGGTTTACTGACGATAGTTGAACGTGACAACGTCTATCTTAAGAAAATACTGATGGAATGGTAGCATTTTTCAAAAGAAAAATTGGTTGTCTGTAAAGTCGGTTTACTGAAGATAGTTGAACGTGACAACGTCTTAAGAAAATACTGATGGAATGGTAGCATTTTTCAAAAGAAAAATTTAATTTCATTTGTTTAATAGATTTTTGCTTGCACTTCAAGCCTTACATGGAACGCCTCAGAGCGAGGTAACGCCGCATGCGTCATGTTTTTTCGTGCGTGCAGCCGGCTCTATCGAATTATGAGACGTTGTCACGTCAAAAATTTCTCTTAGCCTTTTAACTTCATAAAAAGATCCTTTAATATTTTTAAGATGAACGTCGCCGCGTCGGGGACTACTAATCCATACTTTAGCATTATCAATATTATTTTTTCAACATGCTTATATTGGTTTCACCTGTATGTTTGTATGTAACTAACTCGTTTGGGCTCGATTTTGACCCACTTTAAACGGTCAGATTTCATTTAAACTTTATACACTTATCAAAGACAGATGACATTGCAATAATTCGACAAGAATATTCCATTACCTGATTAGAATCGCCAGGACTAATAAATTAAACGTTTGTAATGTTAGTTCAGTTATACGTTACTAGATGGCGTTGTCTTGTTTAAGTTGGCGGTGTCGTGGTGGTAAGATTTTTTTTTTCTAAATAATGATTATACTTTTCGTTCATCATTTAGTTTCTATACTAAAAAGTTATTTTTCACTTTTTAGTTTTTATTTTAACTATTATTTTTTAATTTTGTTTTCTGTTTATTTACTTAGCGGTCCCCCAACACAGCTGCGTTCATCTTAAAAATATTAATGGGTTCTTTAAAAAAAACGTTGAAAGACCGAAAGAAAATGAAAAAAAAAATTCTACTATTAGTTTTTTTTTTTTGTCGGGGTTACTAAATTTTTTTAATTTAATTTTAATTTCAATATTTTTAAATTACTCGCGGACCCCAACTCCGATAGACCAAGAGAGCTTTTCATGAATTGTAGCTAAGAACCATTACGATCACGTCAGCTTTCGAACAGAAAAACCGCATCAAAATCGGTCCATTCGTTTAGGAGGTACGATGCCACAGACAGACAATAGACACAGACAGGTCAAACAAAAGTGTAATATCTAATGCAACCAAATTGTATGGAATAGTTCATTTTTAGATCCATTGATTTACCTCGTATTTGTGGTAAGCGCTGTGAAACATTAAGTCTTATTTTACAAGGATGACAGTATCTTCCAAATCACCTGTATATGCGGTGGACCTAAAACATCCCCGCAGAAAGTTATTGTTATCGACTCATAGTTATAAAGAGATTGTTTTACATTATTTATTAAGATCTTTGTATGTTTAATTTCGTAGCCGGCAGAACTCATATTCACTATTTAGTTAAGTAATTTAGTTTTTAGCCGCAAGTATGCGTTGTTTATTATACGATGTTAAAGTTATTTTGTAACATTCGGTTGTTACAAAAATAAATACCTACATATGTCACTAAATGTGTAAAATAATCATATTTTTTTTTTGTGTGTATGACAGGTTTGAAAATATATACCCAATTAATACATTTTGTCTCAAAAGGTAATCTACCTATGTACTTTTAAACTGTAAAACTATTTTGTGCATTCAACATATTGTTGCAAACTTAGCACGAAATTACAGATTTTACTTTTTAAATCGACAAATCATTACTTTATTTACCATAGATAATTTTAAGAGCATGGTTATACACCCGGAGTCCATATAAACGAATTTAAAATTATAACTGATTGCGTTTTGGTATAGTTGTGTGTACAGATGGATATAAAAATATTAATTAAATAAATTAAACAATAGAAGTGTTTTTATTTACCCGCTCAATGCCTACAACCTGAGTTACATGTGTAACGACCATAGACATAGGAAAGTGTAGATCGGCGAAAGCGAGATAGATAGACGAGACCATTTCACGTACACGCAGGCGGCCTAAGGAGGCCTGTCAGTCACGTAGAAAAGACAGCAGACTATTTGTCAGACTGCAGTACTATTTTTCATGCACACATGCGCATTACGCACACAAAGGTGTATTTTTACTTTCTCGTATACGTAGTATAGAGGAAGTCTTGTAATCGTCAAAAATTTGACCTCGAGATTTTGACGGATTTACACGTTTTGGACCTACCCGAGTCCAAATATTTGTGTGCGTTACTCCAGCAAAATGTTAGCTCTTCTCAAAGATTTAATAATGCAGATAATTAGAGCCCTACCTGGTGTAAATGAGCCCGAAATTTTAAATTTGAGCCCTCAGCCGTTTTAGCAGTATTTAAGAAAAACTGATTCTGCTGGAGTAACGTTACTCCAGCAAAAAAAAATATTTTTGCATACTTACTTTTCAGATAGACCTAATCTGAAAAGTAAGTATGCAGTAAAGTAGCTCGAATTCGAGCATAAATGAGCCCAATAAAATAAAATTTGAGCCCCTCGTGATTCCATAGTTATTTCAGTTTTTGCTGGCGTAAAACTGAAACTGTTGGACATACAATCACGATTTTTTGTATATAAGCAGGATTGAATTCGAGCCTTCTGTGCCCGAAATTTCGTTAAAATAACTAGAATGGTTTGCGAGTTATAAAATATTTTCAAAAAAGCAAAAATATGCTCTAGGTCTTGAACGAAGACACCTAGAAACTTCGCAGTAGTACCAGCTTGTACCTCGTGTCTAATCACATAATCAAGTAAAATTTCGACATCCAACTGTACCTAAGTAATTGGCGAGTAGTTACTAAATTTTGATTTCTTAAAGGTGAATTATTTCCAGCTCCGCAAAACCTAGTTTCTCTAAGAGCTGGCGTATAACAATGTTTTAACAATAATTAGAGCCCTATATCAAAAGTACGTATACAAAATTTCAGCTAGCTACATCGACGAATTTAAATAATATTTATAAAAAACCATTCCAACATTTTTTGGTCGATTACCCGGCCAAATTCGAATTAATATTAAAAGGCGGCCGCACCGTACTTCACGTCATACTTTATCATTTGGCGATGTTGTAATTTAGTTTGGTTAGTACAGCCGCGTAAAAAAGAGTTTGATATGAAAATATTTATTATTGTGGAAGTTAAATAAATAAGTAAAAGTAAATATATATTTTATATACTTTTATTGTTATTCTACTAATAAAAATATATTCCGAAGCATTTAGACTGAGGTGCCAGTTAAAATGTGCCATATCTCCAAATTCACTCATTTCAATTACTGAATTATTGGCCTACATTTCAAACAAAAATGATACAAAATGATAAAGAATTTGTGCATTGAATAAACTGTTTTTTCTTTGAAATAATTACGCGTCAAAGTGTGCTCTGAGGGGCCACCTATAAAGTATGGTATCTTTTTTAATATCTACACTACGGAGTTCAGATTTTGTGTAGTATATAGTTATTCTCAAATCCTACAAAAACATACATAGTGTTGATAAACATTGATCCATAATGTTCGTAGTTCTGAGGTGGCATCTCAATTCAAAGGTTTATATTAAGGTGCCACTTTTATATACTTACATATAACTTTTGATGTATTCCACTACATAATCCAAGCTCGGACGTACAAAAACTTTCTAAATAACTCAATATATTATCGAAATAAAGATCGACATCCAGACGCCATGATTTCCCGCCAAACACTCACTTTTTTTTTTTGGTTGATTTTCCCTGTTACGGGACGGCAAAGGGATCTAGCCAGCCTATACAGCCAAGTCTTTAGTTTCATCTTCTTTCTTGATTTTTGCATTAAAATGTGGGTGCCACACTTTTTAATGCATCTAGGGAGTGCTTGGCGAGAAATGCATGGTACAGATCTCATGATGGTGACTGATGAAAATTGTATAGTGGGATTTCCAACCACTATACAATTCTCAACACCACATACACGAAACCTTTATTTCAATGATTCCTCATAACTGTTCGTCAACACGGATGCTTATGCAACAAAATGACACCACTTTCACTGCACAAAATCCACTCCGAAGCAATTTTGAATTATCGAAATAAAGATCGACATCCAGACGCCATGATTACCCGCCAAACACTCTTTTTTTTTTTTGTTAAATTTTCCCTGTTACGGGACGGCAAAGGGATCTAGCCCATACAGTCAAGTCGCTAGTTTCATCTTTTTTCTTGATTTTTGCATTAAAATGTGAGTGCCACACTTTTTAATGCATCTAGGGAGTGCTTGGCGAGAAATGCATGGTACAGACCTCATGATGGTGACTGATGAGAATTGTATAGTGGGATTTCCAACCACTATATAATTCTCAACGCCAAATACACAAAACCTTTATTTCAATGATTCCTCATAACTGTTCGTCAACACGGATGCTTATGCAACAAAACGACACCACTTTCACTGCACAAAATCCACTCCGAAGCAATTTTGAATTATCGAAATAAAGATCGACATCCAGACGCAATGGTTACCCGCCAAACACACCGTTTTTACTTTTTATAACCTCAATTTTTGACATAACACTTGTAATGTCACATTTGTTTCTAAAAAATATTCATTTCACTCATAAAAGGTGACTAAAGCCAGAATACCAATGTTCTTATTTTAAGCGAATGGCGATCGCGACACATAAAGATTACGCATTGCGCCAATATCAAGTGAAAATTTTATTAAAGTAACCGACAATTGTACGGTAGATTGAGGTTAAAATGGAGTCTCTCAACACGTGTTTTTGCAACCAGAACTCGGGAGAAACTCCCAATGTCATATTACAGTCGCTAATTTCTGACGTTTATAAACGTCGTCGTTAACGTTACTAATTTTTTTACTACTAGAAAGAATACACTGAAAAAATCGACCTGCCTCAGGCGGGAATCGAACCCAGCATCTTCCGCAATCCGCAATCTTTGTCAAAGATTTGTTGAAACAATGTTTACCATAAAAACATAAGCACCAAGCACTGACAAATTTCGACAGCGAAAGTAGCCTCGGTGGCGTAGTGGTTAACGCAGCCGCTCGGATTGCGGAAGATGCTGGATTCGATTCCCGCCTGAGGCAGGTCGATTTTTTTTTCGGTGTATTTTTTCTAGTATTTACTATTTTAGGTGTACATAAAGTAGGATACGTTATTATTATTATAAAGTATGGTTGGCAACCCTTATTCTAATGCAAGGGGCTGAGGCTGTGTCTCACTCAGAGCACTTCGACCCTATGGGATCTTTTGTGCTTCCCCTTTCCTTATCACCCATCCCAGCCAACATCGAAAACATTTTGTAGGAGTTTCACGATATTGGCGGGAATAAGGTCTATAAAGTCTTCTGGTTTAGGGTAACCTAAACCCAGGACCTTTAGTCGCCTATTGGCTTAGTGTAAGAAAGCATGGAGCACATACTATGTGACTGCGATCACATAGCATGTGCTCCATGCTTTCTTCCTCCTCACCACACATTCTACAGATGGGGTCATCTGCTTTGCCTATTGTACACAGGTGTCTTTTAGCGGCAAAGTGGCCAGTGAGAGCACCTGTGAGGCAGCGGATTTGGGTCCTGCTGATTCTTCCCATTCTTTTAAGGTAGCCTATGTGTGAGGATCCTAAAAATTTCTTTGAGTAACAGTCGAGGAGTGGACAACCATTCCATGAGGTGCCTCTTTTGACAATACTCCTTTAGTGCCATTTTATTGGTACTTCTAGATAATCCTACAAAAGGCCATTGAGGTTTTGAGCCGATCCTTTCCTTGCTAGTCTGTCAGCATTTTCATTACCTTCAATCCCTATATGTCCCGGTACCCACACTAGTCTGACTAGGTTGTGTTTGCCTAGATTGTTTAGTGTGTGTATCGCATTCCAAACTAGTTTTAAATTGACTTTGTAGGTAGTTAAGGCTTTAAGTGCCGCTTGGCTGCCCTCTGTACCTTACTCCATTTTTGATCCCTCAGTGTACGATATAAGACTGTTTTCCTTAGTGGTTTTGTGTCCTTGGCCAGTGGCGTAACTATACCATGTGGGGCCCATGGCACATTCATATACCCCCTCCCCCCTCCCCCCCTCTAGTTTTGAACCATGTGGGGCCGTGGTAAATTCATATACCTACATCACCCCGTAGTTTTGAAATTTTTCGTTCTTTAAATTTAAAAATGTCAGTGACACTACCGGGGCCCCTATTCCTCGGGGGCTCGTGGCATTTTGCCACCCATGCCACCCTATAGTTACGCCACTGTCCTTGGCAACCACTTGGCAACCCTAGATGGCGGGCGCATTCGCGACGATGTGTTCGAGTGTACCTATACCGAACTCGAGGCGCGTAGGTATGACGCGCGTTCCGTCCGTTTGCATGAAGGTAGAATACTGATCACATATTAGAGAGTATAGATCTTCTTCTTCCGTGCCTATGTCCCATATCTTTTGCGGTCGGCCCTCCTAATCTTGTCTCGCCATTCCGATCATGTTTGCGTCATATCAGGGCGCAGTCCCATCGTCCTCATATCTGTTTGTATTGTTCTAAACCAGGTAGTCGGAGGTCTACCACTTCCACGTTTCGGCTCTTTTATGTCCATTACTGTTCTAGTCATGTGTTCTTTATCGCGTCGCATGACATGACCATACCAGCGGAGACGGTTCTCAGATAATTTATCGGCAATTTTCGCAACTTTAAATGATCCTCTGATGTGCACATTCCTAACTCTATCCTTTAAAGTTACTCCTCCGGACCACCTCAGCATTTTCATTTCGGTCGTATGAAGTTTCTGTATCGGACTTGCGCATCGCCCAGCATTCTGGCCCGTAGAGCAAGGCCGGTCTAATTGCCCTTTTGTACACATTTCCTTTGCTCTCTACAGGCATTCTTGTGTCGCAGATAACTCCGGTTAAAGATCTCCATTTCAACCAACCACTGTTTATTCTATTCTCAATGTCCTTGTCCACAGATGCCTCAGATGTTATAATTCACCCTAAGTATTTAAATTGGTCGACGGCTTTCAGGGGTATGTTGTCGATACAAGGTGGTTGAGTTGACGCAGGCGTCCCAGAGAAGTTGCAATGCATGTATTCTGTTTTAGATCTGCTTACTCTAAGTCCTCTACCTTCCAGGTTGGTACGCCAGATGTTCAGATCATTCTGTAACTCTTGCGCTGTTTCGGCTATCAATACTATGTCGTTTGCATACAGTGATGTCCACGGAGCTGTACTTTGTATATTTTTCGTGACGTAGTCCATGACGACATTAAATAGTAGAGGACTGAGTGGTGAGCCCTGATGAACGCCGACTTTAACCTCAAACTCCATGCTAGTGCCAGCAGGGCTAACAACTTTGGTCTTTATGTTGTTGTACATATCTTGAAGGATAAGTACATAATGCTCCGGAACATGCTGTGCACGCAATGCTTCCCATATAAGTTTCCTTGGCACTCTATCAAAGGCTTTCTCCAAATCGATGAACACAAAGTGTAATTCCTTTTTCAAAGCTTTGTATTTCTCTATTAGAATTTTTACTGTATGGATAGCATCAATAGTGCCTTCTCCTTTGCAAAATCCGCATTGATTAGGAGTTATGGTTGTGATATTGGATAATCTTTTACTTATCACTCTTTCCCAGAATTTGAGAGCATGTGAAGTAAGTTTGATGGCTCGATAATTTCCACAATCAGCGACGTCACCTTTGTTTTTGTAGAATGGTATTAAATTGATTAGAGAGTATAGATAAGGAATGATAGATAATATTACCATAGTACAGTCAGCTTCATAATGATATGAGGTGCCAAGGTGGTCAAAAACATGTAAGGAGCAAAGTTTTATTAATATCTTTGCATTTAAACTTAAAGTTATCAAAATATTGTACACAAACAACCAGTCTTATATATCTTCATACTATAAATCTCCAATTACATATACCTACACGATTAAAATGATCTTTTATATGTACGCATCGGCATTGTAACTGTTCAATGGTATCTAAGCGTTCAGAGTACTCATAAATATCTTCACTTACATAGATTATTCCATTTTCAATAGATTGAAAGTTAGACATTAAGGGCCTTCACAGATTTTGACGTGACAACGTCTTATAATTCGATAGAGCCGGCTGCACGCACGAAAAAACATGACGTCATGCGGCGTTACCTCGCTCTGAATCTAATTCTCTAATTTGAATTTGGAATTATGTTCTTTAAAATTTAAACTTTCAATGATACCAAAACCAGCCAGATACAAATAGTATAGCCAAAGAGATTTTATTACAAGTTTATTCATACTATAATGCGAAATCTATTAAACAAATGAAATTAAATTTTTCTTTTGAAAAATGCTACCATTCCATCAGTATTTTCTTAAGACGTTGTCACGTTCAACTGTCGTCAGTAAACCGACTTTACAGACAACCAATTTTTTTCTTTAAATTGGTATTTTTGCGATTTGTTGTTTCAATTTAGTTACAATTTTCAGACGGAAAATTTGCAATGGGAACTCGCCATCGAGCACATAACCAATAGAGGAGAAATGTCACATATTTTGTTCTAATTCCGCCAAACAATTGCAACTACGCGTCATACTAGAGATGGGGATACACAGGCATGCAAATGTTTTTATCGATATCGATACCTATGATTGTGGACATTGAATTTATTTATTTAGAAATTATGATTACCTACGCTTACTTACCGATGAAATGTGATACAATGTACATTAAAATTAATTTTTTTGCTGTTTCTCCCACACAATCGAATATAACAATTTGACATTATGTAGGTAGATATTTCTATGTAAATCTAATTATTCCCGTATGAAATGCTTCACACCCGCGGATTGATTAATCAGTGACGTACTCTCATTTGGTTTACGTTTGTTTCGCGAAGGTGTTATATAGACAAAGGGCGCGTATTACCACTCCCAGAACATTCCATAAAACGTCCTACTCAGAAAATTTAAAAATAAGAATTAATGACAAACAAAGATTGACATTGTCAGTCAATTAAGTAAACATACAATTAGAAAATAATAGCGCGTTATTGTACAAAATAATACAGAACGGTACAGATATAAAAATCAGTTAGTGATAGATAAAACACCAGTGAAAGTGCAAAATGGTGAATTAGTTACATAAAAACGCGAATTATGTTTCAAACAATGTTCATAATATTTTTTTCAACACACTTCCTCATAAAGTGGCTCTAATCCCATGGCAATTAGGCACATAATGACACCTATAATCAAACTGTGACTTTTTCATTACTATTATTCGCGCGCGCACCCGCGCCCCCGCGCCGCCCCTTCTGAGACGCATCCTACTAGCGAAATACCAAGTACATCCAATGATTGGATTTCACCTACCTACACGAATAATGAACCATCACAAATAACAATAGAACATGAAAGTATTTCAGTAAATAATCTATCTGATGAGACCGCTATATCATCAAAAATAGTTAATTATAATTTTACTAACTGCTCATTTAAGTACTAAGTGTTTCTCTAAATAAACTTTTTATCTACTATGTAAAATGGTTTTTTATTTAAGTATTATTTTATTCAGAAGTGTGTTGAAAAACGTTGTATGATACACGTGTGTATTGATGATTACCGTCCTCGGCTCCTTAAGACCATCGGGCCTCAATGCGCCTCAGCGGTAATCACCAACATTACACACTTGTACCATAATGTACTATTACAAAGAAATGTGACTTACAACGAAAAAATAAATCTATTTCCAAGGGATAGCGTGTTATTAAACTGCAAATATCGATACACGTTTAGATTTATGTTATTGCAGCATGTTGCAACACTAGTAATATACTGTTTTAGGTGAGATTGACAGTTTGACGTTAGCGCGAAAGCGCTAACCTGTTTCGGAGACGGCGGGCGCGTTTACCACTTATTACCACTGTATTTGTTATGTGCTCGATGGAACTCGCCCACGGTAACAACGAATTTTTATGAAAACCTCTGTCAGCGATTTTGTTAACAAGTTAATTTCCGCTGGTTCCTTTTTACAGCGACTAACGCTTTGCCCGGGATAAAGACCGACTTTAATGATGAGCAACTTTTTGTAGCAACTAGGTAGGCGTTTCAGTATTGAACTCTGATTATTTTATATTCTATTACAAAAAGCTCAGCGAATGTCGCTAGTGGACGAACTCCCTAAACGATTTTGAATTGATTTTATCAGAGATTGATAACCCAAGGTAACAAAATATAACGCAACAGAAATGAAAAAGATCATCAATATTATTTTAAATAGCTTAAACTAGAAGAGATAAATAATATTTTAATTAAGACTCTCAGCAGTGTCATAGCAGATGATCGCATTATTGTGAGCAAAAAGAAAGAGAGGAAAAAAATTATGTAGTAATTGCATTGATGATTTAACATACAGAATAATAAAATAAACTTAGCCTATAGTAAAAGTTCTCAAACAATTGTAAATTCAACCTTTTATTTGTAAAAGAAGATATCAAAAGTTATAATGGGTTAGAGTAACTGACAGGTATCCATATCTTATAATGTAGGTAAAATTTACAACTTCTATAAATTACTACTCTTAGTTAAAACATTAGTAAAAATAATAATATTACTTATCACACCATCCTGTTCACTGAATAAAAAGAAGTAGCATGCAGAAGGTGGTCTCTAGATCGAACGCCATAAGTTCGTATTAAGTGGATACCACAATAATATTTGAAATACCTAGATTATAAGATATGGATACCTGTCAGTCACGATTGAGGGACCACCTTCAACCGATTATAAATTTTGAGTGTCTTCCTTTACAAATGAAAGGTTGAATTTACCTACAATTGTTTAAGAACTTTTACTATAGGCTGAAGCATTCAAAATCTTAAAATTCCAATGTGGACCCTCAACGGGAACGCAAACGACCAACCCGAACTTGGCCATCGTGGTTGACTAAGGTCTAATCGCCCCTAATATAGGGTAGGCTCGAGACCCTCGGTAAAAACATTATATGAGCTGTTGATGATGATTTATTCATGACCCATGGCATACTAAATTCGATTAAATATGCAGCCTTTTATCCAAAAACATATCTAAATTGCATTTAAATCTGTAAATATTTTCTTTTCATTGATTGATATTTTAATCAGCATTTAATTTCAGCATTTTAGCAATTAATTTATATTAATAAATATACTGATTTGTAGAATTCGGCAAAATTAATACCTTAGATTTAAAGCCCCTGCTTACAGGAAGGGAGTATATGGACCGTAATACCCCAGATTAGCGTTTACTTTTCTTTACTACCAAGATATTTTTGATAACTTTGCGTGCTTATATTCCATTGAATAGTTATTCGCGAATATATTATTAGTCATCGAGGACATAAGCTCGATGTCTTAACACATTACATAATATTGGAATTGTGTTGTTAAGATAATATTAACTACTCTGGATGGTTACAACAATAAGATACTCTAACAGCGCGTATAATATTGAATTTATGTCTGTTAGATAATGAGTCACACCAACGTTTTTTGTTATCAGCATATCTAAAAAGAAGGTAACTCGAGAAAAAAGAATCTGTTTTTATTTTTTTTCTATCTTCAAAACTGACTGAGATATTAAATGTTAAAGTACGGCATCCGCGGCAAACTCCGACTAAGCGTCCGCACCAGCGCGTGACGTCACGGCGCAACAAAAATGTGAAAAAATAATTTTTTCTTGGTCTTTCTTTAATTTAAGATAATATGTTGTTTTAAAAAAATTGACCCTTATGAATGACTCTTTCGGTTGGTATCATAAAATACAGGATGTTTTCTTTTTTTTATCTTTTACCGGTGAGATTCCCGGCTCCAGCAGGTGATTTTTCAAAAATCTTTAAATGCAGTTTTGATTATTTTTGAAAATAAAGGAATGTTTCCTTTCAGTAAAATTTGCCATCGTCAATATTAAGGGTACTTTTCCTCTAACCACGGTCTTTTTTTCCACCATGTATATGTAAATTTAATAACAATAATATTTAAAGTAACTGCTAACACGAACACTTAAAATAATAAGTGCAAGCCAATTTACAAATCGAATTTATAGAGTGTAAACCTCATGTAAACACTCTGCATCACCCACAATCGGACATAAATATCGCACCGTGACGTCATCTCATGAGCGCGCGAAGGAAGGCAAATTTAATAAACCGATCAAACTTTACAACGCTGTAACTTTGGAAATACTGGCCCGATGTCGATGAAACAAAAACTATTATTATTGGCACGAGTACACGCATTAAATGCAGTAACATTTATAGTAAACGTTTGATGTGTTGGTGTGACTCTTTTTGATCGGTCTTGACACTCAGATATTTATGAAGCTGACTGTACCTAGAACCAGACATACCGTGTCTATACTTTATAATCTTTCTTTCTAATCTGTGTTTATAATATCATTGCGTCTCACACAATGAGCACGTTTTCAAATTCTCTAAAACTACGGATACTTTCGGACCAGAGGAAAGATGGATTGGACAAGTCCCTTGAAGAATTGGAAGACAGAGTTTTACAGATCGCCTGTGAGAAAGTTCAAACAGAAGCGCAGGGAAAATTGATAATCGCAAAATTGAAGAGGGAACGCTCTGTCGCGCATGAGATTTTAGCGAAAACGCAGACGGTGCTAGCGGAAATTGATCGTGAAATTGCCAACGTTGATATCGCTGCTGACATAATGCAAATAAAGAAGAAAACGTCAACGCAAAAAGGTAATTTTTAAATTTATTTTTCGGCCTTTGCATCTCAAACCAAATAAAAAGTTTAGACGGAACACTGCAAATCAAAAACCAAGGTAATTCTAGGAGTTGTTAAATCACTACATAGTATAAACAAAGTCGCTTCCGCCCTCTGTCTGTCCCTATGTATGCTTAGATCTTTAAAACTACGCAACGGATTTTGATGCGGTTTTTTTAAAAGATAGAGTGATTCTTAAGGAAGGTTTATATGTATAATACATGCATACTTACATTGCACCCGTGCGAAGCCGGGGCGGGTCGCTAGTATTGTATAAAATGATGATGGAAAAAGAAAAATAGAAAAATGGTCTTAGAAGTGCAAATTGAAAAGATTTGATGAAACAATGTTTACCATAAAAACATAAGCACCAAGCACTGACAAATTTCGACAGCGAAAAGCAATGTCTCGGTGGCGTAATTGGTCAACGCATTCGCCCGGATTGCGGAAGATGCGGGTTCGAGTCCCGCCTGAGGCAAGTCGATTTTTTTTCAGTGCCTTTTTCTTGTATATAAAGATCTGCGAATAGTTTTATGGGAAATGAAAATCAAAAAATAGCCAGAAAATATCACAATATTTTCAAAAAAAAATCGTTTTTTAATATTTTTTTTACCTTGGTTCTTGATTTCTATAGGAAAAATAGTCTATAGGAAAAAAAATGTTATGATGGTGAGCAGAATACATGATTTTGGTTTGACTGTTCATGTCTTTTACACTCTGTAGTGCTTGCACTGAAACACGGGGCGTGCAAGGGTGGCCAAATTATGTTTACGCAAGGAGCTTATACTAAGAATGGAGTCATTAGTCAAAATAACAAAGTGAGGGCAAAAATTTTGACAATACTTGACATTTCAAATTTCACATTTCTCTTTCTAGAAATTGTCGTCATCTCTTTCTAAACACGACTACATAGAAACAAGATTTCCCCAGTATTTCGCCATCTTTCTAAAACAAAAGTAGAAAAGTAGCTAAAAACTTAACATATTGTATTCAATTATTAGTATTTATTATCAATGAAAGAAATAAATATAATATATTTACTTTTAATGTTTAGGTTTGTATTTTATTTTGAAAATCATCATTGTGATTCTTTCTATAACTTATGGGAAATGAAAGGATTTATGTAATGGCAGCACTCTGTTCATGTGTCAATGTCCCGAAATCTCAACATGACATAAATTGTCGTAATTGACGTATTCATAAATATCTACTCGCGATTTTGGTACGGCTTTTTACTTTAAAATAAGGATAAATAGTGCATAATGGTAAATTTACCATTATTTTCCTATGGCAGAAGTGTGTAGTATTGAGGATGCAGTGTGAATTTCACTTGTAAGTGTCATAATTGCATATAATATTGTTCAATCTATAAATTTCATTTTTCACCCGTAATTCCAGATTATTAGCGTTATTTTGCAAAACTCCATAAGAGGGAGAAATTTCTGATACTCGTATTTAATCCTATCTTAGAATTTAATAAATTTTTGTACATAATTTACTTATTCAAATATTTGTAAACAAATGACTAGGGTGACTAGGATTTCCGGAATTATAAGGAAATAATATCCCTTTCTATCCATTCCTTTTATAAATGGCAATAAAAATTGATAGATTATTTTATTTAATTCTTTGAAATAACTGTTACATAGATAAAATACATAAATAGTTTTACCCATTTTTAGTTCGAAATGTTTATTTACAAATAAAATATGTAATTTGTGTAATGTAAATTATTTTATTTGAGAAAAAGATAATGAGAGTATTGATTGGATCATTCACATTTGCATGTACTAACATGCAACGCAGATACATTGCACACAGACAGACAGTATTAATAAAATTGTGGCTGCGCTCTTCTGCACTTGTAATCAAATAGCATATTAAAATCTATCAAATGATAGTTTTTAATATGCTATTTGATTACAAGTTAAAAGTGTACATAAATATTTATATACACATTTAACTTGTATACATAAAATTTTCTTTTCTTTTTAGATTTCCGAAGCGACGGACCATATGGTTGTCTATTGTGCCTTTAAAAACAAAATTTTAATGAAGTTCGAAAATATTTAGCTTCCACTTTCAAGACACCGACACTTTCAAGGCAACTTGCTTATGTCAAACTTCAAGCCCTTTTTTCAATAAAACCACTACTCAATCACTTTTCAAACACAACCCTTGAATTGGTTAGTAAAAATTTTCTTGATAATATACTGTTAATACAGAGAGCTAAAATGTTTGGGGAAATAATTTTAAGGGCATCAGGCATCATCAATTATTGAATATACAATGACTCAATTGAATTTTAACATTCTGCATAGTCACAAAAATGGCGTGTGACGCAAAAATGAGAAACCAGGATTTCCGAAGTAATTAGTCTATTGTCACCAACACTTCATTTATCGATGTTTAGAATAGGTTAAATAAAGCGTAAGAAATATACATTCGAATTAAGTTAATATAGTATGAATAATTTCTAATCTAGTCCGTTACACTTTTATCTTGATTATGCTATGCCCAAATGGGCACCATGATGTGCTGGTGTTGTTTGTGAACATATGTTATTTACATTCATGAATGCAATAAATTATTTGATTTGATTTGAATTATATTTACAAGTTTTGTTTGCCTAATCTTCTTTTTATATACCGATAAATGTCGAATCGAAACCGACGAGTTGGGTCGATTTTATTGCACGTAAGTGTAGATAACGGTCATTTTTTCAATATAAATTAATAGCTTTAGATATTTTTATAAATAAACTTAAATAAATATGTAATAACCGTGACTCGCAAACAAATATTCGTGTTCGTCGCACAAATATTTGCCGGCACCAGGATTCAAACCCGAAAGGCTTCATGTGTAGGTAGCTATACTGACCACTCCACCATGACGGCGTCAAAAAGTTGTTCATATTGATGGCCTAAAACATCCCAAATATTACATATAATTTAGGCTGTAACATGTAGGGTACCATGTTTAAGTACTTTTCATGTTACAGCCTGTATTATACTAAAAACCAAGTGCTACTAAACTTACTTTTAGCCGTTTTGTAGCCAGCAGCTGTTACTAATGTAACTAATTCACGGAAAGTTACTAGAGCTAACAATTTCTTCTGTTGTATAAAAAACCGCACTTCGGCTTTCAGCCGTAATATCTATCAATATAAAGAAAGTCTGGTAGTGAGTTGGTAAGTTGCGCATCATTATGGCCCTATTATTATTACTCAAGAACGGCTAGATCGGTATACCACACAATGTATTTTTATAGCATTGCTAACCGGAAAACCTTAAATGTATAATTTAATGTCTATGAGTTGACGTGACATGAGATAAGCTATATAATAAACTGTAACGTGCCTCTTAAAATCAAGAGTCACAGAAGCGATAAATCCTCGTATTTCGGTTGCTGATTTTTTTCCTGGGAGCCAAAAATAGATAACATTACCGTGCTAAAAGGCACTCAGGAAAAAAAGTTTAAAGTAATTATTATGAATTTTAATTCTTTGTCATGGAAAACTCAAAACTCAAATTATTTTCAACTTGTGGTTTTATTAACGTAACGAAGTTCAAGTGTAACGTCACACATATATATTTTACCGACCTACATACATAATTTTTTTTTAATTAAATCAGATTACACTATTTATAAACATTACATAAATTAAGATATAAAGGAAGCTCATCTAATTGAAATATTTCTTTAGAGTTCGCCTCCTAAATTTATCAACAGGTTTTAGCGCTCCATATCAACGTTAATAAGCTACATTTTAGTGACCGTACGACTATTGCGGGCAATCTCCGATAGATTGCGCCTGCGTCGCCGGGCAGTCTCGATCTTGTCAGGAATCGCATACAAAGGCTTGGTGATTCGGTCTTGCGCTTGCGTGGTTCGTAAGAAATTCTAAGTAAATTGAGCACCGACAAGACCTACCTAATACTAATTAACTAATTTGATAATCGTGTGCAATAATAGTTATTTATTTAATGTGTTTAACCCCTAATTGGGGTCCAAGATTAGGCTAAGGTAGCCGCTGTCGCCTCCGCTATTTCACTTCCGCCCAGTAGGCCTATTCGCTAACTTTTTTTGACAGTTGGAAGTGATCATCACTGAGTGAATTACATATTCATTGCTGTTTTAACGTCACTCTATTATGGCACTTGTCGTGTAAAAACAGCAGTGGATGTGTAATTCACTCAGTGATGATCACTTTCAACTGTCAAAAAAAGTTAGCGAATAGGCCTACAGGGCTGGACTTACAGTGAGCAGCAGTACAAGCCGCCCTAACTCGTCCCACCGAGCGACCCTCACCGAGACCATCTCCGGCTACCACCAGGAGAGTACACGCTATTGGGCATTATACCACCATTTAATAAATTGTTCTGCACGGATCTCTCGTGTCTCATTTAACTCCCTATGTCTTAGGACCGTGGGAGCACGTGAGACCTTACCCGTGGCACAAGACTGTCCGTGATTAATTTGTGCTACAGGCACCCTACTAGAAAGAGACAGGGCCTCTCTAGCAATGTCAAGAAATGTCAAGTGTTGTCAAAACTTTTGCCCTCACTTTGTTCATTTGACTAATGACTCCATTCTATTGGTAAAATATAAGCTCCTTGTGTTTACGTTATAATTTTAATTGCGATTATTTGTGAAATGTTATTATTAATAACGTGGAATCCCGCGGGATCAAAAATGTCCAATAACGGGATTGAGAATTTCCTTCGCGATTGAATTCCCTAGGCGAAAACGAGTAATTTGCGATGTGATGCTGTTTTTTACCGCCCAATATAAGTAAGTAGGCACCTACACAATTTTAAGATGCCACTTTCTGGTCAAGCATAAATAATGTTTTACTCAGGTACCCTTAGGGCCTGCGCTGCGTTAAGCGGGTACACAGCGCGGACACCCGCGCGGCGCGGCGGGCTGATTTATGTCATCTGCATAGAGATGCCCGCGTCGCGTGCGACGGGTGACGCAGCGCTGCTCTATGGAATTGGAGATGACATGAAACAGCCCTCCGCGCGGGTGTCCGCGCCGTGCACCCGCTTAACGCAGCGCACGGCCTTAAATTGAATAAAGAGACCCAGAGTTTTTAAGTTTCATAATTAATAGTTAAGTGTTAGAAATTCAGGCGTTAAATTCGTGCTGTCGTGTCCTTACTCAGACAACTTTTCAATTTGCCGCGAAATTGTAAAACAAAAAAGTGCAAAATTGAAAATTTTATTTAACCCCCGACATTTTGTAGCTAAGAACCATCTCGATCACGTCAGCTTTCAAACTAAAAACCGCATCAAAATCGGTCTATTCGTTTAAGAGCTACGATGTCACAGACACGTCAAACTTACAACACTCCTCTTTTTTTGTCGGGGGGTTAAGGGGTTAATGACAAATGAATGAAAAATTTGCAATTTTTTTTTAAGTTGAAATGTCTAGGTGTGTTTGGAGAAATAAAATACTGTTGCCACCCTCATTGCGGCGTTTCGTAATATTCAAGGTAATATTACTCATTTCCCGACCGTACAATCATCGCCAATTTTACGATCGGGCAATGATATATTACATAAAATTTCCATAAGTTTACCTATATCTCTGATTTTTTTTTGTATTTTTTATTACTTTCTCGTATACGTAGTATAGAGGAAGTCTTGTAATCGTCAAAAAAATCGACCTCGAGATTTTGACGGATTTACACGTTTTGGAAAATACCGTTATTGGAATTATGTCTGTTTGTGTCTGTGCGTTAGCACGGTCACTCGAACATGCTTTTAACTTATTGCAACCAAATTTGCCAAAAAACATCAACTTTTGAGCCGTCGATCACGAAAGTTAAGCAACCAAGTGCGCGGTCGGTACTCGGATGGGTGACCAAAATTTAACATGCATGTATGACATCAAAATATAAGGTTTATATCAACCTTTGATTCGTTTCCGGTATACGAGAAAGTCAAGGGGAGACCACTCCCGATTTTTATTTTGACATAATTACCTAGATAAGTACCTATTAGTTTTCGGGGACATTCTAACAACCTGTTACTATTTTGAAGCACTGCATGGCCCATACTGCCAGATGTGACTTTTAAAGAGCTCACCAACACACATGTTCCCTGCATGTGCGCTGGCGGTGAATTCCATTTCTTGATTGTCCCTAAAATTTTCCCACTTTTTCTCAGCTATAAAAAAGGAGCCAAAACCGAAGAAGCCGAAGCGAAGCGAAGCTGAAACTGTAGTGTCCTATCAAGAGAACCACACCTTTTTCCAAAGACGCAGAAGTGCTAAAGAAACGCCGTCTTCATCTACGGCGCACCGCGTTGTTACAAAAACTGAGAAGTCCTCCTCTACTATTGAGGGTCGCCCCTCTACATCCAACGCAGCTAACGAAAGAAGGAGAGATAGAGATGACAGAAGAGGAGAGGAGAGTAGAGATGTGACTAGGAGTAGTTTCGTACCATCAGACGATGATACGATTATTCAGATCTAATTAATTAAGTTTGATTAGGTAGAGCAGGTACCTGGGTCCCGATCGCGGTAATATATAAAATATTTTTAGCAAAAAAATAGGACAACCGACTTCAATGCGTACAAATTTAAACTAAAAAGTAGGAAATAAATAATATTTTTATGAAGTAGTTGAAAAGAGCGTCATAGAAAACCAAGGAAAGTATTGATACACATTTATAATTCTTTATTTATTAAATTCATACTCCGATATATTTGGAGCCGGTGCCAGCTAGCCAAGGAGGATAGTGTTTGCAATTTTCGAACTTCACGGAGCGGCGGATTATTTCTCATCTTCATCATTCATTATTATGTATATTTAATGGATTAATCAAGTTCGTATCTATTAGGTAAGTTTATTTTGCTTAGGCTGGCACCGACTCCAAATATATCGGAGTATGAATTATAAATAAAGAATTATAAATGTGTATCAATATTTCCTTGGTTTTCTATGACGCTCTTTTCAACTACTTCATAAAAATATTATTTATTTCTTACTTTTTAGTTTAAATTTGTACGCATTGAAGTCGGTTCTCCTATAGCTAAGATGAAACGCAGCTAGAACACAAGGGTATTATAAATATTAAAGATGCAACCTCAGATGCAACCCTACTGTACGGTGTGCGTTACTCCAGCAAAATGTTAGCTCTTTTCAAAGATTGAATAATGCAGATAATTAGAGCCCTATCTGGTGTAAATGAGCCCGAAATTTCAAATTTGAGCCCTCAGCCGTTTTGGCAGTATTTAAGAAAAAGTGATTCTGCTGGAGTAACGTTACTCCAGCAAAAAAATTTTTAATTTTTAGGTCTATCTGAAAAAAAAGTATGCAGTAAAGTGGCTCGAATTCGAGCAAATTCGAGCCCTATAAAATAAAATTTGAGCCCCTCGTGATTCCATAGTTATTTCAGTTTTTGCTGGAGTAACGTTTGGCCGATTGCTGGATATCGGAAACTGTTGGACATACAATCACGATTTTTTGTATATATGCAGGAGTGAATACGAGCCTTCTCTGCTCGAAATTTCGTTAAAATAACTAGAATGGTTTCGGAGCTATAAAACATTTTCTAAAAAACAAAAATATGCTCTAGCTCTTGAACGAAGACACCTAGAAACTTCGCAACAGTACCAGCTTGTACCTCATGTCTAACCACATAATCAAGTAAAATTTCGACATCCTACTGTAAGTGATTGGCGAGTAGTTACGAAATTTTGATTTCTTGAAGATGAATTATTTCCAGCACCGAAAAAACTACTTTCTCGAAGAGCTGGCTTACAACAATGTTTTAACAATAATTAGAGCCCTATATCAAAAGTACGTATACAAAATCACAGCTAGGTACATCGACTAATTTATATAATATTTATAAAAAACCATTCCGACAATTTTTGGTCGATTACCCGACCAAATTCGAATGTATATTATAAGGCGGCCGCACCGTACTTCGAGTCATACTTTATCACTTGGCGGTGTTATAATTTAGTTTGGTTAGTACAGACGCGTAAAAAAGAGTTTGATATGAAAATATTTATTATTGTGGAAGTTAAATAAAAAAAGTAAATAATATTTTATATACTTTTATTATTGATATTCTACTAATAAAAATAATAAATAATCTCACAAAATTAAATCAAACGCAATGTAACACTTAAATTTAAAAACATGACTTAATAATCACAGCTTGTGTTTCAATTTTTATGATAAAGTTAAATTAAACACTTTGCAATGTAGTAGGTACCTACTTGCATAAATAATTTCTCGTTTCGTAATGATTCAAATAATCAGTACCTATTGTTAAAAGTCTGCTCTTAAAAATAGTTATTATGAGCTGGCTTATAACAAATAATTGTTAATAACAATGCTTTTACAAAATCAGGGGCTACATACATATACAATTTAAGTACCTAAATTTTAAAATTCTCTTTTTATGTAACTACATACCTAGTTTACACTACTAATATTAACAAGGGTAAATTGTCTATATACTATTAGAATAGGAAACAACAAATCGTATAAAATTAAAATACAGTCAGTCTTTTACCACATAATCTAAAAACCTCACTTAATAATCACATACAATTATTAGCAATATATATTATTTATTTATTGGTAACGTATAATCACACACTTTAAAAGGGGTTATTCCCAGAGTACCGAGTACGGAGGACCCCGATCTATATTTATTTTGACGAACACAATTAAAAATAAATCAGGGTCCATTCATCAATCATTGGCACGAATTGCTTAGTTATTTATATTTTATGACATTTGTATTCCTGTGTAATTATTATAATTGTGAAAATTGAATTAATATAACTATACTATTGTTTGACTAGACTTGTGGGCGCTTTGTAGCATTCTGTAAGCCTGCATGTTTATTTGTAGGAAAATAAATAAATAAATAAATTATACCTATCTTCCACCGCGGTCCAAATTGCGCATATTATTATGTGCGCTATCGGCACCGATAGCGCGCACACGGAGTGAATCAAATTGAACGTATTCGCACCAACGAAATACAGGGTGTAAAAGACATGAGCAGTCAAACGAGAACCATGTATTCTGCTCACCGTCATAATATTTTTCTTCCTATAGACTATACTTGGGAAATTGATAGTTACGATTTTATTGAAGGTCAAAGTCATAAATTTTTTTTTAATTTTTTTATGAAAACGTATTTTATACGTTATTTCTTAATTATTGTCCAAAGAAACATTATCATTTTTTTTAGTATTTCATAACAAAAAATGGCTTCAAAACGTTAGTGTTCAATGTAGCTCACTCGATGCGCACGGACACTAACGACCGGGGCCGCCGTCAAGCAAAATTATCGCGGTTTTGCGAGTTGCGTGCGAGTTGCGCCCTTTACATTGCGCGATACAATTTGCAATTTTTTGTAACACCAAAAAATAAAATTCATTTCCCAGCAATATTTTTTTTTAAATATGTCTTATTTTGATGTATACAATACGTGGTTTTCGTTTGACTGCTCATGTCTTTTACACCCAGTATGTGACGTCATGAGTGACGTCATTAAACGGTGCACACGAAAAAGACGTATTGCAGTGTGTGCGCAAATGTCAAACTCGAATTTGATGTTTAAGTGTGTGAATTATTAGAGCAAAAATTTGAGTTTTGAATTAATAAAGACTCGTTATAGCTACTTTATTTACTACAGTAATTTTATTTTATTTGTATACAGGGTGTGTAAAAGACATGAACAGTCAAACGAGAACCATGTATTCTATACATCAAAATAAGACACATTTCAAAAAATAATTGCTGGGAAATTATTTTTATTCTTTGGTGTTAAAAAATACTGCAAATTGTACTGCGCAACGTAAAGCGCACAACTCGCAAAACCGTGATATTTTTTTGCCAGACGGCGGCACCGTTCGTTAGTGCCCGTGCGCATCGAGAGTGAGCTACATTGAACGCTAACGTTTTGAAACCATCATTTTTTGTTATGAAATACTAAAAAAAAATGATAATGTTTCTTTGGAAAATAATTAAGAAATAATGTTTTCATAAAATTATGACTTTGACCTTCAATAAAATCGTAACTATCAATTTCCCAGGTATAGTCTAAAGGAAGAAAAATGTTATGATGGTGAGCAGAATACATGGTTTTCGTTTGACTGTTCATGTCTTTTACACCCGTTAGGTATATAGATTTTAAATCTATAGATGGTATTTATTTAGTACCGTACTGTAGTATAAATAGATATTCATTTGATTCTCGTAGACAAAATAAAACAAGTGTTGATATAATAATTGCATTTATTTATAAAATCCTTGATAAACTACATAGTTCTTTATATAAAACAGTTATCGACAATAAAAACTTACACAAGTAATATCTATTACATAACATGTAAAGTTTACAAAAATAATAAAATATTCGAATTAAATGACTAATCTGACTTATTAATGTGGTAACTTTCAGTCAATCACAAGTAGATATCATAGCAATTAATAAAATAATTTCTCCCGAGATCTTGTTGTAAAAACGTGTTGAGAGACTCCATTTTTAACTTAACCGTACAATTTTTGCTACTTTAGTTCGGTACATTTTCACTTGACATTGGCAAAATGCGTACGCTTAATGCGACGCGACGCCATTAATTAAGAATAGAATGTTAATACGACACAAATATTACCGACTTCTACTTCTAAGCTCGACTGTGCAAGGCCCTTTTGTAAACCTAACTTAATTTAGGGCATGTACGCCCGTAGTGTAAAGTCTGATTTGATTTATATTTATCTGACGTGTGTTGTGATGGCCTCTGACGAAATGGGTAGCGTTCACATCTAATACAGGGTGTAAAAGACATGAACAGTCAAACGAGAACTATGTATTCTGCTCACCATCATAACATTTTTTTTCCTTTAGACTATACCTGGGAAATTGATAGTTACGATTTTATTGAAGGTCAGTCATAGAAGTTTTTTTTTAATTTTTTTATGAAAACGTATTCTATACGATATTTCTTAATTATAGTCCAAAGAAACATTATAGTTTTTTTTAGTATTTCATAACAAAAAATGGCTTCAAAACGTTAGCGTTCAATGTAGCTCACTCGATGCGCACGGACACTAACGAACGGGGCCGCCGCCGTCTGGCAAAATTATCGCGGTTTTGCGAGTGTCGTGCGAGTTGAGCCCTTTACATTGCGCGTTACAATTTGCAACTTTTTTTAACACCAACAAATAAAAATCATTTCCCAGCAATATTTTTTTTGAAATATGTCTTATTTTGGTGTATAGAATACATGGTTCTCGTTTGACTGTTCATGTCTTTTGCACCCAGTATGTCGCGGAACTGGGTGGCTATTCGCTATCTTTCTTTGACAGTTGAAAATGGTGATCACTGAGTGAATTACACATCCATTGCTGTTTTACGCGACAAGTGCCATAATAGCGTGTCGTGTAAAACAGCAATGAATGTGTAATTCACTCGGTAATCATCACTTTCAACTGTCAAAAAAAGTTAGGGAATAGGCCTACTGATGCCTTATGACGATATTGTTAGAGTACTTTCGTAGGTCTCGGAGAGTATATACATTTGCAATGTTTTTCCATGAATCCTAAGATTCAGATTCGGATTTTGAAGAAGATATTCAGTTTTTGACGCTGGCAAATCTTCTAAAAAGGAAAGAACAGATGATATTGGTTTCATCCAGTGAGTATATTAAAAGGAAACGCAGATCGGATATAGTGTGTCGGAATGAATATAGTAGGTTGGATCTTGCTAAGCGTAACTTTTATTACCTATCCCCTCGTCTCTATAATAAAGTGAATAGAATATTAAATATATACCCGCTAACAATAAAAGAATGTAAACTCCGTATCACGAATTGGTTACAAAAACTTACGTATGCAGAGACCGAAGATCTTTTATCTAAATAGTTCGCGTTTTTCACTCAATAATAAATTTTCAGTAACGTACACATAAATATATAAATATTATTATGTTAGAAAAAAAATGCTTAAATTAGTTTAAATATATTAATAAAAATAAAAATACTTATAAATTAATTAATTCAATAAAATCAAAATAATATACACCTAACTTTTTGGCTATAATATTACATAGATGATAATATAATTCAAATAAACATATGAATGTTTTGCGGTCCTATCGCATATGTATAGTATAGTATGGCTACTGCACTGGAGTGGTAGCTTTGTGTGATCTATTGTATCTGCCTAGCGAATCACGAGCGTCCATTGCGCCCTGCCTCCACTAGTTTAACTTGCGCTTGCGCCGCTAGTACAAAGCTGGACGTTATGTGGATTGCATGACTTGAAGGTATCATTAATTCCCTCGGTATCTAAATATTAAGCGGATAAATTCTCTAGTGCACACAGTAACACTATTCACACACTGTAAGGTATTTGTGTAAGTACGTATACAAGTTGATTAAAGTGTACTTTGTAGCGCAGTTAATTACCACAGTTTATTTTATTACTTACATAATATTTGTTGGAACGCTGTCCCTTTGTCTCCGGAGACGGGCGTTAGTGCTGCGACACAGTTTTTATAACTAATGCAGTTATTAACGTACAATTAAGAATGTACCAATGTATCTTGTTCCAAATAAATTATTATTATTAATTATTATTATTATTACAGTAGAAAGAGAGCGCTAAAAGCGAGTTACACTGTCTCGTTATGGAGCTTGAGAACGATGCTGACGGATTACATCATTATTTTAGATTGTCCAAGACACAGTTCGAGTACGTTCATTCCTCAATTGAAAAGGACATAAAATCGCATCCCAAACAGCTGATCTAATGGACCGATCTCTGTATTCTTTACATTTTGTATCATAAATTACTTTATATTGTCGTACTATTTCGATCAAGTCGTCCATACAATTTAAATATTTAGTAAAAATACATGCACTGACACGTCATAACAACAAAGGCGTGTGCAAATTGCTCTGACGCCGCCGCTTCCCCGCCTCCCCCACCCCCGGCACCCACAGATGTAGAGGACAGCGCGCCGCGATCGGTCTACCAGTCACTAACTGCAATACCTCCGTCCGATATACCCTCCCGATTTCGAAGTCAAGGTTGAATCTTGAATCGCTCGTTGCAACTAGCGATAAGTGCAATAGGCAAAATTGTAATATAAGAAATGTGTTTTAAAATAAATTAAGCGAACTACCGATGAGACTTTTACTTCCTAAAGAAACAAGAAGAACCTTCCTTACCTCAACACAACATAACACAGCTTAACTTCAAATTCGTATACAGTCCACAACAACAGATATATCAAGCTCAGGAGATCGGTCGAATCGCCGAGTTCATAGAAAGACCGAGTGTCGCGATCAGCGGCCGTACTACATAACATGGTTCTAGTTGAGCATGCCGTAATATACACTATTCATTGCGCGCGTCTTAAGGACTGCGAAGCGATGAAAGTTAAGCACAGCCGCAAAGGAGATCGGTCAAATCGCCGAGTTACGTATTCACTTGACTTTATCGGAAGGCGAAGTGGCGGAAATGTATGCCCACAGGGCATACACTTGTCTTTTTTTTTTTTTTTTGTAAGACTACTGCAGTTTGCCGCTGATGGCATTCACTGCTCCACCGGATTTTTTGAGAAGGCGAAAACCTTGGGGGGTCCTCAAGCCTGTAGGGCGGACGTTCCTAGGGGATTATTGGGCGACCGAGCATCTCCCCCATGGGGAGTCTCTCGACCGCCTAGCGTCCCTAGGTCGACCGGATCGGAAGGGAGCGACAAGCCCGATGGTGCCTCTAAAGGCTCGGACCTCGGCTCGGGCGCATCGGGTTGTGGGGGACACGGCGAGAAGCGCCCCGGCACATATCTGTACCGGGTATAGCGCGTCGTGTGTAGACCGGGTCGACGCACCCTTGTTCGACGAGTGCGGTGATTAAAAAGTGTGTCACTAGTGCTTGTGTGTGAAGTGTTGTTGTGAGGCGGTAACGAGGCATTTGCGCTCGTGATTGAATCGTCGGCGTCCAATAGGACGTTTTTTGGACGGCGCGAGGCGCGCGCGGCATCTCTATTAGCACAGTAACTAGAGGATTTGACTACGAGTGGGTTTGGATGGTGTGGAGCTTTGTCGAAGTAGCGCCTAGACGCTTCCTTCATGAAAGAGGATATTGTTGGGAGATCGAAATCTCTATGGAGATCGACATTGCGTATGTACCAGGGGCAGCCTGATGCCATGCGCAGAAAACGGTTCTGAATGACCTGCAGTTTTTTGATATTTGAGGGAGCCGCGTGTGCAAAGACAACGCTAGCATATGTGCATACACTTGTCGCAAGTTAAACGCCGGCTTGGCCTATGTCCTTGTATTATTAAATCTGTGGATGCGACACAACAGAAGCCATCACAACATATCGCGTCACGCTAATATAAATCTCACCGTACTAAATGTATGAAACCCATACCGTTCTGACGCATCAAAACACGACACGTCAGACAAATATGAATCCGGCTAAGTGTTTTAGTACCCTGCGGTCCACAATGCGCAAACACTACGAACGTTACCAACAGTGCAAACGCCTTGGACCGAATTGAATACGGTGCTATGTGCACTATTTGCGTGCAATCAATTTGATCCACGCTTTGTGTGTAAATGTCAAAATCACCGCGGTCCAAATTGCGCAAATGTGCGCTATCGGCACCGATAGCGCGCACACGGAGTGGTTCAAATTGAGCGTATTCGTACCAACGAAAATATGTGACGTCATGAGTGACGTCATTAAGCAGTGCTAACGGTGCACACGAAAAAGAGGTAGTGCAGTGTGTGCGCAAATGTCAAACTCGAATATGACGTTTAAGTGTGTGAATTATTAGAGCAAGCATTTAAGTTTTGAATTAATAAAGACTCGTTATAGCTACTCTATGTACTACAATTATTTTATTTTACGCTATTAATAATCCTAGAGTGCTATTTTAGTGTTTAAATGGTTTTTACATAACCTTTTCTTAGTCCTTTGACATTTATACACAAAGCGTGGATCAAAATGATTGCACGCAAATAGTGCACATAGCACCGTATTCAATTCGGTCCAAGGCGTTTGCACTGTTGGTAACGTTCGTAGTGTTAGCGCATTATGGACCGCAGGGAATGTCAAACGTCCAATAAGAAATTATGTAAAAACTATTATTTAAACACTACAATAGCACTCCAGGGTTATTAAAAGAGTAAAAGAAAATTATTGTAGTAAACAAAGTAGCTATAACGAGTCTTTATTAATTCAAAACTGAAATGTTTACTCTAATAATTCACTTTTTCGTGTGCACCGTTAGCACTGCTTAATGACGTCATGAGTGACGCACATATTTTTATGTAATTATTAGAGATGAAACGGATAGTTGTTTGACCGGATACCGGTTACCGGATATCCGGCGAGATGCGAACGGGATGGCCGGTAATTGGCCCATTATCTCGCGCGCTTTATCGCGCGTGGAAAGTGCTGTGCAGCTGTAAGGGCAGCTAATGTGTATGTGTACAACATGTAAATTAAATAACCAACACCCTGAATACAGGTGGTTTGGGATCGGCTTCTGAGTTGATTTCAAAAAATATATAAAAAAAAGTTTTTTTCTTGAAAACAACAAAAGTACCCAGTAAATATTGTACGTTGTTTTCTGGGTACCTTTTACTCTGAAGCCGATCCCAAACCAACCGTATTCAGGGTGTTGGTTATTTAATTTACATGTTGTATATCTTTATACACAGATATAAAAACAATGTAATTAAATACCTTAATTAATTGAAATAATATCTGAACTGTAATCCAGGTCAAGAGTATCTTCGTCTACTGGTATGACGAAACGTCTTCTCCTAGTCTCTTCTCTCCTCTCCACTCTCCTCTCTTCTCCTTCTCTCCTCTCTGCTCTTCTATCATCTCCTTCTCTTCCCTCTGCTCTTCTATCATCTCCATCTCTCCCATCTGCTCTTCTATCATCTCCTGCTCCCCTCTCTTCTCCTTCTCTTCTTATTTCGTTAGGCGTGGTCGATGTAGAGGGTCGACGGGCAGTAGTAGGGGAGGCTCGCTCAGATTTTACAACAACATGCACCGTAGACGAAGATGGAATTTCTTTAGCACTTCTGCGTCTTTGGTAAAAGGTGAGGTTCTCTTCATCGGAGTCCACGGCTTCAGCTTCGCTTCGCTTCGGTTTCTTTGGTTTCGGCTCCTTTTTAATGGCTGAGAAAGAAGAAGTAGGAAAAGTTTAGGAACAACAAAGAAATGAAATTCAATGCCAGCAAAAGAAAATCACACCTGTAACGAACTGGTGTAAAAGTGGACTGTATGAAATAAGGGAGAGGAGCTCAAAGTAAAAGAATATATTAATGAAACTAAGGCTACTTACAGTAATATTAGGTTGGGGAAAAAGTCTTTTCGCATTATAGTATGTATAAACTTGTAATAAAATCTCTTTGGCTATACTATTTGTATCTGGCTGGTTTTGGTATCATTGAAAGTTTAAATTAACATAATTCCAAATTCAAATTAGGAAAATGTGTGATTTTCATTTGTTTTTCGTACCGCCAAGATGAGTGAATCTAATGAAGAAATTCGATACATTTTAAAATTTTACTACAAAAAAGGTAAAAATGCAACGCAAGCCGCGAAAAAAATTTGCGATGTTTATGGACCTAGTGCAGTGTCTGTGAGAGTAGCACAAATTTGGTTTAAGCGTTTTCAATCCGGAAATTTTGATGTCAAAGATGCACGTCGCTCTGGTCGCCCTATTACAGATAAAATGGATGAGCGAGCTCACTGAAAGAAACCTAATGAACCGTGTACTCATTTGTGATTCTTTATTACGACGTAATGAAACCGAAGCATTTTTGAAGAAGCTGATAACTGGTGATGAAAAGTGGATCACGTACGACAAGAACGTGCGAAAAAGGTCGTGGTCAAAGGCCGGTCAGGCTTCACAGACTGTGGCGAAACCGGGGTTAACTCGCAACAAGGTGATGCTGTGTGTGTGGTGGGATTGGAAGGGCATTATTCATTATGAGCTGTTACCACCAGGCAGGATCATCGATTCTGAACTCTACTGCGAACAGCTGATGAGATTAAAGCAAGAAGTTGAGAGAAAGCGGCCGGAATTAATCAACGGAAGGGGTGTGGTTTTTCATCATGATAACGCTAGACCTCACACATCTTTAGCCACTCAGCAAAAATTAAGAGAGTTTGGCTGGGAGGTGTTAATGCATCCGCCGTATAGTCATGACCTTGCACCTTCAGATTTCCACCTGTTTCGGTCTCTTCAGAATTCTTTAGGCAGTGTCAGGTTAACATCACGAGAGGACTGCCAAAACCACTTGTCGCGGTATTTTGACCAGAAGTCCCAAAATTTATATAGCAATGGGATCATGTCCCTACCTACAAGATGGCAAAAAGTTATCGAACAAAATGGTACCTACATACTTTAGTTAAATGTAAATAAACTATATTAAAAAATGTTTTGAAATAATCAAAAGAAAACAGTTATTTTAATTTTTTCTTTTTTTTTTTCTTAAACCTACTCAAACCCTTACCAGAACTCTCGTGAATTTTGTGTCTAACTTGCATTACAACGCCGCTCTAGAAGTTGATTGTTATTGCAAGAGAGATAATCTCATAGCGAGAGTGATAAAGTATTTAAAAAATAGATCGAGTTCGAAAATTTTTAGATTTTTTTATTCACATAAATTTCGCGTTTTAGTACTTTAAATTTTAACATGTAACGTCACAAAGCTTTTGACCCCTATTATTTGCCTTATAATAAGGAAAATTGAGGAAAAAAAACATAAGTATTACTAATAGCTTAGTTAACTATTATTATTATTATTTAACAGGTTGGCAGTTGAAACAACTGATGTTGACCTGTATCCTGTTAGTCTTGTTCTAGGTGTTTGCCCAATCTATTTTTAAATGCATTAATTGTCTCTGCTGATACTACTTCTGCTGGCAGATCATTCCATGTCTTCACAACTCTATTACCAAAAAAGTGCTTTAAAGTATTTTTGTTTGACAACGCTCGTGACAATTTTAAATTATGCCCTCTTAAGTGCGGGTTTGTCGAGTATCTGAAAATGACTTTCTCAAAGCCCTCAAGATCGTAGTGCCCATGCAAAATCTTATAAAAGTCAATCAAATCTCCACATTCCCTACGCTCCTTCAAAGTACTAAGCTTCAAACATGCTAGTCTTTCCTCGTAAGATTTATTTCTTAAAGATTTAGGTAAAATGAGGGATAAAAGTTTGTATGGAAATCTGATATTTTTTAAAGCAAAATCAATGAACATTGGGTGGGGCGCTTTGGTTAGAAGAAATAAGAAGAAAATTTAAATGCTGCCCTAAATAACTTTTCTACGTAGACGAAGTCGCGCTAAAGCTAGTAAGAAATAAGAATAGAATAGAAGATAATGGGCCGAATATCTGTTATCCGGCCAAACAAATATCCGTTTCATCTCTAGTGTAGTTACCTAAAAAAATTGTAAATGACACCACAGTGGTGCGGTTTCGTGGTGCCGTTGACAATGCATGGTTTCGTTACATCTGTGTGTGTGTAACTGAGTACCTACATATACAGGCAAGGCGTAGTTTAATTTATAAACCTTAAAGTGGGTAAAAGCTGGAACGCTGCCAGAGAGCCATGGAAAGAAGCTTGATAGGAATAAGAAAACAGGACAGAGTGTGATGTAGCATAATAAGGGAAAAAACTAAAGTTGCCGATATAATTACCCGAATAGACCAACAGAAGTGGAGATGGACAGGTCACATGATCCGAGACACTCAAGAGAAATGGTGCAAAAGTGTCACTGATTGGTATCCCAGGGATGGCAAGAGAAGTAGAGGATGTCAACAGACAAGATGGGAAGACGACCTAAAACTCACAGCCGGACATCATTGGAGAAGGGTAGCGCGTGACAGATCTCAATGGAAATTGTTAGAGGAGGCCTATGCCAAGAGGCAAACTGAGCTTCGAGATATATTATAATAAAAAAGAAAATTTTTAGCATGTAGTAACCTAACCAAGAAGTTCAGAATAAAAAGGCTTATTATTATTATTATTATTAAAGTGGGTGATCCATTGGCGAGCTAAAACCGCTGGGACGCCACGAGCCGTCGAGCTAAAGTTATAAACCGCCAATAGAGCACCTACATTACCACGGTTTTAACACGTCAATGGATCAGCCGAGCTTTTTTTTTTTTTTTTTTAATCTTTTATTTTAACGAGGCTTTAGTACACTCTAGGTGACTATGTCAGCCTCATGGGGCAACTCGATTAATTGTAGCTATTTCCTAGTCTCGCTCATTATAAGAGTGTTTTATAAATAAATATACTAATATCGATTTCTTACTAAGGGGCAGCCTTAATATTAAGTTAATACCACCATTTATTAAATTAATAGACGAAAAATATTTTTGTCTATTGAGTTTTGTCAGGTCACACTCCATCAAAACGTGGATAAGATCTTCTTCCTTATTACATGTAACACAAAGAGGAGATGGTTTGATGTGAATCATATTCAAATACTTATTGACTGGGATATGACCTGACCTAACTCTAAACGCCGAAACTCAAACCTATATAACCTCAAACCATAAGCTGACATTCTTTTTCATGCTGCTGTAGCGAACGCACGCATGCCACACAGCTATTTTGCTATTACCAAAATGGCAGACTTACGATCGAATAATTGCGAGTTAGTACTTGAGAGTTGCACATAAGCGTTCATATGGTGCAATCGATACACGAAAGACTGTATCTTGTATTTTTATTAAAGGGGAAATCAAATCCAGCAGCTCCGTAAACACTTCCTCGGTCATCCTTAAATAATTTCTATAATCATTTGGTTCACCAATAAGTTCTGCTACTAAGTTTTATATGGGACTAGCGTTGTCTCTCTTGTAGCCAGTTCTTGTGGCGTCTTTTTTTCTTTCTCGTATACGTAGCATAGAGGAAGTTTTGTAATCGTCAAAAAATTTTACCTCAACATTTTGACGGATTTACACGTTTTGGACTTCACTTAGTCCAAAAATTGTTTTTTTTGGAATTATGTCTGTGTGTGTGTGTCTGTATTTATGTTAGCACGATAACTCGAGTATGCTTTAACTTATTGCAACCAAATTTAACATGCAGGTATGACATCAAAATATAAGATTTCTATCAACTTTTGAGTTGTTCCCAGTATACGAGAAAGTCAAGGGGAGACCACTCCCGATTTTTTTCCTTTGGTTTTTCTTCTTGTAGTAGTATTCCTCAGTAACAAGGTAGTTCCGTCTGGGAACACGCCATGACTTCGCCAACGATGAGAGTAGACTGTCTGGCACGTTAATGGATCACCACCACGAGTCGACAGTCCAACGAGAATAGAATAGAATAGAATTAAACTTTATTACACCTCAAAACAAACATTAAAGATTACTTACATACATGACAATAATTTCCATTACAACGAGCTTACAGTTTATACCGTTAGCTCGCCGACTCGCCAATGGATCACCCGCTTATCTTAGTTTTTTTCGCGGCGGATGGACTCAGACCAAATGAAAAAGTTTAGACGGAGGTCTAAACTTTTTCATTTGGTCTGAGATCCATCGGCCGAATAATAATTTAAAAATTACCTCTTGGCGTTGGCATTTTCTTCTTAATTTGAATAATGTCAGCAGCAATATCAACGTCGGCAATTTCACGATCTATTTCCGCTAACACGGTCTGCGTTTTCGCTAAAATCTCATTCGCGAAAGAACGTTCTCTTTTCAATTTGGCAATTTTCAATTTTGCCTCCGCTTCTGTTTGAACTTTTGCACTGGCGATCTGTAAAACTCTCTCTTCCAAATCTTCAAGAGACTTGTCCAATTCATTTTTCCTCTGGTCCGAGAGCACGCGTAGTTTTAGAGAATTTGAAAACATGTTCATTGTGCGAGAAGTAACAACGTACCAAGTATTCTTCACAGATTAGAAAGAATAAACTTTTTTCTTAACTTTATTCTTAGCTTTCTTCAACAATTTTGAATTTGTTTCACTGCGTATTAATAAAAAGTTGAAGGACACCACGGTCAAGCCGGTCACGACGCCCTAACCACCATTATTATAATTAGATTGTGTTTGTGTACGCTTACACATACTAACAAACTGCATCAAATCAAATACATATCTACTCATACTTTTGTGCACTTTTGTGATCTAAATAAAATTTGCTTTGCAAAGCAGTTCTCAGAAATGAGAAAAGGCGGGCGTGAATTTTTTTTTAAACGGGTCACAGATAAGCAAACAAGAACTTCAGTTAATGTCATATGTCTTATTCATTCACTGATAAAAGAAGGATAAAAGCTGTTATCCTCATGAATCTATGCCGACAACAACACTGTTAACAAAGAGAATATAATCGCTACGTTTTAACTGACAAAAGCTGATAACGAGAAATTCCTATAGCTTCTTGCGGGAAATAACCACAGATTAAAAAGAATAGAAACAACTTCGCTCGGGGATCACTCATGCTTCTTGGGAATCACCAATCATAGACATTTCATTTTTACTTTCTTTTTTTTTTTTTTTGGTTAATTTTTCCCTGTTACGGGACGGCAAAGGGATCTAGCCCATACAGCCAAGTCTTCAGTTTCATCTTCTTTCTTGATTTTGCATTAAAATGTGGGTGCCACACTTTTAAATGCATCTAGGGAGTGCTTGGCGAGAAATGCATGGTACAGACCTCATGATGATGACTGATGAGAATTCTATAGTGGGATTTCCATCCACTATACAATTCTCAACGCCACATACACAAAACCTTTATTTCAATGATTCCTCATAACTGTTCGTCAACACGGATGCTTATGCAACGAACCGACACCACTTTCACTGCACAAAATCCACTCCGAAGCAATTTTTAATTATCAAAATAAAGATCGACATCCAGACGCCATGATTACCCGCCAAACACTCTTTTACTTTCTTTTTAATGTTTCCTGTTACGGGACGGCAAAGGGATCTAGCCCATACAGCCAAGTCTTCAGTTTTATATTTTGTTTCTTGATTTTTGCAATAAAATGTGGGTGCCACACATTTTAATGCATCTAGGGAGTGCTTGGCGAGAAATGCGTGGTACAGATCTCTCACTAGTCTGTGGTACTGACCTCATGATGGTGACTGATGAGATGGAAATCCTACTATAAAATTCTGTGTCGTACACACCACAAAACCTTTATTTCAATGATTTCTCATAACTGATCGTCAACACGGATGCTTATGCAACGAAACAACATCACTTTCACTGTGCAAAATCCACTCCGAAGCAATTTTGAATTATTGAAACACAGATCGACATCCAGACGCCATGGTTTTCCGCCGAACGCCAACATACGCGCCAAATATTAGTTTGCTTTGTATACAATACTTTTGGGACAACACAAACCTTGCAAGTTTAAAGATGGTGCTAGAGATTTAAACATCGTGGCGCGGTTCAACCTACCGATGAAACCACAGTCGACGAGTGTCTTTTCCATCACTTGATATTGGCAGTAGTGGTTGTTAACCCGACCGATTGCCATGAAACACAAAAGATCAAGGAGCTTATATTTTCAAAAGATGATGATGATTGGTCTGAGCCACAGATCACTAAGAGAGACTACGTCTGTCTGAGCGCCAATCTGCCGCCAAACACTCCTTTTACTTTTTAAATTCTTCCTTTCTAGGGCAAGCCATGGAATCTAATCCATAGAGCCATGTTTTCAGTAAATATTGTATTTTGTCTTGATGTTTGCATTAAATATTAGTATTACACTTATTTATTTTATAAATCCCTACTTCCCTACTAATATAATATTAAACACTTGACCGTAATTTAAAACCTTAATATATTGAGATAGGCCCTATGTTTTCTGCTTGCTCTTCTGTCCTGCTCTACAGGATATCGCCGTCTCACTCGCACATCCGACCATCAACGGGCGAGCTGTCGGTCGGCGCGAAAGCCGAGACCGCCATTTTAGATCATTGGCGTCCTGTTTTTGCCCCCTGTATATTTAACTCTATGGTCCTGTTTTCTGCAGCGCACGGACCGTGTCAACAACAGCTCATAATGGTATGGAAAAATTCTTTATATTAGTCAACTTTGAATTAAATCCTTTTTAACGGTGTTACCGTTCGATTTAACTTAACTGGTTCTACTCTATGATTGTGTGCTTTAAATGTGTTTGTTTGTAATGAGGTTCAATAAAGGTGAAGACTAAATGAACTGTCTTATTTTTGAAATTTAAAATTACTGGTTAATTGCCGAGATTTTACAGAGAGTAGCCAAGTTATTTGAATATCGAAATGGTGGTGAAAGAGGAGCGGCGCCCGTCGACATGCCCTTATATACAGGTTGGATAGCGCCCTCTGGGTGTTCTTGTCTGCACTGCGTCGCCTGGGTCGATGGTTGTGTGACCGCCGATGGATGAAGTAGTTTTTGTTATCAGTGTCCCAGTAGAATGATAGGTGGCGTTGTCAACATATTCGGCCGCCTTGAAAGCCTTAGGCTTTCAATAAATGATGTCTTCGCTTCCTTCTGAAGTTATGATGCAATTGGAAGAGGGCAGATTTTTGAAAAGGCCCTCTGAATCTCGCCAGTCGCCGTGAGGATGGATGCGACCCTGTTGACTCCGTCTTTCCCTGGGAACAGAGTTAAAATTCTTCCCAAGCGCCACTTGAGAGGCGGTAAGTTATCCTCCTTAATGAGTACCAGTGATTGAGGCTTGAGTGTCCCTTGGTTCTCCGTCCACTTGATGCGTCTTTGCAGCTCTGATATGTATTCAGTTGACCAGCGTTTCCAGAAATGATGTCTCAACTGTTCAATGCGCTGGTATCGAGATAGTGCTAGTGTGGGTCTAGCAGTGGTGTCTTCTCCAGCAGGAGCTGTCAGAGGCCGGCCGATGAGGAAATGGGCTGGCGTGAGAGGGTTGAGGTCATCAGGATCTGCAGACATAGGATATAAAGGTCGGGAATTCAGGACGGCTTCGATTTGTACTAAAACCGTACTGAGCTCCTCGTAATTTAATCTAGCATTTCCTATCACGCGCACTAAGTGGTGTTTACAGGATTTGACCCCTGCTTCCCATAATCCGCCAAAGTGAGGTGCATATGGAGGAATAAATTTAAATTCAATATGATTAATTGAAGCGTAATCAATTATATTTTTAGAACTGTCTTTTAAAAAATCTGCAAATTCTTTTTTAGCACCTACAAAATTTCTGCCATGATCAGAAAAAATTTGAATTGGTTTTCCCCTACGAGAAATAAATCTTTTTAAAGCTAAAATGTAGTATTCTGAAGATAATGACGTAACAAGTTCTAAGTGAACTGCTCGTGTAGAAAAACAGACAAATAAACAAAGGTAACATTTTTCTAACCTAGAACCCCTACCTTTTTTATTAAGAACAAACATAGGTCCAGCATAATCAACACCGCACCGTAAAAATGGAAAGTCTGATTGCAAACGTTCCCTAGGTAAATCACCCATAATAGGCTGCACAGTTTTACCCTTCATTCGACAACATGTAACACATTGATGCACAACCCTTTTAGCAAGATTTCTACCACCAAGTGGCCACCATGATTCTCTTATGTGTGCTAACAATAATTGAGGGCCGGCGTGTAATAACTTGACATGTTCATAACGAAATAATAGCAAGGTAAAATAATGCTTACCACATAATAGCATAGGATGTTTCTTGTTATAGGAGAATTCGGAATTATTTAATCTGCCTCCCACCCGTATTATCTTATTTTCATCTAAAAATTATTTAATAAATTATTATACTCCTCAGGGAAAGTATCCATTTGTACGGTTCTAGTTAAAAACATTAAAGAATCATTTAATTCGCTAATTGCAAGGGGACCGCTTGTGCGCTTCGATCTATCTTTATTACGAACACATATTTGTTTAGAAAACGAAAAACATAAGCACACGAACGTTGAAGTCTAATGAATGACGAAAACCTTTCAAAATTAATGATGTTACAAGCACGAATAGTACATGACATACTTACAGTATTGTTTGATTTTAACTCTGGTAAAATTCTATTTTGATCAGTGTCAATGTTATCATTCACCCAATCGATTGTATGACTCTGTAAAAACTCCGGCCCATACTGCCAGAATGTGGAAGTACTGAGCTCGTTCAAAGTCATTCCGCGCGACAACAAATCAGCTGGGTTATTTTTTCCATTCACATGATACCAACGTGCATTACTTGTAAGATCATTAATTTCTACCACACGATTTTGAACGAAAGTTTTAAGCAAGTAAGGCGACATTTTCAACCAACCTAACACGATAGTTGAATCCGTCCAAAGCACAATACTATGAAACTCCAAACGCAATGATTTCACTATTTTATCTTGCAATTTCGCACCGATTAATGCGCCACACAACTCGAGGCGTGGTACACTAACTGGTTTGATTGGAGCGACCCGCGCCTTAGAACACAGTAACTCAACCGTGGTACCGTTGTTATTGAAAGTACGTATGTATGCGCAGGCGCCGTATGCAGTTTGACTCGCGTCTGTGAATACGTGCATTTCAATGCGAATTGGGCAACTTCCGATAGCATGGCGTGGAAAACGGACTTGATCTAAACTAGATAATGATTGAATGAACTTTTGCCAAATTAAAATAATATTTTGTGGCACCAAGTCATCCCAGCCTATTTTACATAGCCAAAGTTTCTGTAACAATGACTTAGCTACAATAACTACAGGACTTAACAGACCTAATGGGTCATAAATTTGAGACACAATAGATAAAATTAAACGTTTAGTTATTTTTGAAGTATCATGAATATCGTAATCAGTTTTTGAAGTAAAATGAAATTGATCTGTGTTATTAAACCATCCTAAACCTAAGGTTTTATTCGAGCTGTTATTTTGTGGCATCAATTGTTTTGAATTATTTTCTTTTGGCATTACTTTTAAAGGAACGTCGGGTAAATTAAATGTCCACTTACGTAGTGGTAAACAACCCGAGTTACAAACATCTGTTACACGTTCACATATATGTAATAAATGCGATTTATTATCGTGACCCGTCAACAAATCGTCAACATAAAAATCCTCCAATACAATTCTCGATATTTCTGAGTCACTACTACATTCAATTCCTAACTGACGCACACAACGAATACTTAAGAAAGGCGCCGTGGCTGTGCCGTAGGTGACAGTATTAAGACGGTATACACCGAGAGGATCGTTAGGATTTTCACGCCATAAAATTAATTGCAAATTACGCTGCTCATCATCGATTAAAATTTGTCTGAACATTTTTTCTATGTCGGCGCATGCAACATATTTATACTGTCGGAAACGTAACAAAATACTAACTAAATCATTTTGAAGAGGGGGGCCAGTCATCTGTATATCATTTAATGACTTTCCCGATGAAGTTTTTTGATTGGCATTAAATACAACCCTTAATTTAGTGGTAGTACTTTGCTCGCGAAGTACTCCATGATGAGGTAAAAAATAAGAATATTTTGGAAGATATTCAATACGTGACATATGTCCGAGGGCTAAATATTCACGCATGAATTCGGTATATAATAACTTATATTGCGGTTGGCGTTGGAATGTACGTTCAAGAGCTAACATTCTATTTTTGGCGATTTCATAACTATCTCCGAGGGTGTCTGGCGATTCTTTAAGCGGAATTCGCACAATAAAGCGACCTTCAGGAAGACGTTTAGTAGTTTCACAAAATGACTTTTCGCAAAAAAGATCATCTTGCGAATAAGGCGATTTAGAAGTTGAAATTTCCTCGATTTCCCAAAATTTCTTAAGTTGTTCGTTTAATTCTAAGGTCTGAACAAAATTACACCGAACGTGATTAATGCGCATGCTCTCAGTGTGTATCGGACCTGAAATTATCCAACCTAGCTCTGTATTATGTAAACACGGTCCGCTAGGCAAACGAATTTTACCTTCCAATAACAAATCCTAAAAATGATCTGCACCGATTAAAATATCGATTT
The DNA here is from genome assembly GCA_955850985.1 of Elophila nymphaeata. NCBI lineage: Eukaryota > Metazoa > Arthropoda > Insecta > Lepidoptera > Crambidae > Elophila > Elophila nymphaeata. Next base: position 6,432,667 of record OY039093.1, read on the forward strand.
CTGAAGGTGTGCAAAATGAGGGATCGGCAAGTTTAATATTGTTGGGTATTTTTAAAGAACTTGTTTCTATATGTGAAGCGGGTAAAGTTGAAGTAATGTTTGGCATAACCAAACAATTTAATCGCATACTAAAATCACTATTTAAAGAGCGAATTTTAACATCACAGGAATGAGTTGACTGCGTCATCACAGTTTGACCTATTCCTGAAACTTTGTAAGCGGACTGTATTGTTTTAATGTTTAAGTTGTCGCATAATGATTTGGAAATAATACAGTGTTGACTGCCACTGTCAAGTAAAGCGCGTGTTTGATAATAATTGTTGTTTTCACCGGCAATTTCGACTAATGCGGTTGATAGTAAAACTGGCTCTAAAGAATACGTTCTATTATTTTGAATAGACTTGTTTTTAAAGGAAGACTGCGTTATGTTTGCGTGTAGCGTAGTTAATGTATTACTAGGTGAATATTCTAAAGGTGACTGGGAACAACATTGTTCCTTTTGTGCTACCGCGGACACTGTAGTATCATTGCTAAAATCATTATGAAGTAAACTATTATGTTTTTTATTGCATAGTCTACATGAACCGAAATAGCAATTCTCCACCGAATGACCAACACGCAAACAATTAACACATAATTTTTTATTCTCAATAAGCCCAAGCTTTTCTTTGGAGGGTAAATTGAGAAATTGACTGCACGTATAGACTACACATGCACGATAATGCTTTGAATTCTTACTAGTATTTTGTAAAGACACAAAACTTTGTACTTTGGGTAACGGCTTCTTAATCGTATCCTGGAATACTTTACTATTCGAGTTAGAATGATTAACTTTTATCATTTCAAGCATGTCAGCTTTATCACGTAAAAATTGTATAAGTGTATCTAATTTTAAACACTTGTCTGAATTTCCAAGATTACATTTAAATTGTTCCCATTCTTTTTCCAAATTGCAATCTAATTTTGAAACAATTATATAGATAAGTAAAGTATCCCATGATTCGGTAGGCTCGCCTAACGTTTTCAAAACGCGTAAATTCTTAAGAACCGTGTCAATAAGCTTTCGAATTTGGGCGGATGATTCCTTTGACAAAGATTGCATGGAAAAAATAGATTTAACGTGATTATGAATTAACAATTTAGAATTATTATATCTACCCTCAAGTAGATCCCATGCTATTTTGTAGTTATCGGATGAAAATTCCAATGATTTTATTACTTGCACCGCGTTTCCAGTAAGAGCTGATCTTAAATAATGAAATTTTTGAATATTTTCAAGCTCTTTAGAGTTGTGAATCATTGATAAGTTGGTGTCTCTAAATTCAAGCCAATTGTCGTATGAACCGTCAAACCTAGGCAGCGATATCGTGGGCAATTTTACTAGTAAACCACTAGAATTTTGCTTGCTTTCAGACTTTTCATTATTCAAAAGACAATCTATTAACGCCATGACACTAAAATACGCATTTTCAAAACTTTCGCGTTCTACAAGTTGTTTTTCTAACTCACTTTCATCTACCGTCTGATCAATAATATTTTGAACTGCGTTAAAATTTTGCAATAAGCATAACGACGATTGGTGTCGTAATTTTAACTCAGATTTTTGTTTTTCACCTAACTGACTATTCTTTAATGATTCTACGGATTTCACCAAAAGAGTAAGCATACCCTTGATTGATGCACGTTTCCTAACCAAATCTTTTAACGACTCACTCATAATGACGGATTATTAGAAACACGGGTACTCACGGTTATCCTGTTCTCGCGTGATGAAATAATGCGCACCACCGGGATAGAACTCGTAAGCGGCTCCTAAAATTAAAGCGATTTTAGTACAAATAGTAAGTGAAGGGTAGGAAAATGGGTATGACCAGCTTGACAACTCTCTGCTTATCTCTCTTCTTATCCGGCGAAAAAGGTCCAAATGTTTGTAATGAGGTTCAATAAAGGTGAAGACTAAATGAATTGTCTTATTTTTGAAATTTAAAATTACTGGTTTATTGCCGAGATTTTACAGAGAGTAGCCAAGTTATTTGAATATCGAAATGGTGGTGAAAGAGGAGCGGCGCCCGTCGACATGCTCTTATATACAGGTTGGACAGCGCCCTCTGGGTGTTCTTGTCTGCACTGCGTCGCCTGGGTCGATGGTTGTGTGACCGCCGATGGATGAAGTAGTTTTTGTTATCAGTGTCCCAGTAGAATGAGCGTTGTCAACAGTGTTAATTTTTCTTTTATATTTCATTATTTCTTAGAATCATTATTTCTATTGTCCTAGATACAGTGAATTCTAAAGTATAATGGATACAATAATATCAATGGGTCAATAATAAATTCTCCGCAAGCGGGCCCATCGAAAATAATTGATAATAGTGATAAAACGCGCAAAACGAACAAAGCAAAAACGTTCGTCAAGTAGTATTTCGTCTAGTTCATCGTCTTCCAGTTCAGGAGACAATAGAAAACGAGTGCATAAGAAAAAAGGGGAGGCAAACGGTACCGCCGATCCGATTATCGCTGTATAGACAAAATATCACGTCAAGTCAAATAGACATCCTTCTTCTTCTTTGTGAATGGCGTTAAGGCTAGTGTTGCCATTTGCCATATGCAAGTTTAGAGGCGGACTAATAAATATTTTTTAGGGTGCTTACCCTAAAAAAAATTTTTTTTTTAGCAAACTCTTCTCTTCTGATCCTATTTAGAAAGCGCCCGATTTTATACTCGATGATAATATTAGTGGTGAATTGTATGACGATAATCAATGTTCGATTGATACAAATAGTAAACTAAGGGAATCTGTACATGAATCCAATCTAGTTTTCGGGATTGTGAAAAATTAAAAGAACCTTCTGTTCCTAAAACTTCAGCTAAATATTTAAATATTTTGAAGGATATTCAACATTTTGACGATAGTGAGTCGGGGGAGTCCTGGGGAGTTAGATGTAAATGACGAATTGAAAGGGTACGATTCCTTACGTCACTTAGCACACTCCGAAAAAGCATACTCTGCCCTAACAGCATGTGTTCTAAAACAGCGCGAAGCTGTACAATCGTTGCTTCGGCATCTTCTACAATGGGCTCATGAGTCTCAAATTTTGTATAAGGCTTGCGTGAGAAAGTTGAAGAATTATTCCTTATTGTTGAAGTGTATAAAGTCTCATCAGAGTTGCTCCAGCTCACATGTCGCCGGTGGCTGAGACCATGCAAATGAGAAGGGATAGTATAATCAACTTTGCGCGTGATCCTCTCACCAAAGTTGCATTGCATAAAATTGCATCTTCATGTCAACATTTATTCAAAGCCGAGGCTTTAACTACGTTACTCCAAAAAGCAGGAGGGGTCAGAAAAGCCTTTCTACCCTTAAGCAAGTGTAATAATACACTCCAGATCCTCTTCATTACACATTTATTCTTATAAACTTATTGGTAACGAATCACACTTTTACACTTAGAAGGTAACTTCAAATAACTATTCTACACTGCAGGACACGTCCTCTCTAAACGGCGGTGGCTCCGAACCGAATGCCCTTTACCGTGCCTTCCGCACTATATCGAACGCTATGGCGGGAAAACCGAGCTCTCTGATTGGCTCAGGTGACATTGCTGTCGTCGCCCAATCGTTGAGTGACGCATTTTTCCCGTCATATCGATTAGCCAATTAGAGACATTTTAGTGTTGCCATCTTCAAATTATGATTTCAATTATGTCATTGCAATATAAATAAAAATATATTTGAATAAAACGTAACGATGACTTAAAAATAACGAAACCTAACACTCGTCCGTCCTGACATCGTGTGCGTGTGCGAGCCTGCACACGGCACCAGGTGGTAACCTAACAATCGGACTCTTGGCAAATTACAACTCTTATCTTAATACCATTTATAAATCACTATGTAACAATATCCGTAACGTAAATACACGATATAAGATGGTTTTATCTCTAATTGAAATAATATCTGAATTATAATCAAGCTCAAGAGTTTCTTTGTCTGCTGCTATGACGACACGTCTTCGCTTAGCGTCATCTCTCCTCTCTTCTCTTCTATCATCTCCTACTCTCCCCTCTGCTCTTCTGTAATCTCTTGCTCCCCTCTCATCTCCTTCTCTCCTTATTTCATTAGCTGTGTTCGATGTAGAGCGGCGACCGTCAGTAGTAGGGGAGACTCGCTCAGGTTTTACAACAACATGCACCGTAGACGAAGTCGGCATTTCTTTAGAACTGCTGCGTCTTTGGAAAAAGGTGAGGTTCTCATCATCGGAGTCCGCAGCTTCAGCTTCGCTTCGCTTCGGTTTCTTTGGTTTCGGCTCCTTTTTTATGGCTTAGAAAGAAAAGTGGGAAAAGTTTAGGAACAACAAAGAAATGAAATTCAATGTCAGCAAAAGAATATCACAGGGCAGTAGTTACAGGTTGCGCTTGCCCCCTAAAAATAAAAGTATAAACTATATTTACCTATTGTAAATAAAAAAAAATACCTTTTAAAACTTATATAAATATAAACTTTTCTGTACGGAAGAGGCACTATCGATGCCATGAGACGTCATTTCATAATAAGGGAGTCATTGGTGTCCAGAACACCAATAGTCAATCAAAATCACATGTCCTTTAATATAAACTATTTTATAAACGCCGCCGTTTTAAATGCCGACGCGTTGGAGTGGTCAGTAACGTTGCCTACACATCTAGCGGTCCGAGTTCGAGTCCTGGTGGGAGCAAATGTTTGTATGATGAACACAAACATTTGTTCACGAGTCATAGTTGTTTATGTATTAATTAATATGTATGTATTTCATCATCATCATCAACAGCTCATATAATGTCCCCATCGAGGGGCTCGAGCCTACTCCACATTGGGGGCGATTAGGCCTTAGTCAACCACGCTGGCCAAGTGCGGGTTGGTCGACTTCACACACAACCTTAGAATTTCTTCATAGGTGTGTGCAGGTTTCCTCACGATGTTTTCCTTCACCGTAAAAGCGTCGATTAAACGTACATATGAATTCAAAATTTGAAAACACATTGGTACGTGGCGGGGATCGAATTACAAAACCGCACCACTGTGGTGTCGCTTACATTTTTTTTGGGTAACTTCAGTAATGAAGTTCTAATACAAAACTTATATATGCATTTATCAATATTAATTATTTATCATTCGCACCATTCCTAAGATCACACAACACCACACCACACCGCGTCGTGGTGTCAAATGCATACATAAGTTTTGTATTAGAACTTCATTACTATAGGTTTCGTGGTGTCGTTGACAATGCATGGTTTTGTTACATCTGTGTGCGTGTAACTGAGTACCAACGGTACCAAAGTTCACGGGCAAGGCGTAGTTTAATTTACAGACCATAACTTAGTTTTTTTCGCGGCGCTCCGTCTAATCTTTTTTATTTGGTCTGAGATCCATCGGCAGATCGTCCGAATAGTTAATTTAAAAATTACCTTTTGGCGTTGGCATTTTCTTCTTTATTTGAATAATGTCAGCAGCAATATCAACGTCGGCAATTTCACGATCTATTTCCGCTAACACGGTCTGCGTTTTCGCTAAAATCTCATTCGCGAAAGAACGTTCTCTCTTCAATTTGGCAATTTTCAATTTTGCCTCCGCTTCTGTTTGAACTTTTGCACTGGCGATCTGTAAAACTCTCTCTTCCAAATGTTCAAGAGACTTGTCCAATTCATTTTTCCTCTGGTCCGAGAGCACGCGTTGTTTTAGAGAATTTGAAAACATGTTCATTGTGCGAGAAGTAACAACGTACCAAGGATTCTTCACAGATTAGAAAGAAGAGACTTTTTTCCTTTATTCTTAGCTTTCTTCAACAATTTTGAACTTGTTTCACTGCGTATTATCATTAAGTTCAAAGACAACACCACGGTCAAGGCGGTCACGACGCTCTAACGACCATTAATAAAATTAGATTATGTTTGTGTACGCCACAGAACTTATACAGGTGTACGCTTACACATACCTAATAATAAATAACTACTCATACTTTTGTGATACAAATATAAATTCCATTGCAAAGCAGTTCTCAGAAATGAGAAAAGGCAGCAGTTCTCAGAAATGAGTTCAAGCAAGAGAACTTCAGATCGGTAAATATATTAAGTTTCCGTAGGTATTGACCATTAGTTCCCTTAACCAGAGGTTATCAGTGAATATAACGTAGCTTTATGAAGATAACAGCTATTAACAGTGAATATGACATATTAAGCAGACCATCCACGCGCAGGTTTACATGTCAGGTTTAACTGTTCAGATAAAACCGCATGCCACCAGCAGCGAAACAATACTCAAGTCCCTCTTTTACTTCTTGCTCAGTCTACAAACTTAATTTACCTACACAACTTTTTGTATTCCAAGATCACTTGAATACACATGGGGATTTATATTTACACTAGAATGACTTTATAATTTATACTATTATTACTCACGATTTGACTTCTCGGCTACGCCGCTCACAAAGTTTTACCTACTTTGTCAGTACTACCCATGTCACATCAAAAAACCATTCGCTGCTGGGTTCTTTCTTTTATTTCTCAACCGTAATTTTTAGTGTTGCCAACATACAACCACAGAGGGTAAAACGAGGAATCGCGATCTTCGCGACACTCATGTTTACCTGAACAGTTAAAACTGTCATGTAAACCTGAGCGTGGGTGGCCTGCTTTATATACCGAACTGAAGTCTATTGCTTGACCTGTGACCTGTTTAAAAAAAACGCACGCGTGGCCGCCTTTACTCATTTCTGAGAACTGCTTTGCTTACTATTCTTTCTAATCTGTGTTGCTTACACCCGTATATAAGTTCTGTGGCGTACATAAACATAATCTAATTATATTAATGGTCGTTAGAGCGTCGTGACCGCCTTGACCGTGGTGTTGTCTTTCAACTTAATGATATAATACGCAGTGAAACAAATTCAAAATTGTTGAAGAAAGCTAAGAATAAAGGAAAAAAGTTTCTTCTCTGTAATCTGTGAAGAATCCTTGGTACGTACTTCTCGCACAATGAACATGTTTTCAAATTCTCTAAAACTACGCGTGCTCTCGGACCAGAGGAAAAATGAATTGGACAAGTCTCTTGAACATTTGGAAGAGAGAGTTTTACAGATCGCCAGTGCAAAAGTTCAAACAGAAGCGGAGGCAAAATTGAAAATTGCCAAATTGAAGAGAGAACGTTCTTTCGCGAATGAGATTTTAGCGAAAACGCAGACCGTGTTAGCGGAAATAGATCGTGAAATTGCCGACGTTGATATTGCTGCTGACATTATTCAAATAAAGAAGAAAATGCCAACGCCAAGAGGTAATTTTTAAATTAACTATTCGGACGATCTGCCGATGGATCTCAGACCAAATAAAAAAGTTTAGACGGAGCGCCGCGAAAAAAACTAAGTTAAGGATTGTAAATTAAACTACGCCTTGCCCTTGAACGTTAGTACCGTTGGTACTCAGTTACACGCACACAGATGTAACAATATATTATACTTATTTATTAAAAAATACGAAAGAAAAATCACTTAATTTTAGATTTTATATTTATAAGAAACTACAATAATAATTGACAAAAACTTTTTCCAAAAAAATACAAAAGGGTAATCTTATGAAAAAGAATGTTCATTTGAAAACTTTTAAAAACTTTTTTATTTTTTTTTGCTTGACCAAGAAAGACAACAAAATGAGGGCATTTAAACTAACTAGTCTATTATTAGATATAACCAGCTGACCCAGCAAACTTTATTTTGCCTTACAAAAATGATCAAATTACTAAAATGGCTATAAAAAAATAGGGGTTGCTGATAAAAAAGTAAAAATTTAGGGTTGTATGTATTTTTTAATGCCACATAATAAAAAAATAAAAACAAAAAATTTTGTTCAAAAATTAAAAAAAAAATTTTTGGGGTGGATTACTCTTAACATTTAGGAGGATAAAAAATAGATGTTGTCCGATTCTCAGACCTACCCAATATGCACACAAAATTTCATGAGAATCGGGAAGGCCGTTTCGGAGGAGTTTAAACACAAACACCGCGACACGAGAATTTTATACAGGGTGTAAAAGACATGAGCAGTCAAACGAGAACCATATATGTATTCTGCTCACCGTCATAACATTTTTCTTCCTTTAGACTATACCTGGGAAATTGATAGTTACGATTTTATTGAAGGTCAAAGTCATAATTTTTTTTTAATTTTTTTATGAAAACGTATTTTATACGTTATTTCTTAATTATTGTCCAAAGAAACATTATCATTTTTTTAGTATTTCATAACAAAAAATGGCTTCAAAACGTTAGCGTTCAATGTAGCTCACTCGATGCGCACGGACACTAACGAACGGGGCCGCCGTCAAGCAAAAATATCGCGGTTTTGCGAGTTGCGTGCGAGTTGAGCCCTTTACATTGCGCGGTACAATTTGCAATTTTTTGTAACACCAAAAAATAAAAATCATTTCCCAGCAATATTTTTTTTTAAATATGTCTTATTTTGATGTATAGAATACGTGGTTTTCGTTTGACTGCTCATGTCTTTTACACCCAGTATACTAGATAGACTAGGATTAGTCCTGTTTCGGTGGTCATGCTAGGCGGGCAGGTGTGATATTCTTGAGCTGGCATTAAATTTCATTTCTTTGTTGTTCCTAAACTTTTCCTACTTCTTCTTTCTCAGCCATAAAAAAGGAGCCGAAACCAAAGAAACCGAAGCGAAGCGAAGCTGAAGCTGTGGACTCCGATGAAGAGAACCACACCTTTTTCCAAAGACGCAGCAGTTCTAAAGACGTGCCGACTTCGTCTACGGTGCATGTTGTTGTAAAATCTGAGCGAGTCTCCCCTACTACTGACGGTCGCCGCTCTACATCGAACACAGCTAACGAAATAAGGCGAGAAGGAGATGAGAGGGGAGCAGGAGATTTCAGAAGAGCAGAGAGGAGAGAAGAAGAGAGAAGAGAAGAGAGGAGAGATGACGCTAAGAGAAGACGTGTCGTCGTACCAGCAGACAAAGAAACTCTTGGGCTTGATTATAATTCAGATATTATTTCAATTAGGGATGAAACGGATAGTTGTTTGGCCGGATACCGGATACCTCATATCCGGCGAGCTGCGAGGCCGGGTGGCCGGATATTTGGGTCATTGTCTCGTTTCATGTCGTGACCAGTTTAGCGCCGCAGACGCGATCAGATCAATTCGGGCGGTTTCGCTAAGTTTTTACTTTGTATCGTGACAGAATTGTTGTATATCTAATCTGTGTGTAGGTTGCTTAGCAACCATTAGTTGTTATCCTAAAATAAAATTTTCTCTTTCAACAACAAAATGTCTATTTAATTTATAACAAATTAAATACAACAGGTTATGGGCCCAGTAAGACATATTTCGGTCATCGCCTTCAAATCACGCATTTGTCGAACTGTTTCCGGAGTTGTATCACCTTCAGGGTATCCAATGATGGCATTCCACAAGTTTTCGTGTAAAAGATACATCCGCATCTTAAATTTCCATTGTGGATAAGACAACTTATCTGTCAACGGTTTTATATTTATGAATGCATTGCTTGATGAATTTTCACGAAAAACATTATTCTCCTCTTTCACTAGTCATTTTTGTTAATTTATTACACAAATTATTGGGTTTCTGGAGGGTCCTGGGCCCATAACCTGTTGTATTTAATTTGTTATAAATTAAATAGACATTTTGTTGTTGAAAAAGAAAATTTTATTTTAGGATAACAACTAATGGTTGCTAAGCAACCTACATACAGATTAGATATACAACAAGAATTACCTAAGTTCGAAAGTTAAACAGTTAATAATCTATGTTTTAATCCAACAAAAGCTGAGTCTCACAAACGGCGCAAATACGCCGGTCTCTCAGGAGACTACTTATTTGAGCCGTTTGGGGTAGAGACTCTGGGACCATGGGGTCCAGGAGCTCACCGACTTTTTCGGGATATTGCAGAGCGGCTACGTGAGACAGTAAGTGACAATAAGGCTGGTTTGTATTTCGCACAAAAAATAAGTCTCGCGATTCAGCGAGGTAATGCAGCCAGTGTTATTGGTACACTTCCTGTTTCAGAGGACTTAGGCTAAGTATTTTATCTTTAATTTAGTAGTTTTTAAGTATTTTGTAGGTATCTAGTTTTAGTATCCAACAAAATGTATTTTCATTATAATAGGTGTTCAAGTAAGTCATTTTGTAAATCTTTTGAGAAAATAATAAAGATTGTAGGTATATTTTAGGCCCGATTAATCGATCGTTCGGGCTTACGTTGTTTTGTTTTTGATTTTGAGATTTGTTTCATCACAATAGAGTTGATCGGTCGTAAACTTACTTACAGATATTTTAGACCCGACCCGATTAATAGTTTAATTTTGACCTTGAGCTAGCAGATCGACTGTTAATTTCCTAATTTGTTTTAAAGTGTTTTGATCTAAAAGATCGACTATTGACGTATTGTGTTACTAAAAATCCATGCGTTTAACGTTGCATTTATATAAATAGTTCAAACATAGGTAATTAACCATCTTATATCGCTTATTTACGTTATGGATATTGTTACATAGTGATTTATAAATGGTTAAGAGTTGTACCTAATTTGCCAAGAGTACGATTGTTAGGTTACCACCTGGTGCCGTGTGCAGGGTCGCACACGCACACGATGTCAGAACGGACGATTGATAGGTTTCATTATTTTTTAAGTCATTGTTACGTTTTATTTTGGTTTTATTCAAATATATTTTTATTTATATTGCAATGACATAATTGAAATCATAATTTGAAGATGGCAACAATAAAATGTCTCTGGCTAAACGATATGGCGGGAAAAATGCGTCACTCAACGATTGGGCGACGACAGCAATGTCACCTGAACCAATCAGAGAGCTCGGTTTTCCCGCCATAGCGTTCGATATTCAGGCCCTGTCCGCACAGCGATAATATTTCACCGCGCGTTTTTTTCTCCCAAATTTCTGTGTCACATAGCATCTTATAGGACTATCCGCACATGCGGTAAAAAAATCGCGCGAAAAAAATCTGTGGTTTGATGCAAATTGAACGCGACATTATTTCCGCGCCAATATTTCATCGCTGTGCGGACAGGGCCAAGCGCGCACTACGATTTTACTTCTTGCGATACGATTTTAGAATCGCGCTGTAAATTATCGCAGAAAGTACAGTGCACGCACTGCGATAAAAAAATATATAGTCATTGCTCAGTCTCATGATGGATTCAGTACAAGTTGCTTGTCTCTATTTACTACTTCGGAGAGAAAGAAGAAAAAAGAAAAATAATTGTCAATACTGGACTCATCCTTTTACAGCGGATAGATTTATTAAAGGTTTCTTTTATCAGAAACACAATGATCTTCGGCTATATCCCAAAAAGTTCTATGGCTATTATAGAATGAAAATGCAATCAGTTTATTCCACAAAGGTGGTCTTTCTTGTATTGCGATTATTAAATGTTCCACATCTAGCCTCGTTTCGTATTGGGACTGCAGTGGAGATGGGGCGCCGCAATGATTATTCTCGAAAGAACGGAACACGAATGGGCGCCGGCCGGTCCGAGTGTGCGATTTTTCTGTCGCAGTGCGCGCGGAATCATACAAATCCATACGCTGCACTTTACTTCCGCGATAATCGCATCGCGAGCAATCGCAGCAAATTGTGACAAATCACAATTTTAAAATCGCTACGATTTATTACTCGCATGTGCGCGCACTGCCGTACTACCTCATACGTTGCATTCCTGCGTCAAAATTATCCTCTCACCAAAGTTGCATTGCGTGAAATTGTACCTTCATGTCAGCATTTATTCAATGCCGTGGCTTCAACTACGTAAGTAATCGTACCCTTTCAATTCGTCATTTACATCTAACTCAACAAAACACGGCTTGGTGTTGTAAATTTTTAGCGTCTCGGCATATCTATCATAAGGTATGGAAACCTGCGCAGTTGTACGGCATACACGCTCATGTTTACCTGAACAGTTAACCTGTCAGGTAAACATGAGCGTGGATGGCCTGCCTGCGGAACGTGGCATAGCGCAAATTTAGTAGGTACTACTGAAGACATTTTGCCGTTTTTCGCGGGGGGTGAGGCCAGGTGAGGCAATCACGCATAACACACATTTACTCACTCGTGCACACTGTTGCAAACATTGTAATAGCGATTATGAGCGCACACTCGCGGGCTCGGCTAACCCGCGTACCACCATATCCCTAACGTTGTTTCTGTGTGTTTCTGTCGCAAAATATGTAGATGAAAAATTGTATTAAATGTGAAACAGTAGTTTATTTGAATAGAAAATTACTTCCGTGTGATAAGCAACTCCGTTTTAGGATAACTTTAATAATCCGATATTGGATCACTCAATATCGGAATTGTAAAATTTTACGCCTTTGCAGTTGAAAAATTGATCTGATATTTGGTGCATGCCTTTAGTTGTGATGAAAATGAAGGTTTAAGAACGTAGGGAGACAACTGAAGAGAAATTAAGAAACCGAATGAAATAAATCGACGATAACCGCTGCGGCGCGTACGGTGCAGTCAATTCTGCCTTCACCTTTTATTTTTTTTATTTTTTATTTTCTTTATTTTAAGGAAACATGCAGTTATAAGATACATACAGATGATATTTTAAAAATATTACACAATCCAGCAAAGTTTCCACTGATATGTAGCATATATGTCAATAAGAAAACAACAGTGCTTGAGCTGAAATAAGTAAATATACCCAACAATACTAAAATGGTTGAACATAAACAAAAAAATTTAAATTATATCATTCAAAAGGTTTCCTATCGACAAATTAAATATGTCAAGTTCCGAAAATAGTTTGTTATAATTTCGACAAGAACGAAGTATAAAAGCATTACTTTATAGCATAATTAGTAGAAGTTAGAGGTATACTAAACAAAGCGTGATGGCGTGAATTTAGTCGTGGACCTTTACTTCACTATTTCGATGCCTTCACATAAACAATTTTAATAGCGCATTTACACTCGCGTACGACTAGGCAGTAGGCGAGGCACGAGGCGAGAGTGAATAGACGCTAGCGGCTCGCCTCGTCTCGCAACTCGCAGTGTTCGCGTCCGGAGCGGTTTTTTGGGCACTCAAAGGCTCTCGCGACGAACGCGAGCGTGGTATTTACGCTCTCACTCATTCGTGTTTCAACGTTGAGCTACGCTAGGTTATGTTTACTTATTTTGCAAACTAATAAGCGGGTTCACCAAGCAATGGATTGGTCACAAGAAGAGACGTTTCGGTTCATAGAATTATTTTAAAAGGAACCGATAATTTGGAATCCCAAGCATAAATTTCACAAGAACAGCCAAAAATGAACGATGCAGCGAGGTTATCCGTAAAAATGGGCGCAGATTAGAAAGAATAGAAATGGGTGGACATCACACCGAAAAATATTAAAAATAAATCTCTCATGGCAACCTTTCGCTAGCATCTTTGGCGCAAAAAACAATCAATAAGATCCCATCACAGACTTGTTGCTGCCAACACTTCGACGTCCTCCATTCTTGCTAGCTCAAAGACAGCTGAACTTGACACGAGACTGTAAACAGTACCTCTAGTGTAACTTTTTTCGTTTCAAATACATAACATTTGTAGTTGCGTTAAGAGCTCGATTTGTATAGGAAACGTGAATAGCGCCCCTAGCGGAAACGAGAGCAAAACAAGCCGCGAGTGTATCTTTTTAGATTATTCGATTGTCCTTGTATTTAGCTAACTCAACGAGAGAGTTAAAGCATTTCGATGTGATTTTACACAGTAACTTTTTAGTTCGTAAATCGTACACTCTCTCAATGTAGATATCTTTAGTATGAAAACGCTCATTTACCATCGAACACGCGAGCCGCGGGCCGAGATACGAGACGAGGCGCGACGCGAGGCGAGGCGAGAGTGTAAACCTGGTATAACAATCTTCGCGTCATGATTTCTCTATAGACAACAGAATAATATGACAGAACAATGTCAATTATGTTTACCTACAATCTTACCTACAATAGATGGTCTGAAATTTTATGCAATTTACAAGGGTTTTGTGATGATTTAGTATTTTTGCGGGGAAACCGGCGAAAACGAACATGGGCAACTTGGTAAGAATCCATTTCATCATCATTTCAGCTAACAGACGCCCACTGTTGCACATAAGCCTCCCCCAAGAATCTCCATCCCGATTGATCCTGCGTTCCCCGTATCCAGCGACTTCCTACGACCTTTACCAGAGGCCTTAGTACGAGTTTGTTAGTTTTCGAGCTCGTTCAAACGTATCGTCTCTTTTCATACATTGCCCACTAGCGCCCCTAGCGTAAACGATCAGAAACAGTGGCCAATGTATGAAGAAAGACGATACGTTTGATCGAGCTCGAAAACTATCAAAACTCATACTAAGGCCTCTGATATTCGGTTCACCCTTTTGGGGACCTACTAAACCTACGAAAGAATTTCACAATCCATCATTGTCTTCCCTTCTTCTTAGTATAGTATAGTTGTATTGACTGTTTAAGATATAAAATAGATAAATTAATTGTAATTGTATAACCATAGATATAAGTTGCCTTACCATATATACGTTACTACATGTTAAGGAAGAGTGGTTCCTTCTGATACAGGTGTCAAGCACTTAATAGAAGGAACCCACCCTAGCCAAAGATATGTAAAATTTTGGTAATGAAATAAACATTTTTCATTTTTTTTTCTTGTGAACTATAGAGGATTATGACGAATTGACGGCATTTACATATATACATTACTAGCTTTTGCCCGCGACTTCGTCCGCGTGGAATAGTTAAATCAAATCAAATATCTTTATTGCGTATCACTTGCTTTCTTGCGAATAGTTACTTTAGGCAGCATTTTCTTTCTTTGTATACGTACTTATTTTGCAAAAAATACACATAAAAACTGCCGTGTACTATACTGTATATGGCATTTTTACAATCTATCATTTTATGTTTTCCCATCCTTTGCTAACTTACATGCAACCTTTCATCCCCACATGGGTCAATATTTCAAAAACGCTAGAACAAATATTTGCTTATTTCTTATCCCGTGCTATTAAAAATTTCATGGTTTTATCTTTGGTAATGAGGAATCTCATAAAAAATTTCATCTCATATTAAAGCCCTTCATTCCCTCTTTTACAAAAAAGCTTTTATTCCATTTCGACGTTTAGTCTATTTTTGTACCAAACATCAAAATCGGTTCAGGTATGGGCGTGAAAGTCATTAAGTTAAAAAGTCGCGTCCGCCATCTTGGATCTCAAAATGGATAATCCGTACCCTATAAACCACGAAAATTATATCCTTTTTAATAATAAGTTAAAAAGTAGCGTCCGCATCTTGGATCTAGAAATTGATGATGTATTTGGAATCGACTCCCGAAAACTATGAAAATGATACCCATATTCCTATTAAGTTATATATAGTGACGTCACGCCATCTTGGATCTCAAAGTCGATGTTTTATTCGGAGTCAGAACCACCCAAAAACCACGAAAACGATACCCATATTGATATTTTGTTAAAAAGTCGTGTCTGCCATCTTGGATCTGAAAATGGATCGTGTATTAGTAATCGGGACGTCCCAAAACCACGAAAATGATATCCATATCCAGTTTATATTAAGAAGTCCCAACCGCCATCTTGGATCTCGAAATAGATGTCGTGTTTGGAATCGGGACCCCAGAAAACCACGAAAATGATACCCATATCGACGTTATGTTAAAAAGTCACGTCCGCCATCTTGGATCTCAAAATGGATAGTGTATTCGGAATTAGGACCCCCAAAAACCACGAAAACGATATCCATATTGACATTTTGTCAAAAAGTCGCGTCCGCCATCTTGGATCTAGAAAAAGATGTTTTATTCGTAATCCGGACCCCCAAAAACCACGAAAACGATACCCATATTGACATTATGTTAAAAAGTCGCGTCCGCCATCTTGGATCTCAAAATGGATAATGTATTCGGAATTAGGACCCCCAAAAACCACGAAAACGATATCCATATTGACATTGTGTTAAAAAGTCACGTCCGCCATCTTGGATCTCAAAATGGATAATGTATTCGGAATTAGGACCCCCAAAAACCACGAAAACGATACCCATATTGACATTATGTTAAAAAGTCGCGTCCGCCATCTTGGATCTCAAAATGGATGGTGTATTAGTAATCGGGACCTCCAAAAACCAAGAAAATGATACCCATATCGATTTTATATTAAGAAGTCCCAACCGCCATCTTGGATCTCGAAATAGAAGTCGTATTCGGAATCGGAACCCCCGAAAACCACGAAAATGATACCCATATTGACATTATGTTAAAAAGTCACGTCCGCCATCTTGGATCTCAAAATAGATGGTGTATTCGGAATCGGGACCCCCGATAACCACGAAAATGATACCCGTTTTGACATTTTCTCAACGTCACGTCCGCCATCTTGGATCTCGATATAGATGTTTTATTCGTAATCCGGACCCCCAAAAACCACGAAAGCGATACCCATATTGACAATATGTTAAAAAGTCGCGTCCGCCATCTTCAAAAAATCAAAATCAAATCAAAATTCTTTATTTCTTACTAGTTAAGACTTAAATCTAGTTGACGGAGCCTCCTTTTAGGCAAAAATATGCCTGTGCCAGGAGGCAACGCTCTGCATAACAATAATTGCTTGGTAATTTAAGATATCGATTTTATATAATGATTCTATTTATTTATTGCTATAGTATTGGAATGTGTATATATATGTGTGTGTAAATGGGTGTATATACGTGTGTACTGTGAGTGTGTTAGAATTAATTATGTGTTGCTCTATGTATAATTATTTATTTCGTTATTTATTAAATATACTGAACTAAGGTCTCAATTTCAGCGTAAGTCATTTCTTGTATCCAGTTTACCATTGCCGATTTACACTCGTACGATGATTTTTTATGTATATCTAGTTCTTTCTTTATTTTATTATATATGTGGGAAGACCGAAATTCAAACTGTACTCTACCGAAGCCTGTTCTAACCTTGGGAATAGTTGCTACTTTGAACTTTCGAGCATTTCTCTTAACTTCAATCCGTGGGTCCAATGTCAAAGTTTTATGTTTTTTTAATACAAGCCCTACAATATAAAGTTTTCTTACAGATAACAGTTTGCTGATCCGGTAAAGATGTTGAGTTGAGAATGTTCTTCTCTTAAAGTACATTATTTTAAGTAATGTTCTTTGAGCTCTTTCCACTGCTAGAAAACGCGTTCTAAGAGCACCACCCCAGACTGGAATACAGTAGGTTATTACCGATTGAACCAAAGAGACGTATATTTGATTCAATAGGTTTCTTGTGTTACCGGCATTATCAACCACATTTTTAGGAATGATGTGTCTTAGCGTTTTAAACATCCAATTAAATTTGCGTATTCTCGACACGATCAGTTCAACTTGAGGATACCACGATAATCTCTGGTCCAACATGACTCCTAAATATTTCACATACTCGACTTTATTTATTGAGGGACATCTACAGTCTTGACTAGTACGAGTAATTTCATCACACTTATGTATCTTTATATCAAAGTCGTTATTGGGCTGAAAATTATTGTAAATACTGAAACACAAATAATTAGTTTTAGCGGTATTTAGAGTAAGAAGATTGTTTCTTAGCCATGATGCAACCATCGCCATCCCGTATTCAGTATTTTTTTGAATATCAGCCCAACTAGAACCAGTAAAAACGATTGCTGTGTCATCGGCGTAGGAGAATATTTTGGCATTATTGAGGGGCATGTTGCATAGATCATTTATATAAATAAGAAATAATGTGGGGCCTAAAACACTCCCTTGTGGTACGCCGCATGACACATCAACTTCCTCACTCGTACAGTCACCTATCTTAACTTTTTGTTTTCTATTGGATAAGTAATCCTCAAAAATTGAAAGTTGTAAATCTCTAATACCTAGTTTTTCTAGCTTTTTTAGGAGTATAGAGAAACAGGATGTATTTTTGTACTGGGGGTTCTTACGACCTTTCATCCCCTATTTCATCCCCACGTGGGTCAATATTTCAAAAACGCTAGATAAAATATTTCTTTCTTTCTTATTAAGTCCCTAATTTCAAAGTATCATGGTTTTATCTTTAACAATGACGACGTCCCATACAAACTTTCATCCACTATTTCACCCCCATAGAGGTCTAAATTTCAAAAATCTTAGAACAAATATTTCTTTCTGTCTTATTAAGTGCCTAAATTCAAAGTTTCATGGTTCTATCTTCAAAAATGACGAACTTCCATACAAACTTTCATCCCGTATTTCAACCCATACAACCTTTTTTTCGCGATAAAAAGTAGCCTATGTCCTTCCCCGAGATCTAATCTATAGTTGTACCAATTTTCATCAAAATCAGTTCAGTGGTTTAGACGTGAAAGCTTAACAGACAGACAGACAGACAGACAGACAGACAGACAGAGTTACTTTCGCATTTATAATATTAGTAAGGATACATACAGATACCTACCTCGAGAGTGTCCTCCATCGGCTGCAGCTGCATCGTACTGCAGGAATGAATACTTATACGTAAATGCATTTGACCTCTGGCGGCCTAAAATGAATATGTACAGCCCCATTTTTAAAATCAAGTATTCTACCTATTTTGCACGCATTTTAAGTTACTATTTTTGCTTTCTCGCATACGTAGTATAGAGAAAGTCTTGTAATCGTCAAAAAATTCGACCTCGAGATTTTGACGGATTTACACGTTTTGGACCTCCCAGAGTCCCAAAATACCGTTTTTACTTTCTCGTTCGTAGTACCTACCTACTTATAGAGGATGTCTTGTAATCGTCAAAATATTCGACCTCGTGATTTTGCCGGATTTACACGTTTTGGACCTCTTGAGTCCAAAAATACCGTTTTTCGAATTATGTCTGTGTGTGTGTTTGTGTGTCTTTGCGTTAGCACGATAAATCGAGTATGCTTTAACTTATTGCAGCCTAATTTAACATGCATGTGTGCCATCAAAATATAAGGTTTCTATCAACTTTTGAGTCCTCTTAGATTTGCGCGAGCACTACACATTATAAATAAAACAACTTTTACGGATTTAACTCGCGTGTAATTAGAGTTTTACATGATGTTATTATTGCCCGACGTTTCGTAACACTTTTCAGCGTTCGTGGTCACGGGATGACTAAAGATGTAGGTTGTCAAATTTTATGAAATAGTTAAATCTACCGTCACTTTAATTATTAATTTGGAGTGTTCCGTTTCACGCAAACGGAGCTTACGGTGTCATTAGGTCTTGCTGTTTTATTTATAACTTTTGAGTCGTCGATCACGAAAGTTAAGCAACCAAGCGCGCGGTCGGTACTCGAATGGGTGACCAAAATTTAACAAGCATGTATGACATCAAATTATAAGGTTTCTATCAACTTTTGAGTCGTTTCTCGTAAACGAGAAAGTCAAGGGGAGATCACTTCCGATATTTTTGATACGAGTTTGGCGGACATGGTCCCAGGGTCCCCTGAGCTTGGGGGTCCCGGTGCACTGCACTGGCTTGCCCCTATGTAGTTACGCCACTGGGAAAGGGACTAGTGCGGCAGTGCCACGTGAGTGTCACGTCGATGTTGCGAACATCTATTGACTGCTTATTACCACCAGGCAGGGTAGGCTGCATACTTCTCTGCCAACCAAGAGATAATAAAATAATAATAATATAATATATTTCCACGCTCACACCAATTATCTAGCCCGAAGTAAGTATCATTAAGAACTTGTGTAAAGGCTGCAATACATGTTGGCCGAGCGTCGCCGAGTGAACGCCAATACCAACGTGTAGACAGTATATTTGCATTGTCTTGCCATCGCTCGGTGTCGTTCGCCTAGTTAGCCGAGTGAAGGCAAGCGTCAACGTGTATAGAAGTCATTTGGCGTAGCTTGCCACAACTTGCGGTCGCTCGCGTCCACTTGCCGCACTTCGGAGCGCTGTCGGTTTTTCTGCACAAATCAAAGGCGCTCGCGCGCACTCATCAATAGTGTCCACATGTTTGGCAAACGCGTCATTACGCGGTTGGCGTTGGTAGGCGTTGGTCGTCTGTACGCGTACAAAATGTCACTCTCAACAAACGACGATGTTTTCAAATTTTTGGAATTTTACCAGAATTAAGAGGTTATCTGGAACCCTAAAGACAAGACTATTAAAATATTTAAAATCGCTAACCATAACTACGTAGGAGCCGTTTTATACTATAGAAAATATAGTAACTTTTATTTGAAAGATTCAAGGATTTTGTTTTTAACTGAATTACTGGTAAAATGTGAATCTGGTATTTAGGGAAACTGTTATTTTGAGAATCTGGTATTTCAAAGTCAAGTCAAAGTCAAAATTACTTTATTCATTTAGGTACAATTTGTACACTTATGAAAGTCAAATTTGATGCCATCGGTTCGAGAGTCTACCAGGAGGCCTTGTTCTGAGAAGAACCGGCAAGAAACTCAACAAGTTTTATCCTCCCTTTACAGTTTTCATAGTATTGATTTGGAAAGAGTCATAATTCACATTGTCAAGTCTTTAATAATTAATCATAATAATATAATAAAATAAAGACTCATAATTAAACTTACAATAAATAAATATATATAAAAAATGTGATTTAAGACATCCTTCCTTACAATATTGTCAATTAGAGAATTGAAATTTTACACATTGATATCTCACTAGATTAAAATGGAGAATCGAGCACATTTGGATGTGTCCACACAATTTTTGTCGTCTATATATTCCTGAACTTTATAATACGCTTTCTTCATTAAAATTTGTTTAATGTGAAGCTTAAATTTATGTGACGGAAGTTCAGTTACATGATGTGGGAGTTTATTATATATTTGTATACATTTCCCCATGAATGAGTGACTAGTTTTATGAAGTCTGAAGCTTGGTACAGAAAGTTTATTTCTATATCTTGTGTTTAAATTGTGATAATCACTTTTCTTCAAAAATGTATGTAAATTTTTATGAACATACATAATGTTGTCATATATATATTGGGAAGCAACCGTCAATATATTGATTTCTTTAAATAACTCTCTAAGAGAGTCACGAGGTCTTAGTTTATAAATGGCGCGTACGGCTCTCTTTTGTAATACAAAAATGTCTTGAATATCAGCTGCTGATCCCCACAGCAATATACCATATGACATAACACTATGGAAGTAACTGAAATATACAAGTCTTGCCGTCTCAACATCAGACAGTAATCTAATCTTTTTAACAGCAAAAGCAGCAGAGCTAAGTCTTCCTGATAGGGTAGTAATATGAGGATTCCATTGTAGACGTGAATCTAAAGTTATTCCTAAAAATACTGTTGAGTCAACACATTGCATAATTTCTTCGTTAATTTTAATATTTGTACTGACCTGCTTGACATTTGGTAACGAAAATTTGATACATTTAGTTTTATTTGAATTTAGTAACAAGTTATTATTAGTAAACCAACACATTACTTTGGAAAGGGCATTATTCACATCGTCAACATTTTCTGTTTGTCTATTTAGTTTGAAAATAAGGGAAGTATCATCTGCAAATAATACCGTCTCACATAAGTTGCTTACATAGTAAGGCAGGTCATTTACATAAATCAAAAAAAGTAACGGACCTAATATCGAACCCTGCGGCACGCCCATGAGCATAGGGGCCCCTGAAGACTTTATTTATAACTACTGTTTGTAATCGGTCACTCAGGTATGATTCAATTATTTTTATTGAGTTCATTGAGACGCCATAATGTTGTAATTTGGCCAATAAGGTTTTATGTTCTACACAGTCGAAGGCTTTGGACAAGTCACAAAAGACACCTAGAGCATCTTGTTTGTTTTCCCAAGCATCAAATATATGTTTCATTAACGCAACACCTGCATCTGTCGTATTTCTACCCTTAGTAAAACCAAATTGTCTGTCATGAAACAGTTTATTCAATGTAAAATGAGAAAGCAATTGATTGTAAATAACTTTCTCAAATATTTTACTTAACGCTGGTAAAATGGATATGGGACGAAAATTAGTGGGATCACATTTATCCCCAGACTTAAACAAAGGTATAATTTTACTACATTTCATTAAATCGGGAAAAACCCCATCTTCAATGCATTTATTAAAAATAATCGTTAAATATGGGGAAATTACTTTAATTATTGCTGTTATAACTGTAACCGATAAACCCCATAGATCTTCCGTCTTTTTCTTATTTAAAGATTTAAACGTTTTTATAATGTAATCGTCATTAATTTCATGAAAGTTAAAAGAAATATCACATTTATCAACACTAGATTCTAAAAAGGAAACCGCAAATTCAGTAGATGAATTCAGTTTACTAGTGATTTTCATGGGAATGTCTGAGAAAAAGGCCTCCATAGCATTTGCCACTGCTTCATCCGTTTTTACCATTTTACCATTAATATTAATTTCAAAAGACCTATCTTTAAATGACGTTTTACCAGTTTCTTGGTTTATAATTTTCCAGGTGGTCTTAATTTTATTAGCAGAATTTTTAATTTTATTACTAAGGAAGTTTGCTTTTGCAACATTACAAACCCTTTTAAATATTTTAGAATAATTTCTGACATAATTTATAAATGACTGGTCTGTGGACATAGACTTTTCATAATATAAATCATATAATTTTCTTCTACTAACATATATGCCTGGGGTAGCCCAATCACTAAATTTCTTTTTTGAGTTAAGTGAAACAGTTTTTTGTTTAAATATGCTATTAAATTCTAAATTTATTTGATTAAATAAATTTTTATACATTTTATTTGAATCATCACAATATTGTAAGAAATGAAGTCTATGTTCAATATTATTTACGAAAATCTTCATGCGACTGTCCGTTATTGGTCTAAAAGTAATTTTTGTTACTAGATTAACATTACGGCGCTCAATAGTGATTTTCTGTCCACTATGATCTGAGTTTACACAGTTGAGTATAGATTTTTCAAGTATATTACAATTACAGAAAATGTTATCCAAGCAAGTAGCTGTAGTAGGGGTGATTCTGGTAGGTTCAAAGAAAGCATAATAAAGATTAAACGATCTAAATAAATTAATGAACCTATTTGTGTATGGACTTGGTACTAGAATATTTAAATTGAAGTCCCCACAGACAACTATCTTCTTGTTATTGCTACAAATAATATTTAGAACATTTTCCATTGTAGTTTCAAACAGATCATAGTTTCCAGAAGGGGGTCTGTATACACATACAATTATAAATTGCTCAAATTCCACACATGAAATTTCAATAATTCGTTCAATTGAGTGCTTAATCACATCTGAACGTTCTTTATATTTAATATTGTTCTGTAACAAAATTAAGGAACCACCTCTAATGGCAGATTCTCTAGTGAATGCACTTACAATGTTATAACTTTCAATACAATTTAATAACTGAGTTCTTTTTAGCCAATGTTCTGTGAGACATACTACATGTATATTTAGACTCTGTAAGAATAAAGAAATTTCTAGTTCCTTTCCAGATAAGCCTTGAATATTTTGGTGAACTATTTTAAGTGAGCTATTGCCAGAGGTGTCCTCTGTTGTCTTACTAATTAATTTAAATATTGATTTTGTGATGAGCTTATTTGTGCGTCAAAGTTAGTTTGCTCAACAGGAGCAATTGTTATATTATTATAACTAACTTGCTCAAAAGGAGCACTGTCAGAACTACAATGCTGTATAGGGGCATTGTCACACCGTGATGGCCCAATAGAGGCAATGTCAGAATAAGGTTGCTCAATAGGAGCTGTCCGTACAGCCAAATTCTTGGCTGAAGTAGATATAGAAAAGCTTAGCAATTTTGCTAATTGTTTTTTAAAATAATTTGATAGAAAAATTCTATCTCTTGTCAAATAATATTTATTGTTACGATTATTACATGTCAATTTATTAATGTCAAAAACATGTATTTTGTCTTCATAATATGACAAAGTATCTAATTGTATGTTTAATTTATATCTAATTTCATTTTCTGACTGTGGCAAACTATCGCAATAAGGAAATGTAAACATTACAATGCTTTTTACATTTAATTTCAGTAGGTAGTCATAATATTTTAGTAATGATCTTTTGTTTACATTATCCCTATTTCCTATAAATAAAATTAAGTTATCATTATTTTTGAACTTGTATTTTGTAACCTTCTCTATAATATCATCATAACATAAACCTGGCATACAGTAATTTATCACATTTTGCCCCAGCTGATCCATTAATAATAGGCCCAAATCCTTTCCAACTTCATCACTAAATATTACATAATTGTCTTTTATTTTTACTGAGGAACTGTTTTCAATTGTGCTCATAATAGATTGACTGAGTTGTTCAGAGATAGATGGCTCACACACCGACATAGACCATTCAAGTTGATCCAAAGCAATCAGGCCAGGAGCTGTGGAACAATTTTTTAAATCACAAGATTCCTCAAATTTTGTATTGTTCATAAGGTGATTTAGTGTCAATGTGTGGTCCCTCATACCTCTTTTTGATACATTATATTTGTTTGATAAGGTAGTTAAAGATTCCTGTAGCAAACTAATTTTCTTATTTAATAACATTATATTGCTGTCATACATTTCTTGATTTTGTTTAATTTCATTAGAATATAGTTCTAGTTTATTTAATAACATTATACGTTCTTTACTATATTTCAAATTTTTATGAAAATAGTTATGTTTCTTAATTAATGACTTGTTCTTTCTAATAAATTTATTTATTTTTAAATATTTTTTAATTTTATTTTTGCTGCATTCAACCTTGACCACTGTGTCAGATGTGTTAATTGTGTCATTACATGTTAAGTTGAAAGACACCGCAGGATTTATGTTGTATGCAGCAGAAACCATTTCCGGGGCATTACTAACGAGCTCCTCGAATAAACTTTGGTTCTGTGAGGCTGTCCAATTTAATTTGTCGGTTTCTAAAGAATTAATGTGGTTATTTGCCTCTTGTAAACATTGCTCCAATTCAGTGATGCGCCTGAGGGCCTGCTCATACTCATCACTGCATTGGTCGAACCGGTCTACTAAAGATTGCAACTTTTCCTTTTCATCCGTAACTATCAAATTTTGAGTATGCAACTCAGCCATTTCCTTCTTAAGTTTACTGTTGTTGTCTACCGCCTCTAACAGTTCCTTCTCACTGTCATCCCTTTCCCTAAGTAGTTGTTTAACTAACTCCTTGGAAGCCTTTAATTCCTGCAAAACCAGGTGGCACTCCTCCTGGCGAGCTAAGGCCTTACGAGTCATCATCTTTAGATACTAATAATATAACCGAAATCAATAGATAATACCCAAGAAGTAGTAAAAACAACTAAAAATTGAAGTTACTTATGTCAAGTAACCAACACTTCTAATATCAACAAAGTGTAAAAAATTAATGTGTTCGAATTAATAGTCTACTTTAAATAAATTATAACAAAGTTTTACTCACGTGAAAGGGAAAACACTGATTAAATACCTTTGTTGTGACAATTCAAATTGTGATGAATCACTCGCCGGTACACACAGTTCTTAAATTACAAATTACGCACAATTCGATGTCACTAAACACTAATACAAATTAGAAATTTAATTAATACGGTTTATATTTAGTGAATTGAGGAAATGGGGCCGTAAATAATAATTATTTTTTAAAATAAATTTAAAGAGCAATTCTGCGACTAAACCCTCATTAAATAAATAGCAGCAGCTGCAATAACTTCTACGCCGTCATCCATCTTGTTTCAATTCACAATACATACTGACGGAGCCCAACGTGTGGGCATCTTTTCAATATTCGTCTATATTGGCCATTTGCATTGGTTTTTGAGAAACTTGCCGAACGTGTAAGTAGGCAGTAGCACTTGCCTTGTATTAGTTTGCCTACGCTCGCGTTGGCCTAAGCTCGACCAACATGTATTGCAGGCTTTACGGATACTAGATAATTTTTTTTTAATATACATAATAATTTGACATACCTACATGAGTTCTTTTTCAATTTTTTTTTGTTTTTATATAAAATCATATTTTTTAGAAAAACTTAAAATCATTTTATTTGTAATATTTTACTTTACAATTAGATTAAAGTACATTGCTGTTGTATAGTGCATGTAGTTGTCACCTATAATTAAGTTTGCATTTAGTAACCTGTGATATTCGATGTCTTTTTCAATAACTGTGTCAATGTAAACTTGTTGGTGATCTCAATAAATAAATGAATAATTTTATTAATATTAAATGTATAAACAACCATGACTCGCAAACAAACATTCGTGTTCGTCACACAAACATTTGCCGCTACCAGGATTCGAACCCGGACCGCTTGATGTGAAGCCAGCTATACTGACCACTCCACCACGACGGCGTCAAACCTTTATGTTTCTAACATGTTGTGGGTAGTCCGGGTATACGGGACTCGTAACCTTTCAAACAAGACATGCATAACAGTCGTCCATAATATAAGTACCTACCTATACTTATATTTAATTTCTGTGTTCTAAGTTTGGTGCTGGTATTAGTTGTATAATAAACTGTATTTACTTTAGTTTTCTTTGTTAAGGTGTTATAGTAAGAATCTTAATGGCCCCCGAAATAAAATATTTAAATACCTGATTGTAAGTTCGGTTTATTGAGGAATGATATACAACATGTAAATTAAATAACCAACACCCTGAATACAGGTGTTTTGGGATCGGCTTCTGGGTTGATTTTAATAATTTAAAAAAAAAACGAAAAAAAACCTTAAAGTACCCAGAAAATATTGTACAACATTTTCTGGGTACTTTGTTTTTTTTAAAAAAAAAAACGTTTTTTGAAAAAAATTTTTTGAAATCATTTCAGAAGCCGATCCCAAACCAACCACCTGTATTCAGGGTGTTGGTTATTTAGAGTGCGTTCCAAAACCAGGTGAAGCCGAGTAGACAGCGTAAGATAGCTTTCTAATTGGTGTAAATTAACTATTGTAGCCGGAACGCATCGTCGTACGCGGGGTATTTTACCTGCGCGATATAGATAATCTGTGGACGGATATCCGCCCTGCGCTCTCCGGTTTAGAGTAAGCTAAAAATAGAATAAGAAATAGAATGATGTCGTGAAGTCAGACATGTTTGTTTTGCTAAGTTTAAAAGTTGTTGATGTAATTAAAGTTAGTGATTTTAACTGGTGTTTGACTCTAATTAATACACAACACAGTACCCCTGAACTAGCCGTGCTATAATCTGGACGCCCAACGTGTTAAATTAAGTGAAAAGTGTACCTACTTTTTTCGGGGGCCGGCAAACGCTGTTTTGTGTGTTCGAGTACAAAATAGGTTGTGAAAAACGTTGCGAAGTACTTCATCGTGCTTGTATCGACTTTTGTGTTCTTCGGTATAGTGCTATTAGGCTTCACAATGCCGCGAACAAGACAAATGTCTGAAGACGATGTTAGGGCTCCTGATGTTCCCGTCGCCGCAAGCGCGGGCGATTCGGGGAACATTACGATGTCGCAGGAGGCTCTTAGCAACTTGTTGTTGACGCTACAACAATCTCAAAATCAATTTTGCCAGCAACTAATAAACGAAGTACGATCGTCAACGCCACAACAAAACAATATGGACTTCTCATCGGGTTTTATCGCCGGCAGCAATGGCGGGAATTTTTCGCAATGCACTGCAAGGTATGCCGGCCGGCCGGAGGAATCTTTACATAATTTTGTCGATGCCATTACGACATACAAAGACTGTTTGAGCATAACAGACAGCAATGCAGTACGAGGTATGTCGATGCTGCTCACAGGTCATGCCGCAGTATGGTGGCAGGGTATCAAAAATAAAACTATGACCTGGGCAGATGCAATAGCTAGAATAAAAAGTGCATTTGGTGAACGAACCCCACCATTCCAGATATACAAAGATTTGTTTGCTCTCTCGCAAGGCGCAGAGAACACAGATATTTTTATAGCCAAAATACGTGCCATGTTTTCTAAATTGCCACCAGGTGATCTGACCGAGAAAGTTGAGATAGATATGGCATACGGCCTATTGGACCGCCGAATTCGGAAACGTATATGCAGGGATAGCATACATACCTTCGAAGATTTGGCCATAAAAGCTAGAGGAATCGAGGATTCGATAAAAGAGAATAGTTCTCATGGCCCAGCTGTAAAACCTACATATAAAATGTGGCGAGCACCACCCCAGCCGCTCGTAATGCCACCTACGCCGGCGCCGACAGAGACGTCGTCGCAAGCGAAAACTAAGCGTTTATTCTGTGCGTACTGTAAGCGTGTAGGTCATACGAAAGACAGCTGTGATAAAGAAAAGTTAAAAAGTGAAATAAAGTGTTACGGTTGTGGTGCCGCGAATGTAATAAAATCTAATTGTAAGAAATGTAATCCGTCGTCAAGTGGTGAGGCGTTTTATTCGATTACGTGCGACTATGTCGAAGAAGCTTTTCGACGAACGTCACAGGTTTTGAAAGTGTCACCTGTAAACAATTGTAGTGATAGGTTTTCTAGACCAATTTTAGAGATTGGTATTTTAGGTAAGTGTGGGACCGCGTTGGTCGACTCGGCGGCGAAAAGTTGTGTTGCGGGTCATACTTTACACACTCTCCTTGTACAGCTAGGACACCCGTTAGTGCCGTCAACACAAATTGTTAAGTTGGCGGATGGGGTAACCAGGACTATGGATGTTTTTACTACAGAGGTAGAAGTGACACTTCGACACAAAACTAAGGTAATAAAATTTTTGATTTTTCCGGAATCTAACAATAATGAGAGTTTGTTAGGTATTGATTTCCTTACTATTTTCAATTTAGTATTTAATTTTGGTGATAATACTTGGTATTTTGCTGAGAATAGTAAGTGTAAGTTTGACATGAAATTTGAGAAACTGTCAAATCTATCTCTGTGTTCTGTTAACCAATGTCTTCGAGAAGATGAAGCGACTTCGCTCAGTGGGGATCAGCGCGTGCTTCTTTGTGGTCTTCTCGCGGATAATCAGGATATTTTTGAAGCAGGGGGAGACCCAACTCCTTTCGCAGAACATTGTATTGACACTGGCGACCACCCTCCGATAGTAGTTCCTCCGTATAGGCTAACTCCCGCGAAAAAGGAACTTATGCGTGTGGAAGTAGAACGTATGCTTGCGGATGGTATAATTGAAGAGTGCGAGTCAGCATGGGGGTCACCAGCGCTTTTAGTGCCAAAAGCTAACGGAAACGTACGTTTTTGCGTAGATTACAGAAAACTCAATGCAATAACAAAAACAGATGTTTATCCCATGCCGCTAATAAATGAGCTTCTGCAATCTACCAAAATGAATTGTTTTATGTCTTCTCTCGATATGCGAAGTGGTTACTGGCAGGTATCAGTGCGTGAGCAGGATAGAGATAAAACATCCTTCCTAACACCGTTTGGGGCTTATAGGTTTAGGAGGATGCCGTTTGGGTTAAAGAACGCGCCATCTACGTTCCAGCGGTTAGTAGATAGACTTCGTTCTGGTTCTATTCTCAAAAATTCAACTTTACTAGCATACCAAGATGACTTACTAATTGTCACTGAGGGGAGCTTTGAAAAACATGTAAGTGACCTTCAAGCAGTCTTTGATAGACTTCGGTTGTTTAAGCTTCGCGCAAATAGAGATAAGTGTGTGTTTGCTAGGGATGAGATAAAATATCTCGGACATGTCATTACCCAGAATGGGGTATGTCCTGACGGGGATAAAGTTCGTGCGGTAGAGGATATGAAACCTCCAACTTCTTTGCGACATCTCCGAACTTTTCTCCAGACATGTTCCTGGTTCAGGAAATTTATTTCGAATTTTTCTTCTGTGGCCGAACCGTTGACACGGTTATTAAAGAAAAATCAAGCATGGTCATGGGGACCAGACCAGATAAAAGCATTTCAAGAGCTTAAAAAGCGTCTTTCGACCGCTCCAATTTTAATACAAGCTGACTATAGTAAGCCTTTCGTTCTTCGTACCGACGCTAGCAATTACGCACTAGGCGCGGTTTTGTTACAGGGAGAAGGTAATGACGAAAGGCCGATAGAATATGCAAGTCGCCTATTGTCCCCGGCCGAGCGTAATTACAGTACGACCGAAAGGGAGGCTCTGGCTGTAATATGGGCTGTCGAAAAGTTCCGTGGGTATATAGACGGCCATGACATAAGATTAGGCAGTGATCATCAGCCACTTATATGGTTATTCACTTTAAAGTCGCCGTCTGGTAGGTTGGCTCGATGGGCACTTAGGCTGCAGTCGTTTAATCTTCAATTTGAATATACTCCCGGGAAAATTAATGTCGTAGCGGACACTCTCAGTCGACCACAGTGTGATGAGAGTGATTCTAATGTTTGTAGTGTATGCTCTGTGGTGGTAAATCTTCCATTCAGAAGTCCCACTGAGTCTCGTCAAGAACAGTTGTCAGATTCTGACGTCAAGAAGATTATAGACGAAATGGAGTCTGAAGATGAGATCATAGGTAGGAGGTGGTCTGAAAGAGGTTATATTTTGGATAGAGGAGTGCTCTACCGCTATAATCCAGATGCAGACAATGATGTACCTCAATTTGTAGTTCCCGTGTCGTTGCAGAGCGAAATTCTGAAGAAATGTCATGACGATGCTTTGGCAGGTCATCCGGGTATAGAAAGGACATATCAGAAAATCGCTCAAGGTTATTATTTTACTGGAATGCGTAGAGTAGTTACGGATTATGTTAAGTCATGTGTTACATGTCAACGTTACAAGGCGACTAATGAAAAGCCGTATGGTTTGCTGCAGACGCCGGTTCTAAATCAGAGAAACGAGGTGCTTGCGATAGATCTCTTTGGTCCATTGCCTGAAGGGGAAAACAAGGAGAAGTGGATACTGTTGGTAGAGGATACGTCCACAAGGTGGGTAGAGATGTTTCCCCTCAAAGATGCCACATCCGAGGCATGCGCTCGTGTCCTTGTAGAAGAGTATTTGTTGAGATATGGTCTTCCTCGACGCATTATATCTGATAATGGCGTGCAATTTATTTCTGCAGTTATGCAGCAGTGTATGTGGATCTCAGGTATTGATCAGAATCTTATTCCTCTATATCATCCGGAGGCTAATCCTGCAGAAAGGAAAAACCGCGAGCTAAAAACGCAGTTAGCTCAGTTAGTAGGAAATGATCATGCGTCTTGGCCTCAGTACTTACCTTTGATACGTTTTGCGATGAATAGTGCTGTGTGTGAAACAACAGGAGTCAGTCCAGCTTACCTGTCTTTTGCTCGCGAGATGAGATCACCACTTGATGTTTATAACGATCCTAAGGCTGTATTAGAGAAAGATAACTTCATACCTCAAATTACTCCATATTTGAAGAGGTTTCTCGGGTCCTTAGCTGCAGTGCGTGAAAGGGTAGAAGTTCGGCAGGATGTGAAGAAAGCTCAGGCAGATAAGTCTCGGCAACTTGGTCCATCTTTTGCTATTGGTGATAAAGTTTTATTAAAATCGCATGTCCTAAGCAACTCTGCTAAGTCACTTACCGCAAAGTTCGTTCCAAAGCGCGATGGCCCCAATGTTCTGGCGAAGAAATGTAGTCCTACAACCTTTGAAGTTGCCCATGTAGACAATCCTGAAATGATTGTTGGTAAGTTTCACATTCGCGAGTTAACGCTGTTTAGAAATCGTGGAGAAGACTTACCTGATCCTGTAAGGCCGGTTCGTAAACGTGGTCGTCCACGTCGTGTAGAAAGCTCCGAGTCTCGTAGTGAGGAGAGTACTCTCCCATGTAGTAAGGATAGTGCTATTACGGATCAACCAGATAATTCAGTTTTGCTACCCCATGAGCGAGGGCGCTGTCATGGTGTAGAGGGGGAGTGTGTAGCCGGAACGCATCGTCGTACGCGGGGTATTTTACCTGCGCGATATAGATAATCTGTGGACGGATATCCGCCCTGCGCTCTCCGGTTTAGAGTAAGCTAAAAATAGAATAAGAAATAGAATGATGTCGTGAAGTCAGACATGTTTGTTTTGCTAAGTTTAAAAGTTGTTGATGTAATTAAAGTTAGTGATTTTAACTGGTGTTTGACTCTAATTAATACACAACACAGTACCCCTGAACTAGCCGTGCTATACTATAGTTTAACAAAACCAACCAATGGTGAAAGCGCTTCTTAATAACGACCAAATAGTGAGCTACCATTTACTCTACCCCGAGTAAATTGAGATCGTTTTGGAACGCACCCTTAATTTACATGTTGTATAGATCTTAACTAGTGACCTCTGTATAATTAACTCCTTATTATTTTACATTATTTCCTAACTGACGGTACCATGCTAAAAACAACACCATCCCATTTTGCAAGCTATTGCTACTAATGTGTAACAGATGGCGCTGTTTAACATAAGGAAAGGGAGTGTGCGATTGCCCAATAATTATTTGAGGGGAAGATGTTGTGGGTAGTCGTGTATTTTATAATTATTTCTGTTTGACTTTTATTGTCTTACCGATGTTTACCTAATAAATCAGTTACTAACCTAATCTGGTGTCTTTAATACATAATATAACCCAAGCTTAAAATCCTAACCTAGCCATTTCCATAGGTCGTGTGTCTTGAATGTTGACTATCAAATTCTGGTTTTCCCAGCCCACTGGTCATCATGGGCATATGGGTCCACCTCCAGGCTACGGAAGCTATCCCCAGGGTCTACCACAAGGACCGGGATACCCACAGGTAAAGTATTTTACTTGACAATAAACCTAACATCATTCGCTATCTGCTGATATGATGCTTCGATTCAACAAACTAATTAACAACACTTAGACTTCTAAAGGAATGGCTCATAGAGTTGTCTTACTCTTTAACTTTAGAAGAATATTTCAACCCCTCAATATTTGTATATAACACTAGCTTTTGGTCGCGACTTCGTCCCCGTGCGGTTAAATTTCGAAAAATCGTAACATACATCATTCTTAATTGTTATGTATTTTACTATAAAAATTACGGATTTCCCATACAAACATTCATCCCCTATTTCATCCCCTTAGGGGTTGAATTTCGAGAAATCCTAAAATAGGTACCTATTCCTTTCTTAATTTTAAACGGAAAAGCCATATACCAATTTGTATGCATTTCATTATAAAATGATGTATTTTCCACACAACCTTTCATCCCCTATTTTATCCCCTTAGAGGTTGAATTTTGAGAAATCTTAAAATAAGTCATTCTTATTTTTTAACGGAAAAGCCATATATCAATTTATATGGATTTTACTATAAAAATGACGGACTTCCCATACAAACTTTCATCACCCATTTCATCCCTTTAGGTGTTGAATTTCGTAAAAATCTAAAACACCCCTTTCAAAACCTCCTTTGGCGGAATTAATAGGTAAAACTGGAAGCCACACTACCAATAAAGAAGTGAAGACAACTTTTCTGACCCCGAGTAACCTTAGAATGTTTCCGTTTCCTACCTGTCTCTTTCTAACTCTAGCCACAAGTAATATACATACGACGTACGTACTTATAACGTATAATATGGTCACGTGACACGTGCTCTAGTGGTTAGAAAGAGACAAATAGGAAATCATCATTATTATCATTTCAGCCGAGTAACGCCCACAGTTGAACATAGGCGTCAATAGGCTAAGAAAGTATTTGCCAAAATTTACCCTCTAACTAGGGGTATGAAATGGAGGTCCAAAGTTAACACGAGAGAAGAGCCAAAAGCTAGTAGGTAACTTCATTCATAAATCATCATTTTCTTACTCTGTTCCCAATTTATTTGTCAACAATACTGCATAAGGATTTGGCATTAGATTTTCGGTTACCCATCCGAGTACCGACCGCGTACTTGGTAGCTTTACTTCCGTGATCGTCACTAAGAACGCACAAGCCATCGACCTCCTCCTAATAGGTAACTAATAGATAAAACAAATTCTTGTCCGTAGCAAGGTTATCCACCATTCGGGTTTCCACAAGGTCAGACACACAGCTATCCGCCACCAGGGACGCATCAAGGGTACCCCTCCCCCGGATATCAGGGCTATCCTAGCCCCCAGCAAGGTTACTTCCAGGGCCAGTACCCTCCAGGGTATCCTCAGCAAGGGTACGGCCCACCGCAACAAACTTACGGACCAGGTAATCCTTTCTCGTACGCTGGTCCTACATTTGGGCTCGGTGCGAATTTCTTGCTTTTTTTGGCGTTCTATTTTAATGTTCGACCGCCTGCCTGACGCTAACCATCCATGTGAACGTCTGGTATTTTGGTTGAGGTGTCGCAAAGGGGGTGCAGGACTTAGGTTAGGTTAGACTTGCGACCAAGAAATTTAAAGGTTAAACTGGAAGGAACACTAATAATAAAAAAGTGAAGTCAAAAAAATTGTCCTTGAAACCAATTACTTCCTATTTATATTATAGCGCAGATTTAGTACTGTAAACATTCTGCCGTTTTTCGCGGGGGGTGAGGCAAACACGCATAGCACACAGTTACTCACTTGGTGCACACTGTTGCAAATTTAATCGCTATTATGAGCGTAAACTCGCGCGCTCGGCTAACCCGCGTA
This sequence comes from Elophila nymphaeata, assembly GCA_955850985.1. Taxonomy (NCBI): domain Eukaryota; kingdom Metazoa; phylum Arthropoda; class Insecta; order Lepidoptera; family Crambidae; genus Elophila; species Elophila nymphaeata. The sequence goes on from OY039093.1 coordinate 6,467,213, forward strand.
CAACCATATCGCCTAACGTTGTTATATCCTTGTTTCTGTCGCAAAATTTGTAGATGAAAAATTGTATTGTTATGTGAAACAGTAGTTTATTTGATTAGAAAATTACTTCCGTGTGATGATAAGCAACTCCGTTTTAGGATAACTTTAATGTTTGTTCAGTTTGCAAGGAAAATTTTATTGAAAAACATCATACAGTCCACCCTCTTAACAAAGGAACCCAACATAGCTAAGATTCGAGAAGAATTCAGCTAACATTTTTGTCCTTTCAGGGCAGCAAGGCATGGCGTCAAGTATAGCGAATGCTGGTGCCTGTGCAGCCTGCACAGCGTGCCTCACCTGCTTACTCTGCTCCTGCAGTCAGGCCTGTGGCATGGAAGGCCAAGACGACTTCGGGGACCCTGGGAACAATTCCTCTACACCTGACGTTGGACAGTCCAGTGTAGCTAATCCTGCCGCTGGGCAGTCCCTTTTACCTGATCCTGCTGCTGAGCAGTCCAGTGTAGCTGATTAGAGATAGGATTGCTGATCCGTGTGAAAGTGTCAAGACATCTTTTTGTGTTATTTGGTTGTCTGCTGAGCATATAGCCTGCCTGGTGGTAAGCAATCAAACTCCCTCACAAGTAATATGATGACGTACGTACGTATGATGTATTAGACGGTCACGTGACTGACTAATACGTGTACTTTAGAGGTTACAAAGGGACAAATGAGAAGTAAGCGGTGTCAAGGATAAATTTATCTTTACTTTTTTATTGGTAGTGTGGCTCACTGACCTATAAATTTCTTGGCTTCCAGTTTTACCCGGTACATGGAGGCAAGTAAAATGTATCGACTCGGATGATTATGGAAACGCGCACCGGCCGTCACAAAGTTCTTCCGTTTCCCGCACGTTTGCGTTCCGAACTAGAGCTCAAAATTTCATGATGATCGTTTGATTAGTTCTCAGAGTAGTTTAGTCGGGAAGTGTAACATACTTTATAATAATATTAGTTATATAACACTTTAATAAAGGAATAATTGAAATGTAAATTGTGTTCTGTTTCATTCTACACTCAAGTTATGAATTTTTCTACTAAACCGCTGTACATATCACAAAACTTTTAGGTCGATGCCCGTCACAAATTAATGTGACGCCCGTTGATAAGCAAAAATCACTTCCCTTACCGAGATTGAGAGACCAGCGAAAAGTGGTTTTTCAAGCTGGCTGGACACGTTTTCGATCGATTATCTAAGATGCTGTAGCGTCACCTATTCTGAAATAAGGGTGTTTAGCCGTCACATAAAATGCCCTATTGACCTACTTAAATGTAAGGTATTTTGAAGATTTGTCCAGACAGCCTGAGCTACATGGCATATGAGCTGTTGATGATAAATTCATTAGTATTTCTATTATAGTATTCCGTATTCGGAATACTTTCTCTACTTCATTTCATAATTAAATAAATAGGTGTCTGGAACTATTGTGGGACATCATCATCTCATCGTGATCTTATCGAAACAAGTAAAATCATCATACATATCAAGCATTTGAAATCCTCTGTATTAAAGGAAGGCAAAGAAGCGTCGGTGGCGTAGTGCGTAAGAGCGTCGTCTCCCACCCGGGAGGCACTGGTTCGATCCCCGAATGATCCGATCGAATGTGTTTTCAAATTCTGAAATCATATGTACGTTTAATCGACGCTTTTACGGTGAAGGAAAACATCGTGAGGAAACCTGCACACACCTATGCAGAAATTCTTAGGGTTTGTGTGAAGTTGACCAACCCGCACTTGGCCAGCGTGGTTGACTAAGGCCTAATCGCCCCTAATGTGGGGTAGGCTCAAGCCCCTCGGTGGGGCCATTATACGAGCTGTTGATGATGATGATGATGATGAAAGAAATCTAGTCCATCAGCCACACATAGACATCATCTTCATCTTAACAGCCTTTATAATGGGACCCACTGCTGTGACACAAGGCCTCTCCTTGTCATGAAAGAGGTTTAGGCAGTAGTCCACCACGCTTGCCCAATGCGGATTGGTGGACGGAGTATAAGGTGATCAATACCCCTTTGCTGATCCATTAGTCGCCTTCTACGACACCCATTGGAGGATATGGGGTGATGCTTTTCTACTCTGCCGTCATCACACGGCTAACATATTCCAATGATTTTTGACAGTTCAAAGCGATAAATAGCTCGGTGGTCATGCTAGGCGGGCTGGTACGTGTGAAAGCTAATAAACACTGCTATGCCTACACTTCGCCGCCGGTACCTGGCGTAAAATATACCCTAATTATGATACCGGTCTTGTGAAAGCTATGTGCCTTTTCACACGTGCCGACAACCGAGTAGCCGGTACCCAGCACCGGAACCGGTTGCTGGCAAGAGTGATGTGTGTGTCGGATGTTGGGTATCGGAAATCGGCTTCCGATACCGGTATCGGATCGGATAATGTGGTCTTCCTACACACACACATGGCGTAGCCACGTACGTGAGATAAAAAAAACTGTTGCTGCTTAATGTGGTGACATTAGTAAGTAGTGTGTTTGATATAAAATTTTACATATTTTTTGTTGTTATTCGTGCATAAATTATCCACAAATTAAGTTATTTGAAAATATTAAAATCTCCAAAACATGGTATAAAAACCACACTAAGGAGTTAACAGTTCACAAAGATTACTCTGTCGCAACCTCTTCGGACTGCCATCGAGAAGAAAAGTAGAAGAATTTTACAAAATTTTGAAAACTGAAATTTGGCGATCATCGATTGTTCCACAACACCAGACGCGTTCCACCCTGCAATGGCCAAAATTTTCAAGTAACAAAATAAAATTTTAACATAAAAATCTCCAAATTACAGTTTTTGCAATAGTTTCAAGAATAAATAAAAAACAGCAAACATGGCCCTGGTATTGAGAAAAGCGGCGTTGACCAAAAATGTTTCGTTAATAAAATGTTTAAAGGGACGGCAATTGGCAACAACCGCCCCAAAGAATAACATTGCACCTATATGTAAGTACCGTTTTTAAATTGTATAGTTCTTGTAACTGGTTTTTTAAATGTTGATGAAGTAGATAGAAGTAGATCTCACAACGTTTCATTTTACGCACACAGTATCATCGAGCATTTATAAAATATTTTTACTTCGTAGTAAAAGATTCCTTTGCTTAAAGTTATAAATATAGTAGGGAACTAGTGATGTTACACATCGATTATGATTTATAAAATTTTGTTTTTAATTGTGTAAAATGTAATGTGTGAAATCTTGGCATAACTAGTGCGTAGTAAATATAATACTTCCAAGGTAAGTCCAGTAGATGTTTTTTTATAAATATTTTTTCGTTAAAACAAAAAGACTATCGGTTGTCACTTAGACGTTTCATAATTTCGTGTTTACAATTTGGTTTTTCACGTTTGATTTCCTTGTAATTGTGATTAGTAAAGCCGAGGAGTTAAATCGCTAGATTGCCCTGATGCTCAGTGAAGTAACATTTGTTGTTACATTTACGTAGTTTGACAAGACAGTGACGTCAAGCTGTGCTATAGTGCCATGTCTACATGGATTTCTAGCATATAGTAAAAAGTTCTTTATAGTCAAAACTCAAAGTCCCATCAAGTCAAACTCTCATTAAGTCAAATTCACATAATGGTTAAACAAACGAGCACAAGGAGCAGTTTATTTTCATAATCAATTTTACGTACTTACCTAATTAAGTACTTACACCGTTATTGAAAATTAAAACTTTGACAATTTGGTGATATGGTCATTTTAACATTCTTGTCAACTTTTCTGATGTGACTGACATTTTGACTCTTAGACCTTATGCTAGAAATCCTATTTTAATTGAATAGGGATGTTGCCGCCATTCACAAATAATTAGAAGGTAGGTTACTAATTATATATGTAAATTTCCGAATTTACATATTTAATTAGTAACCTGCTTCTGCATGTTATGCCAGAAAATATCATTTCGATCAAATTCATTTCATTATCGTCAGCTGACTTTGACGTCTTATGACGTCATTGTCATTCACTTATTTGCAACTTGGCAATAGCGAATTATGGTCAGGGCGTATCTACGATTTAAATAATAATAACATATTTCCATGCGATTTAAATCGAGTAGCGCGTTATTTTGGAGAACGGTGGTCGCCGGACCTCCAGCCTTTGATACTCGGCGAGGTTACGCGTCCGCGTTCTTCCGAGTAGCATACGCATTTTCCTCGCAGAGTATTAAATGCTGGATGTCCTTTACAGCGCCCCTCACCTGTGCATCGAGCTTCGGCCCCATACTGAGTGCTCGCGTACCAATGTTGTGCTGCGAACGCATTGGGACAATCCGGACTTTCGCCGAGAAGAAAGATGAGACGAAGGAAGAGACATGTCCTACCTGCGGATGCCCTTGCCCGTGTGGACCCTGTGGACCCTGTGGACCATGTGGACCCTGTGGACCGTGTGGGCCTTGTGGGCCATGCGGACCGTGCGGGCCTTGCCGCTATCCCTGTCCATGCGGTCCGTGTGGACCATGCGGACCCTGCGGACCATGCGGCCCGTGTGGACCGTGTGGACCTTGCGGCCCATGTGGACCGTGTGGCCCTTGCGGCCCATGTGGCCCCTCCCGTTGCCCGTGCCCGTGCCCATGCGGTCCTTGTGGACCATGCGGACCTTGTGGACCTTGCCCACCTCCCTGCCCTAAGCCCAAGAAATGCGAAGGCTCCTGCTCTTGCGTTTCTCCACCTCAAAATACAGCGATGCCAGCGCAAGGCCAAAAGACGGACGACTTTAAAAAAGACAAGATGCCCTCTCGTATTACCGCCGCTAGTGTTAAGGTCTCCCCATGACAGTTGCAAGAAAAATCTTTGGAATAATCATTGATTTAAGCGCTATTTGATATAATTGTTTGAATATTGTTTTGGATTTAATAAATGTTATTGCTTAAAATTTGTTTCATTAAAGTTTAATCTAGCTAGATTGAGAAATTGAGGTGAACAGCGTAACATACCTTTGCAGCGAAAGCAGCGCTGTGCCGAAGCTTGAAGGAGGACAAAAGGGCCTTGTGCGTGCGTTACACGAAGATCGTCAGGTCGAAACGGCTGTCACCAGTGAGAAGCAGCGGGGCACGCGCGCCCCTGAAGATGCGGCTCAGTATCTCCTGCCCTACCCTTGTGTGCGAGACGAGGCCGAAGATCCGCGTGTCAGTCCGTCATTTCAGCCCTTTGCGTATTAGCCACACTGCCACACCGTTACTTGCTAGTTACACACCTATGCTCCATGCTTCAGCGACTAATACCTTATCCAAACGCAATTATTCCAAGCCCTGCAACTGCGGAAGCCCTTGCCCCTTCCCTTGCGGTCCGTGCGGTGGTACCGGAGGCTGTAACTGTCTTCCTCCTCCTTGCAACACACCCCCTCGTTGCATCCAATACATGACTGGATATTACTACTATCCTTATGGCACTTGGTTCTGTGGGCCTTATCACGTCACAGGCACATGTTGCCCAGTTGGGCCTAACGGGCCATGTGGGCCTGGTGCGCCGTGCGCGAAATGCTGTGCTCCTTGCTGTGTCTGCCCTTCAACTTGCTGTGCGTCAACCCTAAATCCCTCTGCTGTATGTACTCCAGCGTTTTGCCCTGGTATTGAAACGCAGTCGCCACTGCAAGACATTCCGCGACCCGGCGTAGTTCCCGGTAGTCAACTGAAGTATCCCAAGGCCCAGGAGGCTACTAGACAGTCTTCAAAATCCACTATCTCAAGATTCTTTCCATTTAACGGTGGCACGACGTCCACCCAATCTAACGTCGATCCGAAAAAATCGCTACCTACTTCTACAGTACTCTCATCCTTCATGTGTCCCTATAGTACACAGGCACAGCCTCGCGAACACTTCGATAGCATTTATGAACCAGAATCTCAAACAGAAAGCTTCAAATCCCCCAACAATACTGTTGGCAGCATCGAAGATGCCTCAATCCAGACTGGGCTACCTTTACACGATTCCAAGTATACTCAGTGTCATTCTAAGAAAACTTGTCCACCATTAGGCAAGCCAAGAGCGATATTAAGTCAGGAGCAGAGGGATAAGCCACGATTTGCAGCAGGCGCGTTTGACTATGCCTCCATCCCAAACTATAGGAATCCTTACCCTCGTCCAAATATCAATGTAGACTTTAAAGCTTACGAGTCTTAAATTCTCTTAAACATAGGTTTCTGGACCTCGAATATCCCTCATGACTGTAACTTAAGCCGGAAATACCATGCGTCTGATGCTTACTGTGCAATAGTCTGTAACGAACGCGCCTCAATAATAAATCATCCAACCCTCTATGTGACTTTCATTTCAGTCCCATGTTCCCCTTCTTTTGTGTAGACTTAAACTGACATTACAGTGCCTGCTCATCCTTTCAGCAAATGCGACGAAGAAGATAAGTTTGAGGGAGCGCGTTAATAAGGCAATACGTGACCAGCCATTCATGAAAGCTGTGCAGATGAAAACAAAAGCTGATGAAGGGCCACACAGAACCCCCATAATGACACGCCGAAGTTTCTCGTGCCCCAACCTCTTAACTCAAGAACCTCTCCATGAGCATTTACCACGAACTCGATCAACTGGGATCCTGGAAGAGAAACGGTGTCCAAAATACTTCATACCTAATCCCGTAACGCAACGCCATCCTGCAAGCCCTGAAACGTCGGAGCAAATTGGAACTGGTCCTATAGAAGCATTGATAAGACTTTGTGGATGCCCGTGTCCATCAGCCCCCTGCGGCGGATGCCCATGTCCCTCCACCTGCAGCTGCTTACCACCTCCGTGCAACGTCCCTGCTCGCTGCTTGCAGTACATGACTGGTTACTACTACTATCCCTACGGCACATGGTTTTGTGGGCCTTATCACATACAGACTGGGCCTTGCGGGCCCTGCGCCGGGCCAGTACGGCCAGGTGGACCATGCGGCCCAGCTGCTCCCTGTCCGGGTGGGCCGTGTGGGCCTAGTGGACCTTGTGGGCCCTGTGGGCCTAGTGGACCTTGTGGGCCCTGTGGGCCTAGTGGACCTTGTGGGTCCTGTGGCCCTTGCGGCGGCTGTGGACCTTGCGGACCCTGTGGATCTTACGGAGCCTGTGGACCTTGCGGTACCTGTGGACCTTGCGGACCTTGTGGACCCTGCGGACCATTATGTTGCCTTGTTCCTGAGCTACTAGAGATGTGTGGCGTATGTGGTCCTTGCGGACCCTGCGGTCCTTGTGGATGTGGGCCTAGTGGCTGCGGGCCATGCGGACCTTACAGCTGCTGTTCTTATGGAGGATGCGGATATCCGTACGGGTGTGGACCTTATGGTTGTGGGCCTTGCGGTTCATGCGGACCCTGTGGCTACTGTGGACCATGCGGATCCTGTGGACCATGCGGATCCTGTAGACCATGCGGATCCTGTGGTCCATGCGGAGCCTGCGGGCCATGCGGAGCCTGCGGGCCATGTGGAGCCTGTGCACCATGCGGAGCCTGCAGACCATGCGGACCCTGTGGACCTTGTGCGCCCTGCGGTTCATGTAGAGGTTGCTTCTGCGGTCCCTGCTACAACTGCAATAGTGGTCCAGTACCTGTCTGCGGACCTCTCACGCTGGATAGACTGTGTGGACCCAAAGCCCCGAGTGGACCAGGCGCCCCTTGTCCCAAATGCTGCATAGTGAGTTCTTGCATAAACCCAGACGTTAAGGAAGACACTTGCTTCTGTGAGCAATGCCGCGCGGCGAGAAGTGCTTCAGATGCTAAATTAGGCCCCGAGATTGTGACTGCGAAGTCCTTGCCGCTCCCGCCTCCACCCAAGTGCGATAACAACCCAAACGCAGTGAGACCGCATCCGTTGAACAAAACTACTAACAAATGCCATAGCAGGGCCATATCGCCGATTAGCACGGTACTCGCACATTACTTCTCGACTCTGTCTGGGAAAGTTGGCGTGGAGCAGGCAATTAAGAGTCTACAAGAATCTTCTGGTTCCCAGAAAACGAAGACTGCTTTTAGGTATCCAATCAGTTACATCAAGACTTGAAGTTCTTAGCAATTATCTAAAATTTTAGAAACCAATAAAAAAATAGTAAAATATAACTAATTTCTTTCCTTTGTTAGGTACACACATTTGTTACTATTTACATAGAAATAATGTTAGGTATTACTAAGGTCTCGATCCTCTTCAAAAACCACTGTTAGGTACTTACCAGTGGATCTGCACATGGTGTGCAGTAGCGCTTAGGGGTAATTGCTTATTGCCAAGGATACATATCTGTTACTCGTACTCCTACTCACACTAGGACTCGTGGTCCCACTGCTTAGTGGGACCACAAGTCAATAAAGTAAGGTTCGTGGTCCCACTACTATAATAAATAAAAATAACAAAAATAAAGACAAAATTGAAAATAAAAGTAATTTTTTATTGATTACCTATTTATTTGTTTTTAATTTTTTTTTTCAACATTTATTTTTTCGACTTGCTTCTAGGTCTGAGACGGGGTGGGACTTCGAGTCATGAATCAAATGCCACCTTCAGTGGGACTTGTGGTGGGACCACGAACCCTAACTTGGTGGGGCTACGAGTCCTGCCGGTGGGACAAAATTGGTGGTACGACTATTTGTCGGTAGCGACGTCAGGCAAAGTCGTGCGACTTCACGAAGCTTAGCCTGATATATGCGACATCACGACTTCGTTTTTCAAGCCAGAGATACACTAGAGCACACCATTATATAGGTCTCGCGATACGAGCCTACGACATGTCCAAGGCGGACCCACCGTAGCACTGACCATACCCCTGGTGGTACAGTGCGGTCTAAAACCATAGCAATGAGAAAAGTGTCGTGCCCCCTCCACATCAGAACTTTATCAAGTAAACTGACAGTTGCAAAATGCTTACGTGTTATAACGTCTACTTCTGAAATCATCTTCCTTTTGGCTTCGCCGTAATCGGGTAAAAGTAATGGACATTCAAACAAGGCTACCATAACTATATGAGAGATTTATATAGGAGCTTAGATAAAAAAGAATATCAACGTTATCAACATAGGCTACTAGGTAGTAGGTAAGAGATACACTTACATGCAATGAAATCGACCCACCCCGGTACGCTTTGGTTCAGAACTCGATAAATCAAAATCTACAATTAATAAATAATAACTTAACGCCGTGTGTTAAACAAGAACCTAAACTTACGTTAAACCAGTTTTTACTGTGATGGATTATGATTTATTGATTTTACAAATTGAAAACCAAATACAGTTAAATAAGCTAAAATCTTAGGGGAAATCGGCTGAATTTTAAGGGTCAATAAATCTGTCAATTATTGAATAAACAATGATTCAATTAACTTTTAACACTCTTAATAGTCACAGATATGGCGAGTTTATTTATTCCTCATTGATTTTTACATAACAACAAAATAAAATTAATCCTAACAAAGCAAAGTAAAAAAATTGAACCAAAACCAATTACAATAAAGAGATCGTTATGTCATGTCGTTATCTTACGAATGATGATAATTAATATTGATAAATGCATTACAAAAGTTTTGTATTAGAACTTCATTACTGTGGTGTGTTAACTGAAAAAAATTGTTAACCACACCACAGTGGTGCCGTTTCGTGGTGTCGTTGTCAATGCATGCTCAATTAAAACGTTTATCAGAAATATTAATCAATTTTCGTAGCATTTGGAAGTAATATAGATGAATGCTATAGTCTATCCTTTAGTAAATTATTTTACCAAACAGTATCAAATAATGTACCACTTTATTTCAAATAATAATCGTAGCTCCTGCTAATAAATACTACGATTAAGGTTACCGCACATTTGGATTTTATAGGATAAGTATAAAAATAGTTACTGTTTATTGATATTCTTTTTTATTAATATTTTTAACTATGACATCTCTTAGCTTATTAAAAACATAATGGGAACATAATGCTCTGAGATAACGCTTATGATAAATTAATCAAAAAAGATCAGGTTTCTTAATTAGGGGTTTATTTAAAAAAAAATCTTTGGGGTTACGCTTATTAAACTCACAGTTTATATTTAACAAACATAAAGTAACAAGGTTTGCAAGGGCGAACCAATCTCTAAAAGAGATCTCTTCCAGTCAGCCCAGAATGTATGTAAGAGACTACAAAGATAATAAGCGGATGACATCGAGTGCATGGTTGTAAGAAAAATAATTCAAATTTTGCTTAGTATATACCGGGAATGTAATGCCACCTGAAGGGAAAGCATTCATAATACTGTAGACAGAAAATTTTACTCAAAGGAAACATTCCTTTATTTTTGAAAAGAAAGAAAACTGCATTCATAATTTTTCGAAAATTCGCTTGCCACACCCGGGAGTCGAACCAACTAAAATCTGTAAAAATTACACTATGTACTTTTATTGCATCGATCGTTAGGGTCATTTATAAAGACGAAATGTCTCCAACAAACTTGATAATTGAAATGAAAGGAAAGCCATGAAAAAGTACTTATAAATTCAATGGGTCAAGATAAAGCACTTTTACTCAAAGATCCATCTGCTATCCATGTTAGTAGTTAATAATTATCATTGACGTCATTTATAAGTACATACATTAAAATGAATGAATTTGTTAGAAGAATAAATTTGTGTATTCAAGAGAATGGAACCCATTTCGAGCAACTAATTAGTTAGTTTACCATTTTATGTAAATAAATAAAATAATTAAGGGTTTCATGGCTTTCCTTTCATTTAATTTATCAAGTTTTATCTAGAGATTTCGTCTTAATAATTGACCCTAACGATCGATGCAATAAAAGTACAGGATGTAATTTTTAGAGATTTTAGTTGGTTCGACTCCCGGGTGTGGCAAGCAAATTTTCGAAAATATTTGAAAGAAGTTTTCTTTCTTTTCAAAAATAAAGGAATGTTTCCCTTGAGTAAAATTTTCTATCTACAGTATTAAGAGTACTTTCCCTTCAGGTGGCATTCCGAAATTCCATCCTGTATAATCTTATCTCTCGATAAGAAAATGTTTCGCTGCCAGGGCCCCGATCGCGGTAAATAATTTCAAGTCGAGCGCAGATGAAACACAGACGCTGTCAAAGTTACGTTTCTGTTAAGCCCTGTCCGCACAGCAATAAAATATTCGCGCGGAAATCATATCGCGTTCAATTTGAACGCGATATTATTTATCGCTGTGCGGACAGGGCTTAACAGAAACGTAACTTTGACAGCGTCTGTGTTTCATCTGCGCTCGACTTGAAATTATTTACCGCGATCGGGGCCCTGGTAATCGCGAGTGATCAGTTTAGGTTTCATAAAAATAACCGCTGGTAATTATGTACTTGTTCCAAGGTCAAATGAGACCTTGGAACAAGTGCATAATTACTCGCGGGCCCTTTACCAACTTAAATGTATTTTTTCTTAAATATGTATTATTAAAGAAATGTCAATTACGTCCACTTTTAACTCTGTAAGGGATCATTGTCAAAATTGTTTTCCTACAAGTTTACTAATTTATGTCATTTTACCAGCTAACCCATTCTCTTACTCTCTCGTAAATACGCACATCCTTAGTAAATAAACAAGCATGTGGCAAAGTGACTTAAAAAAAAACTTATTTTAATTTTGTCCTTCACTTTGTAGTTGTGTGGACACCTAATTAGAAAGGGAGGTCCTGCCCTAAGTATGCGAGATGGAATTAGTCAAGGTTAGCTTCATCTAGGTATTTTGGAGGTTGGCCTCCAGATTACTCTATAGTTTCATGCTGGTTTCATGCATGAAGCCATCGTTCTCGCCGCCATTTTGAGATGACATTTGTTGTTTGTTTCCGCCATTGAGGCGTTGAAATGTGATTTTTGTCAAAAACTAAATTCAGTGATGAGGACTTAGTGATTATTTGAAGTAGATATTACAATAGTGAAAATGGCTGACGAATACATGGAGACACAAGACTCTTTGATGAGTGAAATGCAGAATCGTGGAAATGAAATGGTTGACAATGTCGGTGATGTTTCGAAGGATTTTGGCGACATGATGGGGTATGATGATGGGGGCTACGAAGACGAAGACGGGAACTTCAGAGGCGGCAGAGGTCGAGGAAATTTCAGGTGAGAATTACACAATTTATTGCCCTTAAATATCGCGAAGATCAGATTCTTTTTCGCGCCCAACCGGCGTCTCATGCTAATTCCATAGTTTTTTAATCGATGAATGCGTTGTTAATTACAATAGATACATATTTCAAAATAAAATACAAGCATTTCCTAATTGATTTCATGTAACAACGATATATTGTTAAATCAATAAATTTTCCAAGGTTATTATTTTTTGTATACTGTGATTATCACTGTTTGGATAATTTCCTTGTAAAACGTACCTCGCTTCTACCAAAATACTTAGCTAATATTATGAATGCGAAAGTGAGTTTGTTAGTTTCATCATTTTATTGATAAAAGTAATATAATTAAAGTAATTTTACATAAATTTTATCCATAGAATGGTTAACCGATTTTCATTATTTTTGGTTAAATGCTCCGGAGATGGGAATAGACTACTTTTTCTCAAGAAAATCGCAAGTAGCCTAGAGGAACACTAATTTAGGTAATTGTATTTTGCCATCCCACCCACAACAGAACACTACAACCTAATTATAAAAGGAAACTTGTTAATTAAAATATCCTTGAAGTGCTATATCAATGAGGTGGTAATCTTTCTGATAGTGATTATGTAGGAAAAGATTGTTTTGCATGTAGGTTTTCCATCTCATTTTTTTAGGTTGCCTAAATATTTATATGTCCGGCCTGTATGGCTTTCGTTACGCTTTTTATTAGTGTAACACAGTGCATTCATCACCTGCAGAATGGAATATGTATGTACATCCGGCATTTTGTGGCAAACTGTTTGGCCTAATACAGCACAAGAGTTAAGCTTTGTTATTTTAGAAATGGCAATCCTATTTCTATGACATGTCACACAGAGATTGGGTATGCAGCGTAATAGCTGGTGGGACTGCAAATGACGGTTATCTTTTCTTAATTATGGTGTTGCGACACAAAGATTATGCATTCTGCCAATATCAAATGAAAATGTTGATTGAGTTAAATGATTGAGTCTCTCGACACATCTTATAACAAACAGAACTCAGGAAAACTCCCAACGAAACTTGCTTCAATTCAATTGAAACAATTTTGTTTTGGTTTTAGTGATATATATGTATATACCCAGCAGTAGTCCGGGTATAAATATGACTAAAACCATTCAAAAGATGATTACGTGTGTAACATCTGTCCTGCTAGTTGGCTTTTGTCTGTTTGCTTAATATATAAATATAAAAGGATTGTTACTTTTGGGTTTGGTAATACTATACAAGGCACTTTATGTATCGCCCATACTGCCCAATGTGGCTTTATGTGTAACAAATTGTTACCTAAAGCTTTGCTCAACCCCTCTTGGGACTAGTGAGCATGATCGTATGTATATGTAAGTATAATAGCATGCTTGGAAAGTATTTTTGAATATGTACTTATTAGTGATGTCATGATGTGAGTGAAATGTGTAAATTATGTGTGAGCTATTTATTTATTTTGATAAGTAATTAGTAAAATATGCTTAGCGAGTGCAGACTAATAATACCTTTTGAATTTTTATTGTATGTATTATGTTATTTGTATGTATGTTTAAGACTAAGATATTGCATGGGCACTACTTGAGTACATCTTTGAGGACTTCAGATACTCAAAAAATCCATTAATTAAATTAAAATTTTCGCAATTGCTGGCAAACAAAAATACTTTTACGGTTGAGGCCAAGCAAGTGTAGTTTTGGGGGTTGGGAGTCGCGTAATTATCCGTCTTAGACCCTTTACACACTGCGAATTTTAGCAGCGATGCAGCATCGACGCTGTATCGCGTTAGCATCGCGACTGTGTCAATTGCAGAGATAAAAAGTTATGTGTCAAACGGCTCCACTATGAAAAAGTAAGAAAAGCATAGATTTATTTTTACTGACGTTTATAGATTGGCAATGAATCGATTAGGGTGAGACCAAAAAAATACACCAATGTGTGCGTAGTGCGCATGTGTGCGTGAAAAATAGTACTGCAGTCTGACAGTTGCTGTCTTTTCTACGTTACTGACAGGCCTCCTTAGGCCGCCTGCGTGTACGTGAAATGGTCTTGTCTATCTATCTCGCTCTAATATTCGCGTTAGCATGCTCTTTCTCTTTTACATTGCCGATCGTGACGTGAGTGATGACGGCAAGTGGCAAGGTCATGCCCCCACTACCCCGCGTCTGCAATCCTGCATCAATGCAAAAAATAATCTGTTCATTGCTGCAAACGCGCGACTTCTTCTTCTTCTTATCAACCCATTTTCACCCACTGCCGGGCATAGGTCTCCTCATTCGCACGCCAATCTATTCGGTCTTGTGCCCTTCTCATCCAGTGTTTTCCCGCCACCTTCTTGATGTCGTCACTCCATCTCGTTGGTTGACGTCCTACACTCCTACTCCCCGTCCATGGTCTCCACTCCAGCACCCTTTTCCCCCATCTTCCATCTGTCCTGCGACACACGTGTCCAGCCCATTGCCACTCCTTCCTTGTAACGGAGCTGACTACAGAAGGTATTCCAGTTCGTCTACGGATTTCCGTATTTCTCACCCGGTCTTTAAGTGTTATACCTAACATAGCACGCTCCATTTTCCTTACAGTGACCTGCAACTTTTGGACGGACTCTCTCGTGAGCGTCCAGGACTCAGCTCCATACGTCAGGACAGGCTGGACATATAGGCTCGACGTTTCAGTGTCATTGGCATCTTACTCTTAAAGATTTCAGAGAGTTTGCTAAATGCAGCCCATCCTAGCTGATTCCGTCGGTCGATCTCTTCTGCCTGCCCAGACTTATTCAGAGTGATAATCTGGCCCAGATAGACAAACTTATCCACTCGTTTGATGCTTTGATTTTTGACTTTAATGTGGTCTACGGTGATGTCTTTGCTAATAAATTTTGTTTTGTCTGTGTTCATGCGGAGACCGACACTAAGTGAAGCATCATAGAGCTCCTCTATCATATTCTGGAGCTCAACTATACTGTCTGAAAAGATGATAATGTCATCGGCGAAACGCAAGTGGGACAACCTTTCTCCATTTATGTTTATACCCCTTTCAGTCCAATCGAGGAGCCTAAACACAACAAACGCATGACTGCATCGATGCTAAAAGTCGCAGTGTGTAAAGGGCCTTAGAATAACCAACTTTTTTGCGTCATTGTTTCACAAACAGAACTTTTGTATGAAACTCAATTCAGCAGAAATTTCGCAACAGTAAATACGCAACTCGCAAAATTACGCTTAGTTGGCTTCAACCTTATGCAAAGCAATCTCTTTCAAATAAAAAAATGCGATGTGTTTTTAATTATAGATTTAATAAAGATAACATCGCATTTTCCCTTAATCTTACTTGAAATTAACAAACAATATGGGCGTAAAGATCCTGCCCACGTGTCTTTTGACGCCATATGGAATAACGCCCACTTACATTAAAAGGTTTATGAGTTCAAAAACAAGTTACAAATAAAGGACAATGGGCAATTTGTATGGAGCTTGGTAGCGAATTTTTTTTTTGCGGCCACTTTCAATTTATATATTTTTATAATCTGTGTTAATACCCAATCTCTTTTTTGTATGGGCACTACTTTCTATTTTATTGTGTTCTAAAGTTATAGATGGTCGAAAATTGAAGTTTAATGTAAACATTTCCTCAATATAAAAAAGTTTTGGGATCTGGCACATTCCACATGAAATTCTACCTGCGTTCTCCCCCACTCCAAGGGCACGACACGTACCCCGCCCCGCACCTTACCCCGTGGTACGCCGTTTCCCCTTTAACACCCTCAGTTGTTTGTCATTACTCATGGTGTTCAACTGCGTTCTATGTCTAACTTTTATACTGCGACCTGGCGTGCCTTTGGATACCGACTATTGCATTTCGATTGGATTTTGTTTGACTTTGGTTTTTACGACTTGGCTTGTTTACGGACATTGTTATTATCTGCTAATCCCAATGCGGATGCCGAGGCAAGAAAGTGTATTTTTATTTTTGATGGAACTTACCGTTACATTCAGAAAAGTTCTAATTATCTACAGTTTACATAAGTTTACGAATTTATTAAAACCACTTTTAATCACTTGTGGTGATGGTTATATTGTTGATGTATTAGGGCCATATGCCGCAACAACTTCTGATGCCTCGATCATGACACAAATGTCTGAGGAATCACAGTTTCATTGGTTTTTTAAAAGAGGCGATGTATTTATATTGGACAGGGGCTTTAGAGACTCATTAGGAGTAATTGAATGATGTGGTTATGAAGCACATATGCCCAAAACTAAAGCAGCCAATGAAACTCAACTGTCGACTACCAAAGCAAATAAAACAAGGTTAGTCACAATATGTAGATGGGTAGTCGAAGTTATAAATGGGCGATTCAAAAGAGACTTCAAGTTATTACGGTAGGACTTTTTTAATAGAGCTTTGCCACATGCTATTGAGGACTTTAAAAATGCTGCAGCTCTTTTGAATACATTTAGGGCGAGCTTGGAAAATAATAGACACGCGGATGAAATTCTCCAACTTATAAATCTTAACCAAAGTGTGTCTGCAGAAAACCAACTCGCTACCTTAATCTTAGAAAATAATTTTAATAGGCAACGAGTTAGCTTTACTTCAATGACAGCAATAAATATAAATATTGAAGCTTTTCCACAATTAAATGAAAATGATATGATTCTTTTTTCATTAGGTACTTACCAAGTAAAGCTAGCTCGTTCATATTGCAGCGAGCATGTCCGTAGCAATGGCATTTATAACATAGAAGTTTATAGAGATACGGACGTATGGACTTCTTAAATGAAAATACATGGCTTTTGAGAGGTCGCATACAGTCCCGACACACAAGGGCACGTATTTATTATGTATCATCATCATTTCAGCCGAGAGACGCCCACTGTTGGACATAGGCCTCCCCCAAGGATCTCCAAACTGTTCGGTCCTGCGCTGCCCGCATCCAGCGGCTTCCCGCGACCTTAACTAGATCGTCAGTCCACCTTGTGGGGGGCCTACCAACGCTGCGTTTCCCGGTACGTAATCGCCACTCGAGGACCTTTCCGCCCCAATGGATGTCAGTCCTCCTCGCAATGTGCCCTGCCCACTGCCACTTGAGGTTCGCAATTCTTTGGCCTATGTCGGTGACCTTGGTTCTCCTGCGGATCTCATCATTTCTGATATAATCACGCAGAGAAACTCCGAGCATAGCTCTCTCCATTGCCCTTTGCGTGAGGACTTCGCGCGACGATGGCACAAGATTAGGAGTGGGCTAGAGAGAGAGAGGTGAAGAAAGAAGGCGCCGCAGAAGAGGCAGAAGACTGGGCAGTGGGAGCTAGCGGTACCACTTCGGGTGGGCTCGGACGACCTGGAAGGCACCGAAGACGTACGAGTGGTGTCCGCCCCAGAAAGGGCTGAAGGACCATAGGGACAAGGACGATAGATAAAGAATAACTTGTAGGAGAGATCAAGGTGCGCTGTGAAACCAGAGCCTCCGGCAACTAGCAGCGCACTCTCCCGTGATTCGGCCTGTATAACCGTAAGGTTGCGTCAGGCCATGGGAAGGTGGTGGGTTTGCCCTTTGGGTGACCTTGAGCCTTCTTATGAGGCCCATGGTAAGCGGCCACGTTTCGGTTCCGTAAGTCATCACTGGCAACACACACGAATTAAAGACTTTCGTCTTGAGACACTGCGGTAGATGGGCCGAGAATATGCCGCTTAGCTTCCCAAACGCTGCCCAGCCGAGTTGGATTCGTCGATTGACCTCTTTCTGGAAGTTGTACTTACCCAGTTGGACTGTTTGTCCCAGGTAAACATAATCATCGACAACTTCCTGTGTAGAGCTTCCAACCTTTACAGGAGTGGGTGCGACATGGATATTGGACATGATTTTCGTCTTATCCATGTTCATTTTAAGACCCACTTGTTGGGTGACTCTACAGAGATCGTGGAGCATTTTGCCCAGGTCTTCCAAGGTCTCAGCCATAACCACGATATCATCTGCAAAGCGAAGGTGAGTCATGTACTCGCCATTTATGTTGATGCCAAGTCCTCTCCATTCCAGAAACTTAAACGCGTCCTCCAACGCAGCTGTGAACAGATTCGGCGATATAACATCACCCTGTCTCACGCCTCGCTGGAGCTGTATGGGTTTTGAATTCTGGTCCTGAAGGCGAACTGACATAGTGGCGTTTTCGTAGAGTGACCGCAACACTTGGATGTATTGGTAGTCTATGTGGCACCTCTGGAGTGACTTGAGCACTGCCCAGGTCTCGACAGAATCGAAGGCTTTCTCATAGTCCACGAACGCTAAGCATAATGACAGGTTATACTCCTCGGTCTTCTGTATAACCTGCCGCAGCGTATGTATGTGATCTATGGTACTGAAGCCTTTTCGGAATCCGGCTTGTTCGGGAAGCTGGTAGTCGTCAAACCTGCGCGCGAGACGATTCGTTATAACTTTTGAAAACAGCTTGTAAACATGACTCAGCAGCGTGATGGGTTTATAGTTCTTCAATTGGGCCCTGTCGCCCTTTTTGAAGAAGAGTCTCACCACGCCGCCATGCCATGCCTCTGGCGTTTTGCCCTCGAGTATAACGGAGTTGAATAGCCTCTGAAGAGCTTTATTATGTATACAACATGTAAATTAAATAACCAACACCCTGAATACAGGTGGTTTGGGATCGGCTTCAGAGTTGATTTCAATTTTTTTTTTTTAGAAAAACGATTTTTTTTTTGAAAAAACAAAACGAAACTACCCAGAAAATGTTGTACAGTATTTTCTGGGTACTTTTTGTTTCTTTTTTTTTTTTAAAAAACGTTTTTTCTTAAAATAAATTATTGAAATCAACTCGGAAGCCGATCCCAAACCACCTGTATTCAGGGTCCTGGTGATATGGCCTGGTGAAATTGTACCGTCCGTCCGACTGGTGCCAAGGTGTCAGCGCGGACTTTGGACCCTGGAATGCCACAATATATTCAAATAGAATACAGGCATGTTTAATGATGCTCAGGGGTTCCTCATTATCTATACGAGCATTATGGAGGTACCAAATAATTATGCAGTGTGCGTGATTGATGGCAGACGGAGTTTCAAAATCACATAATTAACGTTAGTGAATTCTACAGAAGAAATGAGCTTTTAAATAGCAAAATATAACACTACATTGTTTAATGTGTGAACAAACATAACTATGATAATTAATTTTGATATAAATTTTGAGGGTTTGAAAATAAATTAATCTACCTGATAATAGCTTATGAAGAATACTTGTTCAAACACTTACCAATACGTGGGTTGAACAATTTATATAGCAATTACTGTTCACTGCACTACAATAGTCGCAATCAAGACGGTGATAGTCGTGAAACATAAAATATTTGGTCAGTTCGCGGAGACCACGTCTGAGGTCGCTGAAGATGAGCGAGCGTGCGTCTCCCAGTCAAACAAATTACGTGTGTCGACCAGCGGCCGCTGCCTCAGCCAGCTGGTGCAGAGGGCGAGCGGGACGAGGAACTCCAAAACTGGTTCCTTAACACAGCCCGCGCGCATTGCTTGTGATAAGTTTTAAAGAGACTAATATTAATTATTAATTTAAAACGTATTTAAACTTTGAAAGTAACGTTTTACGTTACAGGATAATAGGCCCCTATTAAGTCAGCGGAGATTTTTTTTATTAGCTTTCCAAACACAACTATTGTGCCGTCTTAAGTTCATATTACAGTCTATATAAGTTCTTAAGGCAGGTCCAGATATGATCATATTTCAATTATTTTTGATAATGAAAAAAAATTGACGCCACTCTAGCTCCGCTGTCGCGCCGCCATCGACATCGCCCCGCTCGTCGCTGAGTACGCAGCGTAAAGCCGCATCAAGATATGTATCATTTGCCCGATCCGATCAGCGTATCCGTATTAGCGTATCACGTATCAAGTTGTGGACGCCTCGATTTTCTCCGTATGACAACCGTATGAAACCGACATGACATGGGACGGGCCCTAATCATAACGGCGTATCGAGATCGCGTATCATCACCCGTCCACATATGCGATCGCGATACGCGTCGGCGATACGGATACGCTGATCGGATCGGCCAAATGATACATATCTTGATGCGGCTTTACGCTGCGTACTCAGCGACGAGCGGGGCGATGTCGATGGCGGCGCGACAGCGGAGCGGGGCGGTCGCTGACCCGGCCTCGAAGCCAGACGATCGCGCGGCGCTAGAGTAGCGTCAATTTTTTTTCATTATCAAAAATAATTGAAATAATTGGCTCCACGAGGTCGTCGGCGGGCATTTTGAAACGTCGGTTGATAAAAAGAAAAAAAAAATGCACAACACAACGTTAATACACACACCGCTTGACTGGAGCGCGTCGCTCGTGCCTCGCTCTTCGCGCTGCTGCCTTTGAGGCCAGTTTCATTTAAATCTATGCATTGAATCGCGTCGCTGCCGCCGTCGCCCCCGCAATCGTGAGGGGGGCGCGGTGGCTCTACCAATCTGCCATACACTCGTTCGGTAGTCGGTCCACTACTGTCTAGATAAAAGCGGCATTTTCCCCCAACTTAAAGGCGTCTAACCACTGTGTTTTTACACTGTTTATCATATAGTCAGTTGACGACTGCAAAACCGCTTAGGTGACGTACCACATAAATGTATGTCAATAGTTAAGGGTTAAAGTATCAGTCACCTGCCCTACTACAAACATTAATTGTGGTCTGCATATAATTTTCTTCTTCCACTTTCCTCGATCCGCCGTCATCTCAACATTAACACTCTTGTTGTGTCCTGGTGCAGGTTGTTTGAATCCGGCGAACTAAGGCCCAGGAAACTATTGTGGACTGTATATGAATTTGTAGGTGTGTTGTGTTGTGGTGAGGAAGGTTATTCTTGTTTCTTAGGAAGTAAAAGTGTCATCGGTAATTCACTTAATATATTCACAAAATAATTTCTTATAAGTATTACATATTAGCCTATTGCACTTAGCGCCGTTTACAACGAGCGCTTTGACCTTCGGGAGGGTAAATCGGACGGAGGTATCGCAGTTAGCGACTGGTAGAGCGATCGCAGCGCGCTATCCTCTACAACCCTTTGCCATCTTCCATCTTCACCCTCTATATTATCCACTTTCATTCCATATTATATAAATACCTATTACATGTTAATTTCAGACGCGGTAACAATGCAGGCGGTGGCAGAGGTCCCCCACCCGCGTGGATGAACGGCCCCCCTCCGCCAATGAGGTTCAGGGGGCGGGGCTACGGCCCCGGAGGTCCACCAATGAGGGGCCGTGGCTTCTTGCGCGGCCGAGGCGTGCCACGCTTCCCCAACAACGGCCCGAACTTCGACAACAACTGGGGGCCGATGGGACCCCCTCCACCTGGTAATTAACACATTTTTTCCCATCAACTCCTTACCTAAAGCTGCCTCTGGAAGCAGCTAGAAGCGTATCAGGAGCCACTGAACATCTCGGTCCATTTACTAGGTGGTAGACCCATATGTAGAGTCGTCTGGGTAGGTACCACCGCCTTTTTTATTTCTGCCGTGTAACTAAGCACTCCTAAGTACGAGGGTGGATTGAAAAGTTCTCGGCCTGACATATAAATAGTGATGGTATTTATATGATACTACCCTCTTTGTTTTCGTTTGTTTTTTGGCTGTCACGATGGTGAATTTCTTTTTTGTGGGTTTCGTAGTTTTTGAGTAAGAGCGAGTTGAGAGAGACGAAACGCAACGTTTTTGAAAAATGTAGAAAATTTAGCAATGCGTGGTCATTAAATATTTGTGTAAAAAAAATTAACACCACAAGAGATCCATATTGACATGACAACAACATTAGGGGAATCTGCCCCGTCGTATAGCACTGTGAAAAAGTGGGTTGCGGAATTCAAATGTGGTCGAGAGAGCATCGAAGATGACCCTCGCTCCGGCCGGCCTTTGACGTCTACGACTAGAGAAAACATCGGTAGTGTGTGATTTCATATTGGAAAACCGCAGATTGACTATCAGGGATTTTGCTGAGACTTTGGGCATCTCATATGAACGAACACAAAACATCATTGTGCACGAACTTGGATTTTCTAAGGTTTCTGCTAGGTGGGTCCCCAGGTTGCTTTCAGTTGAACAAAAGCGAATTCGACTTACGATTTCTCGCGACTGCTTGGAGATGTTTGAGACTGATCGGCAAGATTTTGTGAATAGATTTGTAACAATGGATGAAACCTGGGTTCACCACTATACTCCAGAATCGAAACAACAATCCAAACAATGGAAAAATCTGGTGAACCGACCCCAAAAAAAGCGAAAGCAATTTTTTCAGCTGGAAAGGTGATGGCATCCTGGTTTTTTGGGATGCGAATGGCGTCATCGTGGTGGACTACCTCCCGAATGGGGAAATCATTAAGTCAGCGTACTACTGCACTCTTTTACGCCGTTTAAGTGAAGAAATTAAAGAAAAACGCCCAGGATAACTGAGCAAAACAGTGTTGTTTCATCAGGACAATGCTCACGTTCACACGTCTGTTGAGACTATGGCTCCAATTCACGATTGTGGTTTTGAATTGTTGCCCCACTCGGCTTATTCACTTGGTTTGGCTCCCTCGGACTTTCACCTGTTTCCAAACCTAAAAAAACACCTCGGTGGCCAAAAATTTTCATCAAATGAAGAGGTCAAAGCTGCAGTTAGTCAATATTTGGAGGAGCTTCAGGAATGTTTTTTTAAAACAGGTATAGACGCTTTAGAAAACAGATGGAAGAAATGCATTGAGTTAGATGGAGATTAGGTCGAAAAATAAAAATAAATTTGTATGGATTGTACTTTATTTTATTGACTAGGCCGAGAACTTTTCAATCCACCCTCGTACCATAAAAATGGCACTAAAAGAGATTGTCAAAAGAGGCACCTCAAGGAATAGTTGTCCACTCCCCAACTGATACACTCAAAGAAATTTTTAGGATCCTCATACAGGCTACCTTAAAAGAATGGGAAGAATCAGCAGGACCCAAATCCGCTGCCTCATAGGTGCTCTCACTGGCCACTTTGCCTCTAAAAGACATCTGTGGCAAATCTGTAGAATGTGTGGTGAGGATGAAGAAAGCATGGAGCACATACTATGTGACTGCGATGCACTAGTCAATAGGCGACTAAAGGTCCTGGGTTTAGGTTTAAAAACGAGAGGACTTTATAGACCTTATTCCCGCAAACATCATGAAACTCGATGTTAGCGGGGATGGGTGATCGAAGTGAGCTTAAACTATCGAAATAAGTATAGGTTTATTCGAAAATATCGGCTCTGCTGTCTAAAGGACTGGAAAAACAACCGAGTTACTGGAATATCCGATTAAAATACGGGTCTGATAGCCAACAGGTGGGAACGAGATCTTACAAATCTTCAAAACTTGTATCTTCAATGCTAGGTGCTGATAAGATTTCTAACAGTACCTAACATAACTTAAGTCTTGATCTTATATGGTCTTAACTTTATAATCTTGCTTTTCAGGTATGATGGGAGGTCCCCCGCCTTTCGGGCCACCACCGGGGATGATGCCACCAGGAGGTCCGATGGGCCCACCGCCGAATATGATGGGACAGCCTCCCCCGTTCGGAGGACCACCTGGAATGCCCCCGCCAAACATGGTACCTATGTCATAGTCATAATCGCCTTAATAATTGGACCCACTGCGGGGACACGAGGCCTCTCCTTATCATCGAAGGAGGTTTAGGCAGTAGTCCACCACGCTTGCCCAATGCGGATTGGGGGACGGAGTATAGAGGTTTCCCAAAGAAGAAACAGGAATAGATTCCGGGTTCGACCCCATCTACATTCACGTTCATCAATATTTATCAAGAACTAAAAGTTGAAGATACCGAACCTCGGTATAAAAAAAATATCTTTCTTAATAGTTCTATAAAAAATCGGGAGTGGTCTCCCCCTTGACTTTCTAGTATACCGGAAACGACTCAAAAGTTGATAGAAACCTTATATTTTGATGTCATACATACCTTATATTTTCATGGTAATTTTGGTTGCAATAAGTTAAAGCATACTCGAGTTATCGTGCTAACGCACAGACGCAGAGATACAGATACTACGAACACACACACTCAGACATAATTCCAAAAACGGTATTTTTGGACTCTGGAGGTCGAAAACGTGTAAATACGTCAAAATCTGGTGGTCGAATTTTTCGACGATTACAATCTGGGTGATGTCCTTTGTCGTTGAGCTCTGCCAAAATGAGTCCGTTCCCTAAACAAGGACTCATGAACCCGACTCCTGACCACCACTACTTCTAGGGTATACTTCAATATAAAAATCCCTGGTTTATTTCACAGCCTGCACCAGAATTCTGGGTAGAAACCAAGACAGAAGAGGGCAAGTCGTATTACTACCACGCGCGCACGCGGGAAACCACATGGACGAGACCGCAGGAGGGGCCCACGTTGAAAGTGGTCACACAACAGGAGCTGGAAGCCATGGCTACCTCGGGTAATTGAAATCAAATGACGTCAAGAACAATTTTGTTCAAAATTACATGTTTGTGATAAGTAATGTACTTATCGCAGATGATTCATTAGATTTAGGCGCAGAATTTCCCATTCGCAAAATGTCCAGTTCGCAGAATGTCCAATTCGCAAAATGTCCAATTCGCAAAATGTCCAATTCGCAAAATGTCCATTATTAATCGTAACCGGATTTTCCCTTTCAGTGACAGTGTAACTTAGGTTAGCTAGGAGCGAAGCGACGAGCGGGTTAGGTTGACATAAACACAGCGCACGAACCGAGCGAGTGAACAGAGTGTGCCTCGGCAGCAGCCGGCTAGTGCCACAAACGACTTTAGGGCGTTTCTCACATTAATCACTTTTAAACTTTCGCGTTGCAAGATTAATATGAGTAAAAAAGGGAATTAACGCGATTAAATTTACCTTTTAAATGCCTGACGTTTCAGCCGGGTTACACCGACCGTGGTCACCGTCATTTAAAAGGTAAATTTAATCGCGTTAATTCCCGTTTTTACTCGTATGTTTCTCCCATTAATATGCATCACAGAAACATAAGAAGGTGTTTAGTAAATTAATCACATTACGATGAATATTGGACATTTTGCGAACTGGACATTTTGCGACCGATGGACATTTTGCGAATTGGACATTCTGCGCCTAAACTATGCATTATTTGAGAACAAATTTTATTACCAAAAAAAAAAGGATATAGTGAGCCAACCTCAAAAGATAGACATATGCTGTCGCGGACTTTTTTTTTTTTGAACTTTTTTAAAGGAGAACAATTCCGTCATGCATTATTTTTGTGTAACTTTAACCGTTTAAGAAGCGCACGCAGCGAACGCTTTAAAAAGGAATATTTTCCCCCGTTTTTACAACAATTCTCATTGATGCTCTGCTCGTATTGGTCGTAGCGTGATGTTATATAGCCTATAGCCTTCCTCGATAAATGGACTATTAACACAAAAATAATTTTTCAATTTGAGTCAGTAGTTGCTGAGATCTTTTGGTTCAATCAAACAAACAAACTCTTCAGCTTTATTATTAGTATAGATAAAATATGTAATTTGTTAAAAAATCTAATTGAATAGACGCCGCTTGAATGTAGCTTTAGAGATGATAATACTATCGGAATTGTCTGGTTGCTGTGGAAACATCATTTGATAGTTCCCCAAATAACATTACAAAATTTAGCTTATAATTTTCAATATGAATAAAAATTGAACAAAAACTGAGCTTTATACTAGAATAGTTATTTCGGACAGCCTACAAATTTTCATGTATTTTACTTAAAAAATGACGGATTTCCATACAAACCTTCATCCCCTATTTTTATTTTTATATCCCCTTAGGGATTGAATTTCCAAAAATCTTAAATACATCTTTCTTAATTTGTAACTGAAAGGCCATGTACCAATTATTATGGATTTTAATTTAAAAATTAGGATTACAATACTAACTTTTCACCCCCTTAAAGGGTGAATTTCCAAAAATCCTTTCTTAGTGCACCCCTGGACCTCTTAAGGAACCTACGTACCAAATTTGGAATCTCTAGACCCAGCGGTTTGGGCTGTGCGTTGATATGTCAGTCAGTCAGACATTCAGTCAGTATTCATTTATATATATATAGATATAGATTGAATCTAAGACCCAATTATATACGCCTTTAATATCTGTTACCTGCCAAAGTCACCGCGACCCAAGTTTCATAGGCAGGTAATCTCTTAACTGTAAAGGGAACATAATTACAGAAACTTATAGCCTTTATAAAATAACGAAGACCTGACTGTAACGAACTCTTAGGCGCAACGCAATAAGGTAATTAATTCAACAAATTGAACGCCGAAATGTGCGCGTCCGATGAGGGCCGTTGAATTTGTTCAATGAATGACCTTATTGCCGTGTGTTTGGGACGCTATTTGAATGAAAATAAATGATGTCCGCGCCGTACCTTCGCCTTGTCGCCTTCTGTTTGCGTTGCGCCTTAGGCTATTCCAACAGTGGGTATCTCTCGGCAAAGGATGATGATGATGAGATGAATATATTTTTAGAAAACTAAGATTTATGTTATGTTTTTTACTTACATAAGTTTTGTATTTATGTATGCTTATTGGTGCTGTCACATTTTTTTTATAAAATCACTATAATCTGACAAACTAAAAAAATTACGAATGAATGATTGAAATTAATAATCTATTATTAAATTGTATTAGGTATACACTTATTAATAATAAGCGTATTATAAAACTAAGTCCACTGAAATGAACCCAAGCAGCTATTTCTAAATAAATATATATTTTCTATAAAATATTTAAAGTAAAAACAAAACTGTTGACAAAACATAAATAACAAAATACTAAAATAATAACAGTTCATTTAGCTGTCAATAGATGGCGCTGAACTCCGTTGCATCGCGCTATCAAAGTTTGCCGCTGACTCTATGTAGAGTGGTCGATAATAATTTCGATTAACTGATTTTATTAATTTAAAATCGCTTACCATCTACTTTTTTCAGTGATCATTCGAAGTTTAATGCTTCGTTAAGGGTCATAATTTAATCATGTCATGGTTAGGGATGTTCATGTAAAAAAATATCGATATTTTTTTCGATATAATATATCGTATTGTTATATCGATACTTTACGATATATCGAACAAATATATCGATATTTTAAAAATATCGTAAGTATGTACATGTATTTAATAACTAGTCTATCATATGAAATAGGTATCAGGTTAATTATGAGTAAAACACTTTATAGAGAAGAAACAAATAAACTTTCTTTATAATTTGCAGCGGAATTGTTTTCCAATTCCGCTGAACCAGTTTATGGTGATCACTCCAGAGATCCGATGATAAACTTATTTTGTCCGAATTGTCAGAGTCAGATTCGATAGTACAAGTACATTCATCTTGATGAGTTTTTTTTAATCATGTCTTTAATTTTACTGACTGCATTTGCGCACGCCAAAGCATCTTCAAAATGGAAGTTTTTTAAATCTTGGGTCCAATATTGTAGCAACAGCTAATGATGATACCTGTTCAATGGCGCCCAATTGTTTTCTATAATTCGGGTATTTTCGTTTTATATACTCAAATTAACAATGTTGCAGATTTAAAGAAATAAGTCTTAGAAAATAACTAGATATAAAGAAAATGGAAAGTGACCCGATATTTGATATATCGGATGAAATATATCGATATTACATTCGATACTAGATGATTCGATAATATCGTATTGAAGCGATATATCGCGTACATGTATCGATATTTTTTGAAATATCGATTTATATCGCCCACTCCTAGTCATGGTATAATTTATTAAATATAAGGCAAAGTTCTATGGGAAGATTGGGAAGGAAGACCGTCAATTTTATATAGTAAAATCCATAAAAATTGGTATATGGCTTTTCTGTTAAAAATTAAGAATGACGTATTTCTCGAAATGCGGGTTGCATTTCGAGAAGGAGATGAAGGTTTTTGTGGAAAATTCATAATTTTGATAGTGAAATCCATAAAAAATAAGCATTATGGCTTTTCTGTTAAAAATTAAGAAAAGAGTATTTTAAGTTTTCTCGAAATTCAACCCCTAAGGGGATGACAGTTTGTATGGGAAATCCATTATTTTTATAATGAAAACCGTAAAAATTGGTATAATGACTTTTTGGTTAAAAATGAGGAATAGTGTATTTTAGTATTTTTTTAAATTTATCCCTTAAGGGGGTAAAATAGGCGATGAAAATTTGTATGGGAAATCGTCATTATTATAGTAAAATCCATAAACACTGGTATATGGCATATTGGCTAAAGATTAAGAATCATGTATGTTGCGATTTTTCAAATTTTAGCCACTAAGGGCGTCAAATAGGGGATGAAAGTTTGTATGAAAAAAAAAATAACTACCACAGTTAAAATGCTGCTCAAAGTAACTATTCCACGGGGACGAAGTCGCGAGCAAAAGCTAGTCATATACAACATGTAAAATTAAATAACCAAAACCGTGAATACAGGTGGTTTGGGATCGGCTATTGAAATCAACTCTGAAGCCGATCCCAAAACACCTGTATTCAGGGTGTTGGTTATTTAGTTTACATGTTGTATAAGGTAAACAGACATGGGTAGGTAACTCAACAAAACAGTTTTTATTTGACCCCAAATATAGGTGTTTTTATCGATAAACCTTGGTATAGAATAGAGATGTGCCAACTCGGAAAAAACAAACTCGAGTTGAAATTTCCGTAAATCGGGTTAGCAGGTCGATAAAATAGCTTGAAATTTGCAACATTATGACATTTGTAACCAGCAAATGAATTAAGTTTTTTTTTAATTTGTAGAAGAATAGTTTTTTATGATCGGCCAAACGTCAGTCGGTCTCATTCAATCAATGCACTGTGCCGGGAATATAAAAGCAAGCATGGAATGAACGAACCACGTTTACGTTCTTTTGTTTACTCGCTTGATTCGTTCATTTACTAGCGCCAACCCAAACTCGAGTTACGGGGAGTTGGACTCGAGTTAAGCACAACTAGGATTAACCCATCACTACTTTGGCATATTTTATGCTCTTAAATTATCGCTTACTTGTGACCAGACTGTATAACACAGTGCAGTGTAAAGCAAATAAAGATTTCTATAAAAAAAAATCAGGATTGGTCTCCCCTTGGCTTTCTTGTATACCAGAAACGACTCAAAAGTTGATAGAAACCTTATATTTTGATGTCATACATGCATGTTAAATTTGTTTGCAATAAGTTAAAGCATACTCGAGTTATCGTGCTAACGCACAGACACACACACAGACATTGTTTCAAAAACGGTATTTTTGGACTCAGGGAGGTCCAATACGTGTCAATCCGTCAAAATCTCGAGGTCGAATTTTTTGACGATTATGAGACTTCCTCTATACTACGTATACGAGAAAGTAAAAAAACTGTATACCACAGCCGATTTAGGTATATTATCGCTAGTTCTTTGAATTGATTGGTCCGATTCTTGACTCTCGAATCAGGTTTATGAATCGATGTAGGGTTCAAAATCCATCTAAAAAGCTATAGATTATATTACTCTAAATAA
This sequence comes from Elophila nymphaeata, assembly GCA_955850985.1. NCBI lineage: Eukaryota > Metazoa > Arthropoda > Insecta > Lepidoptera > Crambidae > Elophila > Elophila nymphaeata. The sequence goes on from OY039093.1 coordinate 6,496,863, forward strand.
TCGATTTTCCGATTAATCGAATTCAAATCGACATGCCTACCTTGGTAAATTTTATACCCTTAAATTGTCGCTAATTTGTGAGCAGACACACTGTATAACACAGGGTAACGCAAATAAAGATTTCCATTTAAAAAAAATGCAAAATCACTGAGCATATACCATATGGTTTGCAGGCCAACTAGGCGGGATGCCAGGTGGGATGCCCATGGGTGCTCCGATGGGAGGTGGTATGCCGGTAATGCCTAACGGGATGCCAGCACCCGGTCACCCGCCATTCATGCATCCACCGCCTTGGATGAAGGAACAAGGTAACGACATTGTGTAAACATAGTAACTTTGCATAATACAATACAATACAAGGTATTATTAATACTAGAAAAAATACACTGAAAAAAATCGACCTGCCTCAGGCGGGAATCGAACACAGCATCTTCCGCAATCCGGGCGGCTATGTTAATCAATACGCCACCGAGGCACTTTCGCCGTCGAAATTTGTCAGTGCTTGGTGCTTATGTTTTTATGGTAAACATTGTTTCATCAAATCTTTGAAAATTGCATTTCTATGATCCAAACTAAATATTTAATTTTAAGATGAAACTACCTTATATTTTGGAGTAATTTATTTACTCGTATCCATAAGGTGGTTTCATCTTAACTGGGACTTGACTTCATACTAAATGTTTACCATAAAAGCATAAGCACCAAGCACTGACTAATTTCGACGGTGAAAGCAATGTCCCGGTAGCGTTAGTGGTTAACGCAGCCGCCTGGATTGCGGAGGATGCTCGGTTCGATTCCCGCCTGGGGGAGGTTGATTTTTTTCAGTCTATTTTTTCTAGTTTTAAAAATATTTACCCGTTTGTAAACGCAAATTTTTTCCTCAATACAAGGTAGTCAAATCAGTTAAGTTTTTTTTTATGTTACGAGATGGGAAACAGCCTTGCGGCCCACCTAATGTTAAGTGGTCACCGCCGCCTATAGACACTTGCAATATTAAGTGTAAATCACTTAACACCGCAAGTGCGTTTGCCATACTGGGGACTAAGATGATATGCCCTCCATGCCCAGTAATTACACTGGCTACCTTTCCCTTCAATCCGAAGCACAGCGAACTGCTTCACGGCAGAAATAAGAAAGGCGGTGGTACCTACCCAGGCGACCCTACATGTGGGTCTACCACCTAGTAATATGAATAATTGAAACAAAGGTTTTGTGGTGTGTATGACATTGAGATTTTTATAGTGGGATATCCACCTCATCATTGCCCATGTAAAATAGCATCACCCCATATCCTCCAATGGGTGTCGTAGAAGTCAACTAATGGATCAGCAAAGTGGTATTGATCACCTTATACTCGGTCCAGCAATCTGCATTGGACAAGCGTGGTGTACTGACCGATGACAAGGAGACATTTCTCTCGTAGCACACTAATATATAAAAAAAATTATGTAGAATTTGCATGATTTTTTTAAATATTTTTATTTGATTCTACTGAACCTGATACTGACGATATATATTGTGTCCCAAACAGTGCCTATGCAGAAACAAGATAAATCTGAAGATGCCAACATTGGTGAACTTGACGAGATTCCTCCGGGAGAGAATGCTCCACCGGTCGTCCAATCAGCGAATGGTGAGTGTCACTAAATCTAACGTTAGTTTGTGTGTGGCTCAGATATGGGTGCAAAGACCTATATCCCTTTTTTACCCGATTACGGCGAAGCAAAAAAAGGGTTATGATTATGGTAGTCATATGTAAGTTTGTATTAACGTATGTTGCTTCATAGCGCCTAAACTTTTCATCCGACTTTTTTTTAACATAAGGTACACTGACATTCTAGTCATTACATAAGCTCAGAAATATAGATTAAAAAATCGGGAGTGGTCTCCCCTTGACTTTTTTGTATAAGTACCGGAAACGACTCAAAAGTTGATAGAAACCTTATATTTTGATGTCATACATGCATGTTAAATTTTGGTCACCAATTCGAGTAAAGACTGCGCACTTGGTTGCTTAATTAATTCTCGTGATCGACGACTCAAAAGTTGATAGAAACCTTATATTTTGATGTTATACATGCATGATAAATTTGGTTGCAATAAGTTAAATCATACTCGAGGTATCGTGCTAACGCACAGACACACAGCCAATCCAAAGACGGGTTTTTTGGACTCGAAAAGGTGACTTCAATCACTGTACATAATAATATTGTAAAACGACATGCTATTGAAATAAATTATTATCTTAATATATATAAATTATGTGTCATGTTGTTTGTCCGCGATGGACTCCTAAACTACTTAACCGATTTTAATAAAATTTGTACACCGTGTGCAGTTTGATCCAACTTGAGAGATAGGATAGTTTTTATCTTGATAAGTAGTCATATTTTGTTACTGCAGATACAATGTTATAGGTCAGTAGTATGAAATTACCACAGCAACGCGTGGCCGTGACAACTAGGTATAATTTTTGTTATATCTGTTATTCCAGGTAACATGCCTATCAATTTCCCGCCGTCAATGCCTCCGGGCGGGGTTCCCGGAGGTCCCGGAGGCCCCGGGGGTCCTGTAGGCCCCGGAGGTCCCGGTGGCCCGTTCCCCGGGCCTCCGGGGGCCTTCGGCGGTGGCTGGCCCGGATGGGGAGGCTGGCCACCGCCCATGGTGGGACAGCCCCCGCCTAATATGCAGCCGCCGAATGTGCCTATCACAGGTCAGTAATATATTTATTTTCAAAGTGAATATACAGGGTGTAAAAGACATGAACAGTCAAACGAGATCCATGTATTCTGCTCACCATCATAACATTTTTCTTCCTTTAGACTATACCTGGGAAATTGATAGTTACGATTTTATTGAAGGTCAAAGTCATAATTTTTTTTTAATTTTTTTATGAAATCGTATTCTAAACATTATTTTTTATTTATTTTCCAAAGAAACATTATCATTTTTTTTAGTATTTCATAACAAAAAATGGCTTCAAAACGTTAGCGTTCAATGTAGCTCACTCGATGCGCACGGACACTAACGAACGGCGCGAAATTATCGCGGTTTTGCGAGTTGAGCCCTTTACATTGCGAGGTACAATTTGCAATTTTTTTTAACGCCAATAAATAAATATTTTTTGAAATATGTCTTATTTTGATGTATAGAATACATGGTTCTCGTTTGACTGTTCATGTCTTTTACACCCAGTATAACAAAATATACCTGTTGCCGTTATCAACATCGAGCAAAAACAAGCAAAAAATTACGTTAGCACCTCTCCAGCACCAAAATACCTCTTTTGCTTCGTAAAATCTCGAGGGAAAATTGCTTTTTGCTACGAGCTCTGAACAAGTTGTTACGTTTAATTTAACTTATTTTAGTTATCTTACTTTTAATTTTCAATAATTATTTTTAATATAGCAAACGTGTAATTAAGTATTGCCTTGTTTTTCTCACCTACAACAATTTCTCGCTGGAGAGGTGAAAAGTTGTATGTTTCACACGAGAGTAATTTTTTTGGAGTTTACTCCTTGAATCGATTTGCATATATAAGGGGTATGAGAAAAATGTGAGGAGTAAAATCTATCGATGAATGACCTCGTTACGTTTTTGAAGGTCAAAGTCATAATTGGTGCGCATCCTATGTCGCGCAACTTTCTAATTGTCAAAACACGGATGACAGTAGGTGCGCCATCTCACCTGTCTCGGAGTAAACTCCAGTCGTGCGTCGGAGCTGACACACACAATTTTTTTCTGTCGTGCCTTTAAATCACTCACTCCGCTCAGTAGTCTATTTATGAATCACTCGCAGACTACTTCGCCACAAAACATAACTTTGCTCCCTTGTTGAAGAAATAACTATTATACACTAATGGTCGGTTTCAATAACTTATCTATCTACACTTTAGCCTACTAGGAATTGGATTTTGACAAATATCCTATACAAAATGAGCTGAGTGGCGACCATTTTGGTTGCATATCATAATGTTGCAAAACGAACTGTTATGTAAATAATGTTGTTTGTACCTATATGTAATTTATGATGTGTGCCAAATAAATTATTTCTTTCTTTCTTTAAAATATGTCAAAATTCGATCGTTGTTATGGGAACTGTCGGCGGTTATTATTTAGTTGTTTTACTGAAACCAAGTGTAAATAAAGTGCTATTGTGTGCAGGCGCGGCGAGCCAGTTACCTCCGCCCACCACGCAAGCGCCCCCCGTGGCACAGCCCACCATACAGGAGCCCACGTCCACCACAGACCTGCCGGCTACTCAACCGCCGGCCAAGAAGGAGATTGTGAGTATCACATCATCATCATTTGGGGCTGTTCCCAGTCCACATACTGGCTTTGTTCTAGAGATGAAATGGGTATCCGGTTACCGGCCTAAATTCACTCTATATTATGTCTATGTAAAACTTGGTTGATGTACAATAAAGCTATATTCTATTCTATCCGGCTGGATACCGGATATTCTAATCATACGACAATTTCTTATAACAAAATGCAATATATTAATCGTTTTTTTTTTTTTTTTTTTTCATTTATTTAGGATTACAAACAATTACACACTTTGTTATAAATACAGCTTCTTACAAAAAGTATTACTTAGAGTGCAATCAGCACCGTAATCCTCAGATTCTTGCATACAAATTAAATCACAATACCTATCTATTACCCGCAATAATCATATGTTTACTTAAAATTAACTAACATATCGTAATCAAAAACACTTACAGATAGAATATAAAATAAAAAAAAAAGGTTACAGTAGTTAAAGTTATAAGTAGTTATAGTTATTTACAGTTTATAGTTTATAGTTCCCTATTTAAGCAATTTAGTAGCAGTATAGTACTTATATATAAGGTTTTTTATTATTATTATTTAATTTAATTTTCTTTTCTTTTACATACTTTTACATACTTTATTGCACTCGCCTATCCACGTGTATAGATAATTATCATTATAGCTTACTTACTATAGTATTTCTAAATGAACCAAGCGATAAAGCGAATGGATCAACATCACCGAAGTTTTTGTTGTAGGACGACAGTATTCTATAAAGTGGTGCGCGACGTCCAGCATTCGTATTGACATGTCTCAGATAGAATAGTTTGTGACTATACATTGAGCGAATACGTTCTGAGTTACTAGGTATTCGGTATCGAATGTAATCAATTAAATCATTGCAATCAAAATTACTATGTAGAATTTTATAGAGCATTAGCGCATCTAACAACATTCTACGCGATTTGATTCTATCGTTGTGAGGTTAATATCAATAGAATAGCTTATAATTATGATGGCTATTATTTTGCACAAAAAAGCCATAAAAGCCTTCCAAAAAATTAAAAGTTTATTCTGAGATATTCGCTCTAATTATAAATACGGATATCCGGTAACTATTCGGTATTCGGCCAATATTTACTATCCGGCTGGGATACTGGATAGTAACTAAATATGCGGCCGTATGCCGGATATTCAAAACCTACGACATTTTCCTATAATTAAATGCAATACGCAATCTTTGTGAGCTTAATAGCAATAAAATGGCTTATAATTATGACGGCTTTTATTTGAAGTCGAAAAAGTTACAAAAAAGACATAGGCCTTCCAAAAAACTAAAATTTGCTTCCGAAAAATTCACTCTAATGATAAATACATAAATAGTAAATATCTAAACTAAAAACTTTTAGTAGAAACTTAACGCAACCGCCCGAGTTGATTCTGTCTGATCTCATTCACCGCACCCTAGCGGCGCTAAACTTGTCACGACATGCGAGACAACGGGCCGAATATCTGTAGCCCAATTCACGTATTAAAACCGTTGGGATATCGCAGCGATTTAGTCGTTTAAACACTTTTTCGTATTCACGTACGTCAAATGAACCGATTTTGAAGTAGCTCGATCGCAATGTCGTTGAACCATCGTCGAACCGTATTCAGATAATAAATCGTTTTAAAACCGCACTTGAAATGTCAACTGAGAGGTATTCAGCTAAAATATTCTCATATCACGTTCTATGTTAAATAATATCGATATTGTTTAATTTAATTTGATTAATTTATCGTAAATCACTGTATTTGAAGTATAAAGTATATTTGAACCTTTTAGTCGAAAATCAAATAATTTTACAGGCATCTTTTTTGTTTCGTTGACAAGTCGTTCAGATGTGCTTTAGTCCCGATCCTATTGAGTTGTCGTCCTATCGAAATGTAGCTGAGTAACACGTGAATACCAAAATAAGACAGGACTACGATCGAACGATTTCTAACCTACAACGATTTTTAGATCGAATGTATTTACGTGAATTGGGCCACTGGCCTCGCAGCTCGCCGGATATCCGGTATTTGGCCTAGCAACTATTCGTTTCATCTCTAGTTATAAAGTGTTATCCCCTTGTGTGTCGCGCGGCCTCCTGGAGGTCGCTGTCAAAAATGCCTGTGTGTCAGCCGACCTCCTGGAGGTCGATCCCCCCCACCACAGTTTTCCGATGGTGAAAATGATGATATTATTATTATTATTTGAAAATATAACTGTACTAATTATATTATATTATGTTAGCTTATTTTATAACGATTTTAGTGACAAAACCTCATATTTATAGTTTTATTACAAAATTTTTATTATTATTTTTTAACACCCGGAAAATTCGCGACGGAAAGTCCGGAAGTAACTGACACATGCGCGAAATTTTACAAAATGGCGGCGACACAATAGGGGTTATAACAAGTTATCAGAATTGGGCGAGTATATTTACCTACAGTTTGTAGAACAGAGATATAAATCGGAGACTTTTAAGGAAATTTTGGATTTGTCCTAGTTTACTGGCCGTCCGGGGAGCGTCCGGACGGGGTTCCGTTTGTAATCCGGGTTGCAAAATTTACAAGTCAAGTTTCATGTAAAACTGATATAATAGTTCCTCGTTTGTTTTGTTTACATACAGCTTGGCAAAAAAGAGTTTGGAAAAAATGAGGGCGCTACTACCATAAATGTGTTCACCCCATATAGTATGACTAAAACGATGTTGATACTTTTAATATTTAAATTATTTTTAAATACAAACGTAACTTTGAAAAATAAATTCTGTATTTTTTGAGCTTGTACATTCCATAGCAACATATAATGGGTATCAATATAATTAGAATTATTATTGAAAATAATTTATAACAAAAATATAAAAAAATCTGTTTAAATTTTTATCAGGAAAAGATATGTGCATAGCTGGTTCATTGATTGTACGCCGATTTATTTGAATCAATCACATGACTCGTAATTAGCAGGTATTGTATGTAGTGTTGAGCAGTATTTTATGAAATACCACAACAGTTATCACTAGAATCCCAGCAAAGTGTATTTGTTTGTATAATGGCTAATATATTACTTAGTGGTCTTTTACACTATTGGAGTCTTATAAATGACATATATTTTGAAAACCATGTGCTATAACCTATGATATTTGTCTTGTCCAAACAAGACAAATATTTTGTATTTCCATTGTACAAACTTTGCCTCTTTTAGGAAATTGATAAATGATTTTGCAAATTAGGTAATTGCTCACACAGAGAAAAAGGTCACAGAATCAAGTTTTATTTAAATACTTATTCATTATCATACATAAAATAAAATACAAAATTTCAATCTGACTAAAATATCTTCGTCTAGATACTCTACACCAGAAAAATTTGCATTTTGACTTGAGCTTTCTGTGTTATAATAATAATCTTCATACTCTGATGAATCACTACTACTGCTATCGTCTCTGAGGTTTATGACAAGTCTCTCTATGTCTGTGTACAAAGTTCGACCCCTTTCATAGTATTCTTTTTAAATTTTCATAACATGCCTGCAAGAATTTTTTCAATCCTCAACAGAAATGCTTTGGAATGCTTGTTTAGCGGCTGCCTGCAAGAAAATATTTATCGTCCGTTATCATAATCAAAACAGTTATTAATTATTGTACAAACAAAACACACAATAAGGTACCCTCTAACCTTAATATCAGTAGATCCCACATTGTTCGCAGCAATTTTATGCTTTGCAATGCCCCAAATTAATTCAATGGGTTTCAGGTCGCAGTGGTATGGTGGCAGCCGTACTACCTATTACATGCCTGTTCTTTTACGATATAGAAGAAATGGACCTTCTGTCTAATAACACACAAACTGAAATTATCCAATTCTTTTTTTGCACGCCCTATTCTATGTTTTCCAGGTGTAGAAAATTTTCCATCATTATTTTGTCCTTCATTTGCAATTGTTCTTACTGTATTGGCACTTACACCTGAAAACGATCCCACAATAATAAAAATAATTTCACATCTAAAAGTATCAATCTAATTCAGTACGCATGTATGTGGACTTGAAAACATAACCTTAAAAATACGCGAAACAAATTACGAAAAACTTTTATTTATTACGACAGAGTTCAATTTAATGATTAATACAGAAAGAGTGCACTTTTTTATACATGGGAAATTAAACCAACATGAATAAATACCTGTCATATCGGCAGTTCTTTGAAAAACATTTTCAATATCAGACAATATTTGTCCAGCCTCAGATTCTGCCAAAAATCGCAGAAAAACATTATAAATAACTTTTCTAGCACCACTTTTTATAGTTTTATTCATTTTTAGTTAGATATCTGTTGAATTCAATCCACAAATAAATGAAATTAAGAATTACTCCCAATGTTAACGAAAACATTGACCATAGGTTATAGAGATTGACAGCAACGCAGTGTTGCTATTGCGAATAACAATTAGTTCTATCTGTCACCGCAGCAAACTCTTTTTTGCCAAGCTGTACATAAAAAACTTAAATTGTATTAGACTGAATAGACAAAAATCGGGAGTGGTCTCCCCTTGGCTTTCTCGTATACCGGAATCGACTCAAAAGTTCATAGAAACCTTATATTTTGATGTCATACATGCATGTTAAATTTGGGTGCTGTAAGTTAATGCATTTTAGAGTGATCGTGCTAACGCACAGACATAATTCCAAAAACGGTATTTTTGGACTCAGGGTAGTCCAAATCCGTCAAAATCTCGAGATCGAATTTTTTGACGATTACAAGACTTTCCCTATGCTGCGTATACGAGAAAGCAAAAAGTTGATATGTAACAACTAAAACTATTTTAATACTGAGAAAAACGCCGTTAAAATGTCCGGGGTTTAAGCACCAAAATCCGAGGAGGATATAATATCTTGTCCGGATTGACAGAATGGATGATTGATGTTCCGTTTCCCCCGCAGGTTATTCCACCAGAACTGTTGGCGAAGGCAAACGAATGGACGACGCATCGTGCGCCTGACGGCAGACCTTACTATTACCACGCGGCCAATCAAGAGAGCGTCTGGGAGAAGCCGAAACCGCTAAAGGAACTGCAAGGTTAGTGACTTTCGAAATCACACCAAATAAACACTTGCTTGCAAAAAATCTACCCACCTCGTAGGTTTTATACAACATACACTAGGTTACCTGCCACACGTTGTTGCCATAATCTTTAGAGATGAAACGGATATTCGGTAACTATCCGGCCGGATACCGGATAGTTGCTCAATATCCGGCCGGATACCGGATAGTTGCTCAATATCCGGCCGGATACCAGATATGTAAAAACTGCGACAATTTCCTATAATAAAATGCAATACATTAATCTTTGTGAGGTAAATATCAATAAAATGGATTATAATTACGACGGCTTTTATTTAAAGTCGAAAAAGTTACAATAGCCATATCCGGCCTTCCAAAAAACTAAAATTTTCTTATGAGATATTTACTCTAATGGTAATTGTTGTTGTTTTTTTTTTAATATATTACGAGATGGCAAACAAGCTTGCAGCCCACCTGGTGTTAATTTGTCACCGTCGCCTATAGACACTTGCAATATCAAGGGCAAATCACTTAACATTACAAGTGCGTTGCCATCCCTGGGACTAAGATGATATGCCCTTCATGCCCAGTAATTACGCTGGCTACCTTTCCCTTCAATCCGAAACACAGCGAACTGCTTCACGGCAGAAATAAGAAAGGCGGTGGTACCTACGCAGGCGACTAGAAACTTTTAGTAAAAACTTGGCGAATTGATCTGATCGCGTTCGCCGCATCTGTGCAGCGCTAAACTCGTCACGACATGAAATGAAACTATGGGATGAATATCCGGATATCCGGCTATCCGGACTCGCAGCTTGCCGGATATCCGGTATCCGGCCAAGCAAGTATCCGTTTCATCTCTAATAATCATATATTTATAATTACTGACGATTATAGATTGGGTGAATCGACTAGGGCTAGACCAAAATCGAAACGCACCGAGCCGGTGAGGAAGGAGCCTTGAAGTTTGATTACTACTTCCCCGGACAAACTGATTATGACCTTTGTCAACCAAGAAGATATCGATACCTATACAAAAAGTTATCGATAGGTGTCAATATCTACAAAAGTGGGGTTAGAAATAGTATTTGTTTTTAGCTTAAATATAATTCCTATGCATTTAAATTTAAAACGTAAATATACTGAAATATCGTAAAATTTCTCTATAATTTGTGTACAAAAATAATCGATCAGTTTTTAAATTACTGCATAGAAACAGCTAAACATTTCAGTCGTACTTACATGTGAAATGAATATTTATGAGCGTTTTGATCTCTACATGAATTACATTCGGGCACTGCACACATGACCATATTAGATTGCTTTCGATAGATAACTATTTACTTACCCGTAAACTTAGTTTTTACAAAAATAAACAAAACTATTATTTAGTTTACAGCTGCTTATTCTAATGTATAAGCTATATTATTTACTAGCTTTTGCCCGCGACTTCGTCCGCGTAAAATAGTTACTTCGGGCAGCCTTTAAATTTTCTTATTATTTCTTCTAACCCAAGCGCCATATACCTACAAATTTTCATGATTTTTACTTTAAAAAATGACGGATTTCCATACAAACTTCCATCTGTTTTACCCCCATTTTACCCCCTTAGGGATTGAGTTTTCAAAAATCCTGAAATACGTCATTCTTTTTTTCTAAGTAGCTATATACCAATTTTTATCGATTTAGCTTCAAAACTGACGGATTTCCATACACACTTTTCACCCCCTTTTCTTACCTTAGAGGGTGAATTTCCAAAAATCTTTTCTTAGTGCACCCCTAGACCTCATAAGGAACCTATGTGCCAAATTTGGAATCTCTAGACCCAACGGTTTGGGCTGTGCGTTGATATTTCAGTCAGTCATTCATTCAGTCAGTCGGTCAGTATTCATTTTTATATATATAGATATTATCTTTGTAGCATTTTTTTATGTAACGTAAATGTTTTTCTTTCCAGAACTCCGAGCGAAGATTGCAGCGGAAAAGAATAAGGTTGAAAAGAAGAAGACTTTGGATAAATTAAAAATTGATGACAGTAAAATTGAAGGTGAGTTAATATCTCCCACAAAGCATCAACTGCCCAAAATACAAACGTACAAATCATTAAAAAAAAGTTAAAAAAATAAAATTTGCCCACTCTTGCGAAGCTGGGACTTGCCGCTTATTTACAATGAACTTAGTTTTTATGAAGAGAAAACCATTAATGTATCTATGTTTTTTTATAACTACAAACTTTTATTTAACTTGCAATGTTTGGGGTCAAATCTTTTTCACTATTCAACTCCTAAAAGGGGGAAATCGGGTGAAAAAGTCTGAAAATTAATATGGGTATGTTTACATCATTATATTTAAGATAAACTTTGAATTTAGGCACTTGATAAGAAATAAAATAAAAATTGTGTATGACTAGTAAGAAATTAAGTACCCTTAATTTTTTTAATGCTTCGCAAAGTAACTATTCCACGGGGACGAAGTTGCAGGCAAAAGCTAATAAAATTATAATAGATAGTTAATTGTTCAACAAGTGAGCAAAGTTATTTTTTGTTGCGAGTGCCAATGTTAAATCACGAACCAGCGAAGCAGTCTAGAATTGAATCACGAGCATAGCGAAAAAAAAATTTGCTCTCGTGTGAAACATACAACTTTTCACCACAACAAGGCAATACTTTAATACATGTTTATTATCTTAAAAATAACTATCGAAAATTAAAATTAAGATTACTAAAATAATTTAGATTGAACGTTACAGTCTTGTCAGAGCTCGCAGCAAAAACCTTTTTCCTTCGAGATTTTACGAAGCAAAAGATGTCTTTTGTTGATGGAGAGGTGAAAACAAAATTGCTGAATGTCGATTTTATTACAGTAATCGACGTAGAAGCCCACGCGGAAGCCGTAGCAGCCGCCGAAGCGGAGAAGAAGGCCGCCGCAGAACGGGAAGCCGAGCGGGAGAGGGAAGCGGAGCGGGAGAAGGAGAGGGAGCGCGCGGAGAAGGAGCGGCTCGAGAGGGAGCGGCTCGAGCGGGAGAAGGCAGAGAAGGAGAAAGCGGAGAAGGAGAAGGCGAAGCAGGACAAGAGTAGGCCGATAACCAGCACGCCTATATCAGGGACGCCGTGGTGAGTTTCTCTACAGCATCTCTAGCCATATGATGCCGCTGATAATAGCATCACCCCATATCCTCCAATGGGTATCGTAGAAGGCGACTAATGGACCAGCAAAGGGGTATTGATCACCTTATATTCCGTCCACCAATCCGTATTGGGCAAGAGTGGTGGACTACTGCCTAAACCTTCGATGACAAGGAGAGGTCTTGTGTACCAGCAGTGGGTCGAATTATAAAGGCTGTCAAGATGATGATTCTTTTTGCATCGAGGCCGCTTGGTGTGATCCGATTCTGCTCGGACTCTTAACACGTTAAGACTCCATGACCCCACATGTGGGTCACTGTCCCGAAATAGTAAAATGGGTCCTAACATATTAATATGTGACAGAGCTGGTCTATTTTTTTTATAATAAGTCATTGGTTACACATGACGATATTGTAGGTTTTTTGCACAAATTGACTGTTAAGGGTTAGTATGAGTTTTGATAGTTTTTGAGCTCGATCAAACGTATCGTCTCTTTTCATACATTGCCCACTGTTTCTGATAGTTTACGCTAGAGGCGCTAGTGGGCAATGTGAAAGATACGATACGTTTGATCGAGTTCGAGAACTATCAAACTCATACTAGATGACCCTAGTATGACAAAAGAGCTCTTTTGGTGCTGGAGAGGTGAAAAATTATAATAACCACAGGTGCGTGGTGTGGACCGGCGACGGGCGCGTGTTCTTCTACAACCCGACGGCGCATTCGTCGGTGTGGGAGCGACCGCCGCAGCTGGTGGGCCGCGCCGACGTGGACCGCGCCGTGTGCCAGCCGCCCGCCGCGCTGCAGCTGCAGGTAGGTGTGGGCCACATGTGGGACACACTGTGTGGGAGCGACCGCCGCAGCTGGTGGGCCGCGCTGACGTGGACCGCGCCGTGTGCCAGCCGCCCGCCGCGCTGCAGCTGCAGGTAGGTGTGGGCCACATGTGGGACACACTGTGTGGGAGCGACCGCCGCAGCTGGTGGGCCGCGCCGACGTGGACCGCGCCGTGTGCCAGCCGCCCGCCGCGCTGCAGCTGCAGGTAGGTGTGGGCCACATGTGGGACACACTGTGTGGGAGCGACCGCCGCAGCTGGTGGGCCGCGCCGACGTGGACCGCGCCGTGTGCCAGCCGCCCGCCGCGCTGCAGCTGCAGGTAGGTGTGGGCCACATGTGGGACACACTGTGTGGGAGCGACCGCCGCAGCTGGTGGGCCGCGCCGACGTGGACCGCGCCGTGTGCCAGCCGCCCGCCGCGCTGCAGCTGCAGGTAGGTGTGGGCCACATGTGGGACACACTGTGTGGGAGCGTATCATTTACGTGATTTTCAAGGGCTCCGATTCCGAATACAATGTCTTTTTCAAAATCCAAGACTGCGGACGCGACTTTTTAAAATAAAATCAATGTGTCATTTTCGTGATATTCGGGCTTTCCTATTAAGATCGGAACATCTATTTTAGACTCGAGACAGACTGCGCCCTCCTTTCACAATCTTTCAATTCACTTCAAATAACGTGTTTCGCTCTGATTGGCCACATTATAACCAATAGGGAAAGTTCATCAATCAGAGACAAGGACAGTGTTGCTAACGCAAATCTTAAAAGCTTTTATTACTTCGTTTTATTTTACATTTTAATTGACATGTATTTTTAATATACATGTTGTTCTTTTTTACCACTTAATTGTATTAATTTTGTATTTCAACTTAAATCACGAACTTATTTCCTGTAAACTAACTGTTCAATACTGAACAGTAGATTTTATTATAATTTTAGTGGCAACACTTTTTGTTAGTTTTTATGTGTTGAGATTGGCAACACTCTCTCTTACTTACACCCTTGTACGGGTTCCTGCGTCAATTTCCAAATATTGTTTAAAAAAATCTTTAATACAAGTTAATTAATATATTCCTGCGTGTTTCATTTATTGAACATGCATGTGGTCCTTCGTGTGGTCCTTCGTGTGATCCTTCGGCAAAGTGGAAAGTAGTTTCGCGAGTGAAATAAGTGTTTTATATCGGCGGCGGACATTGTCGCCACATGCCGACAAGATACTTTTCGTTTGCTACATACAACTGAAATTGTGCGATTTAGTCGTTGTGTGACGGGAGCAACTTTTTCTTCCTACTCCATCGATTATCGTCATAGTCCAATATCGAAAAAGGAAATTGTGTTGGAAATTACACAAGTATCTACTTAGTAGGTAATCCGCCAATTTCAACTCGCAAAGAGAGCAGCGTGCTGAGGTTGGCAGCCTTGTAAGCGGAACGTATCAGGAGGCCATCTTTTTTTCGAGCTGTCATCAATCTCTGTCATTGTAATAAACAAAAACATAACCTCCAGGGCAGTGAGTGCGGCAAATAATTAAAGTGTATGGGCAATTTGTGTTTGTGATAGTGCGGTTTTTGTGCGTACGGCATCATGCCAGATCAACTCCCACGTTTACGTAGTAAGCGCTCTGCATTAAAAGGAACAATTACACGTATCGAGAACTTCGTCAATGACCCGGTTGGTCTACTGGCTGCTAGTAAAGCAATGTTGGAGGCTCGACGGACAGTGAGTACGCTTAAAAGCTATGAAGAAACAAACATCGACATTCTTAGTTTTGACCCAGATGATAAGGAAGATGCTTCCGATATTGAAGGTAGATACTACACTATTATTGTTAAAATTAACGAAGCATTGCAAGCACTATCCGAAGCTGAAACGACAAATCATACTAACATTTCAAGCTCAAAGCTTCCTAATATTGAAATTCCCACCTTTGATGGGAAAGATTTTACAAAATTTAAGCCATTTATAGATTTATTTTCGGCACTCATCGATAACAATCGGTCCTTGTCAGATATTCAAAAGCTATTTTACCTCCGTAAATATTTATTGGGAGATGCTTTGTCTGTCATTGTTAACTTGCCGCTTGTCAATGAGTCTTATTCTGAGGCATTAGTTTTACTCAAGAAACGCTATGATAATAAATCTAGGCTTATAGCTAACCACATTGCGGTTCTTTTAGACTTACCCCAAATGCAAAAGGGTACAGCTAGCTCCTTAAGAGCTTTTATTTCAGAGGTGCAACAACAACTTTATGCTCTTAAAAACTTAGAACAACCTATCAACCAATGGGATATGTTGTTAATATCAATCTTAACTCGTAAATTAGATTCATTTACTTGCAGGGCCTATCATCTTGATAGAGAAAACCCTGACAATTTGCCAAATATGGATGAATTTATTACATTTTTAGAGAAGCGTGCTATAGCGCTTGAGGATAGTCCTTCAATTAAAAGTACTCCCTATGAGTGTACTAAAGGAAAATCCTATATCTTTAAGGTGAACCATTCTGTTTCAAATAGCTCACCAACACCAAATAACTGTGTTTTTTGTAAAAAGCTCGATCACCCTATTTATTTATGCCCTAAATTTCAATTAGCAGGTATAGGGGATCGTCTTGAATTTGTAGCATCTAAAAATTTATGTAATCTGTGCCTTAGGCCACATAAAAATAAATGTAGATTTCATTTTAGGTGCAAGACTTGTAAGTCAAATCATAATACTCTTTTGCACACGGAGAGTCCTAAAGAGGAACAAGTTGGTATGCATTGCAACCAGCTGTCTAAAGATGTGCTTTTGCCTACAATTAAGGTGAGACTCATTGACAAATTTGGTCAATTTATTTATGTCAAAGCGTTGGTTGACAGTGGCAGCCAGGCATCCTTCATACAGTCTCAACTTGCAAGCCAATTAAATGTGAAACCTTTGGTCACTAATGCTAATATTATTAGCTTATGTAATAATGCAAATAAAATGTCTAGGTGCACTTATATTTCATTGCACTCTATGATCAATAAATTACAATTTCAGGTAAAGTGTTATATTGTTGATAAAATTACAACTAAATTACCACAAAATTTTATTAATATTTCCAATATTGTTTTGCCTAACAATGTCAAACTTGCTGATCCTGACTTTAATGTTCCATCAGAGATCAAATTATTGTTGGGAGCAGATTTTTATTTTAAAATTATACAGGGTGGTCAAATTAATTTAAATAATGATCTAGTACTTCAAAATACCTTGTTTGGTCACATAGTAGGCGGCTGTGTCGCATCAACCTCAACTCAACAGTATTGTGACTCTCAAACTGTTAACATAGTTTCACATTTAACAATTAATGATACCAACAGTAATTTAACTCAAGTAATGAATAAGTTTTGGTTATCAGAAAAAGTCCTTGAAGACACTGAAGTCACATCAGAGTGTAAGCTGGCAGAAGAAAGTTTTAAAAAATCTGTACAGCTAATTAACAACAGGTTCTATGTAGACATACCTTTAAAAGTTCCTATTAACAAATTGCAGCTTGGTGATTCATTTTCAATTGCTCTTCAGAGATTTTACTCTTTAGAAAAGAAATTTCAAGTTCATCATGAATATTTTCAACAATATAAAAAGTTTATAGATGAGTATATTCGTTTGGGACATGCCAAGATTGTTGATATTAGTGATTATGACATACATAATGACCCAGTTTTTTTCCTGACTCACCATGCAGTGCTTAATGAGGAGAGTAAAACAACAAAATTAAGAGTGGTATTTAATGGGAGTTTAAATTCTAAAAACAAGGTCTCACTGAATGACAGAATGTTGAATGGATCAAATGTTCAGAAAGACCTATTTGATATTCTGTTATTGTTTAGGACTTACCGTTATACTCTTATGTGTGACATTGAAAAAATGTTTCGAATGATTTTCTTAAATAAAAGTCAGTTAGGTTTAGTCAACATTTTATGGAGAGATAATACCAAAAAACCCATTTTGTGTCTTCAACTTCAAACTGTGACCTACGGGTTGAAAGCTTCAACTTTTCTAAGCACTAGGTGTCTTGTAGAGCTCGCACTTCGATTTCGTGATGAGTATCCTCTAGCTTCTGAGGCTGTTTTAAATTGTATGTATGTCGACGATCTTATATCGGGGAATGATGATATCAAGCAGTTGGAACGCTTGAAACAGGAGTTAATAAGCTTATTCAAATTAGGCAGTTTTAAATTACACAAATGGTGTTCTAATATAGAAAATGTAATCAGTGACATACCAGCTGAGCATAAATATTTTAATGAAATTGATATTAATAAAGAGAATGTCATTAAGGCTTTAGGTATTAAATATGAAATAAACTCTGATACATTTACATTTACTTGTCCTATAATTGAATTTGAAAAGCATAATCTAAATACGAAAAGAAAAATTTTAAGTTTCATAGGAACCATGTTTGATCCACTTGGACTAATTGGTCCTATCATAGTACAGTAGAAACTCGTTTATCCGGCCCTCAGTTATACGGATTCGCGATTATCCGGACTACCAACCGCGACCAATTTATATGCACCTACAAATCGAATTTATGCAAGCATGAACGTGTCGGAACTTGCATATCCCGCCCGCGCCGTGTGGGATCGCCGCCTGAAGAAAATATAGACGTGGTAAATGATACAGGACCATCTAATGATGTAGCATTTCATGCCCTAAAAACAGCTCTCAAGTGGTTTGAAAAACAAACAGAGTATTGTGAGTTTACTACAGCTGAAACGAATTCGTGATATAGCAGCAATGAAGAGAAAAAGTTGCTTACGTCAAATGACAATTACCAAATATTTTAAATCAAATTAAACTTATTAGTATCTACTAATTACATGATTACCAAATGCAAATTACTAAATACATATTGTAAGCAAATTATTCGTACATGCGTACCTAAATATTTTATTTCATGATTAATGCTGCAGTAGTTTTGTATTACAGTATGTAATCTAAGAAAATATGTTTATACATACATAAATAAATGTTAATTTCTTAATAAACATTGATTTTCGTTGATATATATATGTTATTTTGAATAAACACATAACATTATTCTCCATACATTCGATTATCCGGATTTTCGATTATCCGAATGACTGTCGACAACAATTAGTCCGGTTAATCGAGTTTCTACTGTAGTAGCTAAGCTTTTTATGCAAGAGTTGTGGGCCTTAAAAATAGACTGGGACTCTGTATTACCTATGTCAAAACTGAAAACATGGAATATATTTTTAAATAATTTAAAGGTCATGCATAAAATTAAAGTAAATAGATTTTTAGGAACTTTAAGACCAGTGTCAGTTGAGCTTATTGGGTATGCAGATGCCTCCTTACGAGCATTTGGATGCTGCTTATATCTGAGAGTGACTGGTGAAAATGGCAAAGTAAGCTGTAGTTTATTATGTTCAAAGTCAAAAGTTGCTACCTTAAGTAAGGTATATACAATTCCTCAACTTGAGTTGAATGCTGCTTTACTTTTGGCTCAGTTAAGTAACAGACTTAGTAAAATTTTACAGTCTAGATTTTCTCACAACACTTTTTTATATAGTGATTCCCAGATAGTACTTGCCTGGATTACTGGTTCTTCAAATAAAATAAATACCTATGTAAACAATAGGATTAAGCAGATTAATAAGTTGACTTCCTCTGCACAATGGTTATTTGTAAATAGTGCTGATAATCCAGCTGACATATTATCCAGAGGTATTGCCCCCCATAAATTACAGGATAACCAGTTGTGGTGGGGTGGCCCTCATTTTTTGACAGATGTAAGGTTTAAACATAATTTAAAAAGTTATGACCCTACTATTTTTACAAAATTTCATCCAGAGTCTCATTCTATTTCTCTGGGTTTAGAAAATAAAGCATGTAGCCTGCATCAAAATGACGTATTTAACTTATTTGATAAATATTCTGATTATAATAAACTTCTAAGAATTATCTCTTATGTTCTTAGATTTAAATATAATTGTTTGAATCCTCAAACTAAAGTTCATGGTTATTTAACATCTCTAGAGTTGAGAAGCTCAGAGTCAATAATCCTTACTTCCTTACTAATATTATAAATGCGAAAGTAACTCTGTCTGTCTGTCTGTCTGTCTGTCTGTCTGTTAAGCTTTCAAGTCTAAACCACTGAACCGATTTTGATGAAAATTGGTACAACTATAGATTAGATCTCGGGGAAGGACATAGGCTACTTTTTATCGCGAAAAAAAGGTTGTATGGGTTGAAATACGGGATGAAAGTTTGTATGGAAGTTCGTCATTTTTGAAGATAGAACCATGAAACTTTGAATTTAGGCACTTAATAAGACAGAAAGAAATATTTGTTCTAAGATTTTTGAAATTTTGACCTGTATGGGGGTGAAATAGTGGATGAAAGTTTGTATGGGACTTCGTCATTGTTAAAGATAAAACCATGATACTTTGAAATTAGGGACTTAATAAGAAAGAAAGAAATATTTCTTATAGCGTTTTTGAAATATTGACCCACGTGGGGATGAAATAGGGGATGAAAGGTCGTAAGAAACCCCCAGTACAAAAATACATCCAAGATGGCGGACGCGACTTTTTAACATATTGTCAATATGGGTATCGTTTTCGTGGTTTTTGGGGGTCCGGATTACGAATAAAACATCTATATCGAGATCCAAGATGGCGGACGTGACGTTTTGAGAAAATGTCAATACGGGTATCATTTTCGTGGTTATCGGGGGTCCCGATTCCGAATACACCATCTATTTTGAGATCCAAGATGGCGGACGAGACTTTTTAACATAATGTCAATATGGGTATCATTTTCGTGGTTTTCGGGGATTCCGATTCCGAATACAACATCTATTTCGAGATCCAAGATGGCGGACGCGACTTTTTAACATAATGTCAATATGGGTATCGTTTTCGTGGTTTTTGGGGGTCCGCATTACGAATAAAACATCTTTTTCTAGATCCAAGATGGCGGTCGCGACTTTTTAACATAATGTCAATATGGGTATCGTTTTCGTGGTTTTTGGGAGTCCGGATTATGAATAAAACATCTTTTTCTAGATCCAAGATGGCGGACGCGACTTTTTGACAAAATGTCAATATGGATATCGTTTTCGTGGTTTTTGGGGGTCCTAATTCCGAATACACTATCCATTTTGAGATCCAAGATGGCGGACGTGACTTTTTAACATAACGTCGATATGGGTATCATTTTCTTGGTTTTTGGAGGTCCCGATTACTAATACATCATCCATTTTAAGGTTCAAGATGGCGGACGCGACTTTTTAACATAATGTCAATATGGGTATCGTTTTCGTGGTTTTTGGGGGTCCGGATTACGAATAAAACATCTTTTTCTAGATCCAAGATGGCGGACGCGACTTTTTGACAAAATGGCAATATGGATATCGTTTTCGTGGTTTTTGGGGGTCCTAATTCCGAATACACTATCCATTTTGAGATCCACGATGGCGGACGTGACTTTTTAACATAACGTCGATATGGGTATCATTTTCGTGGTTTTCTGGGGTCCCGATTCCGAATACGACATCTATTTCGAGATCCAAGATGGCGGTTGGGACTTCTTAATATAAAATCGATATGGGTATCATTTTCGTGGTTTTCGGAGGTCCCGATTACTAATACACGATCCATTTTCAGATCCAAGATGGCGGACGCGACTTTTTACAAAATATCAATATGGGTATCGTTTTCGTGGTTTTTGGGGGGTTATGACTCCGAATGAAATATCGACTTTGAGATCCAAGATGGCGTGACGTGACTATTTAACTTAATAGGAATATGGGTATAATTTTCGAGGTTTTCGGGGGTCCTGATTCCAAATACATCATCTATGTCGAGATCCAAGATGGCAGATGCGACTTTTTAACATAAAATCGAAATGGGTATCATTTTCATAGTTTTCGGGAGTCGATTCCAAATACATCATCAATTTCTAGATCCAAGATTACGGACGCTACTTTTTAACTTATTATTAAAAAGGATATCATTTTCGTGGTTTACAGGGTACGGATTATCCATTTTGAGATCCAAGATGGCGGACGCGACTTTTTAACTTAATGACTTTCACGCCCATACCTGAACCGATTTTGATGTTTGGTACAAAAATAGAGTAAACGTCAAAATGGAATAAAAGCTTTTTTGTAAAAGAGGGAATGAAGGGCTGAAATTTTTTATGAGATTCCTCATTACCAAAGATAAAACCATGAAATTTTTAATAGCACGGGATAAGAAATAAGCAAATATTTGTTCTAGCGTTTTTGAAATATTGACCCATGTGGGGATGAAAGGTTGCATGTAAGTTAGCAAAGGATGGGAAAACATAAAATGATAGATTGTAAAAATGCCATATACAGTTTAGTACACGGCAGTTTTTATGTGTATTTTTTTGCAAAATAAGTACGTACACAAAGAAATAAAATGCTGCCTAAAGTAACTATTCGCAAGAAAGCAAGTGATACGCAATAAAGATATTTGATTTGATTTAACTATTCCACGCGGACGAAGTCGCGGGCAAAAGCTAGTTATTAAATATATACAAAATCAGAATTTTGGAAAAGAAGTAGAAATGTTAAATAAAGGTCAGCAAATTAAATCAAACTTGAGTAATTTATACCCTTTTTTGGACAGCAGTAGAATATTAAGAGTAGGTGGGAGATTGAGTAATGCATCCAATATTTCCTATGATAAGAAGCATCCAATAATCTTACCAAGATCTAATAATATAGTCCACATGTTAATTGTAAAAGAGCATAGTAGATTGCTACATGCTGGTGCTAAATTGACTTTTAGTTCCTTATCTCAAAAATTTTGGATTATTAATGGCATAAGAGAAGTTAAAAAAGTTTTACATAAATGTGTAAAGTGCTTCCGCTTAAAAGCTGTAGCAGCTAAACAATTGGTGAGTGACCTGACTACTGAGGCATTTTTGGCATGCCTCAAGAGATTTATAGCTAGGCGTGGATTACCACAACAGATATTTTGTGATAACGCCAAAACATTCAAGGGAGCATCTAATCAATTACAAGATTTATATAAATTAAGTTCATTACAAAGTCATAAAGATTCAGTAAATAACTTTTGTTCTCAAAATTACATTTCATTTAAATTCATTCCAAGTTACTCCCCTGAATTTGGAGGCCTCTGGGAGGCAGGTGTAAAAAGTGTAAAATATCACCTCAAGAGAATTGTTGGAGGTGTAGTACTTACCTTCGAAGAGCTTTACACAGTCATCACACAGGTTGAGGCTGTATTGAATTCTAGGCCATTGTTACCGATGAGTGCCGATATATCTGACTATAAATATTTAACTCCTGGACATTTTCTTATAGGTGCTCCTATGACCAGCTACCCAGAGGTTAATTTTACAGAATCTAACATCAACAGATTAAAATTTTGGAATATTTGTACCAAATTGAAACAGGATTTCTGGAAAGTCTGGTCCCAGGACTATCTAACACAGTTACAAAATCGTCCCAAGTGGAGACATGATATGCCTAATCTTAAAGAAGGTAATTTAGTTATTGTTAAAATGAATAATACATCTCCCTTTGAATGGCCTATGGCCCGCATTGTGAAAACATTTCCTGGTCCAGATAACAAAGTCAGAGTGGCAGAAATTAAGATGGCTAATTCAGATAAAACCTTTGTTCGCTCATATTTGAAATTGTGTCCTCTTCCAATAAGTGATAATAATAATTAATTGAAGAAAGTAAATATTTAAATTCTGTGTCTATATAATTAGTTTTCAAGTTATGTATAAAAATAATTCCTGTTTTTGTGTTCATTAATATTTTGATTAATTCGGGGGGGCATATTTTCCATGAATTAATGAAAAATTCAAACACAAATTAAGGAAATTTTGATTAATTTGTGGGAGGTCTGCTTTTCTTGGCTTGGTCTGGGTATTAACCTCTCCAGTGTCGCGCGGCAAAATGTATCGATACCGTGTAGTGTCGATGCCTTAACTTGTTGACCGCAGATGACCTGATGTATTTTACTATTTTCCTTATATAACCAATAATTTACTTCCGTTTTTTATGATTTATACATTTTTAGAAACCTAGAAACATTGTCTAACCATTAAAATTAAGTAATCACAAAAACATACCCTTTTTACAGCATTTTATAGCATTTAATTTTACCAACGGTCAAAAAATACCCAAACAAATAATACACAAACTTTGACGATTCAGAAATCATGTAAAACTTGCTCAAAATCACATTATTTTTAGTTACACACCAAGTATATACACTTATCGACATAAAACATTCATCACAATACATAATACGCATTTGTAAACAAAACTATAGAATTAAATACACCTCAACACACCCCGGCTGACAACATGCCAAATGCGTCACCATTTTTTTTCAACGACCAATACTCACACTTTTTCTATGAACACGATAACCAATCATAATTTAGTATTTGAGAGCATTGAACACAGATTCTATTGATGTCAAACACTCCTATTGGTTAAAATAAGTTGAAGTAGTAAAAAAACAAACAATAGACCATGACTATCTGCGGGACGCCCGGTCTTCCCGCCGACGCTCAACGGTACTTTTTTTCGTGGGAATGCGGGGCTTCCCGCCGACGCTCGAGAGGTTAAGGAACACAAAAATGTTTAAGAGCATTTTTAAAATGCAAGTTAGATGGGTGATAAGGAAAATAAAAATGTGTAATAGCATATAATTTTTTTTTGTTGCATGTTAGTAATTAAGGTTGGGGAAATTTGGCATTTTTATTTAAATAATTGATTTGTAAAAGATAAATTTAAGTAGTGCATCTTTGGCCGCCCCAACATGTTCAATACTGAACAGTAGATTTTATAATAATTTTAGTGGCAACACTTTTTGTTAGTTTTTATGTGTTGAGATTGGCAACACTCTCTCTCACTTACACCCTTGTACGGGTTCCTGCGTCAATTTCCAAATATTGTTTAAAAAAATCTTTAATACAAGTTAATTAATATATTCCTGCGTGTTTCATTTATTGAACACTAACGATAAGTCAAAACCACAACTAAATATTGAAGCAAAATAACAAAATTACTACATTATGATATAACAAATCACCGTTGTCCACAGCGCAAGGAGAGTGCCACTTCGTCTACGGAAGCGCCCACTTCTGCCAACGGCGACCTTAAGCGCGCCGCTGACACCGATTCAGACGATTCCGATGACCCTCCCAAGAAGACCAGGCTTGAAGAACGTGAGTGTCACCTGGTTTATTGTATCTCTTGTCTTTAGGATAATGGGCGGCGTAATATGTTTTTCACCTCTCCAGCACCAAAAGACCTCTTTTGCTTCGTAAAATCTCGAAGGAAAAACGGTTTTTGCTGCGAGCTTTGAACAAGACTGTAATGTTCAATCTAAATTATTTTCGTAATCTTACTTTTAATTTTCAATGGTTATTAATCTATACATATAAATAAAATTGGAGTGTCTGTTTGTAATATTGAAATAACCGTTTTTTACTACTGTTCTGCATATGAATACTGGGTGTAAAAGACATGAACAGTCAAACGAGAACCATGTATTCTATACATCAAAATAAGACATATTTATAAAAAAATATTGCTGGGAAATGATTTATATTTTTTGGTGTTAAAAAAAATGCAAATAATGTTTCTTTGGACAATAATTAAGAAATAACGTATAGAATACGTTTGCATAAAAAATTAAAAAAAAATTATGAGTTTGACCTTCAATAAAATCGTAACTATCAATTTCCCAGGTATAGTTTAAAGGGAAAAAAATGTTATGATGGTGAGCAGAATACATGGTTCTCGTTTGACTGTTCATGTCTTTTACACCCTGTATAATAATAATAATAATAATATATTTTAATTCAGACAAAAAAGGTAGTCCATATAGTGTTAGTAACAATAGGACTTAGCTATGTTAGTACAGAGATATGGCAATACAAAAACATTAATATTAATTTACTTTAAGACAATGTTAGTAACAATGGGCCTTAAAACTATATTAGTATTTTATTTAAATCACTCACTGCACTCAGCAGACTATTTAATTTATGAATCACTCGCTAAGACTACTTGCTGCTGATTTCTGATTTAAAGTCTGCATTTGCCTCAAAAAAATAACTTTGCTCACTTGTTAAGCAATAGTTATTTGTTCAATAAGTGAGCAAAGTTATTTTTGCTGCTTTAACTTTAAATCACCAACCATCGAAGTAGTCTGGAATTTACTACTGAGCGCAGTGAGTGATTTAAAGACACGAGCCAAAAAAAAAATGCTCTGGTCACAGTAGTCCGCCTGTGACCACGGTCGGATTAAATTATCTTTTAGATCTTTTAGATAATTTAATCGCTTTACTTCACTTCTGTACTCGTGTTCCTCACTACAAATTTCTTGTTTGTAGTTGTATTAGGATCATCATCAGAACGGCCTTTATAATTGGTCCCGCTGCTGGGACACAAGACCTCTCCTTGTCATTGAAGGAGGTTTAGGCAGTAGTCCACCACGCTTGCCCAATGCGGATTGGGGGACGGAGTATAAGGTGATCAATATCCCTTTGCTGATCCATTAGTCACCTTCTACGACACCCAATGGAGGATATGGGGTGATGCTATTCTACTCTGCCGGCATCACACGGCCATTGTATTAGGATTGAACCTAAGTAATTTTAATAACCAGGTCAATGTTTACAACTCTTTCCATGGGACCATAATGGAAATCGGGAAAAAAAATAGCTGTTTCATACGTTTTGGTTGCGTAGGTGTTGTACCTTTGTATGGAACATTCGAATTTTTTTTTCGCGGTTTTGATGGTGGTCCCTTGAAAAGGGTTCTTTGTGTTGGCCTATCTAATTGCTTCAGCTCGACAGCCACTAATAATTCACCGTGTATATTAAGATTTATTTATTCAGCCATGTGATGCCGGCAGAGTAGAATAGCATCACCCATATCTTCCAATGGGTGTCTAAGAAGGAGACTGATGGATCAGCAACAGGGTATTGGTCACCTTATACTCTGTCCACCAATCCGCATTGGACTACTGCCTAAACCTCATTCGATGACAACCTCGCCTTGTGTCCCAGCAGTGGGTCCAATTATAAAGGCTGTTATAATGATGACGATTAAGATTTATTAATAAACTACCCTCAGCCGTGGTAGATTCCACGACCACCACTCCGGCTCCAAGCACCACCACCAAGAAGGGGATCGAAGTGGGCAAAGAAGCGGCCGTTGAAGCGGAAACGAGAGCGGCCAGAGTACGAGCTGTAGTTCCACACGAACAAAGGATGCGTGCCTTCCTGCATATGCTGCATGAGAAGGTATCACTACATAGTATAAAACAAAGTCGCTATACGCCGTCTGTCTGTCCCTATGTATGCTTAGATCGTTAAAACTACGCAACGGATTTAGATGCGGTTTTTTTTTATAGATAGAGTGATTCTAAAGGAAGGTTTATATGTATAACTAGCTGTACCCTGCCACTCTTCGCAGTGGCACATTGTGATTGAATGGTTGAGAAATGAGAAACAAAACAAAGAATACATTTCATATAAGTTTAATTTTGCAATACTTGTGGATATACTTAAAAAAACTGTTTTCTCGCGGTCGCAGATACGTGACTGATGCAAGAAATAGATAAAAGCAATCCTTGATGCGGATTTTATATCATGTTGAAATTTCAACTCAATCGGTGCTGAACTTTTTGAGTTTTTGAAGCGTACACAAACCAACATAACATTTATATATATATAGATACATGCATATTTACATAAGCATTGCACCCGTGCGAAGCCGGGGCGGGTCGCTAGTCACTAATATTTTGGAATAATGTTTGCGTTTACAAACGCGTAAATAGTACTATTTACTAACTATTTACGCTTTTGTTAACGAAAAAATTAGTCCATAATATCTTAACTGGGCGTCAAATATTTGCAAAAATACTAGAAAAAATCGGGAGTGGTCTCCCCTTGGCTTTCTCGTATACCGGAAACGACTCAAAAGTTAATAGAAACCTTATATATTGATGTCATACATGCATGTTAAATTTTGGTTACCCATCCGAGTACCGACTGCGCACTTGGTTGCTTAACTTTCGTGATCGACGACTCAAAATTTGATAGAAACCTTATATTTTGATGTCATACACGCATGTTAAATTTGGTTGCAATAAGTTAAAGCATGCTCGAGTTATCGTGCTAACGCACAGACATACAGACACACACACAGACGTAATTCAAAAAAAAAATTCTGGACTTGTAAATCGTCAGAATCTTGAGGTTGAATTTTTTGACGATTACAAGACTTCCTCTATACGAGAAAGTAAAAATACACTTATAAAAATCGACCTGCCCCAGGCGGGAATCGAACCCAGCATCTTCCGCAATCCGGGCGGCTATGTTAAGCTTTAGGATACATGCAAGAAAAATTTTTAGAATTGATACTCGTAAAAAAATATTCATTTTATTCTAACGGAGTCGGACATCTCTTATGCTACGGCCGCACACATCGCGATAACATTCGTGCGATAATCTTCGCCTTCGGCCTACCGCGAATGTGCATGGCCACACATTGCGCGCGCGTCTGTCGCGATGTGATCGCGATGTTACGAAAAAAACAAAATGGACGCCGCGGTCGTCTTATATTTTAGGGCAATTATTTTTTATTCTGTCGGGAATTATTGTTTGAGAAAAAAGCAAGGATAAATAATATTGACTCACACTCCTAATTGCTAATAAGTTCTAAAATCCTGTCGTTATTCCAATCCATTGTAGAAAAGTAATTTAAACCAATACGTCCGATGCGCACGATGTCTGTTCGCCGACTGAAGACTACGAAGTGTGGCCACGCAAGCGAAGGACATCGCGATAAAAACGCTTTGATGTGCGCCAGTTTACCGACAACGGCGCGATGACCTTGCGACTTCGCACGAAGTGTCGAAGTATTCGCGAATACTTGGCTAGACACATCGCGATAACGCGAATATTCGCGACTTCGCGATGTGTGCGGCCGTAGCATTACGACAAGCTGTTTTTGAAGATTTATTTCTAGTGAAAAAAATAAAATGAGATTAAAATTTTATACATAAATATAAGTCCTTGTAATGAAGTTTAAAATAAACAAACAATAATGGACATAGCTATATTATTAAAGGAATTATACACTAATGAATAATGAGGAAAAAATCGGCAATTTCATACTTTAACCCCTATTATATCTGTGGCTAAATCAAATCGGACCGGCTGTGAGTGGTCATAGTGCTTTTATCGTTCAACGGAACGTAGCCAATGAATGCTGTTAACTCTATTTGTTTACAGGACGTGTCTGCGTTCAGCGCGTGGGAGAAGGAGTTGCACAAGATCGTGTTTGACCAGCGCTATCTCATGCTCGACGCTAAGGAGAGACGCCAGGTAACTGAAGATAAACATTTGTTATACAGGGTGATTCGGAAGCATCGAGCACAGAACCAATAGAGGGGAAATGTCGCTTATTTCTAACCGACTTAAAAAAAGGAGTAGGTTCTAGGTTGACGCGTGGAGGAGGAAGGTGGAGTGGTCAGTAACGCTGCCACATCGGGCGGTCCGGGTTCGAGTCCTGGTAGTGGCAAATGTTAGTGTGATGAACACGAACATTTGTTTAAGAGACATGGTTGTTTTTTACAGGATGATTTTATTTGACCATTATTTTATCTAATGTTTTTGTTGTCATCAAAATCGTGCTCGCGGCTCCTTTGAGCATTTTTCGATATTCCTTATAGTTCAGGATTTGGTCCTGAAGGCCCACTTGAAAAATTCAGCCTGTATATGACATAATTTGTACATAGTTTGTATTACTTATAAGATTCTTAATTTTAAATATTTATTATTGATAATTTAATATTATAAAAAAAATCGAATAAAATTTCTTTGCATTTACGTGCAAAGAAGTATAATTTCTCACTCGCGTAAATAAGTACACGCACCCGTTTTTTCCTTTCGCGGTACGGAACCTTGAACATTGAGGAGGCCTTTATTTATTATTTTATTTTTTTTAGCTAGTAGATAGCAAGACTTACGAAAAATGGGTAGTGGTCTCCCCTTGACTTTCTCGTATACCGGAAACGACTCAAAGTCGATAAAAAACTTATATTTTGATGTCATATAATAATAATAAACCCTCTTTCCTCAGACTGTGCTACAACTTTGACAGAACATATTTCCAAGTTTTAATTATAGAATGTCTCGCAATTTGGCGTGCCTCTTGGCATAGGCTAGATGTCATAGATGCATGTTAAATTTTGGTCCCACATCCGAGTACCGACCGACCGCGCACTTGGTTGCTTAACTTTCGTGATCGACGGCTCAAAACTTGATAGAAACCTTATATTTTGATGTCATACATGCATGTTAAATTTGGTTGCAATAAGTTAAAGCATACTCGAGTTATCGTGCTAACGCACAGACAGACACACAGACAAAATTCCAAAAACGGTATTTTTGTACTTAGGGAAGTCCAAAACGTGTAAATCCGTCAAAATCTCAAGGTCGAATTTTTTGACGATTACAAGACTTCCTCTATACTACGTATACGAGAAAGTAACAAGAAGTAATTAATGCGTCTACCTTTTATTGCTAGGTATTCGACCAGTACGTGCGAGAGAGAGCGGAGGAGGAGCGTAAAGAGATGAAGAACAGACTCCAGCAGAAGAAGACTGCCTTCCGACAGCTCATGGAGGAAGCGAAGCTGCATTCCAAGTGTGTTTTTTATCCTACTAATGTTAATAACGTGAAAGGAGAATGCCCAAACCTGCCCTCAATGCGTAATAACCAAATATACTTAAAAAAAAATTGGTTGTCTGTAAAGTCGGTTTACTGACGATAGTTGAACGTGACAACGTCTTAAGAAAATACTGATGGAATGGTAGCATTTTTCAAAAGAAAAATTTAATTTCATTTGTTTAATAGATTTCGCATTATAGTATGAATAAACTTGTAATAAAATCTCTTTGGCTATACTATTTGTATCTGGCTGGTTTTGGTATCATTGAAAGTTTAAATTTTAAAGAACATAATTCCAAATTCAAATTAGAGAATTAGATTCAGAGCGAGGTAACGCCGCATGACGTCATGTTTTTTCGTGCGTGCAGCCGGCTCTATCGAATTATAAGACGTTGTCACGTCAAAAAATTGTGTGTGTCAGCTCCGACGCACGACTGGAGTTTACTCCGAGACAGGTGAGATGGCGCACCTGCTGTCATCCGTGTTTTGACAATTAGAAAGTTGCGCGACATAGGATGCGCACCAAAAACGTAACGAGGTCATTCATCGATAGATTTTACTCCTCACATTTTTCTCATACCGGCCCCCTTATATATGCAAATCGATTCTTAGGGAGTAAACTCCAAAATCATAATCATCATAACGGCCTTAATAACTTGACCCACTGCTGGGACACAAGGCCTCTCGTTGTCATCGAACGAAGTATAGGAAGTAGTCCACCACGCTTGCCCAATGCGGATTGGTGGACGGAGTATAAGATGATCAATACCCCTTTTTCTGGAATTATTTTTGCGATTACAAACGCCCAAATATTTTTAAAAATACACTGATAGAAATCGACCTACCCCAGGCGGGAAAAGAACCCAGCATCCTCCGCAATTCGGGGCGCCAGCGTTAACCACTACCAACCAGGGCACTGCTGTCGAAATTTGTCAGTGCTTGGTGCTTATGTTTTTATGGTAAACATTGTTTCATCAAATCTTTGAAATTTGCACTTCTCCGAAGATCCGAACGAAATACTTTTGCAAATATTTGACGTCTAGTTAAGATGAAACTACATCAAAATCGGGCTCGAACTCCTTTGAGCATTTCTCGATATTTCTCATAGTTTAGGATTTGGCCCTGAAGGCCCACTTAAAAAATTCTGTATATCAAATCTTCATAGTAGTCAGTCCATCTCCTTTAGCGATTGATTGTCATGTCATTAGAAAAAACAATCTATAGTCAATCACATTATTATAAAATAGACATTTAGAACTTGTGACCTAAATTTGTGCACGCAATTGTGATCCTTAAGGTGCTAAACATTTTCCTGACCGCGACTGTATGTATGTCAACTCAATATTCCTATTTGTCACCCAGATCGTCATTCAACGACTTCTCAACCAAGCACGGTCGCGACGAACGCTTCAAGGCGATAGAGAAGCCGCGCGACCGCACCACGTACTTCAACGAATACCTCGCCGAAGTGCGCAAGAGGGAGAAGGAGGAGAAGGAGAGGAAGAGAGACCAGGTGAGTCGGTTAGGGATCGGATTGGGCGGGGAACTTCGTGTCAGGTGGCGTTGTCGACTTAATACAAGAGATTTGTTGCGTTTAAAACAGTTTGTAGTTGAATTGTGACTCGTAAAGGGGACTAATTTAAGTTATCAGAGAATTTCTCTTATTCTTCAACACCTTTTTCATAATTATCTTGCAAGATTGGCTTAAACAAAAAAATGAGCTTGAGTTTGTGAAATTTTAAAGCCTAAGTTATTCACGAAATTTTGAAATCATTTAATAGATATTATGAAATTATGATCTCTATTAGGGGGAAGTCCGTAAGATTGAGAACTGTATCTAATGGGAACTTATTTGGAACCTGTGAAACTGACTAAATCTTCTGACAAATAAGGAAACTTATTATTATTATTATTATGACTTCAACATGTGAATTATGACTCTTTCCAAATCTAATTATAAAAATCAAATCAAATCAAATCAAAATAATTTATTTGCAAAAACTGTAAAGGGAGGATAAAACTTGTTGAGTTTCTTGCCAGTTCTTCTCAGAACAAAGCCTCCTGGTAGATTCTTGCACCGATGGCATCAAAATTTACTTTCATAAGTGTACAAATTGTACCTAAATGAATAAAGAAACTTTGACTTTGACTTGTCACATGTTGGACCTAGATTGCAACCCTGAGAGACTCCTTCGATGTACTCTGGATGGCTTAATCTTTTAACTGTAGTTCGATTTTAATTATACCTTGTTTTCGAATACCTGTATCCATTGGATATAATTTATTATTCTTTACGAGAAAACTTCATCAGTATCAATAGTTCACTTTATCAAACGCTTTACAGAATTCCAATGTTGATTCTTTACACAACTATTGCATTTAGAGTCATGTGTAGTGTATTTTGTTGAGTGTATATAACAAAATATCTTGTTTTAACTTGACGACGCAACCTTTTCTAATGTTAATTTACAGCTATTGCGCCGAAGAGGTCTCAGGTTCGATTCCTGAGCTTTTGAATTTTTATACAGTTATTTTTAAATTGCAAAGCATTTTGTTGAATTTAAAGACTTTTCTGCTTTGGCTTCAAATATTTGTCAAAATGATTACCACATTTTAAATAACCATAGTATTTTCTTTACTTTGTTTTTGTAAGAAATAACACTGTTTCATGATAAATGTTACATTTTGTTTTGCTATAAAGGAATATCGCACGTATCAGCACGTATGTTCTGCAAATAAATCATTTGATTTTGAATATCGTGGGTTCGACTCCCAATTATAAAATCATAAGTCTTAAAAGGCTTACTTTTCAATAATATTGACTTGTCAGGTTCGAATCCTGTTGTCTGTTCTTTTCTATTAAATATTAATGTTAAACATGTGAAATTTTTTCTTATACTTTGTATTTTGTGTATAATGATTTGTTGCTCGCAAATTAATTGTTGAATGTCAATTTGCTGAAATATATCTTTAGTCTATCTTTGATATTATCTATGCTTGTAACATTTGGAATAATGTTGCTTATAGCAACCCCGTAAACATTGTCAAATTATATCTGTGGCGTAGATAAAATCAGAGAATCGACCTTCTTAATTGAATCTAATTGATATTTTTTATCTGTTTTTCAATTTATTCTCTTTTGCATAATAAGGTGAATGTGTCTCTTGGTAGAAACCTCGGTTACGTCTTCATTTAAATACGTTTGGTTTTTCAAAGATTGGATTATACTGGAAAATCGTAATCGAAATATAATCGTTTATTTTGATATTGAAACGCATGTACGGTACGAACGACGCTACACAAAATAGGCGACAAACTACCACAAAAAGTTATCACAACAATGTTAACTTGAATTGTGGCCAGAGCCAGCATACCAATGCGAACAAATGACCGTCAAACGACCATACTATGAACCCTTGTCCCACCTATAAATTGTCATGTACAACAATGGCCTAGCGCGCATGTAAATGTTATTATGACCTGTATCTGCAAATATTACTACATTTTTGTTTAAGAGATACCGTTTCATAGTTATTTATAAAAAAATCACACGGAAATACAAATAGTACAGTACGCAACAAGACAAGCGACAAAAAGTTCTGCAAAGAAAAACATAGATGGCGACACAGCTAAGTTGTCAACTGTCAAAATGCGTTAGGTATTTGTCTTCTTAGTTAATAAACTGGTTCAATCCAATTAGATAATATAATTGTAACAAAATAATAATAAAAATATATAAAATCCAAAATAATTATTTGAAAATACGTTTTATGATTTTCAAAAACATTAAAAAATATTTGTTTCTTATGAAACTAAACGCTCTCGCCATTTATCGTCGTGAACGGGACATTTTTACAACTTTCTTATTACACTAATCCAAAATATTTTTAATAACAGTTTTTGTCAGTTTAAGAAGTGATATTGCAAATATGGTTTTGTTGTACACGTGTTGTAATTTAAAAAAGACTGGGGCAGAAACAGTCACCCAGCAAGTAATTTCCATATCGTCCAATCAAGAACTGTAATACATTGCAGCTTAATTTTGTTCCTTATTACAAGTCTGGGTCATTCAAAAGAGACGTAAAGAAGCACCTTGTTGGTGCAAGGCGAGGATGTCTAGCCAGTCGCTTGCATTATCTCACGCGCTTACTACCTTTGCATTGGATTACACTTCTGTCTTCAATCAGGCAGGTGGAAAGGTCAGTCGTTAGCTCGACCTTTAATACAACGATAAAAGAATGACAAATAAAGGCGGCTTCGTCTAACAAAATCATATAAATTACTTTTTCCCTAAACATGCTAAATTGTCCGCAAAATATTTGCAGGATCTGAATATTTCAGTTACATGTTTTGATACGCCTCATCAATACTCAGATGAGTCTGCGGTAAAAACTATTCTAAAACTATTTCTTTAGCGAAAGAAGTATCAAAAACAAAACTAGTATCAAAAAATATAAAAAATTAAACAGAATATTATATCAAAAAGAATTGTTAAAACTATCAATCTGTAACACTAATTTTTATTAAGATATAAAAGTTAGCATACTAATAAACTTAAAGTATACTCATATATAGACGAAAACAGGTAACATTTGTACACACTTAATGCAAAATATCAAAAAATCGCTTACATAATCAATCAAAGTTACATAAAAAATCAATCAAACCCAAAACGTATAACTAACCCTATTATTACTAAAAACTTTAATCGTGTTAAAATTATTTTTAACCCGGCGAGGATGTGGTAAATAAGGGGTGCGTCGAGGATTGGGAGGGTCATTATTACACTGTACTTCAATTAGTTTTTTTTTATCTTTATTATATTGATTTTATAAAATTTTGTATGTATATTGTAAGTACAAATTAATATTTTTTAAAAATTAAACACAGATTGAGGTACCTATACATGTATATTCATTTTGTAAAGCATTACAAAATAATCAAATTCAGAAATACTCTCCCTTAGACATTTTAAAAAATCAACGATCATTGTTATGAAATGATTGATCGTATATGACTTTTGTAAATCTCACTATGCTCACTCAAGCGATCTTCCATTTCACTACCATCGGAAATATAATATTTGCCATTTTCTCCCATTAAATTTCACCGCGTGCCGTCATCTTTGCAGGAGCGCAAAGATGACGGCACTGTTCATGATGACTAAAACAACTAGAAATACAAAAATAATTAATAAAAATAACTATGCAAATATGGCACAAAAACACTACCATCGTGGAGGACGTTGGGTCATATTCACCCTTTTTGTTGTTTTTGGACGTCTATCTTCTTGCGCAGGCGTCGGTATAATGGAAAACGGGTGACTATTAGTGATAGTGACAGCTACTTAGACGTTCAAAAACGTACATCCGCATGACAAAGGACTACAAACGCTTAAAAATGAGCAGGGTCATATTGACCACTCCCTCCCGCAGAAATCGCAAACATTCGCCACGGAAATTTGTAGTTGAAGGTTTCCTACCACGAGACACACCCACTTACCCAACAACAGATTAGCAGTATTGTGTTTGTGGATAGCTCGGGCGTTGCGGCCGGGCGTTACCGCGTATAATATCGCTCCACCCTAGTCTTACGGCATAGTGGGAGCTTGGTGATATATTACGGTGACTATTTCAACATAGAGTTAGTTAGCCCAACTCCGGAATTTGGGCAAGTTTCCGCGGCTCCAGTTTGGTTACAGTTGCAATGTGAGGTTTCTGCGAGATATTTAACTGAAGTTTAACCATAGCGCAAAAACATAGTTGAGGAAAATGCCGCTTTTGTCTGAACAGCGTGCAGCAGACATACAGTTGATTAACATCTACCGAACGAGTGTATGGCAGTTCGGTGGCTCTCTTGTCCCGCGTCCCCCTCACGATTGCCCTCTCTAGACGTGCCCGTTGGCTGATGACTGCCCTCTACCAAGCCCCGCCTACTTTATACTCCAGCCAATAGAATATTAACGTAATATAGCACAGCCAATAAGGCGTGGCATATTCACTCCGCTTCGGCAGCTTCCCCTTTGCGCAATCGCTCTAGCGTGGAGCACGACATTGTCTGCTCTGATTGGCTCAAACTAGTTGTTAGGATATCGGGGCCTGTCAAGCAAGTGTTACACCGGGAATTTGTCGATTGTAAAAACTTGCAAAACGTGAAATTCTTCCTATCGATTTTGCACTTTACACCAAATATATTTTGGTTTAAAATCGATTGTATTTGCCATTTTATGGTAACCTGTTCTGTCAGCTGTTGTCTGCATGTGTCACAATAAGTGAAAATGTACCCAATTAGCGGTTAAGGGGTTGTCGTCTACAAACTGTAGCTACCGTTTCAACGCGATTGGTCAACTCATATTGCTGTGTCGCATCCAGAAATATTATAAATCCTTATACAATCTCGTACCCCCCGTCAACAGTGGCCAATGTATGAAAAGAGACGAATCGTTTGATCGAGCTCGAAAACTAACAAAACTCTTACTAAGGGTACTCGATCATTCAAAAAAGTCGTTAAAAAGCACATTTCAAGTGTATATTCTCTCTATTTCATAGGAATAACGTCATATATTGTTTTGGCTCGCTTTCTAGCAATATTTTTAATAATTACGTAAAATATTAAACTTTTTGCATAGGCATTTTTACATAGCCCTACAATAAAATAATCTTGCAGAAATCTTACTAAATTTAGTATACATTTTTTCAGTATAAAAGCAAACTGGATCCGCTGAAACACGTATATAAATAAAACATACCGTAGCTCAGTATACATAAGAGAGATAGTCGATTGAAGCAGCGTAATATCTACAGAGTGGTACTAAATCTGTATGGTGGCCGGTAATTTAATTTTTTTGCGGTCAATTTAAGTCTTGGTTTCTTTAGCCACAAAGCTTAAGGTTTTCGGGTCTACGTTTAAAATTTTTTCCTGTGTTTCAAAAGACATAATAAGCTATGGAGAGATGGAGTAATATTAACAGTTTATATTGATACTTTATATTATCTGTTTATAATATAATTCTTCCGTAGTTTTTTTATGGGATTAAGAATTCGTGACGTCATAAGTTGTGATAGCCAACTGTGTCAAGACTCCAAGAACGACTTTGCTACAACTAACGCCATCTATCATCAACGAGCGTAATATGTGTGAAAGAAGCCGGTGAAAGAAGCCCATCTCTCTCGACTATCGATCCCCGCTACGATCTATACGTTTTAAACTAATTAAATTGTTATTTTCGAATTATTATTGTAAAAGTCGAATTAAACTACATAAAACTAAGATATTAAAGTAGCTTCATTGGAGTATCACCTGGATACCTACCGTAGCCTGCACAAACTGATTGAATAAGAAATGATTTTGTTCCGCCCATTTGAATCTAAGGAGATTTTCTTACATGACATGTCCTCCGCTTTTACGCAATAAAAACCTTGTTATTATTTATGAATGATATCAACAGCGCAACTGGCGAATTAGAAGGTATATTGCAAGTTCAAAATTCTGCGCAATAGAAGCCAGGCGTCATGTAGTCTATACTGATTATCTTGGCTAAAAAAACCACTGTAAAGTCACAGATGTTTTAAGAATATCCTCCTTAGTTTCCGGAGACGTAGAGGATTTCTAAGTGAAATATGCCAAATTCTTTTACTTGGTCTGTATCCGAAATTCCGAGACTCTGTCGCTGGTCCCTCGAGCCGGATTTACTGTTTTCGTGTTTGAACGAATCAATAACTGTCTATAAAACAATACGTTGGTCTTCTTTCTGAGTAATCTGAATTCGAAACTTTTTATCTGCAAATTGTCTCTCTGCATTGACGCACACCTATTACATACACAATAGTTTGTCAACCTTATTTTGCTCACTGTCCACCTGAGATTTAATGCGCTCTCAATAATTTCACCTAATTTCACTGTGTCTTCTACTGCTCAAGTCTCAAATGCCACGGGAGTGCGTTATTCATATTGAGAACCCAAGATATAAACGAATCATTGTGAATTTTCTCGAAAAGTTTTCAAGTGAAATTTTCACCAAGCTGAGGAGTTTTCTAACTCCAGCTTATTGTATACAAGTGAAGACAATATTAAAATGGTGTGTTTCATTTTTTATTGCAACTATAGAGCAAGCATGAGGACCGTCAAACTCATATGTCCTTTTCTCTCTTTATGAATATCTGTGAAATTAATCCATTCGTGTCTGTCCTTTGATCTCTTTAAGAATACCTATTATGTAAAAATAATCGTCGGTGGCGTAGTGCGTAAGAGCGTCGTCTCCCACCCGGGAGGCACTGGTTCTATCCCCGCCACGTACCAATGTGCTTTCAAATTTTGAATTAATATGTACGTTTAATCGACGCTTTTACGGTGAAGGAAAACATCGTGAGGAAACCTGGACACACCTATGAAGATATTCTTAGGTTGTGTGTGCAGTTGACCAACCCGCACTTGGCCAGCGTAGTTGACTAAGGCCTAATCGCCCCTAATGTGGGGTAGGCTCGAGGCAGAGGTGGGGACATTTTACTGGGTGTAAAAGACATGAACAGTCAAACGAGAACCATGTATTCTATACATCAAAATAAGACATATTTCAAAAAAAATATTGCTGGGAAATGATTTTTATTTTTTGGTGAAAAAAATAAATAAATTTGTACCGCGCAATGTAAAGGGCTCAACTCGCACGCAACTCGCAAAACCGCGATAATTTTGCCAGACGGCGGCCCCGTTCATTAGTGTCCGTGCGCATCGAGTGAGCTACATTGAACGCTAACGTTTTGAAGCCATTTTTTGTTATGAAATACTAAAAAAAATTATAATGTTTCTTTGGACAATAATTAAGAAATAACGTATAGAATACGTTTTCATAAAAAAATTAAAAAAAAAATTATGACTTTGACCTTCAATAAAATCGTAACTATCAATTTCCCAGGTATAGTCTAAAGGGAAAAAAATGTTATGATGGTGAGCAGAATACATGGTTCTCGTTTGACTGTTCATGTCTTTTACACCCTGTATGAGCTGTTGATGATGATGATGAAAAATAAGCGATTTTTGTCGATTATGTCAGAGTCCCTGGTGTGCTGATTCGTCAGGTGGCAGTAAATATAGTTCATTTGAAAACCCGTATAAAAACCCGAAAGAACCTCGAAGCGCAAATGTTCAGTACGTTTTCAGTAATGCGACCACCACAAGATGTAGTACCACTCTGTCTATAACATAGATAAAGGATCGTGACCAGATGCCGCAACTCAAAGGTTAGACCACTTTTAAAAAACCACTTATAAATAACAAAGCCAGGCCTAAGTGTTTCAAAATGGCCGACTTTAATGTAACATATCTAAAGCTTTGAAAGCGTTGCATGCTACGAGATACGCCGATAGGCAAAAGCGCTTCAATGGTGAAGGCGGAATGTAAATAATTCGAAAGAAGGGATTAGGTTTTTTACTAATGAATTTTCTTTTCAGCGTTTTTGTTCGATTTTTGTTTGAAGCGCGCTAAGATTTTGATTCTTATTACTAGAGTAATAAGTTTTATATTAATAAAAGTTCTCGGGCGAAGTCTTATATAGATTTTCAACGTTATATCTGCAATATAAAGTATGACACCTCAAATGTGGAGTTTAAGTCTTATGCTGTAAGTTCATTTTGCGATAACACACTATTTTGTTTTATTGTTAAATTCTTCTTACAGCATATATTTTTAAGAGCTACATTTGAATGTTAATTTAAGTATTACTTGTAGGGTTTCGAAGAACTAACTAAATTTTCTTTCATCTACCCGCTTTTTTGTAATTGTAGATATTGTTATTTATTTAAAAAAAATCTTAGCGCGCTGTTTATTTAAATAAGTTTTTGAGACATTGAAAGAATCCCAAAATAATATTGTTAATTAAATATCTCTTTAAAGACAGACATTTGAAATTGTTTCCTTCTAGAAACATTACATATAGATCAATCGCTACAGATACACATAATCCTATTTATACAGTGGCTAATATTTTATAGATAATAGAAATTAAATTTAATGAAGTTCTAAGCACTTTTAGACCATCGCATAATACAACAATTTATTACCATAGTTGTTATCTTAATACATATAAATTACGTGTCACGTTGTTTGTCCGCGATGGACTCCTAAACTACTTAACCGATTTTAATCAAATTTGTACACCGTGTGCAGTTTGATCCAACTTGAGAGATGGATGGTTTTTATCTTGATAAGTAGTCATATTTTTTTTTACTGCAAATACAATGTTATAGGTCAGTAGTATAAAATTACCACTGCAACGCGTGGCCGGGACAGCTAGTTCAACAAACAATTCATGGTACTGTTAAGTGATTTGATCCTGAAGTGAAAAACATTAATATTTTATAATTTTAATCTATATTTGTCATTAGAAAGGGTGAAGCTCATTTCAAATAAATTCAGACCCACTGTACTCCAGACGATACCGCTAGTGGTATAATGGGTATTGGAGTACGATACCACCGATTAATATTGTTGTGAAAAACCTATAGTAGATCAATGAAATCTCGCTTAATTCTTCATACATTTCTGTTGATAAAACGAAAATATCGCGTGTTAAAAATAACATAAACGGTATACTTCTATGAAAAATAAAAGAATATAGATTCAAATAGATTAAACGACCTCCAGTAAAATAGAATTCTTGCTGGTGTTACATAGAAAGTTATTGAAATCAGGCATCGATATTGATCGCAATAATAAGTATTCGATACCTATCCACAATATCGCGCGATTATTAATTTAAATTGTATACCATATCACATTGTGTTTGAGATGACATTCCTTTATCAAAACTGTGAGGATTGTAATAGTAATTGGTAAGCTGGTTGGTATCATGAAAGCTTTTCTTATTACACTAAAAAATGTACTAACTCAATTCTGTGTTGCACAATCAAGAAGTGGAATTGATTGAACAGTCCTTCATTCAGAAGAGGTGTGAAGTAGCACCTTTGCAAGTGCAAGGCGAGGGTGGCTAGTCTTATCACATCAGACCCTCGGTCGGTTAAAACACTATTATGTAGGATATGTCACTAGAACATTCTGTAAAGTGGTTGTACTCTATTACTGTCTCTAGATTGACAATTGTCAACAGATTCGATATTTCTTCAACGGTAAAATAAAGCTATAACACAGTATACCAAGAACAGTAATACGTCTTCATACAAACTGGCCGCTATCCATTAGAATGTGTGCGTGCGTACTCTGCGCACGCACTGTGACATAAAAATATGGGGGCATAAGGTGGCTGTAGTGCGAGCCGCGCCGTCTCGGTGTGATCGCGCGTTTTTTTGTCATTGCACATTCTCTCGCCACTCGTTCCCGCTCGCCACATTTACGATAGCCATAGCGTCAACGCAGAGTAGGCTAATAACTCGCCGATAGCCCGCAGATAAACTACTTTTCTTGGAATACTGTGGTAATAACGAGGACAGATGTTATACTCGAAATGGTCCAAAAATCCGGATGTAGATTACTCAGAGTTCTGGGGGCTTAGACAAGTGGCAATCATTTCATAACGATAAGATATCGAAATTCGTCATCATCGGCCATATTGACTGGTTATCTACAGCGTCTTAGCTTTCGCTACCAATTTACTTAGAGCTCCGATTGGCCACGGGATTTAACAACGGTTTAAATCAATCGCATACATTTTGTTCTTACAGAGGTTCATTATCATTTCTATTTGTTACTTTGTCTACAAGCCCTGAAAACGTATAATAGATTTGTATATTTTTTTATAAACTGTATGAAAGTATTTATGTATGTCTGTAGCGAAACAAGACGATCTTAATAAATTAAATAAAGTTGATTATTATAGTAGAGATAAATAGATTATTATATACATTATCGTGAAGGCAAACCAATGTTATAGACCGTTTAATTTTAATTCAAAGAGAAACCTATATCTGTGATAAGAAGTTTTTCTCCCTAATTCCAGCTTCTCCCTTCCTTGTTAGTACCACACGTGTTGGCTTACTTTGTCACCGAGAACAGTACCCCTACTATGAGTTTGTTAGTTCTGGAGCTCGATCAAACGTATCATCTCCGCCCACTAGCGCCTCTAGCGTAAACTATCAGAAACAGTGGCCAATATAGGAAAAGGGGCGATACGTTTGATCGAGCTCGAAAATTATCAAAACTCATTCTAAGAACTCTTTTCCATGTCCCGCAATCAGGAAATGGAATTGTCCGCCAGCACACGTGTCCCTTACAGCACTTGTGTCATTCCAAAGA
Source organism: Elophila nymphaeata (assembly GCA_955850985.1). Classification (NCBI taxonomy): domain Eukaryota; kingdom Metazoa; phylum Arthropoda; class Insecta; order Lepidoptera; family Crambidae; genus Elophila; species Elophila nymphaeata. The sequence goes on from OY039093.1 coordinate 6,539,193, forward strand.
GGTGTTAAGAGTGTAGCCAAGGCAACGGTGGTAAGAGAGGGCGTATATTATCCCTGGCACTGACTTTATTTGCATTTCTTACCAAATGAAAGGATGTAGTCATTTGCTATGAGCCGCCAGAAACCCCCGACTAGTTAGGACCTCAAACAAATCCTCAATACTTTTTCATCATCATAAACAGCCTTTATAATTCGACCCACTGCTGGGACACAAGGCCTTTCCTTGTCATCGAAAGAGGTTCAGGCAGTAGTCCACCACGCTTGCCCAATGCGGATTGGTGGACGGAGTATAAGGTGATCAATACCCCTTTGCTGATCCATTAGTCGCCTTCTACGACACCCATTGCATATAGATGGGAGGATATGGGGTGATGCTATTCTACTCTACCGGCACGAACCCAAATACGATACCTTTCCTGTAATTCGGTGAGGAGTTGGGTACTGTAGATATTGTGGTGATATACGTGGTGCTCCATCGCGCGTGTGAGAGCGTGCGTGGTGGAAGGAAAGGGAAAGAGCACGCATCGTACGTGTAAAATGCACACGCGTTAGTTTCGCGCAGTCTATCTAGCCTTTACATGGCTGCCATTTCCGTTATCTGAAACGAACACGAGTAATCGCGCCCGAGAGATTGTAGGCTTAAACAAACTGTGGTTGGTGGTAGGACTTGACCAGAGCATCCCTGTCAAGAATTAAAAATAAACTGCTAAAAAATAGTCGCGCGTGATTGAGCGTGCAGCCTTTCCCGTGTGCAGTCATGTAGGCTTCTGAGAACGCGCGATAGAGCGTACGTGCAAAGGCAGCTAAGGTGCATGTATCTACGCAGAGTCATGTTATTGCTCACCCGTTACATTGTACTCGTTGCAAGTTTATTGTACTTATTGTTAAGTATATAGAGTCTATATTAACAACAACATTCTCACATTCATGTATTTAGACTGATATTAAAATAGATCAATACAACTTATACTATACAGTATACATACATAAATCACGCTTGTAATCTCAAAAGTGGTTGAGCAAAACTTTATTTGGTTACACATAAATCCACATCTGGCATTATGAACAGCGCAGTGTCTCAAGATAGTGACATGTAGTCATATTATCGCATAGACGAAAGGGGCATTAAATCTAAAACTAACTGAAGCTTCAGTGAAGCATAGAATAAAAGTCAACACGGCAAAAATCTAACGTTACGTTAATAGATTGGCGTTGAAATGAATCAGGCGAGACCAAAAACAAGATGCACCAAAGTGCTAGTAATGCGCATGCGCTGTCCTTTCAAACTGACTAACAGGCCGACCTAGGCCGCTAGCGTGTACGTGAAATGGTCTCGTCTATCTGTCTCGCTCTAATATACGCGTTAGTATACTCTTTCTCTTTCACAATGTCCATGTACAGTTTCTAAATCTAGCTTAAAATATGGTTACGTTTTTTCTAGTTTTCAATATGGCCTCTAACATTGGTTTTCCTTCAAAGAAATTTAGGCGAAAATAGCTATTAAACGGAAGACGGAAATCGATTTCAATTACTGTAACATAATTTAATTTTTACATTGAAATTTAACACCAGAAGATTGTTTTCGGAAACATTTCTTTGGCATCGCATGTTTTTCTCTACTAGCAGATGATGATTCTGTATATCTAATTCATAAGTTAACTAAAATTGAAGCAAAGATAATCATGAATAAATAAACTCTTAAATATATTAGAGTGGTCGTTTCCAAGGTGCGGTGAGCAATGTGTAAATCGGGTTCGAATCCCGGCACATGCAAATGTTATAATGTTATACGAACATATAAGAGGGTTGTTTATATGTTCGTATATATTATATATGTTTATACGTTTCGCACTTAATGTAAGTCAATTTGGGCTAAGCTATAACTAAAATAATCTAAAAGGACTTTAAGCAGATAATAAGGGCTATTTTTGAATGTAATATTCAATGAATATAAAATAGTTTCTCCCCAAATTAGATAATATTTGCGTGACGATTGCTTTTAGTGTTCTGTTGTGTGACACAGTTTCGGGTTCGACGCCCGGCCAAAAAAATGTCTGATATAAAACGCTTTTTGATGAATCTGCAATGCCAGCATGGAAATATCGGTAAACTGAATTGACAAAAATAGATTGGATTGTATTGTATCTGTGTGTTTGTTGTTTATGTTTATTTGCTTAGTATCCATATTATAGACATATAGATTTTTATAGGTTAGGTGTAAATGTGGGTTCAAATCCCACATTTAACTAAATAAAAAATTTAAAAAAATATATGTTGATATTCTAATTTAGAAAACATAATTAGTATGATTTAAAAACTTTAAACCGTTTAGAATGGATGAAAGAAAGCGCCCTTAATGCCATAGAAATAGAATAACTCACTCGGTTTCCGTCCGTCCGACAACTAATCTTCTCTCTTTCAGCGTCTAATCTCTCTTTCACTCCACAGGTTCTAATATACCGTTCTCTTTTCAGCTTCTAATCATTCGTTCTCTTACAGATGCGGCACTCGTTACTCGAGATAGATTAGTTAGGTTACGTTCTGATTGGCCGTTGCTATGGAGACGGGGGGAGTTAAATTTAAACAAATACAAATATAGATGCAATAAGATAGTTTGATTTGGCCTTTTTTGAACGTAATTTTAAGCTAACTGATAGTAAAAGATACTTTATTTACGCGGTTTCGCTCGCGAGTTTTGGAAAATCCTTTCTTAGCGGATGCCTACGTCATAATCACTATATCCGTGCTAAATTTTAGAGCAAGCGATTCAGTTTGAGCTGCGTTGATAGCCTTTTCTATATATAAAGATTGAGGCTACAATTCTCTCCTCGTCTCCACACAACGAACAGTCGAATATCACCCAAAACCGCGCCAGGTATAGCCTCTTGTTAACCTCAGACCTCATTCTAGGCTAAAGTGGAGTTCATCGCGCTCCTCAAAGAGAAGGCAGTGGACCGGCACGCCCGTTGGGCAGACGTCAAGAAGAAAGTGGACTCTGAAGCCAAGTACAAGGCTGTGGAGAGCAGTTCCCTGAGAGAGGACTACTTCAGGGAGTACTGCAAGCTAATCAAGGAGGAGAGGAAGAAGGAGAAGGACGGGAAAGAGAAGGGTGAGTTGTTTTAACTTTGGTATTCACAAACAATTCTTGTCTGAGTAAAATTATTTTTTTGAATTGTTTCTTCTTTTGATGTATAGAATACATGGTTTTTGTTGTGGACTGTATTCGAATTTGTAGATATGTTGTATTGTGTTAAGGAAGGTTCTTCTTGTTTCTTTAGGAAGTAAAGGTCTCATCGGTAGTTCACTTAATTTATTGTAAAACACATTTGTTATATACATTTTATACCTATTGCACTTATCGCTAGTCTCAACGAGCGATTCAACTTTCAACCTTGAGTTCGAAAACGGGAGGGTATATCGGACGGAGGTATCGCAGTTAGCGACTGGTAGACCGATCGCAGCGCGCTGTCCTCTACAGTTCTCGTTTGACTGTTCATGTCTTTTACACCCTTATTTTTTTCTTACGCTCACATCAATTATCTAGCCCAAATATTAAGTATTATTAAGAACTTGTGTTTTGGATACTAGATAACGGACAAATTTAATATACATAATGGTATAGATATTTTTATAAATAAACTTAAATAAATACATAAACAACCATGACTTGTAAACAATATTCGTGTTCATCACACAAATATTTGCTCCTACCAGTACTCGAACCCGGACTGCTTGATGTGTAGGCAGCGTTACTGATCACTCCACCACGACGGCTTAAAAAACTTTGCTATGCTATATAAGGCACTACTCAATGCGTTCCATATGGCAAGCGTTTTGAAGTCTCACAGTGGACGCCCAGGGTCGTAAAAACAGATTCATAGACAATATTTGAGTGGGTATCGGCACTATGCGTAGTTCAAAATGAACGCACAGCTAAGGTAGTGGCGCCCGTTTTCACAAACAATACTTATCATAGTTGAAACAATGCTATGCAAAATAAGGCATTTCTCAGTGCGTGCCATACATATGGCAAGGATTTTGAAGTCTCACAGTGCGCGTGGACGCACTGGGTCGTAAAAACCTATTCTTAGACAATTCTTAAGTGGGGATCGGAACTATGCGTACTCTAAAATGAACGCACAGCTTAGGTAGCTAGCTATATTACACAACGCACAGGTCGAGATGTAAAAACCAACGTCCAGATGTCAAAAGTTTAAAGCTTAGAGTACTAAAACTTGGAGTACCTTTCACTCGAAATGAAGTGTCAGAACCCAAAATGAAACAGTGCTGAATGAATTCATTAATGAACCGATCCAACAGTGTTGGATATCGGCTTTCGGCATCTTTCACTCTCACTTGAAATGAACGACAAATGAACAGTCTGGACTGAGAGAACGTTCACACTGATTCGGCCATTCGTCTTGTAGAAGAAAACGTCACGGCAAAATGGCCTCTTTCAATATTGAAAGAAAAGAGGAAGTGAATGTTCCTTTCTATTTCATTTAAGTTCCACCGTGTAAACATGGAATGAAATAAAAATAAAGCATTCACTGGAGTGAACATTCATTCGAGTGAACCGACTGATATCATCTTTACAGAAGGCACACCTTTCTCCCATAGCGGTTGGCAGACTTTTCACTTGCTATGATCTTCCTTACATGTTTTTTTCGCTTTGTTTGGGGAAGGTGCTGGGCTAATAAAGTTAGGTCAAGTATGTTAGCTTTAGATACGTTCGTTCTGGTGACAAGGCGCACGTAAAATGCGCCGATCCCAGAGCGCCCCCTTAAGGCCTTAGGAGGGTGCCGGTGAGTTTTAGCGGAATAGGACCAGCGTGCGGTATGGTCCGTAACTGGATTTCCCATCGTCACAAAAAAATGGTCTAGGTACGTTACCAGTGCGCTGAGTCTGCTTCCAGGGTGTAGGGGTGTATCCAGAGTCACTAGGTAGGCAGGCACATCTGATGGCACTAAGTCAGACGCGGGTGTATTGTGGCATACTTCATGAGTAATTTTTTCGGTCTGTCAAGCGTCGGGAGTCAATGTCGGGAGACAATGGTAGACATTGGCAACAGAACGAACACTGTGGAGGAAAACAGTGAACACCAAAGTATTGGATTTTGAGGTGAAGCGTAGAGCAGAGCTTGATGCTCGGCGAAACGAACTCAAGGCCCGACCACCTGTGGCCATTCATTATAATTACGTGCGAGGGGTGCTGACTTGCAGTGAATGTGATCGTACATTTACTGAAAAAATTGGTTACGTCAGTCACCTGAGAGCACACCAACGAAGCTCTCAATAGTTATATCTAAGTCGCTGTGGCCGAATACGGTCGGGATATACATATACTTAAAAGTTGGGAGGTGACAATTAAGAGCGGGTTAGGTAGCTAGGTAGATGTATGGGTATAGTACTGATAGTTTGGGTATATAGATATGGCATTTTGACTTTTCTAAACACGCTTTATCTACTGTCATTTGTCCTCATACTTTTACGAACGTTCACGCAGTTCTTCCCGTCTGGCATCTCCTGTCACTTCCGGTTCCTATATCTATCCTTTTCATCAATCTATTTTCAAGCAACCTTTCTATGTGGCCGAACTATTTGAGTATCCCTTTCTCAATTCTTGTCCCTACTTCTTTCAAACCGTATCTCTTAACATGTCATTGTATAACCTGTTATCGTCATAACAGCCTTTTTATATCGACCCACTGCTGGGACACAAGGCCTCTCCTTGTGATCGAAGGAGGTCTAGGCTGTAGTCCACCACGCTTGCCCAATGCGGATTGGTGGACGAAGTAGAAGGTGATCAATACCCCTTTGCTGATCCATTAGTCGACTTCTTCTCGTCTGCTCAGATAAATTTTTCAGCCCTTCTGGCAACCCAGGTTTGTCGCGTGGCTCTCCGCCACTGCGTAGACAGTCCCCTCACACACATGCGTTCGGCCCCGCTATGGTTTCCGTACGCGCTTCCACGCATATGCCCTAGTCTATATGTCTAGGGCAGCGTGTGCACCTCCCTCTCTCCTGAGGGGGTGGCTGCTTCGGATAGTCTTATAGCCAATTTGGCAATAGGCAATAAGGGGGTGTTTAGTCAGTAAAAGTTTGACATAACCCTAGGGGCCGGTCCTTAGGGTATCCATGAGGATTCACCTCCTCCTTCCCTCGCTTGTCCGGAAGGTTCTTCTGTCTGTCTTCGCTACTCTGTCTTTCGCTCCTCCCGTGGGCGAAGGAAAGGGAAAGCAGGGGGGGGGGGGGGGGTCAGGGGAGAAAAACATCGACTTCTACGACACCCATTGGAAGATTGGAAGATATGTGGTATAACCTGTCGCTCAATGTTATCTTAGCCACGCTCCTCAGGGTCTCATTTCTATCGCATTTATTCTACTGACATGCCTCTTCTCCCATACCCAACTTTCACTTCAACACATCAAATGGGATCAGCACACCGTCATCATAGCCAGTTGTGCCTTTTTATACACCTCTGAGTACTTATTAATTTCCCAAGAAATGTTAAAAAGATGTAAATTTTATTTTGTGTAGTTTTGAAAATTTTCTAAATATGATTAAGTTATGCTGTCACTTCACGTGGCTGTATTTGTCAAATGTTTAAGCTGCATCTCTTTCATCTATACATAGTATAATATGAAGTCGCTCTTTTTATATCTGCGTGTAACTTTCAAATTACGCAATGGATTCCAATGCGGTTTTCAGCATAGATAGCGTGCTTCAAACGGAATGTATAAAACATTCATATTATACATAGTAGAGAATAGAAAAATTCTGTATATACTATGGTATAGAGATGCAGCAGAAATTTTTGACAAATACGGCCACGTGAAGTTCCAGCATTATGGATCCTTCTATATAAAATATTCGTGCTTGGGGTACATTTGCCACCAGGTAAGATGAAAGCGGAGAGCTTCCCTGTTCAATAAAAATCAGGTCTCCCTTTGACTTTCTGGTATACCGGAAACAACTCAAAAGTTGATAGAAAACTTATATTTTGATGTCATACATGCATGTTAAATTTGGCTGCAATAAGTTTAAGCATACTAGAGTTATAGTGCTAACGTACAGACACACAGAGACATAATTCCAAAAACGGTATTTGGACTCGGAGAGCTCCTAAACGTGTAAATCCGTCAAAATCTCGAGGTCGACTTTTTTGACGATTACAAGACTTCCACTATACTACGTATACGAGAAAGTAAAAACGATGATATATTTAAATGGTTTCCAGAACGTGACCGCAGCAGTAAAAAGGACAAGAAAGACAAGGACCGCGACAAGGACAAGGAGAAAGAAAAGGAGAAGGAGAGGGATAAGGATAGCAAGAAGAAGAGGGAGAAAGAGGTAAGTGATACTCTTTTACTACGTAGCGGAGATTAGTTAACTTTTTAAAATATACAGGATCGCAGGGCGTGTTCAGATTAGCGTTATTTCAACTTCCTGAAACTCGTTTTTAGTTAAGAAAATTTATATGTGAAACTGGAAGTCACACCACCAAAAAAAAAGAAAAGTCAAAAAATTTTACCTCGAAACCGCTTACTTTCTTTTTGTCTCTTTCTAACCCCTAGGCGGACCAAGAGCTAATCTAAGTTAGTTAAATTTAGCTAGGATGGCTGATGCAGTTTTTCATACTTGTGTGCAGACTGCAAACTATGCAAACTAAGGCAGTAAGTATGAAAAACTGCGTATGCGAACTAAACTAACTTAGCTTAGCTCTAGGTCTGCAACCCGCTCTAGGCGTGTCACGTGACCGTCTAATACGTCGTACGTACGTACGTCATGATATTACTTGTGTTATGAGTTAGAAAGAGAGGTAGGAATTAACGGTTTCAAGGTCAAATTTTTTGGCTTCACTTTTTTATTGGTAGTATGGCTTCCAGTTACACCTATAAATTTCTTGCTTTTAGTATATATTTTTGATATACGTACAACCATAGATTATGTAACTGTAGGTCGCCAATGTGAAAGAGAAAGAGCATACTAACTCGTATATTAGAGCGAGATAGATAGACGAGACCGTTTCACGTACACGCTGGCGACCTGGTCGGCCTGTCAGTTTGAAAAGACAGCAACATGTACAGTCAACAGCTCGTCGGGCTATACAAAACTGTCAAATTTCTCCAAACGATTTTCAACCTAAGACTATTTAATATAAAGTGCATAATCGATTGGGGAAATTTGACAGTTTGTGGCTGGTGTCTGTACATAGTGCAGTACTATTTGTTACGCACACATGCGCATTACTCGTACATTGGTGCAATTTTTTAGTCTCGCCCGATTCATTTCAATGCCAATCTACTTAAATGTAATTATGCATACAGCTTATAGAAAAGCGAGGAGTCTCATTTCCTTTTCTTGATCTATGGGCGTCATGTTAATTCGGATAATTTTAAAAATATGTTCAGTGATATTAAAATATTTCTTAATTATGGATGAAACTTTTTACTTTAACTATAGTGAAATAGACTTGTAAACGCATCTCTTGGAAGTTAGGTGTTTTAGGTGTGAATATGCTGTAGGAAAATAAAATATTTGTCGAAATTATTGATAGCTTTAAATTTATTGTACTGTCATTTTGTTGAAGACTAAATAGTTGCTGTAAAATATACTCAATTAATTTAAATTTTAGGATACAAACGTTCTACGGAAGTGTAACAGCCGTTCGTTTGATGTTGTTACGATTTGAACGTAGACGTAGACTAGCGTAGAATACTACGCGTATTCCCGATTGTTGTACGTAAAAATACTGAAATATAACGCTAATCTGAAAGTTCACGCAAAGTGTTAGTAACATCTCATACATAAATCTAATCGCTATATCCGTCGAAATGTCCGCTCTCGTCGTTATTTTTATCTTCTTGTGGTGATAAGTTATGACACTGACATAGTGGGCATTCCAACTCGAACGACGTAATTTGGCAACTCTTGTCGCACAACAATGGAATGTCACTTTGAGGGTACGACCCATACTGCCAGATGTGGCTTTATATGTAACCAGATGCTACCTAAACTTCTGCTCACGAAAGGGGTCCTTTCGTGATTAAATGTATGTATTTTTTTCAGTGCATTTTTCTAGTATAAATGTATGTAGAAAAAAGTATGAAGGTATTCGGAAGCGCCCGCGGCTTTGCTCGCGTTAGGCTCATAGCAGACGACGGACTTTTTGTCTGTTCCAGTCGGCGACATGATCTCTATTACAAACCGCATAAAGGTGAAATTAGCCTCTTATAAAAAATACACAACCTTATTCTCTTAGTAATAAAGATCACTTCACGAACTGAAACGGACAAAAGGTCCGTCGTCTGCTATGGGCCTTGTCGGTTATCCCGCCAACAAGTATCCTATGTCATTCCCAGGCTTTCAAAATATCTCCATGTCAAATTTCATCAAAATCGGTCTGGAGACGTATTTTTGAATCATTAGAATTCCACTCGTTTCCGATATTCTGCCAGTAGAAATGATGAAAAAAAATATATCGAGATCAAATGACTGACAGTGACATTACTTGACAATTAGTTGACTCTTGCTATAGCGTGCTCGCTCGCACCTCTAGTTGGTATGAGCGAGCGCGCTATACCAATACTTAGTAGAAACGAGGGGCTGGCAAAGCCCCCCTCAGTCCGCTCCTGCGATTGACTGCGTTCGGATAGGTTTTTTTTTTAATAAAATTCTAAAATAATTAGTATCTCAGAAACGGTTCGCTTTCAGATAGTACATTCCATAGTGAAATCGACTAGTATTGTACTCTTCTATCTCCCCTTAACGGTTCCGCCACTAATTATTAATCCACCGTCTATAGATTATTTAAGATTAGTAAAAGAAAGGTATATTTTCTCTTTCTATTAGATTAGAATTTGACTTTCGACTTGAGATGTTACTAATGCTTTTCAAAATGATCCTGTGAATATTTTTTATACTATACCAAGCGGGCATCTACCCATGCTAACATAAGCCACATATACTGTAGTGTTATAAAAAAAATTAAATTACAAAATTTTCCTATAAAAATACTGCGCTGAGTGAAACAAAATTTCAAAGTTAATTTCACAATTTTAGGTTTGTTGATAACACCACGCTGTTTATAATAATATGATTATGTTAGCATGGATATTAGATGTTAACTTTTACAATTTTCTAAGTATATTTCACACGATGTGTCGTGTTGGTGTTTTTACAAACCTGCTTCGGACTTGGCGTGTTTTTGTTGTATTTATGTAACATATACATACGCGAGTTAACACTACACATATGTAGTGTTGTCTTACACATCTGCTTTTTTGTAAAAAGAAACCACTTTACCACACAAAACGTGTTTTATTTATCAACCTCTTTTAGTGTTATAGTTTTTTATGCTCTTGCGTTTTATGTGTATTAGTTGTGTTTATTGAGTAATCGAGGGTGAATGTTAATTAAAGAAATTAACTACAATTCATATTAGCACCTCCGCTGATATTTATCAGTATTTTAGATTCTGGGGGGGGTAAAATATTGTTGTTAAGATTGATTTGCCTTTGGCATATCGTGTTTAGAACTCCTTATTTGTCAACAAAAAACTACTACTGCTTTACAAAACCCCCATTATTATCCCTTCCAAATACTCAAAATACACTGGGCTGCAAAAAAGGGTCGGTACCTGTGACGTCACGGGCCGAAACAACATGGCGGCTAGCGTTTCCGCGCGAATATTTAAAATCGAAAATAAAAGTAGGCTTTTAAGGCATTTTTGGTCGGATAAAATTGAAATAAAAATTTTACTGGTTAGTTACGGCCTCAGGATTGATTTAAACAGTTTTCAAAGTGGTGTAATACCCTATTGTCGGAACACAATAATGCTGTTAACATTATTGGTGGTAGCCTAGCCAGCCAGACGGTCATGAAAAAAGTCCCACCGCCAACCAAACCGATTACAAATTACTCCCCTGGGACTCGAACCCGGGATCTATCGCCCATAGACGATTGTAATTCCCAATAAGTTCCAGTATATTGGATGTTAAAGACAATTTTATAGTGGTTTACTTCTTTTACTAGTGTAATTTGGAATGCAATAAACTATTGAGTAGTTTCCGGGCTTTAAAGGCTTTGGGCTATAACTGACCCGAATTTTTAACGGCCCAGTGTAGAAGCAATGTTTCTTCTTGCAGCAAATTTGGCTCCGATGGACCGCGTATAACGTTTTGCCGATTGTCATGATCTGCGGGGAGTTCCCCCTAACGTGGTGTTACACGCGATGTGTTTCAGTGATTTAACAGTGCGGTATATTCGTTTTACAGTGCGTTTTGTTCGGCGTGCGGAGTGAGAAGATCTTTTGGAGGGTATTGCGCGTCGCTTGCGCCTGCATCGGACTTAGGCTTAGCCAAACAGGACACGCCTAAACGCGTTCCGTTTGCCGAAGCCTTTAACGTTGGCGTGGTTAGAGGAGTCCCCTTTAAACCTTTTTTTAGAACTACCCCCGGCATTGGTTGTGATAAACGCCAATTACTATTTTTTTCCAACTACCCTTTTTATAATATAGGTCACCGCTCACACGTCACCGTTTTAGCGAAATAACGAATGATAGTTCAAATTAGAATCTAAATAAGTACGTTTTAAGATACATTTTACAGTCATACCATTAGTCAACTGGTGATCATTTTAAACTGTCTTTTGCATACGACTTTAGAACATAATTCCTATATTTAGTCTGCTGCTGACTGAGTGCGGAATAACTGAGCGACGACCTTTTGGGTCAAAGTTCATTAACGCAGCGTCGAAGCGCATCGAAGGGTCATTAAATTGATCCTTATATCCAGAACTTAAAGCGTAGAATTTCAATCAAGATAAGAAAAGGCGAAATGTATGCATGTTGTTGTGGAAATAAGACTCAATATGCTACGCAACTTCAATCTTTATGAAACAAAAATATGGCCAGTAACATTCTATAGATGAAAGAATATTTTATATCTTCCGAGTAGTTTTTAGTGTATTCATTACAAACATAAATCTTTTTTCTTTTTCATATAAATTCATGCATTCACATAGAATCACGTTCACGCTAGAGCTAATGCCAATATGAACCATGTAGTAACAGTTTGCCAGCCTCTCGCCTTAGATTGACATTTCGAAGCTGCTTCAGTGCGCTTTGACAATTTGAACATGTCCAGACAGGGTGAATTCATTCGACCATTTGCAAAGAGTTATATTATGTCGTATCTTATCTCCCCAAATGATCACGCGTTGCAAGCTCCTGGACGCAGCGTACTGCGTATCGATTCGCGACGAATCCGCCCTTTCTGGACGCCGTAGGGAAGACTAGGTTTATAAGAAGGTTATCCTTGCGTACTTGTAATATTCCCTCATCTAAACACGCCAACGGAATCATATAGACCCCGCAGAGAATGACACGGCCATGATGATGTAGAACGTTTATCGCCGCTGCCTTCGTGGTGAAGAACCCTTGAAATTCGGGTGATTTCTCAAAATGTACCCAATCGTGTTACCATTAAAGTACCTTGTTGAATAACTGTAATCGCCTTAGCTTAAGTGTTTTGTTTTTTGTTGTCGATTTGCGTTCTACATTGTCTTCGGGTTGTTCAACTCTTTTGTTATGGTGTCGTTTGAGTTTGGAAATGGCGCAATTGCTTCACCGCAGGTGTTGTTAAAAGGTAAAACGCTTTTACGCCATTTCTGAACGGACAGGAATAGGTTTAAGAAACGTGACATCTCACTCATAAATGGATATCTATAGCAGACAGTATTAAACATCTTAAATTAAATAGCTTTTATCTTTCGTGAAATTTTAATTACAAGATGTCTTGAGTAAGTTAAGTCGTCATCATATTGATAAAAATACCGTGCCTTTTTAATGATGGTGTATTAGTGGTAAATATCACAAGAAGGTTCAGGATCAATTAATAATTGCCAAAAAAAACCTTAGTATAACTTTCTGTCTTAGCTACATTATACATAAATTCCTTGCATAAAATGTTATTCAAAATATCATTTAAAAATGGCATTTGGTGTTTCCTCATTTTGATGCTGTCCCTAGAAGTAGATCAAATAATATGTCTTTTATTTTGCAATTCTGGATAAATAATATTTTCTATCGATAGCTCAAGAAGACTAGAGAGATCTGGAACAATTTATGACAAGACAAGATTTTGCTGATATTATTCAATGATAATGAACTTATATTTTTAATAGACAAATCTGGCAATGTTACAAAAGTAAATATGTATAAAGGAGCTATTTAGCATCATCGACGCACTAAATAATCTTGTGTTGTGTACGCACAAATTACGTACGTATACGTTTTATATGTAATTGCATATAATGTTGGATTAGCATCGAGTAATTTTAAAATAGAACTTTTTTTATTATAAATAGGGGTTGATCTCGTATATTATAAATTTAGACTAAGCCTTTCACACAGGTTTCTGATAAGTTCCCATTAGCATTGTCTGACAGATTGATTGTAGTAGAATATACGCACTTACGTATGAACGTATACGTGTGCAGCATATACGTATGTAAATCGTGCGCACACAAATCCAAAATGTTATTTTTTAGTTTCTATGATTCTAAATCGCGCCTTTTTACTACTTAAATCCTTTTGTAACACTGCTGTCAGACTTGATTTACTTTTATTAACAATGTCACCGAATAATTCTAATGAGAGTTTGTATTAATATTATTCTTGTTCTATCCTTAGTCCTCTTGAGTGTCAAATATAGTTTATTGACTAAATATTACGACAAATGCCCCATTTTCAAACAAATTTGAACTATATGACGTGAGTACAAAGATTATAATTGCAATTACGTCTGCTGTAGGTTTCATTGTTGTATCTGAGATGCATTTTTCTATCCTATTCTTCGTATATTTTAAATGAAATGGTTGGAAGTTGATTTGCGTCACAGATTCGATTATTAATGTTTATAATTTTTCTGCTTTTTGTATTTTAAATAAGTTTGTTATATTCACGATGGTCAATGTCCGATGCAGGTTGTAAGGCGACGCGAAAAATTAGCTTTAAGTACAGTCAAAAGCACAACATTCCAGAAGGTTGTTAAGCAAAACTTTGCAAAATAAGCGTTGTTATAAGAGTGCGTAGTTATGTCTGATTGGAAATACCCGCGGATATCTAAAATCGTGTGTCTGTGTGTCCGGATATTTGAGGGGAAATCTGTTTCGGTATCATCTGTAATTCCATTAGGTACAGAAAACATCATATCAAGATGTCAATTGTCAAGTTATTCCATCTATTTTGAACTTTATATCGAACACTTTTAAGGTAAAAAATCGTATCTGGCTAAAGGCCGACGTGTCGTTGCAACACTACTGGTTTCTACGTATGTAAAATCAGGTTTTCTTCTTAACAACCTATATAATTCGACACAAGGCCTCTTCTTGTTATCGAAGGAGGTTTAGCAGTAGTCCACCACGCTTCCTCAATGCGGATTGGTGGACGGAATATAAGGTGATCAATACCCCTTTGCTGGTATTTGCCATTGGTAACCTTCTATGACACCCATTGGAGGATTTGGGGTGGGGCCATTCTACGTTCACACGACACTTCGGCATATAAATAAGTAGAAACTATGTATACGTCTGCGTATAAATAAGTAGAAACTCGTCGTCGAGTCGCGACGACACGTCGCAAGCTACTGCTCCTGCCTAACGTGTTGTCTGTACAATCTGTACGCTTGGAAAGTCAAATTTTAAAGCTCTTCATATCCAGCTACCAGCCTTGCTCTGTGAGGGCAAGAAATTCAGCACGTTTCACTCGGATAATGAGGGTGGGAACTGTGCTTTCTCCAAATGTAAACATTTCAACTTAAAATAACACATTGAAATTTTTTCTGTGGCATTTTAAATGGCTTCACAATATTTTTTTAAAGATGCGTAATAAAGTTAACGAGCAAATTTTTCCTTTAGACGTCTTGAGATGGTTCGAGAAAGCCGCGCAGTTTTCGCAACACAAACGCGTGCGCTTATCAGTACTCAACCGGAGACAAACAGTTATATATTACGCGTGTTCAAGACGATGTTATCGCTATGCACTAAAGTTACTCATGTGGTGCTTTTGACTGTATATCTTAAGTTTGCTCCAAGGAATTATCCGTGATTCAATTATTTGTATTTTTTGTCATAGTAGTTCGTTTCAGTTCCTGCTTAATTAATGATAATAAAACAGGAACCGTGAAATAGAGGATTCAATTAATGTTCTTTGTTCAATTGATTTTAACATTTTTGCGGCAACGCTAGATAGTCGTGAGACATTATGAGCACATTGGGCCGTTTTTTAAAACAATATGAGATGAATATGAATACGTATTCACAAATCGTACATACAGTTGTTGGAACTGCATGCACGTCGTATCCCTTAGAATGATCGCGTATACGCTGGACTTTTTTTTACCTCAGGTTGGGATAATTATAAATATTACTTTCTTGAGATAAGGGTGAATTTGTTATATTAACTTTCAGATTAACGCTTCAATGCACAAGTTGCTCTAGGATAAAATGACCATAGTGTAGTAAATGCTCTGATCTCTGTATTGGTATAAAAAGAATGATTACAAAGTAAAATAAATCAACTGAACAAAGAATCCAAGATAATTGACAATACCACTCAAGAAATCGCGGATAATTCTCTTCAATCTTACCTGGCTATCCAAATTAACTTCTCACTCCGCTTCCAACAGAAAGCCGACGCTGAGGACGACAGAAAACAGCCAACGCCTCCCCCAGACCAATGGGCGGAGATTCTAGGAATACCAGGCGAGCAGAAGGACTCGAAACAGAAGTCGAAAAAGTCCCAAGACAGCACTTCGGAAGTCTCCGAAAAGTCCAGCCAATCGAAATGCACGACGCCAGAGAAGGAACTATCGCCGAAGCAACTGAGATCCTCGAAAAGAGAACAACCTACCCCGGAGAAGAAGTCTCCAATAAAATCGCCGCCGAAGAAACGCAAGGAAGAGTTTGTCACGCCCGCATCGGAGGAGAAGAAGAAGAAGCGCACAGAGAAGAAGAAAGCGGAGAAGACGGACAAGAAAAAGAAAAAGAAGAGTGAGAAAGAATAGTGTTTGTTGTACGTTTTCTTCAAACGTTGAATGGACGCTTCGGTGTTGATTGGTCGGATTGAGGCGATACACAGATCTTGTATGTATTTTAGTGGTTCATAGTGAACGCGAAGTAGGTATAGGACATATTAAATTTATTATCTATTTTTTATTGTTTTAATTTACTTCATACATTATTGGGTTAGTGCCAAAAAACATAAAAATCTTTTAATATTAAAGTACACATGTACGAGTAAAGATATTAATATATTGAGAACGACGATTCACCATAGTCATCCATATTAAGACGTCAATATCTTGTTTACACTTTAAATACTAGATTGCAATGATATTCCACAAATTTGACAGCTTCGCATTCATAGATTCAGAGATCTGCAATGTGAAAAAGAAAGCATATTAACGGGTATATAGACGAAAGCATTTCATGTACACGCTGGCGGCCTAGGTCGGCCTGTCAGTTTGATAAGACAGTAACTGTCAGGCTGTGCATAGTGCATATTTGTCACGCACACATGCTCATTACGCCCGATTCATTTCAATGTCAATCTATTAACGTAAGTAATTATACATCTATGTTGGCATTAGTCTTTTATACATACAATATAACGTTGTGACGTCACATCAAGAGATTTTTTCTCAATTCTTGCCTTCATTATTGTTGTTATTAACAATAATTCTTAATTACGAATATTTTTGTTTAATTTACGTCGTATATTCAAGAGAATAAGTATTTTTTTTTCTTCCTATGAGTATAATTATAATTCTGACTTCATAGATCAGATTTTTAATAGTATTGTTAGTATATGTTCCATACCTATTTCTGCGTTCATTAATATCTCGATATATTATTTATTTATGGCATTATCTTCGCGTAATCAAAATTGTGCCACGAACGATGTTTACCATAACATTTCTTCCTGAAAGTTGTATCGTGATACAATCTAGAATTGCCTTTGGATTGGCCTGTATAAAGCACTGTTTATGACGCGACACGTATACATGTTAGCTGTTTTTTTTGGACCCGAGCTCGGTTGCAGCGTAAGTTAAACGTTGATTAAATAAGTTGTAGTTAGCAAGTCAAATTGGTTAACAAAAAGATGCTGTCAATTTGAATAATTCTCAAGACAAACATTTCCCAAATAGATTCTAGAATGTTTGTATTTTTAGTGGTTGGCAGAAACATAATTAACAAACTTTAAGGCCTCGCTGAGGATACCAGGCGGTGGCATAACTATATTTGCATGAAGTTGCTTTGAGTTCTCTATTTTTCCAAAAGTAGGAACATATCGTAAACAAAATTAACATCAAAATTAAAATACAATTATTCAGTTTAGGTACTGTCAACAGTACATTAGGCTACATTAAACTGTGATTATTTGCCAATCGATTTATGACATATATGTTTAAGGTTTAAAATCCGTTGGCGAAATTTTACAGTTTCGAGTAGCCTAAACAAAAGGCACTTGTGCGGTAATGTTCATTTTCGCATTTGTGCTTAATGGACGCCATTAAAAAAGCTGAAAACTGCAAGTGTGTTGAGTTTAGAAAAAAGTATAATTTCTTATTCGTGCGACAGTGTTCCGTATTCCGCCATTACTGTGATACGATGCATATAGCTCGGGCAATGCTGTGATATTTCAGTCATCCATATCTCGAATATTAGAAGCGGCAGTACATTGGCGAATCTACTAAAGACTCTATCCTAAGTGCTTAAGGACAGTTTTTGATTGGCATATCTAATCCGGTTATTCCACCAATCGCCATCGATTTGCCCCATCTTTGGGGAATTGTGAACTTTTGTTCAGCAAATTCCCATTAGTTGCTATACTGTAGGTTTACGATCTGTAGGTTCAGAGTTATTTTTTCTCTGACCAACTCTTCTTTGTCGCACAATTAAGAAATGGAATTCACTGCCAGCACACGTGTTCCCTCCTTCCTACAATCCTGGGTCACTCAAAAGAGGCGTGAAGAAGCACCTTGCAGGTCGGCAAGGCGAGGGTGGCTAGCGCGGCGGTTTATCTCTCGCGCCAGCTATCTTCGCACTTGGACTCCCCTTCTGCTTACCATCAGGTGGAATTGAGTCATTTGCTTGACCTTTTTATAAAGAAAAAAAAAGTATCCAACCTTATGGAGAAAGAATGTGTCTATCTAAATGTCTGTGCAATGATCCCAATTATCAATTTGATTAGCACTAAATGAGGATTTGTGGAAAAAAGTTCCCAATGGGGCCATTCATGTATTACTCAAGGCGATTTACAAGGGATGTTTTCAAATAAATATTTTTATTTAATTATACCCCTGTAAGTGGCAATCATAAATCATCTTACCTCATAAATAGATGGACCCAATCCCCCATTTATGGGGCAAGTCGATGTAGTGTAATCGACGTTTCACTTAATGCTGCTAACGAGGTCCCAAAACAAGGTATACTGTATTTGTACGTTGTAAATAATGAGTCGGCATTAATTCCGCCTATTAGATGTTAAAATTTTATACTGTATTCGATTACATTACAATTGATATATCTTTTTAAACATACAGTCCGTGTGTAGTTGCTGTGCAAAGACTGAAGTTGCAATCCAACGACTGCAAGCTAGTTCCAGTCGGTTTACAGGTTATTTGTCCCTACCGGTTAGAACGCTTTCGAGACTAATCTGCGTAGAAACTCCCCAGCGGGAATCCAGAAATCTTCTGTAGTCTGTAAATTTAGGTGTTTAAAAAAGGTAATCATTACAAAAACAGGTTCTTTTATATGTAAAGATATGTTGTCCGTGTTCTCTAAAAATAAATTGTCTCGTATAAATACCTAATTTGTCAAAGATTGACAACGCAAGGTGACAAAATATAACGTGACTTAGAAAATTATCATCAATATCATTTCTGTTGTGGACTGTATGATATGTAGGTGAGTAGTTATGTTTCTAGGAAGTAAAACTCATTGGATAGTCACTCAATATATTCACAAAATTGATTACATTTCAGCCGGTTACAACGAGCGCGTTGACCTTGAGCTTGCGCGCTCAGCACGGGAAGGTATATTGGACGGAGGTATCGCAGTTAGCGACTGGTAGAGCGATCGCAGCGCGCTGTCCTCTACAATTTCAAATACTTTTTTGTAAAGGATAATAGAAAATATGAATGTCGTAGATAGTCACAATGACGTTTAACATACTAGATCAGATTAAATATGGATGGATGTCTTTTATCCAATAAGAAATTTAAGTTGCAATTGAATATTGCATTTAAATCCGTAAATATTTTCTTTTCAATTAATTAATATTTTATTCAGTATTTAGAAGCTGATTTTTATTTTATTATTAGGGTTAACCCTTTAACCGTCTAGGTCGGATTAATCCAACAAATATTACCGTCTCAATTTCGGCAAGGTCGTATATTTACGACCAAATATCACTGCTCGTGTTTAATTTAAATTTTTTTTTGCTCTATTGCTCTGTATTATATTAAAAATATTTTTTTTATTTACTGTGCTGGACGCTGGAGGCACGACAACTGATATGAAGTCTGGCGGTTAATGGGTAATTAATGCCATAGATTTATAGCCCCTGCATGTCTCTTTTGACAGCTTTGGTTTGTTTACATTTTTTAAGCACCTAAATGAACAGATTAGATGCAGTCCAATCGCAGGTTGACTGTAAGTTGATTACAATCCAATGAGGTTATTGGCATATTATATTTGAACATCTTTTAAAATGAAAGTAGTATATATAAGATTGATTCAAAGGTTTTGTTTAGGCTCTGGCAGTAAAATTACAGTTTTGTATGGCAATCTGTCAAAGAAACGCTAGTGGGAACTTATCTGACACGTGACACAAAATGTAAACTGAAATTTTTAATTTTTCATTAAAATTACGATGTCAATGTCTTAGTTATGTGCAAAATAATGAGGTTTTACAGATTTGGATAAGTTTTTTACTATCATTGATATTAATACAAATTGGAGCTCGCTTGCAGTCTGGACGTAGCGTGTTATAAAAGGAAAATAATTAAAATATGTAATCATATTCATCATATACATAAACTATACAAATACAATAAAAGGGAAAGACTACTAGACAGCCGTTAGCAAGGTTCTGTCAGTAGATCGTTAGACCATAAAAAAGGTTGTTTTTTGTAATAAATACTGTTTTTTTATTTTTTTGTTACTCGATTATCGCTTATGCTACTTTCTCGTTTATTTTAGTATTTTTCTTAGCATAACAAATATTTCACCGTTAAAAAAAAGCAATTAGAATATATGTGCATACATGATATACAAAAACAACCTTTCTTATGTTCTAATGTTGCCGGTGCGTGAATTTTCTAAGCATGTTTGATGTCATAAAAATATCCTTTAACTAGTTCAGAATTCAATATTTTTCATCGTTTTTCAAACTTAATCGCAAAGAATCTAAAGCTTCGCGACACGTTGATAAATAGCTGTGCAATGACCCAACCATTTGTACAATACTGAACTCTATTTCTATAGAGATTTAGTGCTTATTACTTTACATAAGGTAACTTTTCTTACCGCGTATCTAAATTTGTCCTTAGTGTAAAATCACAGTAAACTTGTTAGGGTATATTTTTGACAATACACACACATTTTATACTCTTTATAAGGCATACGTAGTTTTGATCATTTAACCTTATAGTTTTCAAAATAAGGGTGAAAACCAATTTGACCCTTATTTTGAAACTAATAAGATTCGATATGTGGTAGGAATATATTTACCTCTGCCTTATAAAATCTTAAACCAGAAACGATTTCATTTAATAGAAGTATTTATTACTCTTTATACAAAAAATTACTTTTAATTCTCGCCTCAATTCGAAAAACTTCGTTTATCATACACTGTTTAGGTCTATTTTCGTATACTAAAGAAGTACAAATTGTACGTTTAATTTTTAATTGTAATCTTAATGTTATTATGTGTTTTGGTAGTTGTTGAGTTTTATGTAAGTAATCTCTTGCCGGGATAAATTGTTTTGTCGAAATAGCAAGTTAGAATGAATGGAATTGTATCAATATAAAGGGTTTCAGCCAATGATATTATAAACTATAGATATTTGCGTTGAAATCTGTGCCGCTCAATCTAAAACGTATTCTTGATTGTTTGTCACAGATTG
The DNA here is from genome assembly GCA_955850985.1 of Elophila nymphaeata. Lineage (NCBI taxonomy): Eukaryota > Metazoa > Arthropoda > Insecta > Lepidoptera > Crambidae > Elophila > Elophila nymphaeata. The sequence continues at coordinate 6,560,388 of OY039093.1, forward strand.
ATAGCAAGAAAGACTTGCCAATTGGAACGATTTCGAGTTTCACAACGGGCACACCGATGACATATTTGCTTCTTGTTTAATACAGGGTGTAAAAGGCATGAACAGTCAAACGAGAACCATGTATTCTATACATCAAAATAAGACGCATTTCAAAAAATAATTGCTGGAAAATGATTTTTATTTTTTGGTGTTAAAAAATATTGCAAATTGTACTGCGCAACGTAAAGCGCTCAACTCGCACGCAACTCGCAAAACCGCGATAATTTTGCAGACGGCGGCCCCGTTCGTTAGTGTCCGTGCACATCGAGTGAGCTACATTGAACGCTAACGTTTTGAAGCCATTTTTTGTTATGGAATACTAAAAAAAAATATAATGTTTCTTTGGATAATAATTAAGAAATAATGTTTAGAATATATTTTCATAAAAATATGAAAAAAAAATTATGACTTTGACCTTTAATAAAATCGTAACTATCAATTTCCCTGGTATAGTCTAAAGGAAGAAAAATGTTATGATGGTGAGCAGAATACATGGTTTTCGTTTGACTGTTCATGTCTTTTACACCCGTTATAATATCATTGGTTTCAGCACACATGTACTAGTAGTAGGGGGGCCCAAGAGGGGATTTTGGGATTGGTTCAAGCGTGGCAGTTTAATAGTAAGGGAGAATCCTTGTACCTTGTTAGGTACTTTCAGCAGGTATGAGCCCTCAATATAGTGTCGTATGTTCTGAGCCATTGATCAGATTAGTAAAAAAAAATCGAACCTCAGAACTGCTCGAGCGCGTCAGATTAAAACAATTTAGGTTTATAATATACAGAAAATGATATTATTATAAAAATCTGACGATTTGACCGTGACGGAAGTGATCGAGAGAATTTCAAAGTTGCAAAAAAAAATCGTAACCTTGAAATGTTCGAGCGCGGTTCTTTTTTTTTTTGTTCAAAGGAAATTACTTAAAAATTATAAAAATATTATAATCTGACGATTTCGACAAGCCGAAACATCGAAAATAATAAATAAAGTGTTGTCTATTCTATACACTACTCTCGGCCGCCATGATGCCTTTTTGGAGAAATTTCAGATTCAGGTATGTTTTTATTGCTGTACAAACGGCAGGAAATAAATAAAAATGTTATTAAATATCATTATTGTTTCCAGCCGCAGATTCCCAAAATTTTGATGAAAACGATGTGTCGGACTTGAATTTACAGGTCGAAGAGGAATCCTCTGACGAAGACGAATAAATTTTAATATTCTTTTATAACTATTTTCTTTTTCACTGTTTGTAATTTGAATAAATAAAGAAACTAATTATAAAAATAAAAAAGACCTAAAATTTTATTGAAAATTTGTATGAAATTTTGAATCTGATCACATAGTATTCTCAATATGCTCTATATAACTCAAAAAACATCAATTACCGTCAACTGCCTGAAAATCTGTTGATTTATTCAAAAGTTATGACAGTTTAAAATTTCAATAAATTGTGTTTTATCCAACTTGTATTGAGCTTTTTTGCTCAATAAACTCATAAGTATAGACTAGCTTTCTTTTTGAGCTTAAAAAAGCTCAATAATAGTGTCATAAGCAAAATTTAGAGCGTTCGGAATTTGCAGAAAATTACAGCAATGGCCTGTGCTATGAACTTTTTTTTAATTCTTTCAAATTGTCAGATTTAACAAATCCCTTCACAAAATAGTCAGATTAAGGCTGGGTACTACTAGTTTGTCGAGTTGAACCATCTGTATGAAAATCTGACACGCGCGAGTATTGCAAAGTCACAATTTTTTTTTGCATTTGCAAAAATTGATTAGGGACTTTTAGTCACGTCCAAATCGTCAGATTAAGTAAGAGGACACTTGTGACGGCTTAAATAATAAGTCCCTATAATTACTGACACGCTGGAGAAAATACATTTTTTTTGTTTTGTTTTTTTGCTTATATCGCTATTCGTTACGAGCGATCCGGCAGATTAATATTTCTCCGTGGACACAAGTTTGTGGGCTATCTACACTTCCAAAATCTGACGCGCTCGAACATTTTTTTTTCATCACTATTTTTTACATTTTTGAAAATTCATACACGCTTTCCCCACCACTAAAATGGTTAACTTCATAGGAGCTTTTTTATTATTTAGCATCTAATCTTTGCAATCCAATAGATCTTCTAACCGCTGGAGACACTACAAATTTAGCACTCTGGGCTCCCCTACTATAGATACTTCTCAAAAGGACAACCGGATCCAAAATGCCAACTTCCCGAATCAACCCGACAGAAGCGTTAAATAGTTTAACTATTTACCGCTTCTGTCGGATTCATACGACAAATATTTGTGTGAACTTTCTGCATAATGTCGTATTAATCCGACAAAGAACATGCATTCGAATTTAATGTTTTTTTTCTATAATATGCGTCATACACTAAAATAATTAATAAAAATAAAAAAATACTTACAATACCTTAACTTGATTTATATAGTTTAAAGTGTTGCTTTGTTGTGGATTTCTCACAATGACAAATTCGCAAAGGTTAATTTCTTATATGTAATGCCAACTTCGCTTAAAGAGCTTAAAAGAAAACCATGTTATTACATCAGCAGCTACAAATATTGATCCTAATTGTTATCATTCAAGGTTAGCTTAGAACTGTGAGCAAAGCAAAAAGCACGAGCAGCGAACTAAGCAAATGTGCGTCAGCAGCGGCCTGTGAAGTGCCAAAAAACTGTCTTAAAAAATCGAGAGAGTTGATATATAGTAGAATGGTGTGTCATTTAAAAGATTTAGTTGACACTAGCTTCCGCCCGCGACTTCGTCCTCGTGGGCATTTTACCCCCTTAGGGGTGGAATTTCCAAAAATCCATTCTTAGTGGTTGCCTACACTGTATAAGGTATCTATTTGCAAAATTTCAAGTCTCGAGGTTCAGCGGTTTGGGCTGTGCGTTGATATTTCAGTCAGAACTTTGAATTTTATATTTATAATATAGATTGGGAGAAATCGACATTTACAGAAGTTGTCCTTCTGCGGATTTGAAATTCCCAAAAGTTGGCATTTTCAAGAAATCGATAATTTGCGTCCGGTTGTCATTTCGAGAAGTTACTCTGAGCCGAAGAGCGTGTGAAACATTATGAGTTCAAACTATGTAGTGTTATTTGTATAAGTCATCAACAACCTTAAAATCATTTGAAGATCTCGTCAAAACAAACAACTTTTACTTTAGAAGCAACTCTGAAATCGCAAAAAAAATTAGCTGTTTCTTACCTCTTTGTTTATTTATTTATTTATTTATTGGCTAATTTTCTACTTTAAGATAACTTCACAAATAAGAACTAGTTGTGGGCAGAGTCCAGCAAAGCCAAATACATCCCTTTAAATTAGTGGAATGAATCTAGAATATTCTAGAAAGATGTCAATGTCAATATCTTTTAAATTATTATAAGTACGCATACATCGGTACAAAGGAGCGCACTTGCCCAGGTTAGTTCTACAATAAGGTAAATTGTTGCGTAGGTATTGTAGTTTCTTATGTAACAGTTGATATTTTTTCCGCAATTTCTGAGTTGCTTACTTAATAAAAGCTGTATGTGTTGGAGATCTTCAAATGGTTTGATGACTTAGCCGATATTACACGATTCAATCACATTGAAGCAACGCCATTGAAAGGCATTGAACATTGAACGACGTTTCCAATTTACACGTATATCATATAAAAGACGTTCAATGTTCACTTATCGCAATGTCGCGCCAACTCGTGCTCGCGAAAGCTTCGCTGCCGTGCACGGAATGAGCTATCGTTCAATCTTGATATTTACACATTTCAATCGCATTGAACAATGACGTCAATGAGCAATATTGAAGCATTTCCATTGAAAGCGTTGAAAGGTATTTACAGCTATCAATGACATTGAAGCAATGTAATTGAAAGCAATATTGAACCATGTAACTTCGACTTTACAAATAATCCTGTACCCATAATTGACAACTGTGTCAATATGATTTACAAAATGAAACGCACGAAGTTTTATGAGAAAACTTGAATTCGATGTAGTCGTGTTTGTACATTATGTATGAATCATAAAATTACAGTTCACATTTATTTTAAAATTAAATTTTCTTGAAATATCCGAAATGGTAGCCGACATTTCTTCGCATACATAAACATCGTTTACTGATTTGGTGTTTACCATACAGTGCTACAAAAGTCTGAAATAAGATTTAAGGGTGTGGTGGTTTTGTAAACAATTATCTGTGAAAGTTTGACTCCTTCCAGACCACTTTCTATTTTATTTACGGTCCTCTTCTAAATCACTCTCAGAAGCAGAATAAAACATGAACGTGCAATCGCCGCAAAGCTTGGTTTGACGCTGTAGAGAGAAAACGTCAGAAGGCGCTCTGACGAGACACTAGTGTGCACATCTACCTTCACGACAAAGGCGTCACGCCACATCACGACACCCCGTCCGACTCGATCGCCTTAGAGACTCTAATCGATGCAGGGACTCCCTCGAGGGAAATGCTCATCGGTCAGGACTCCTCTCTGATGTGATTCGAGTTACAGGCTAGGGGACCCACTTAGGTCCTCGCCTTCACCAAAAAACCCCCGTGACGTAGAGAAGGTCATCAGAGACATCCTGCAAAATTAGTAAAAAAAAACAATAGTTTAAAGTCTCGTACGCATTACTACAGGATCTTTAAACTCGTTGGTAATATGTTAGGGCTGTTAAATCTATGTTTTAGACCATAGATTTAGAAACTGTAGATCGGCAATGTAAAAGAGAAAGAGCATACTAACGCTTATATTAGAGCGAGATAAATAGACGAGGCCATTTCACGTACACGCTGGCGGCCTGGTCGGCCTGTTAGTTTAAAAAGACAGTAACTGTCAGGCTGTGCATACGTGCATACTGCCGTCCTAACGAAGAATGCAATAATGAACAAAGAAAACCTTAATTCCTTACTCCATTCTTATATGCACTACTCTTTGTCACGCACACTTGCGCATTACTCCTTCATTATGATACACCCTGCAAACTTTATTTCGGAATTTTGTAACATTGGGTATAGTGACGTCATAAGGAGTTTGGCAAACTTTTTGCTCAGATTTTTTTTAGTTAATTTTGCATTTACCTATACATTACAACCATGTTTCAAAAGATGTGAAATACTCTATTCTCGTCTAGCCAATGAAACGGTATACATTGTGTCAGGTTAATAACTTAAATAGTGTAAACGATTTTCATATTATTGTTTATAAGGACTAGTTTTATTGAACCTAATATCTGATTCTGTAAATATGTAAATTGACTAATCTAGGTATATACTTAATATTCATTTTTGTGTTGTAATATGATTAAAATGTTTTATGAAATAAATGTAATTTTTATCTTAAATTTGGTGGGTTTCTTTTTCGGGACACTTTTTTTGCTTTTATATTATTTCCTGGTGTATATTAACGAGTTTTGCCATTACAAGCCTTCTGCAAAAATGTTAACTTTGTGTTCTAATTTTCTTGTTCTTGTTCTAATTTTTTTAGAAGAACTATACCCACGCAACGAAAGCCGAGTGGCTGTCATATTCTTTTGTCCACAAAGATCAGTCAAAAATACGATATTTCTAATGTGAAATATAAAAAAAAAAACTAAGTTGTCCCGGCGGATATTGCTCTACCTGGACACGTATTTCAAGATTCCCCTTAGAATTTTATATCTTATATTAATAAAATCACTTCGGATTCTGTCACGTATCGCGTCACATAATCTTTGATAAGAAACAAAACTGTAGGCTACAGAACACAACTGTGTTCTGTGCTATAGGCCCATAGAGGCTGAGATCGAAAGATTCCGAAAAAGGTGAAATTTTGGCTGGCCGAACCTCGATTTTCTCATTTTTCAAAGAAGTATTTTACCACAAACGACGAAACTTTGTCTAATTGTCACATTACATTATGTTATCAGCATAGCTAGATGTAAAATCTTAGCTCAGCCAGCCAGAATGAAATCATTAAGATGATAGTGTTGTTGGGTTTTCTCTGCGCAGTCACGTAGTGATTATATACTCTTTGGCGCAGTCGACTCGCGTGATGGTAAGCGGGTGTAGACCAAAATAGATAGCTAAGTCTTGATAATGTATGGCTTAACTATAAAGTTGAACTCGGATCAAATATCAGTCGCAAGAAACTCCTTTCTTGCTCTCAGTAGATCTGGCTAGTATTCAGACTAGAAAACTGGAGCTCCCGTGTTGAAGAAACACCAACTTACCAAACATGGCAGTCAAATAATAGACTCCTGCTTAGAGTAGGTAATGATCGCCTCCCTGCATCCTTTTCATTGCCCCAATCCTCTTGTTGGTGGACTACACTCGATTACCGATGTCGCCGTCCTATAAATGTCCTGATAGATCAGGCCGAGGCTATCACGAGTCTAAAGCTGAGTCCAAATGTGTATCAATTGCCCTATCCGATCAGCGTATCCATATCGCAATGCGTATCATGATCGCATATGTGGACGGGTGATGATACGCGTATCATGATTCGCTGTTATGATACGGCCCGTCCCATGACGTGTCGGTTTTTGTCGGATCATCAAAGGACTATTATGAAGATACGAATACGGAGCAAATCGAAGTGCCCACAACTTGATACGTGATACGGATACGCTGATCGGATGGGGCAAATGATCATATCTGGACCCGCCTTAATGTGCTACCCCCAAATCGTCCTTTACTCAACAATTAATACATCACACGCACTCGCTATATACGCACATCGCATCCGTAGAACAGGTGCTAAAACCCGGATGACCTCTCAATTTCCTTCACATCATGACGCACCTTAACCAGTTGCGTTGCGATGTTGCGTCATTGCGTTCTACCTATACCACAGCGAGTGCGCTGTCTGAGCTTTTTTTCGCTAATCCCACCCTTCCTTTTAAGGACTACGCGTGCTGGCTTAAATCTTCTCGTCTCTCTTTTCTAAATTGCACAATCAAGAAATTAAATTCGCAGCCAACGTGATCCCTCCTTACAATAGGGGGTCATTGAAAAGAGGCGTGAAGAACAGAGGTGTCTCTACCCCATGTAGCGCTCGTGTGCAATCATTACCTGAGCGCCCTCCTTGAATTATAAATGTGATTGCATGAAGTGGCTACAGTACCTGCTATTAATTTGTTAGCCGAAGGAACCGGCGCCAGACGTGGTAGAGGAGACAGAGGAGCCGGAGGAAGCGGACGAAGAAGAGGAGGAGGCGGCGAGGGAAAGAGAGGCTCGAGCACAGGCGTCGATCAAGGAGCGGGAGAGGGAGGTCCAGCGGGCGCTCGCCACCAGCCTACGGGACAGAGACAAGGAGAGAGAGTACCACAAGCGGGACGAAGCAGTGCAGGTGAGAACCACCACTTTTCAGTATTCCAAAAGGCCCAAACTAGGTGGTAGACCCATATGTAGGGTCGCCTGGGTAGGTACTATCAGGGTCTTGCTAAACTTTACAGTTTAAAAATTTTTCGTTTGAAGCGAATCCTTTCGTTTGACCCCGCCTTCTATTATTGTTGGCCAATAGAAGACCCTCTTTTGTTGTGTAAGGCATCTGGTTGCAATTTATAAAAAAAGGTCATTGTTTTAACAAATTGCAACCAGATGTCTTTACGGCAATGTTTGCTAAGGCAATTGTATTGCATCATTCTGAGATCTTCACTCAGAATTCTATTGGTCAACACGCTAAGGGTAGCCGTCGACAGTGTAATACAAAAACGACCCTTAAGGTAGACGGTTACGGTGACCGCGATAGTACCACCGCCTTTCTTATTTCTGCCGTGAAGCAGTTCGCTGTGTTTCGGATTGAAGGGAAAGGTAGCCAGTGTAATTACTGGGCATGGAAGGCATATCATCTTAGTCCACAGGATTTACCCTTAATATTCCAAGTGTCTATAGGCGACGGTCGACACTTAACACCAGGTGGGCCGCAAGCTTGTTTGCATCTGTTCAAATAAAAAAAGTAAAAAAAAATTGCATTGGACTTGGGCACTCATTGCGCTTTAATGAAATGAGTGCCACAGACTGGGATAAATCTATAATTTTTGTGGGGAAAATGTCATTAAATTGTTTTTGGTGAGTTTTGAGAAATCATAATTTGTCATTAGTCATTTCGAGGTTATATTAAATTCAAATAATTGACGGAACTCACACTGTTTTTGATAGTGTACGCTAGAGGCGCTAGTGGGCAATGTATGAAAAGAGACGATACGTTTGAACGAACTCGAAAACTATCAAACTCATACTAGGGGTCAAGGAGCTTATATTTTACCTAGGGGTACTGTAGTTTTCTGTTCTTAAATACTCCATATTTAAAGGAAGACAAAGGGGTAGCCCATACAGCCACGCCTTTGATATTTTTTTCTTTTTTGAAATTTATAAGTAAATTGGTGATTTATTGATATTGATTAAGTATCCTGTGTCCCCACTGGCGATATTTTTTTTTCATTTATCCTCGTTGGTACCAAAGCCAGTAGTCTTAACTGGACACTTTTTTCCGATGGCAATTCAGCTACGTCTACTGTTGGCTAGACTATGTCAGTATTGCCTGTGTGGGACTTTTCCCGACAAAGGCCAGGACGAGAATACCCATCTCAGCACCTGATCACGGCAAGATTTTCTTTCTTATTGTTCTTCTATATACAACATGTCAACTAAATAACCAACACCCTGAACAATTTTTTTTTTTTTTTTAAAAACGACAATTTTTTTTTTGAAAAAAATGATTTTTTTTAAAAAAAAAAAAAAAAAAAGTACCCAGTAAATATTGTACAACATTTTCTGGGTACTTTTTCTTTGTTTTTTTTTTTTTTAAAAAATCGTTTTTTAAAAAAAAAAAAAGTACCTAGTAAATATTGTACAACATTTTCTAGGTACTTTTTTTTTGTTTTTTTTTTTTTCAAAAAAAATCGTTTTTTGTCAAAAAAAAATTATTGAAATCAACTCTGAAGCCGATCCCAAACCACCTGTATTCAGGATGTTGGTTATTTAGTTTACATGTTGTATATATAAAATTCAAATTCCTGACTGACTGACTGAGATATCAACGCACAGCCCAAACCGCACAACCTACAGACTTGAAATTTTGCACCTTATACAGCTTATAGGCATCCACTAAGAAACGATTTTTGGAAATTCCATCCCTAAGGGGGTAAAATAGGGGATGAATGTTGGTATGAAAGTCTGTCAGTTTTGAAGTTAGAATCTTCAACTTTTGTATTTAGGCTGACAATTGAAAAATAATATTTACATGTGTCAGCGTTTTTGACAATTTCACCCTCGAAGACCCGTTCGGCCGAAAAGGGGCATGAAATTGGTCCCCCAAGGATTTTCTCGAATATCGCGGGCGGAGCTAGTCGTAGTATAAAATAGGCATAACGCATGTATTTTCTTTATACTTTTATTCAATAGTTTATACTTAAAGAAAAAAAGGTGTTTAAACAAAATTTACGAAACATTGTTTACAGCATTTCAACGCTCTTTTGGCGGACTTAGTGCGTAATCCTGATCTGTCGTGGCGCGAGGCGAAGAAGCAGCTACGGAAGGACCATCGGTACAGTTTAGCGGAACTGCTAGCCAAGGAGGATAAGGTCAGTTTATACAACATGTAATTTAAATAACAAACATCCTGAATACAGGTGGGTAGGGACCGGCTACTGAGTTGATTTAAAAAAAAAATTGTAATATTTTCTGACATTTTTTTTTTAAATCTGTTTATTATTCATAAAAAAAAACTTTTTTTTTTAAATCAACTCAGAAGCCGATCCCTACCCACCTGTATTCAGGATGTTGGTTATTTAAATTACATGTTGTATTTGCAAAATGAAATTGGTGCTTTCTTGTGGCAGGGGTTTTAAAAAAAAACAGATAAATGATCAAATCCTTAAGTGATTTTATCAAGTGCAATATTTGAGCTTATGGTACACCGTAATTGTTATAAAGAATTCTCTCTGCTTGGTCATAAGAAAGTAACCCTAACCTACTAATGTGTGGTCTATAATAAGTGGTCTGATGTGGTGGATAATAAGTGGTCTCCATTCGATTTGTCATACTAATGTTGACAACACCGACTATGGATCGCGTTGTTATTTTAACTTAAAGATAAAGATAATTTTATTTGTTTTTACAATAAGCTTCCGAAGAATATAAGCGATTTGCCTGTTAATAAATTTCCAAAAACTGTAAAAAGTAAATTACTTATACAACATGTAAACTAAATAACCAACATCCTGAATACAGGTGGTTTGGGATCGGCTTCCGAGTTGATTTCAATAATTTTCTTTTTGAAAAAAAAAGATTAAAAAAAAAAAAGAAACTACCTAGAAAATACTGTACAACATTTACTGGGTACTTTCATTATTTTTTTTTCAAAAAAAAATTATTGAAATCAACTCGGAAGCCTTGATACAAGATAAATCTTTCTTCATCTTCGGATATCCGCGTATACGGATCTTCTGCCTCGGATGTCCGCGGATACGGATATCCGGAACATCGCCAATTTATGTCCATATTTTTGTTCAGGAACGCCTCTTCAGCCAACACACGTCGACGCTAGCGAACAAACGTCGCGACAAACTACGCGCTCTGCTCACGGAACTTGGCGTGTCGTGTACGGCGCACTGGCGCGACATCCGCGACCAGCTCGACCAGAACCCCGCAACGCCCGCATACAGCAGCGCGGCACAGGTCAGTGCACACTGGGCTTATCAAATCAAATCAAATAGTAGATTGGTTAATCCAAGGGGATAAAGCAGTGTCTTCAGTCGCGGGTGACGATTTAAATCGCGAGCGTAACGAACAGGGCCGGATTTAGCCTCCACAAAAGAGGGGCCCCCACAATAGAGACTTCGGAAAAAAAAATTCAAATTCAGACTAGTAAACACCAGTAAACAACTTTTCCTTTCATATTTGAAGTGAAACTTCTTTATCGGCGTTGGAAAAAAATTTACCGTCACATTTTTCGGTTACGCGTCACCTTTTTCCGTTACGCGCCGTCTTTTTTGTATTCATGTCTATGTAAGGCCATAAAGAAGTTTCACTTCTTACGTGTGTACACTAGTACACGCACACATTTTTTTTTATTTCGCGTTTTACCTTTACCTACGGTACTTTGTACAAACATGATTACATGAATAATAATAATATCTTTCTATTTTGTTCGTCGATTAAAGGTCGTAAAGAAGTATGCCTATTTTTTAACCGAAAACTCGATTGAAAAAAATTGTTCATTTTATTTGGAAAATAAATTGGGGCTAAAGGCCTCCAGACCTTTAAATCCGGCCCTGGTAACGAAGGACTCGAGGTTTACTCCCGAGCGTAGCGAGGGTGTTAAAAACTTAAATCACGAGCGAAGCGAGGGATTTAAGACGAGTCCTGATTGTAGCGAGGGATTTAAGTTCACCCAAGACTAAGACGGCTTTATCACCGAAGAAAATACTCTATTTTTCGTACCATTTGCGAAAAAATTAACACAATAATAATATGAGATAAGCATTTATTAAAAATAATGACAGTTAAAAGTGAAAGTTAACATTCGAAACATTGGTTCAATTATTGATAGAGAGAGTTAATGGTGATTTCTACTATTTATAATCGGCGGCAGCATTTGCATTGATGGAATCCGACAATTCACTGTCACTGTCGCTTTCATTTAACATCGTAACGTATTTTTAGAACATAAACTTATTTATAAAAATAAATTAAAATAAACTTAACTTTTACGTATTTTAAGAAAACAAAAACGCGGCAAATTCCTAGACTAATATTTTTTTGCCGGAAAAGCAAAGGCATCAAGCTCATACGGCCTCGTCGGTTTTCGTAATTTTATTATAACTGCACAATAAATGCGTATTCCTTTTTCAAAAAGATGTATCTATAATGCTTTATATACAAACTCAATGGTGTAAACACAGATGTAGTTCAGTATAAATTTCGGTAAGTACTCCAAATTTAAATCACATTCTCCCCCTAGAGGTGAATGAAATTCAGTACAATTTTCTTTCCCTGTTTTTAACAGATTAAAAATGACTATTGTTATGTTCGCTTTTTTGGCATAGAATGTCACTTTTTTGAGCAAGTTGGACGAAAAATATATTTATTTATAGTTAATGTACGTACATATACATGGTTGTGGCCTAAATAGTGAGGGCTGGTGCCTGGAATAGTTTTCAGAGTGAAACCTGTGCCACAGGTCACCAGGTCTCACCCTCAGACCGCAATATGCATAAGCGATAGAAAATCTCCATCTTTCTTTCATTCTCAGAACTGTTCGGAGGATGAACGTTTGTCGTACTGTAAGTAGGTCCCAGTTCCTGTATAGTTCTGAACCCTTAGTAGGAGTTTTGATAGTTTTCGATCTCGATCAAACGTATCGTCTCTTTTCATACATTGCCCGCTGTTTCTGATAGTTTACGCTAGAGGCGCTAGTGGGCAATGTATGAAAAGAGACGATACGTTTGATCGAGCTCGAAAACAAACATACTCATACTAGGGGTACTGTAGCAGGATGGCGATATGGTAAACTGGCGGCGACTTTAAGGAGGACATGCTTGTGTTAACCTTATGTACACATCGAGCACATAACCTTTATTACTTTCTCGTATACGTAGCATAGAGGAAGTCTTGTAATCGTGAAAAAATTCGACCTCGAGATTTTGACGGATTTACACGTTTTGGACCTCCCCAAGTCCAAAAATACCGTTTTTGGAATTGTCTCTGTGCGTTAGCACGATAACTCGAGTATGCTTCAACTTATTGCAACCAAATTTAACAAGCATGTATGACAACAAAATATAAGGTTTCTACTAACATTTTTAGTCGTCGATCACGAAAGTTAAGCAACCAAGTGCGTGGTCGGTACTCGGATGGGTAACCAAAATTTAACATGCATGTATGACATCAAAATATAAGGTTTCTGTCGACTTTTGAGTCGTTTCCGGTATACGAGAAAGTCAAGGAGAGACCTCTCCCGATTTTTGGACTCAGGGAGGTCCAAAACATGTAAATCCGTCAAAATATCGAGGTCTAATTTTTTTACGATTACAAGACTCCCTCTATACTACGTATAAGTACTTACGAGAAAGTAAAAAAGATGACACAATGGTCAAATCTTTGAAGTTTGGGCCATAAATAAAAAAAAAAGATGGATGGCAAAGACATTTTCTGTTAGTAATCCTACGTTGTAAATTTTTGGGAACATTTAGTTTTTTATTTAAATATCTCATAAGTTAGCAAGCAATAAATTCTGAAAAAGATATATAGTGTCCAAGATGACCAAAGCTCTAAATAGTTTCGTTCGTAATTATCATATCTTGTTATTTTTAAATGTTGTCAATTTGGTTGTCAGATGGAGAGGGAGTTCCGCGACTACCAGCGCGACAAGCAGAGCGCGGCCAAGACTGCATTCAGGCAGTTGCTGCAAGAGACCAGGTCGATCACCCATCGAAGCCACGCCGCTGTTAAAGATAAGCCAGCCGCCATGCAACAGATACACCAGTCGCTGCAGCATGACGCCAGGTAAGGAGTTTCTTTAATAGTACTTGTGTGAGCTAGTTAGGTTGATCGTCTAGTAGTCGTCAGTCTGTGTCTGATTACGCTGCTAATCAACACATTAAGATTATGTTTTTTCCGGTCTTTTCACCAAATTTGGGGGAATATGGGAAGCGGGAATTAAATCGCCAAAATTTCACTTAAAGCGCGTAGCAGTTAATGCATCTCTTACGTTTGAAGAATTAACCACTCTGTTTACACTAGTAGAAGCGATCCTAAACTCCTGACCCTTATCTCTCCTCTCGTCAGATCCTACAGATATCAATCCTTTGACTCCTGGGCACTTTCTGATTGGCCGGCCTTTGACTTCGGTGCCCATCCAGACTACCAGACCCAGTAGATATCAGCGCATCGAGCAACTTCGACAACATTTCTGGGGACGCTGGCGGAACGAGTTTGTAGCTGAACTCCAGTTGCGAACCAAGTGGAGGAAGGATACAATGAATCCGCAACTAGTAGACCTTGTGGTCCTAAAGGAGGATAACCTGGTGCCGTTGGATTGGCGCATGGGCCGAATTACATGACTGTACCCAGGCCTTGACGGAATCGTTCCACTTGTTGATGTCATAATCATCATCATCAACAGCTCATATAATGTCCCCACCTCGGGCTCGAGCCTACCCCACATTAGGGGCGATTAGGCCTTAGTCAACTACGCTGGCCAAGTGCAGGTTGGTCGACTTCACACACAACCTAAGAATTTCTTCATAGGTGTGTGCAGGTTTCAAGTCGATGTGTTACACAAGCACATAAGATCTATTGTCCCTATTTTTGTGTACAATTTTCAAGTAAATAATATCAACCTTATGTTACAAGTCTTTTTGTTCGTGTCGCTCTAAGCATGTATTGCCGCGACTGGTATAATGTGCAAAACCTATTTTTATTGGAATTAAAAAAAACCTTTGGAGTCGATTCAAAAGCTTTTCCCAGCAAACTGCTTTCCTAGGTGCTTAGCTACGATACGGAATCAAAAATACTGTTTCGTTGCCGGATACCAACTGGGAATTTATTTTCCCATTGTGTAGCTGTTTAAAGCCAGCTTCAAGACGGAAAAAATAATTCTCAGTTCGTATCAGGATCAGGGTTTTTATTTTCTATATCGACGCTGGGTACGAAACAGCTGCAAAATTTTAAAATTAAGTAAAGAGTGAATTGAATTATCCGTGTCCGCTGTGCCAAAATTTTAACAAAACATTGTTCTTAAACATTGTTAGTTTGAACATTTCCCGTCTGTTGCGACGTTCAACAATGTTCAGTAAACAGAGTTTTTTTAACAAATCTTTAATTTGAAAAATAATTTGATATCTGCCGAGGGCATCAATATATTCCATTTTATCATTATTATTATTTGATTGAGCGTCTCAAATGAGGAGTATTTCACGTATCAACGCAATTAATAACGAATAACAATTAAATCGTTTGTGAATATTCGAATTTCGCGCAAAATTATGTTTTATTAAGATTTCGGCGCAGAAAGTAGCTGATTATGCATCTGCCTGATCGTTCTGGTCCATCCATCAGGTACCTAGCCCTTGAGCACTTGGCAGAAGAGCGCCAGGCCATGCTGACGGCCTACCTCGAGGAGCTGGACAAGAAGGGTCCTCCGCCCCCGCCCACCGCCACGGAGCCCGCGCGACGGGCCAAGCACTCCTAGGACCACAGGTGAGATTAATCAAATCAAACATTTTTTTTCTAATTAGCGCTCCGCCCGCGACCTATGACAAAGCCGAGAACTACGTATTCTGCTCATCATTAGGACCATTTTTGTCTTCTAGACTATACCTGGGAAATTAATAGTTATGAAGTTATTCAAGGTCAAATTTAGATTTTTTTCAAGATTTTTATGAAAACAAATAAAAACAATATTTCTTAATTTTTGTCTAAAGAAACATTGTCAAAATTTTAAGTATTTCATAACAAAAAAATGTCTTTAAAACGTCAGAGTTCAATTTACATTGAACTCTGACGTTTTAAAGACATTTTTTTGATATCGGGACCATTCAACTCAGTCGACCGAACGTCGCGCATGTGTCCAAGATGCTAAGCGCCGCGTTATTAGCTGACGGGTTGGTACAAATAAGCTCCATAGCATTTAGTAATCACTTCAAGTCATCTCCACTATTTGTATTTAACCTAAATAGAATAAAAAAATAGAATATAATTTTTTTACATAAATATAAATCCTTATAATGAAGTTAAAAAAAAAGAATAATAAACATAGGTATTGTATTAAAGGAATTATACACTAATGAATAATGAGGAAAATATCGGCAATTTCATACTTTAGCCCCTATTACAAAGGTGGCTTATCTCTAAATTATTATTTGATGTTTTAACGTTCTATTGCAGGGATTCAATAACTTATCACACTTTTGCTTGCTAGGCATAAGATTTTGACAAATATCCTATACAAAATATGTCAAAATTACCACGGGAATCTGTGGGTAGGTATTGGGTTATTGAAACCAGTCTTAAATTGTTATTCTCCTCTGTTACAGATAGTTTTACATGGGCCGCACCAAATAGAAGAGGGTTAGGGTGACTGCGCGCGGTCGGCTCCGACGCTGCGACAAATCGCATCAAAATGTGTACACGATTACGCAACCCATTTCTATGTATAAATATATACGAATTTTTGACTAGGCTGTGATCTCCATACAATTGCGACGTTTTTATATACAATGAAAAAACTATGCACTGTTTAAAGACTGTCATACTTTGACAAAAGGATATTTAAGACCGATATACATATATACGCTCATAATCTTAAAATGTTTGAGCAGGGCTTTTGGTGACGTTTGGTTAAACAAAGCCACAGCTGGCAGTATGAGCCATGCAGCTTTCAAAATAGTGACAGGTTGCTAGCCTATCGCTTAATATAGATGATTTATTTGTTTTTACGAAAACATGGAAAGCAGACTGTATCAGTAAACCGATTATGGATTCTATAATTATTGTCAATGTTTTTGAAAATTTGAAACCAATAATTGCTAAGTAATTGTAGTTAGTACTTTTTGTAAAAAAAAATTATCACCTAGGTGTTGTTTCTGAGTGGGCTTTATGCAGCAAAAGTGGTATTATTTTGATACACAACCATCCATGTTGACGATCAATTATGAGGAATTATTAAAATGAAATAAAGGTTGTGGTGTGTATGATGATGAGAATTTAATAGTGGGATATCAATCTCATCAGTGGTCATCATGAAGTCTCTTACCGTACAATTTTTCACACGCTTCTGCCAGGTAAAGTGTGTAACACCCATATGTTATAAGAACATTGTAAGAGAAAAGATAATTTGACATGGCTGTGTGGGCCAGAACCCTTTGCATTCCTTTTGTCTTTTAAAAAAGAATAAATGTCAACAACTATATTTTGTGCTTTTCATCAAATTTTACAGTTTTTCTTTAAGGTTTTTTGTTATAAAATTAATTTGTTAGTTATAATAGTACATTTAGTACCTACGTTATCGACCGCGCGCTGCCCTGAATCTTCAGAATGTATATTTTGAGTCGTCAATAAGGAGATAGTGTTAATTTTTAAATAAAATGCATTGATTCCAAGACTGGTTTTATTTAAGTTCCTTTGTAAACTACACCATTTTACGTAATCCCAGGTTCTCCCTTCCTAGAACTGTACCCATCATAAACTTTCAGATGACTTTCAGTAACAGTACCCTGGGGTACTGGTGTACCCCCGTAAATGAATGATTTTCTTATAGTAAAGGATCCCGATATAGAACGACCTTCACCGAGATGTTTATTTGATGAAACGTATTTTATATGTAATTTATGTCAATAAATATATTGCAAATGGGTTGCTTAACAAATTTTAGACCAGGGTGTGATTAATTAAAATTTAAATAAAAAAAATTAATCATTTCAGACGAATTAGCAACTGGACAGGACATATACAGTCGATGACTTAACGACAACCTCTTTCCGGGTGTTACTTATCGTCAAAGAATGCTATAATCATTTTCAACATGCCGTGTTGGAAATATCAGAATTTAAATTTTCTCCTACCACAAATGTTCGGAAATTGACACAAATGTGTACGCAACTAACACTTTTGCCCAGGACGTTAATAACAGGGTTTTTTGTCAATAAATTAAATCGAAACAGATTGATCCTCATCTGAAAGTTTTTTTCTATTATTTCATAAATTATTGGATGACGCTTATTAGGTACTATCGCGGTCACCGTAATCTTCCACCTTAAGGGTCGTTTTTGTATTACACTGTCGACGACTACCCTTAGCCGGTTGACCAATAGAATTCTGAGTGAAGATCCCAGAGTGATGCAATACAATTGCCTTAGCAAACATTGCCGTAAAGACATCTGGTTGCAATTTGTTAAAACTATAGCTTTTTTTATGAATTGCCAATCAGATGCCTTACAGAACAAAAGAGGGTATTCTATTGGTCAACAGTAATAGAAGGCGGGGGTCAACAGAAAGGGCTCGCTTCAAACGAAAAAAAAATTAAACTGTAAAGTTTACCAAGACCCCGATAGTACATCTGAGCAGTTGTCTTGCTACGGATAAAAAATTCGGACAACTAAGTAACGCTGTAGAAGGCCAAAAAGCCAAAAAAACATCCCTTTTTTTGTTTGTACAGTTATTAAAAAAAGGATTCGAAAGTGGTTGATTCTAAAATAAGAAGTATCACCGTGAAGAAACAACATCGGTCAAAACAAATTCTGATAAGCAGATAGAAATACAAAACATACTATAGCTTTGCGTTATTGACAACATTTCAGTTATGACATGCTTAGATCGCCTACGTTGGTTATCTTGAAATTAGTTTTCACCCCGTATTCAGAAGTTACAAATGTTTTGTTAAAGAAAACGAAAGTCTTTCAATTTATTACCCTCTTGGGAGTCTCGATCGCCTAGCCTCCCTAGGGGGCGACACCAAAAAAATGCACCCATGTGTGAGTAATGTGCCTGTGTGCGTGAAAAACAGATCTCCAGTGGGCTTTAGACAACATGCACTTCGACAATCGCTCTCGCTATCGCTAAGTCAAAAAATGTATGGGATTGACATAAGCAATCGAAAAGTGACGTCATCAAAATAATCGAGTCGAAAATTGCTAGCCAAATGTCAGTTTTCGTTTCTATTGAACCGAAACGCAAGCAATAGAAGGCGTCGCTCGCTAACTTCCCATACAATGCGTAGCCAACATGCAGCTTTGAGACTCGAAACCGACAAACTAGCGTTTCGGTCGATCGCTTGGCTTTCGATCGCCGAGACCATGTAGAAAACGCTTGTGAAAAACGTTATTGATTAAAATATCAGCAAAAAAAATAGTTTTTATTATTTCATACGCTACGTAGGCGTAATATAGTGTTATTAAAGTTTGTAGAGGTGCATTCTGGGATATACTTTTATGGAAGGAAGGACAGAAAGTCAAAGCAATAGCCCTTAACACAGCTGGAGGATATAGTGGAAAAGATAAAGAAATTAAAGTGGAAATGGACGGAGCCCATACTTAGAAATAACATACAGAAGTGGACAAGAGATGTTACTGAATGGGGGACCCATTCAGGTATCAATGTAAGAGGAAAAAGGGGAGACAGAAGAGGAGATGGTCAGATGACATTAAGAGGGTAGCAGAGCCTTTGTGGTTATGGTTGGCCAAGAACAGATTAGATTAGTACCTATGGAAAAGGCTGGATGAGGCCTACGTGTCAGGAGGACACACCGAAAAATAAAAACTAATCAAAATAGTGTTAATACTGTAATAAATTTAGATTATAATGTAAAACATTTTCGGTATTAAATGGGTTTGAAATTGAATAGTTGTATTTTTTAGTAAGAATATACATTATTTGTACACAGTGGTTGTATATTAAAGTTTATATGTAATAGTTATTCTCATGACCGTGTCATGCTGGCAGAGTAGAATAGCACCACCAACCCTATATCTATAAATAGGCGTCGTAGAAGGAAGCTAATGGATCAGATAAGGGGTATTGATCACCTTATATGCCGTCCACCAATCTGCATAGGGGCAAGTGTGGTGAACTACTGCCTAAACCTTCTCAGATAACAAGGAGAGGCTTGTGTCCAGTGAGTGTAATTAAAAAGGCTGTTATGTTATGATGATGAATTGTTTGCTTAGGTTATCATTTAAAAATACATTATCTTAATTTGTTGTGGGCTGCCCGTAACAATGAGTGTATCTCATGCACCCAAAACATATTTGAGACTAAAAACTATAGACTCTCTAATCTGTGAAACTAATAGAAAACTTTAATAAAATGCCTGATTGATTTATTATTTGGAGATAGATTTACATATTCCACATTTTGAACACTGGTGACAAAAGAAATGCCTATGGAACTTAACAACAATTTCACATTGTTTTACAATCAAAACTATTTGTGTGCTTGTGAAAGTTTTCATGTTAGGGATTTATTTGTATGAAACAGGAGATCATTCGACCCCTAAAAGAACAGACCTAAGGTATTTGTATGTATGTACATAAAACTATTTGTTGATGTTTTTGTATGAACATTGTGAATGCGTGGTGTATAGCGTGAATCTATATCTTCCGGTTGTAGATTTTTTGACTCGATAGTAAAAATTGTTTCGGAATGGATTTTGTGCAGTGAAACTGATGTTATATTGATGCACAAACATCCATGACGACGAGCTGTTAAGAAGAATCATTAAATAAAAGTTTTATAATGTTAATTTATTTAATTTTATGTAACTTTTAATTTTGAGCAACAGGAAACATTAATTAGATTTTCTGTTCCTCATTATTCAAAGTTTTATTCCTCCAGGATTGAAGATTCCTAGTTTTGATAAAATAAAACAATTAAATTAATCTTTTATTTATTTTTTACATAAAGCTAACATGGTCAGCAAAGTTACTCGATTTTTCATTTAAGTCTACAAATCCAACAATGTCACCTTGCTTGTTGTATATGTCAGTTTCCAGGGCCATTTCAAAGAATAATACTGCTTACATATTTTTCCTGACCCAGTATTTCACCTGATGCAACTGTAGGTGTTACAGTAACTCATTAAATAATTATAATGGTAATTTGTCAATTGGTTTGCTGATGATCATCTGAAAAATAAAATAAGCATTTTAACTTTAGGTTGAAAATTACAGGATTTATTTTCCTAATAATTTATATACTAATTCTACACTAATTCACAGAAAATTGATTAAACCTTTTTATCTAGAGAGAAAAAGATAATCACTCAGAAATTCTGTATAACTAGACGTTAATTTGATGCTGTTGTGGTGGAGTGGTTAATTTAGATTGCTTACAGATTGCTTAGATTAATTAGGTAATGGCTTAGAATATTGGGTAACTTGATAAACCTAATAGAAAGTGCTGTGTGGAGCTTTCTGATTCAAGATGTAGGTACATACTGATTTTAAACTGTGATCAAGACCACATACAGAAAGAAATCTCATAAAATATTAAAAACACATAATACAAATACCAGAAACTTCTAGACAAGCTATCTTATGTGGTTTTCGCTCATAAGGTGCATAAGAATGATCATGACGCTTTCTCGAGTAACTCTTATCACGGAATTGATCTGAAAATGAAATAAAAATATATCATTAAGAGACGTAGTCATCAAAGTCATCTTGGCTTAACTTTTGCAATGTACAAATTTAATTAAATTTGTAACTACACGTGCAAAATAATGGTTAATAAGAATATATGTATTGTTAGATAGACAAATGTTAATAAAATATTACCTATTTCTGTGGGAACAGTTGATGGTATTCCTCAGTATTCAACAGTTCATGGTAAGATATCTCGAGTTTCAAAAATAAAGATGGACAAGCACCACTCTTCAATTTATCTCCATGACAATTTTTTTCTCAAAATGTTTATATAGGGCACGTAGGTAGATGCATGTTTTATGGTTTTTTCACTAGGAACTATAACCTAGGTATGTCTTTTCATAGAAAATAGAAATGATTCTATGAAATTGATGAAACTTATAGGTCCTGTTGTAAATTACTTCGGTCGGTACGCAACACTTGTGGTGTGGTACATTATCGTAAACCACCAAACCACCGATGGGACTCATATTCAAAGTGGCGAAAACGCCGAAAACTCTTCATGAAATAAAAATTTATTTAGGTTATGTTAGTTTGTCATTTTCAATTTTTGACATTTCTTCTCTCGCTAACTATAGACAAAAATTTTGAGTTATCGATACGACGCCTCGATTAAGCGATCGCTACGTTACTGTCACTTTGGCTATCAAACGATAATCGCTATCGCTGAAGCGTTAGCGATTAGACAAACCGACTCGCTTGTAAGCGTGAGCATGTTGTCTAAAGGCTCAGACAGATGCTGCCTTTTCTACGTTACTGACAGGCCTACTGTTACAAGTTCCGCTTCCTGTAGCGCGCTAATTCTATATATAACCTAATAAATAATCATTGTCACCTTCATCACTTCACTTAATAATTAATTTGTGAAATACTAATTATAATAACTGTAGATTAATTAAAAACATCTAAAATATAGCTAAACTTTAATTGTGTTATACAGTTCTTACTTCCGGTTCATGAAATATAATTGTTTTGCCTAATAATAACTATAATATTTTATATATCTATAAATAAATGCAACCAATAATTATATAATATTTATTTAATCAATTACTTTGTATTTAGTCTTCGTAAATATAAAATAGTTTATTGTGACACAATTGTGTAAGAAAGTATAAAAGTTGTCGTCGTCCATTTTGCTTTCTTATTATTAAAACGCTCGTCGAACAGTCGAGACCAAACTTACTGGTGGTTATTTCTCCACTCTGAACTCTGTCCGTTAAACTACTTAGGCCCTACTTAGGCCGGTCTCGTCTATCTATCTCGCTCTAATATACGTCTTAGTAGCTCTTTCTCTTTCACATTACCTATCTCCACTTTCCGATATCTATGGTTGGGATGCTTTAACGAAATAAAACTAAAACAATTATATTTTTAATAATTAAAAATATTTATTACGCTAGTATCTTATATGAAAATAATATCACATGTTATGCATTTGTAAAATATTAGTACTTTTACACGCAGCGCCGCGGTAATCCCGCGTTTTTTTTCGGTACCGAATCTTTACCGAGAATCACTTGACTGGTTCAGCCCGCCTAGCATGACCACCGAACCACGATATAATATTAGCCATTTATCGCTTTGAACTGTCGACAATCATTGGATAAAACCGCGTTATCTTGAAATTTTATCGAAACCGCAAAACATGTATCAGCTTTTAAATGTTCGCAGTTTCGATAAAATTTCAAGATGGCGGTTTTATTCAATGATTTTTGACAGTTCAAAGGCGGGGCTGGTGCGGTATCATTTCGTTCTTTCGTAAGCTTTGTTCTATACAGAAACGATGCAGTCAAAAGCTCTCATTAAATTACAAGCACTGGGCTAAGAATGTACCGAATCTGTGCATATTGGTACCGAAATGAAGACGCGCCGAGCCGGTCAGGAAAGGGCCTTAATTTAGCGGCAACAAAGAACGCAGTTCAAATTACTCCAGAAACTAAACCTCCAAGTCTTCAGGTGAGAGACGGATTCGTCGCGTCGGCAATTCCCAGACGCGGAGTAAGCCCTCCTGGTCTCCGGCGGCTATGCGACAAGACCTGAAAACCACAACAATAAAATATGAGCTGTTTGCTTACGGCGTGCGTACGCCCAAATCTATTATAGCCGAACTATGCTTGGGCGTCAGCGGCGGAACTCTGCCCATCGAATCAAACTTATGTAAAAATATGGAAGCACGTTCACCACTACAACCGCCATCACCCGACCGACCGAACTTACTTAAATTACCCACTACGTTTACACAAGACATGAACAGTCAAACGAGAATCATGTATTTTGCTCCCCATCATAACATTTTTTTTTCCTTTAGACTATACCTGGAAAATTTATAGCCAGGGCCGGATTTAAAGATCTGGAGGCCTCTGGAGGAACAAAGGAGTGGAGGCCCCTTAGCCCCAAATTATTTTCCAAATAAAATGAACAATTTTTTTCAATCGAGTTTTCGGTTAAAAAATAGGCATACTTCTTTACGACCTTTAATCAACGAACAAAATAGAAAGATATTATTATTATTAATGTAATCATGTTTGTACAAAGTACCGTAGGTAAAGGTAAAACGCGAAATAAAATATGAAAGGAAAAATTGGTTACTGGTGTTTACTAGTCTGAATTTGAATTTACTTTTTCCGAAGTCTATTGTGGGGGGCCCTCTTTTGTGGAGGCCCTGGGCTGTAGCCCCGCTTGCCCTCCCCTAAATCCGGCCCTGTTTATAGTTACTATTTTACTAAAGGTCAGTCATAGGGGTTTTCATGGATCAGCAAAGGGGTATGGACCTTATACTCCGTCCACCAATCCGCATTGGGCAAGCGTGGTGAACTACTGCCTAAACCTTCCATAACAAGGAGAGGCCTTGTGTCCCAGCAGTGGGTCGAATTATAAAGGCATGTTATGTTGATGATGATGATGAAAGGTAGTGTTTATGTCTTTTCCAGTATTCGATCTGACCGCGTTAATTATGTACAACATGTAATTTAAATAATAAACATCCTGAATACAGCTTCTGAGTTGATTACAATAAAAATAAAAAATAAAAATTTCAAAATTTTTTTTTTTTAATCTCAAGTTACCTAATATGCATAGTCAGCTAAAGACCGGCAACATCCGATGTCGGCTGTAGATCGGGCGAACCAATCGTCCGAACTTCCCGACCCGATATCGGCCGATAAATCGGTTTTGGTGTCCTACCGTTTCCAAGTTGATATACATGAGTGCAGTGACCTCAAAAGGGCAGGCAAATAATTCCATCCGTTTAAATTAAATTCTTTGTTTCTCACCCGCTTTGGTTAACAGCAATCGCCGTGACAGTCCCGCAGCCATTCAAGCCATCCACGGGCACTGAGCGACCGCTAGTTACGTTGTACAGCTTCACTAGAATCTTATCCGCACGCGCAATACCCAGCACTAACACCGCTGGGTTGTTCGGCAGCCAAGACATGCATGACACCGGCGTGTCGAGACAGATCACCTGGTGAAAAACTTTGTAATAAGGCCTTGCGTAGACGAGGGACGGCTTAGGCGTCAACTCGTATCTACAACTAGTGGACGCCCGCGGCTTCGCTCGCTTTAACGTCGGATTTTTTTAGCCTAAAGCCTTCCTCGATAAATGGACTAATCAACAAAAAAAGACTTTTCAATTTGGATTATTAGTTCCTCGAGATTAGCGCGTTCAAACAAACAAACAAACTCTTCAGCTTATAATGTTAGTATAGATAAAAAACTGGACGAGATTACCTAATACTTTTCAAATTTGATAACGTCTTATAGACCAATAGATAGGTATCTATTCGTTTCATGCCGAGTTTACATCTTATGAAGATCGAAGTAGAAGCATACTAGAGTTATCGTGCTAACGCACAGACAAACACACAGACATAATCCCAAAAACGGTATTTTTGGACTCAGGGAGGTCCAAATCGTGTAAATCCGTCAAAATCTCGATGTCGAATTTTTCAAGACTTCTAGGTACAATAAGAGAAAGTAAAAATCAAGTAAAAAAATAAAAATAAAAATCATTGGTTTATATAAAATTATTTCTTTTTGTTAAGTCTATAAAGAATTGATTTCAGTTGGTTCAGAATTGCCTTTTGCGACACTCACGGGATTACGGACCGTGAACTAATTTGTAAAATAGTAACTAAATTATTAAATAAAATCATGGTCTTACTTTCAAAGGACTGCCTTGGTGAATATCATACACACGAAGTTCAGAGTCCATGGACACTGATGCAAATATGTTCGGTCTTTGCAAACTGAAAGCGACATCCAGCACGCAAGTATTATGCCCGTCTAGGATATCAAACACCGGATCTATGAGCTTGCTCTCTCCGAGTTGTTGTCCAGACTTTAGGTTACACAAAAACAAGTTACCGGTCTTCGTTCCAACCACAAAGACATCGTCAGCCACTTTCTCGTCACTCGGACGCAAGGGATAACTCTTAATAAAGTCAAAACAGCTAATGTCAGGGGCCACTAACTTCCTGGAACCGTTAATGGAATAGCAGACGACGTTCTCGAAGATTTTTAAGTTGGAGTTCACTTGCCAGACGTTGATTGTGCCATCAGAGCCAGATGATATGAGAATCTGGTCAGACGCCCCTCGCCTTTTCCCCGTATTCTGGATTTGCATTGTCAAGAATTGGTTGGCTAGCGTCGCATCTGCCCATTGGAGTGCCGAAACTGATCTGGACCCGTGACATCCCGCAGGAGAAGTCAATTGCATGCCTTCTAAGTTGCCTGAATCTCTTAAGTTACACAGTACGACCTCACCAGTCGTGGTAGCGTAAGCCAGCATAGCAGCTAAAGCTGGATGATATTTAACAACTGTTATACAATTCTTCTCAGAAATATCCAAAGAATGAACCAGTTTGTCACCAGCTGAGCGTTTTATAGTATAAATTCTGATCAGACCTTCATGTTCGCACCATTTCTCGTGCTGGGAGTGACCTAAGGAAATAGCTAATGAATTGCCAGCACTGCTCCATGATAGAGAGAGAACTGACGCAGTCTGGTGGTCGCCGCTGCTTAACGCTGGTGTGCCTGCGTTAGTTTTTATGTCCTGTACCAGCTTGGCAACAATGGATTCATCTTCTTCAGAATCGGACGAGTTATAACACGATTCCTTGTCGATTATGTCTAGTTGTTCCAGCATACCGGGGACAACTTTTCTGAGGAAGGCATTCAGGCCAGGTGGTGGGTATTCTTTGAGAATACCGTCTTGAGCATTCAAGTCCTCGGGTTTTGCTGTAGAACCGCAGTCTTGGGAGAAATTTGTCTGCGAGCCTACACCGGCTTCGCTAAACTCTGTTGTCTGAGTGGAAGTATTCGTCTCGATTCGCTTCGTTTGTGTCACCGAATCGAATCCAATGGCATCGCTATCATACCCACTCAAATTAGCCATTATTTTTAATTATTCCGATAGAACGATTCAATGTTGACTTTTGCGAGTTTATTTTCACAAAGCACTTTGTATTTTATTTTGTTTGCTAGACGTTGTCATGGAAACGAGTCACGAAGTTTGTTGCCAGGAGCTTTTGCGGATGTGAAGAGGCAGTAATTATAAATCTATGGTAGAGGTTGTTTCGAATTTTATGATAATGGCATAAAAATTAAAAAAATATAATTTTTCATAAATTATTAACATTCATAAAATTAAAATTTTAATAAAAAATATATGAATTTTGAACATCTACCTACTCAAGTATTTTGCGCAAACTATAGGTAGGTAGAGTTCGCGCCAAAATTCTAGTGCGAGGCGATTACCTGAGCAGGTGAGCAGTACGAAATTGAACCTTGTTGGTAGGTGATACGACTCTGCGAACGAAGCGGTAACAACTTCAGAGCAAACTAGAAGTTTGGCGCAAGGTGCCTGGCGACAGAGAACAGGTAACCACAAACTGTAAAATTTTTCTCATTCGATTTTGCAATATTTAAAAAAAATGGTCAGTTTAAGGTCACCTGCCCTTTTGTTATCAGTAGGTATATAGGTACATTTATTGGTTTTGTTAATTTCAATAGCGCTGGGCCCGAGCACTAAGCTTAACAATTTATAAACATAAGCACCAAGCACTGACAAATTTCGACAGCGAAAGCAGTGTCCCGTACCGTAGTGGTTAACGCAGCCGCCCGGATTGCGGAGGATGCTGGGTTCGATTCCCGCCTGAGGCAAGTAATTTTTTTTCTATTTTTAGGAATACCTATTAATTTTTCAAAAATCCAATGACGCAGTATTAGTTTTCGTCAAAGACTCCTTTGAGTACTTTTCCTCTCCTTCCTCATATTTTTGGATTTGGTTATCCACGCCCACTTGAAGAAAAAAGATAGGTAGAGGTAGATACGAGGGTGGATTGAAAAGTTCTCGGCCTAGTCAATAAAATAAAGTACAATCCATACAAATTTATTTTTATTTTTCGACGTGATCTCCATCTAACTCAATGCATTTCTTCCATCTGTTTTCTAAAGCGTCTATACCTGTTTTAAAAAAACATTCCTGAAGCTCCTCCAAATATTGACTAACTGCAGCTTTGACCTCTTCATTTGATGAAAATTTCTGGCATCCGAGGTGTTTTTTTAGGTTTGGAAACAGGTGAAAGTCCGAGGGAGTCAAACCAAGTGAATAAGCCGAGTGGGGCAACAATTCAAAACCACAATCGTGAATTGGAGCCATAGTCTCAACAGACGTGCGAACGTGAGCATTGTCCTGATGAAACAACACTGTTTTGCTCAGTTGTCCTGGGCGTTTTTCTTTAATTTCTTCACGTAAACGGCGTAAAAGAGTGCAGTAGTACGCTGACTTAATGATTTCCCCATTCGGGAGGTAGTCCACCACGATGACGCTATTCGCATCCCAAAAGACGAATGCCATCACCTTTCCAGCTGAAAAAATTGCTTTCGCTTTTTTTGGGGTCGGTTCACCAGATTTTTCCATTGTTTGGATTGTTGTTTCGACTATGGAGTATAGTGGTGAACCCAGGTTTCATCCATTGTTACAAACCTATTCACAAAATCTTGCCGATCAGTCTCAAACATCTCCAAGCAGTCGCGAGAAATCGTGAGTCGAATTCGCTTTTGTTCAACTGAAAGCAACCTGGGGACCCACCTAGCAGAAACCTTAGAAAATCCAAGTTCGTGCACAATGATGTTTTGTGTTCGTTCATATGAGATGCCCAAAGTCTCAGCAATATCCCTGATAGTCAATCTGCGGTTTTCCAATATGAAATCACACACTACCGATGTTTTCTCTAGTCGTAGACGTCAAAGGCCGGCCGGAGCGAGGGTCGTCTTCGATGCTCTCTCGACCACGTTTGAATTCCGCAACTCACTTTTTCACAGTGCTATACGACGGGGCAGATTCCCCTAATGTTGTTGTCATGTCAATATGGATCTTTTGTGGTGTTAATTTTTTTTTACACAAATATTTGATGACCACGCATTGTTAAATTTTCTACATTTTCCAAAAACGTTGCGTTTCGTCTCTCTCAACTAGCTCTTACTCAAAAACTACGAAACCCACAAAGAAGAAATTAACCATCGTGATAGCCAAAAAACAAACGAATTCAAAGAGGCTAGTATCATATAAATACCATCACTATTTATATGTCAGGCCGAGAACTTTTCAATCCACCCTCGTATCATCATTGCAGAAAAAGGACGTCCACTGTTGAACATAATAGATATGTCTTCCTTAATGATCGCCAATATCCAGATCTCAGCTGCTGATCTCTTGATCTTGTTCGATTATCAATAGATTGATGACGCAATAAGGAATATTTAATATACCGACGGTTATGGAATAATTTTATTTTTGCGTTTACCGACCGACGGTTCTTTCTCCTGACATTTGTTCCAAAATTATTTATGGTTGTTTGTTGCAGATTTTTGAATGAGCCACCTTTCGCGGTGGAAAAAGTTTAAATAATTTCGATCCATTCTCTTGATCATATCAGAAATGATGAGATCCGCATGAGAACACCAAGTTACCGACATAGCCCAAAGAATTGCGAACCTTAAGAGTCGTTGGGCAGCACATTGCGAGGACTGACGGCCGTTGGGGCGGAAAGGTCCTCGACTGGCGACCACGTACCGGGAGACGCAGCGTTGGTAGACCCCCCACAAGGTGGACTGACGATCTGGTAAAGGCCGCGGGAAGCTGCTGATATTTGTGGTAAACAAGCACTATGAAACATTGGAGTCTTATTGTAAAAGCATCCAATTTCTTCCCAATCACCCTCTGTAAGTACCTACTCCATAAGGTCTTTTCTCTTGAAGGCTGTGAAGGTTGAGTGAAAGGAAAACACAATTATGTATTGAAAATAATTTATTGCACTGTCATTAATATTAACAAAAGTGCTTTTATAATAACAAAAGTCTGTATGACAAGGAATATAAATGTCCCATTGAAAAAACAGATACAATAAACTTATTTTAATTAAACTTAAACCGTTACGAGCTAACAATAGAATTATAATACATAATTATGTCTTTGTAAATTAACTATTAAATCCTTCGTTTATGTGAAACTAATGGAAAATGTTAAATTTTAATTAAACAATTCTCGCTCCACCTTGGTTGAAGCGATAATCAAAGCGATGATCATTATTTTATCAATCAATCCAATGATGCAGTTTTTGTTTTTATCAAAATCGGGCTCGCGACTGCTTTGAGCATTTTTCGATATTCCTTATGGTTTAGGATATGGCCCAGAAGGCCCACTTGAAAAATTCACTAAAACTATGCGTTTTATGCGTCCGAGCATCACACGGGACTACTGGGAATTGAAATCCCAACACAGTGGAACATCTGGGAAAAAGATATCAGTAGTCCCATCATGGGACTAATCCACAGGGTCTAGTGGGAATGCACGAGTGTTTTTATTTACTGTGGTAAAACAAAGGGTAGTCCCATCTAGGGTTGCTGAGGATTCCTCTTCCGCTTCCTCATAATGCGGAAGTTCCGCAATATTTTGAGTTCCTCAACCGTTACCGCATCCTAATAAATAAAAATAAAAAAATCCTCCTCCGCTATCGCTTCCTCAAAATTTAAGAGGAAATATAAATTCTAGCGGACCCGACAGACGTTGTCCTGTACACACACCTTTTTTTTTCATTTATTTACCATTTAAAATCTTAATTTAAACAATTTCGTATACAGTCGCACATTAAAACCACAACGTTTGTGATGGAACGACCTGTGAGGATATAAATTTTGTTAATAATTAAAAGAATATTTTCCAGTGGACCATATAATTATATTATATATTCTTCCTCATCAGCTTCCTCATCCGCATCCTCCTCCTCAAAAAATATCCTCATCCTCATCCGCATCCTCTAAATTTGTGCTTGACACTTCCTCCTCCTCCTCCTCTTCCTCATAATCACTTCCTCAACAACCCTAGTCCTATCATGGGACTAGTCCACAGGGTCTAGTGGGAATACACGAGTGTTTTTATGTACTGTGGTAAAACAAAGGGTAGTCCCATCAAGGCCAAGAAAAATGTCAGTCTATACAAAGTTCAAACTTCATCATGAGGCACTCTCTCTAACTGAGGCACTGGTCCTTTATACCTATGCACGTGTCTTAGATGTTTCACCGCGTAGTGCCTACAACTGTACGCCCTAGAACACATTGTACACTTATAGAGGCTGTTCGAGTGGCAAGTAATCTTGTGCATATGCAGACTGTTGTTAGCCTTGAACGTGGCCGGGCATTGGTCGCACTGGAATGTAAAAAAAATAAAGTTAAAGGTTGCTGATTTGATGATGTTGATGATAAGAAATTGGCTATTGGAAAAAATGTTTTATTCGGTCGATGATTTCTTAATACATAAAGATACATGGATGAAAGAATTTATCTCCACATTTTTTGGCCTTAAGTTTTTATTTACAATTATAATTTTACCGCTCCTACTAAATTTAATACACAATTTTTTTATCTAAATTTTAATGATATATTATTTTTCGTATCATAATCTACAACATGTAAATTAAATAACCAACATCCTGAATACAGGCGGGTTGGGATCGGCTTCTGAGTTGATTTCAAAAATTTTTTTTTAAAAAAACGATTTTATTTTTGAAAAAAACTAAAGGTACCCAGAAAATATAGTAGTAGGGGGGCCCAAGAGGGGATTTTGGGATTGGTTCAAGCGTGGCAGTTTAATAGTAAGGGAGAATCCTTGTACCTTGTCAGGTACTTTCAGCAGGTATGAGCCCTCAATATAGTGTCGTATGTTCTGAGCCATTGATCAGATTAGTAAAAAAAAATCGAACCTCAGAACTGCTCGAGCGCGTCAGATTAAAACAATTTAGGTTTATAATATACAGAAAATGATATTATTATAAAAATCTGACGATTTGACCGTGACGGAAGTGATCGAGAGAATTTCAAAGTTGCAAAAAAAATCGTAACCTTGAAATGTTCGAGCGCGGTTCTTTTTTTTTTTTTCAAAGGAAATTACTTAAAAATTATAAAAATATTATAATCTGACGATTTCGACAAGCCGAAACATCAAAAATAATAAATAAAGTGTTGTCTATGCATTATGTATTTCCCGCTCTACGACTCTCATTCTTTCTCACTCTTTTTTATTGTCTTTCTCTCTCGCACTTCTATACACTACTCTCGGCCGCCATGATGCCTTGGACAGCTGATCACAACAGTGCGTTCGTATTTATGTACGTATAACATCGTATCTTGTTTATTATATTTCAACAAATATTTTATAAATAAATTACAGTGAATTTATGATTATTTGTGATGACAATGAGTGACAGTGACGATAAAAAACACTGTGTTTTTTGTGCACAAGATGCAACAAGTAATAAGTTAATAAAATTTACGCCTCAATAAACTCATAAGTATAGACTAGCTTTCTTTTTGAGCTTAAAAAAGCTCAATAATAATGTAATAAGCAAAATTTAGAGCGTTCGGAATTTGCAGAAAATTACAGCAATGGCCTGTGCTATGAACTTTTTTTTAATTCTTTCAAATTGTCAGATTTAACAAATCCCTTCACAAAATAGTCAGATTAAGGCTGGGTACTACTAGTTTGTCGAGTTGAACCATCTGTATGAAAATCTGACACGCGCGAGTATTGCAGTCACAATTTTTTTTTGCATTTGCAAAAATTGATTAGGGACTTTTAGTCACGTCCAAATCGTCAGATTAAGTAAGAGGACACTTGTGACGGCTTAAATAATAAGTCCCTATAATTACTGACACGCTGGAGAAAATACATTTTTTTTTTTATTTATTTTTTTGCTTATATCGCTATTCGTTACGAGCGATCTGGCAGATTAATATTTCTCCGTGGACACAAGTTTGTGGGCTATCTACACTTCCAAAATCTGACGCGCTCGAACATTTTTTTTTCATCACTTTTTTTTACATTTTTGAAAATTCATACACGCTCTCCCCACCACTAAAATGGTTAACTTCATAGGAGCTTTTTTATTATTTAGCATCTAATCTTTGCAATCCAATAGATCTTCTAACCGCTGGAGACACTACAAATTTAGCACTCTGGGCTCCCCTACTATAGTACAATATTTTCTGGGTACATTTTGTTTTTTTTTGTTTTTTAAAAAAAATAGTTTTTTTTTTAATCAACTCAGAAGCCGATCCCAACCCGCCTGTATTCAGGGTGTTGGTTATTTAATTTACATGTTGTATATTAACTAAATGTAAATGACATTGTGATGAATTAAAATTTTGCATACCAGTATTATGATAATGGCTAAATAGGTCTAAGCTCCGAATTTTAAAGCAGACATACTGTAAACATCATTGTTACCCTATTTAATGGCAAATAAACTATTTGTACTTGACAAAATGACAAGAATAAACAGGATCTTTGGTACATGGTATAACTAGCTGGCATCTACCATTCTAACTTGTTTGGCGTTATCAAAACTTCCACGTTTACTGGGTATATTAGCGAAAATGGTATAGGAATTCTATCTGTCACTATAGCTATTAATTTCTAATTTGAAAGTATCTATTTTTACTTTCTCGTATACGTAGTATAGAGGAAGTCTTGTAATCGTCAAAAAATTCGACCTCAAGATTTTCGGCTTTACACGTCTTGAACCTTCCTGAGTCCAAAAATTTCGTCTGTGTGTGTGTCTGTGTCGTTAGCACGATAACTCGAGTATGCTTTAACTTATTGCAACCAAATTTAACATGCATGTATGACATCAAAGTATAAGGTTTCTCAATCAACTTTTGAGCCGTCGGTCACGAAAGTTAAGCAACCAAGTGGGCGGTCGGTACTCGGATGGGTGACCAAAATTTAACATGCATGTAAGAAATCAAAATATAAGGTTTCTATCAACTTTTGAGTCGTTTCCGGTACACGAGAAAGTCAAGGGGAGACCACTCTCGATTTTTTTATTATGTAGTTTGTATATTTATTTATTTATATGGTATTTATTTATTGTACTATATTTAGTATGTTATGTTTTTTTTATACTACGAGATGGTAAACAAGCTTGCGGCCCACCTGGTGTTAAATGTTTAAAAGAAAAAAAAACAAATTTTTAAAAAATCTAAATGGTTTTTTGCCAAACTCAATATTTGGAATAAAGGTTTTTGTCACTCGTATTCGGGACCGACATCAAAAATGCCTGTAATCGGTGTAGAGTTTTTTGGTGGCTTGAAATAGAGGCTAGAGGATTCAACAAGTTATTCGCCTTCTAAATCCCCGGTGACACTAAGAAGGTCTTGACCACCAATGGTAGTAAATAAAAAAACATTTTGAAATAAAACAAAAAAGTAAGAAGAAAGTTGTCAGTGCTTGGTGCTTGTTTACCATAAAAACATAAGCACCAAGCACTGACAAATTTCGACCGCGAAAAGCAGTGTCTCGGTGGCGTAATTGGTCAACGCATCCGCCCGGATTGTGGAAGATGCGGGTTCGAGTCCCGCCTGAGGCAAGTCGATTTTTTTTTCAGTGCATTTTTCTAGTATTAATATTTACGCGTTTGTAAACGCAAAAATAAAATTATTCCATAACATTTAGACTTTTTGAAACGAAATTTTTATTTCTCCATTTTTAGTTTTGTAGGCGGATAACTTGTTGAATCCTCTAGCCTCTATTTCAAGCCACCAAAAAACTCTACACCGATTACAGGCTCACAAAGATGCGCCTGAGGGTGCCTGCTTGGACCTAGTTTCAGGCGCGCCGAGTTGTCAATGGATAGGGTAGGTGCCAGTTATACCATATACCCAAGATATATATAGGTAAAACTGGAAGCCACACGACCAATAAAAAAGTGAAGACAAAAAATTTGTCCTTGAAACTTCTTATTTTGTCTCTTTCTAACCACTACAGCACATGTATCAATTATAAATTAATACGTGTGCGGTAGTGTATTATCCAATATGTCATGTCGTACGTACGTCATCATATTACTTGTGCGGAGATTAGAAAGAGACCGGAAACATTCAAAGGTTACTTGGGGTCAAAAAATATGTCTTCACTTTTTTATTGGTAGTGCGGCTTTCAGTTTTACCTATATATTTCTTGCATAACCAAACACAGTGTACTGTAAGTATTATAACTGACCTTGGCAAGTTTCTCTGTGCGATGAGACTGTTTGTGTTGAGCGAGCAGGTAGGCAGCGTGGAACTTAGCGCCGCACGTTTCACACACGAATGGCTTCTCACCGCGGTGACGACGTTCGTGGTTCTACAAGTACAGTTTTACGGCTGTAATACTTAAAATCGAAAACCGGAACACCGAATCATTATAATAATAATATATTTCCACGCTCACACCAATTATCTAGCCCAAATTAAGTATCATTAAGAACTTGTCTTATGGATACTAGATAACGGACAAATATACATAATAATATAGATATTTCATGATTGATCTTGAATAAATATATAAACAACCATGACTCTTGAACAAATATTCGTGTTCATCACACTAACATTTGCCACTACCAGGACTCGAACCCGTACCGCCCGATGTGTAGGCAGCGTTACTGACCACTCCACCACGACGGCGTCTATTGTATTCCTAATGAACACTAAATATACTATCTCTTGAGAGATATTTCGAATCACTTTGTTACTGAACACTGAACCTAGTATTTCTAAACAAAACACACGCTATCCCAAATCAGTTTCGACCTGAACACGATATTGCTAATATAATTTTGCTTATTAGATACAACATTATTTAGGTACAGAACATTTATTTGAGAGTAAAGTACTATCTACGCGTCTTCACTCAGCTTCCGCAGTCGGTCTAGCTGGCCGACGACAGTCTGCTCTGATTGATTCTAACCGGCATTGGAGGGCGTGTCATTTGTCAAGTGGTACACCGCAAACTTTGTCGATTTTACCTAGGATTTTCCAACTGACTTCAAAAAGGAGTAAGTTATCAATTCGACTGTATGTTTGTTACGTCATGACTCTTTACTGTGTACCGATTTTGAAGATTCCTTCGACCTTCGGAAGCTGGTGCTTGCCATTTAAATTTGATCGACATCTGACTAGTAGTTTTTGAGTTATCCCTAATAATGCCTATTTAATTGACATCGATGATATCGTAATCTTATAACTTGTGTGTCTAAAAGATCTCGAGATAGTTTCATGAAAATTTACATACTTAAAACACTGAAAAGCAAAAAATAAGTAATTTTTAAATAAAAAAAAACCTCCTTCAAAACTAAAAACGGAGAAATAAAAATTCTGTTTATAAAAATATAAATGCTTTTGGTCCCAAATACATTTAGATTTTTATAAACAGAATTTTCTTTTCTCCATTTTCAGTTATTTCAGTCATATATTTTATTTAAAAAAAAAACTGTTTATATTCTTTTCTTACCCTCATGGCGACCACTCCAGCGCTCTGGAACTCGCAGAAGGAGCACTTGAACTTCTCATACCCATGCTTCGCTCTTAAGTGTTCGTTTAACCTAAACTTGTTGCCGAGACGTTTGCCGCAATGCTGCAACAAGAAAGTTTTCTGATGATGTTTCCTCCTGACCTGCTCCCAACTTGGAGTCGGTGCAGGGTGTCTTGAATTATTTGCAAACTAGCGCTTCGCCGCGACTTCATCCGCGTGGAAGTTTTTTTTAAATCAAGTATCCTCCTTAGGCCCCCCTGCGTGAACGTGAAACGGTCTCGTCTATCTATCTCGCTCTAATATACGCGTTAGTATGCTCTTTTTCTTTTACATTGCATCTACAGTTTCCTATATCTATGAAAAACTCCTTTTATAATACACGGTAATATAAAAAACGTGGTATTATACAATATAATCAGACTAAACGTCGGTCGTCAACAGGTACGATACCAGTAATAGTGATAACTTTAAGTGGTTGTTTGTAAATTGTCCCAGTTTTAAAATTATATAAAATTAATTATTTTAAAATTAAAACTAGATCTAATATGCATATTCCCAATTAGCCCTACCACCACTTCGACGGATTAGTAGCTGCGGAGAAGAAACGGCGCAAGAAACTCACAGCCTTTAATAATTGTAATGACATTTACACATTACATTAGCTATTGTCGATTGCTCTGCAAACTGAGCTCCACTGGACTGTGAGATCACGACGTATTTATTCAAGCGTTTGCTCTCTGTTTGCGTCATAAGTTGACGTATGCCTAACAATGGGTTCGAGTCCCGTCTCAGCATTTATGACAGAATTTTTCTAGTCTTCCGTTTTTGACGTGATAACGTCTTATAATTCGATAGAGCCG
This sequence comes from Elophila nymphaeata, assembly GCA_955850985.1. Classification (NCBI taxonomy): domain Eukaryota; kingdom Metazoa; phylum Arthropoda; class Insecta; order Lepidoptera; family Crambidae; genus Elophila; species Elophila nymphaeata. The sequence continues at coordinate 6,597,273 of OY039093.1, forward strand.
GCTGCACGCACGAAAAAACATGACGTCATGCGGCGTTACCTCGCTCCGAATCTAATTCTCTAATTTGAATTTGGAATTATGTTCTTTAAAATTTAAACTTTCAATGATACCAAAACCAGCCAGATACAAATAGTACAGCCAAAGAGATTTTATTACAAGTTTATTCATACTATAATGCGAAATCTATTAAACAAATGAAATTAAATTTTTCTTTTGAAAAATGCTACCATTCCATCAGTATTTTCCTAAGACGTTGCCACGTTCAACTATCGTCAGTAAACCGACTTTACAGACAACCAATTTTTTTTTAATTTGGTATCATTTTCAAATCATATTTACTAACAAACATTATAAAGCTGAAGAATTTGTTTGTTTGGTTCAACACCCTAATCTCAGGAAGTACTGATTCAAATTGATTTTTTTTTTTGTGTTGGATTGTCTTTTTAACGAGAAAGGCTATATAATAAGTGAAATTAACGCGAGCGAAACCACAGGCGACCACTAGTGTCAAATACAATTATAATAAAAAATCAATGCAGTATGTCTAGTTATTGATTATTGGTATTGGGATATACTATAATTTTCTGAGCGACCCTTGACCAACTTTCCTTGGGTATGCTAATGTAGGTGGTTTACTTGATTCATGACTTGGACCATACATTTGTAGTAAACATTTTTTAAACTACCCAGTTTAAAAAATGTTACACTGGCCGCCACTCATTGTCGTATTATTTTATTTTGTTATAAAAGTTACACCTACCTACGTTCTTTATTAGCACTGTCAAATTAGTTTTACCTATTTAATTTAGTTTAATTTAAGATAATTGTTAGTTAGAAATTATTTCATGTACCTTCCTATTTAAAAATGTATAGCTATAGAAGAACCAAGCTTCCTGGCACAGGTATATTTGTTACCTAAAAGAAGGCTTTGGTCAACTGGTAATGACAATTGATTTACGCGAAATAAACGATTTATTATTATTATTACTTGCCACCTTGCGAATGCGCGGTGCAATGATCTGCACAGGGTTCAGAAAGGTCCTTAGTCGCCTTTCATGACAGCCACGGAATGAAAATGAGCAGTCTTAATTAAAACTGGGACCTATGCAGCCTACGTTTTATGATGAACCTTGTGGCAGATGGCCTGCTCAGCATCCCCAAGTTTTTTTAAGAACGTGAAAAGCTTGGTGGATCCTCTGACCTGTAATTTCAACAGTACGTAGACGATTGATTACTAGTCGCCGAGCATCTTATGCGGGGATATGCTACGCTCAAAGTCCGAAAATGCTCATTGAGCGAAAAAATAGCTCACAAAACGTGGTGGTCACAAAAAAAGTACACTCCGTCTGATCATAAAAAATAACCCTAATCTACACATCAGAATATGTTGGAATGAACCTACTTATTGTTAACAGCTACCTATGTAACCATATTCAGCAAATAAATGATTTATTATTATATTATTATTATAGTCAGCCATGGAGGTGCATAAAACACTACTCTCCCAAAAACATTGCACTCTGCCTGTAGGCCTATTCGCTAACTTTTTTTGACAGATGAAAGTGATGATCACTGAGCGATTTATATATCCATTGCCGTTTTACACCACACGCTATTATGGCACTTGTCATGTAAAAACAGCAAGGTATATGCAATTCACTCAGTGATCATCACTTTCAACTGTAAAATAAAGTTAGCGAATAGCCCCGCCGGTCATTAAAAAAATAACCCTAACTTAACCATCACTCAGCCACAGGGTTCGAAATGATAATTATTAATAACAGATGTGAATGTCTTACTATGACCACAACGCTTTGTCAAGGTTTTCGGTCTTTGAGCGTAATACGATTAAAGTCGCAACTGACTTATAAGACACCGCTAAAACGCACCGCCTAAAACGGACATGACTACACGCTGTCCACGTAACGACCGCCGCCAGGCAACCACTCACCTCACAAACAGGGCCCAGGCCTGAGTGTTTTATTGCTTTATGCAACTTCAAACTAGCCTTTTGCATTGTTTTATGGCATATGTCACATTCGATGAGCGTCCGACCCTGCGGATGGAAAAATAAAATATTTTAAACGCCTCTGTGGTTTACGATTCGATGCCCAGGCTGGTACCAATATTTTGCACAGTTTGGTTTGTCATATACACCGCGTCAAATATGGAAAAATAAAATATTTTAAACGCCTCTGTGGTTTACGATTCGATGCCCAGGCTGGTACCAATATTTTGCACAGTTTGGTTTGTCACATACACCGCGCGTCAAATATACCGTGTTCCTGAGGATATACATTAACTTTGAATAATACTTCTATAGCTCTTGTTAAACATGTCGTACAAAGGAAGTATTAGTTTAATAGCATAGTTTTTAAGTTATTGGTAATTTAAGTTTAACCAATTTAATTGTGTTGTGCAGTGAGAAAGAGTCTATATCTGTGAGATGTTGCCATTTTGTGCAACCAAAACTATCAACCTGAATAATGTCAACATTGTTAACATCAAGAAAAGTTTCGTAAAGTTTACGTGGACCAAAGTTTCAAATGTGACGTTGCCAGATCAGGTAAAGAGTATCTAATTCATATTAGATAAATTACATCTAAACATTTAATTTATATGAAAAAAATTGGAATTCATAAAAGTGTCCATAGTAAAAAATTATCAATTTAATAGTCTGAATAACATGCCAAAGATAATGAATAACCTCAGGAACACGGTGTATATGGCATGTTTTAAGCCTTCGCGTACGTAGTCATACAATCAAGGTATGGAATTCACTGATAGCACACGTGTTCCCTCCTTCCTACAATCCTGGGTCGTTCAAAAGAGGCGTGAAGAAGCACCTTGCAGGTTGGCAAAGCGAGGGTGGACAGCGCGGCGGTTTATCTCTCGCACCAGCTATCTTCGCATTTGGACTCCACTTCAGCTTACATCAGGTGGAATGTCATTTGCTAAACCATTTTATATAATAAAAACCCTTACCGTCTCACAAACTTTCCGCCTCTTCTTCTTTGCTGAGCAAGTATCCACATGTGCTATTAATAACTCCTTATTGCCATAATCTGTTTTGCAGTACTGAAAAACGCAAGAACACACTGTAAGTCTTATGAAACTGAATTATACACTGGGATTTGTTGAAATAAATACTTCAAGGTGTAGCGGCGGCAATTCACTTGGGTATTAGTATTCGCGTCGCTATATTACTGTATTTATCTAAATATTAGGTGTTTTCGCAAATACGACAAAGGTGTTCACCACAGATGTCTCCACACTCAGACCAATGATTCTACCACAAAATTCGAATGTCAAAATAATGTAAAGTTTGATGGTTTTTTAACAACTTTTTAAGCGATATGTGGTGTAGTTTTAGACAAACGAAAAAATATTTAATCTATTTTATTTTATACAATAGCAACACTACATTAAAATGTCACATCACAAACCCAAATACGAGAATATGTATAGCCAAGTAAAGCGCTAAACTTTTGGGCCAGATTTGAGTCTGTGGCTCTGTGCCACTATGAAATATACTTACACCACACTTAAAAGCTTCTTTACCATGCATCATAGATTTGTGCCTCTTCATTTTTTCTTTGAAAACAACGGTGTCGCATAAATCACATTTTACTTTCCTCACATCAGCACCAGGATGGCTACGAGCCAAATGCGTATCAATACTCCGTATAGATAGGTTCTTTTGACAAAACTTGCAGGTAACGCGTTGGATTAATGTCTTGCTATCAGTGACTTTCTCGTAAGGAAGTTCGGCATTTTTCTTTGCCATACTTTTTAATTTAATCTTCGGTTTTTCTGGCTCTTTTGTTTCAAGTTTTGGAGACACAGCAGATATTTTTAACAGTTTTTTTAACGGTTTATCATCATCATCAAAATTAAATTCGTTACTATTGAACTCCATCTTTATTTCAAAATCTATTTCCAATTCTGAATTTTTATTTTCAACATTTTCTTCCTCAGATTCGATTTCAAGTTCCATTTTTATAGCTTTCAGGTGTTCGGTAAGTTCAAGTTCAGTTGATTTACATTGTCTCCTGAATTTTAGTGACTCATATATAAAATTTATGCATTTTACACACATGTTCTGTGGTAAACCATCATTCATTTTAATCTGGGAAGAATTTGTATAGTTAAGAACATACATAAGTATTTTTATAGCATTTTCAAATTTAAAAGGACACTAATGAGCCCAGCAGTGTAACAGCTATTAAATTCAATTAAACTTATAAACCAATAACTTGTAGTTGAAAAGTTTTAAGAATAATTTAAAATAATTACCAACTCTAAAATTCATCAAAAAGTCCTGCAACGGCTACTAACACGTCTCAATCAAGTTAATTTGATCAAAACAATTGTAATGATTTTATTTTGTTTATCATTTCAAATACAAATTGTTTAACCTAAACAACCTTAAATAGCGATAAATCTGTATTATTATAATTATTTATTAATGTTACTCACTTTTAAACCTGTTACAGCGTTGATATCATGTGTAAATTCGCCAGATTTTTGGAAAATAGGTTCCAAGTCGGTATTGTTCAAACATGTTCGGCAAACTGAGGAAAAGTCCATATTTCTGACCTCTATGACTTACAACATAGAACTAACATTATTTTATTATCGTATTATATAATTTTAAAACTTCTTTAGTTGGGAATAAATGATTAAAATAGTATGGTTTCCCGATAAAAACACAGGGATTTTTAAAACATTGTTTAAAACTGACATTTGACAATTGTTTTTTTAATATTTTAACTGGGCTGCTGGCTCTTATAAACTTGGCAACTTATAATAATATAATATATTTCCACGTAGAGATGTTCGATCCGATCCGATACTTGTGTGGATCGATACAAAAGAATACGATCTACCCGATTTTTGTATCGATACAATGGCTTTCGATCCGTTAGAGGATCGATACAAGCACACTGAGCATCGGATCGAATCATTGTATTAAATTCTATAAAAGGTAAATAAACATTTACCCTAATATTTATGATTACACTAGTTTAAATATTTCCCTGACGAGTCTGGCGATAGATTTTGCAAAGTCTATTCTTAATTAATTAATGGCGTCGCGTCGCATTAAGCGTACGCATTTTGCCAATGTCAAGTAAAAATGTAACCAAAGTAACAAAAATTGTACGGTTGATTGAGGTTAAAAATGGAGTCTCTCAACACGTGTTTTCAAAACAAGAACACTCGGGAGAAACTCCATTTTGCAAAGTCAGTTGTTGAAATTCCATTTTGCAAATCGTACTCGAGAGTATTTTTTCAGAAATTGTAAGTAGGTACCATTTATTGACAAAGGGCAAGAAATATACTTTCATAAATACATATTACTTACTAAAAGATGTAACTTGAAACTAAGTCTTTATTACAAATTTAATTATTGTTTCGTGTTTTATTTTAAAAAATACTTCATACGATACGATACTGGATCGATCCAAAGTATCGCATCCAATCTGTTGGATCGATACTTGGATCGATACAGGGCATTACGATCCATTACGATCCAGAATATCGATACAAAGCACCTGGATCGAACATCCCTATTTCCACGCTTAATATTGAATAATAAAATTATCTTATTTATATATTGAACTTATTGTCTCTCCTGAAACAATTATTTCAAAGAATAAATTTTTCTTCTACCTAGTTTATGGCCTTCGCGTGATTACGCATTTAGACAATGGTGCCAATTCTGTTGTGCCACTCTCTAAACTAAACTAACCTAAAAAAATTCTAATTTTAATTTAGTTTTAATCATTTGCTATTCTGTTGTCATGTCTAACCCAAGGAGCTTATATTACCTATAGAATGGAGTCATTAGTCAAATGAAAAAAGTGAGGGCAAAAATTTTGACAACCCTTGACATTTCTTGACATTTCTAGAGAGGCTCTGTCTCTTTCTAGTAGGGTGCCTATAGCAGAAAAAATAATTACGGACAATCTTGGACTTCGTTAAGTTAATAAAATTAATTAGGACTCAAAGTTTAAAATATTTTTGAGTTTACCATGACAAAGAATTAACATTCATAATAATTAGTTTTAATCTTCCGTACAACTGTCTGTTACTATAAGTAAATTTACACTTAACATTGGCGAAATATAAAAATGAAAAAGCTAGAAAAATGCACTGAAAAAAATCGACTTGCCTCAGGCGGGACTCGAACCCGCACCTTCCACCCGGATTGTGGAAGGTGCGGGTTCGAGTCCCGCCTGAGGCAAGTCGATTTTTTTTTCAGTGCATTTTTCTAGTATTATATTTACGCGTTTGTAAACGCAAAAATAAAATTATTCCATAAATAATTATCAATTTAATTTAAGTTACAGTTTTACATGCGTATATTTTGGGTAGTTATTAAAAATAAATAAAGTAGTAGTAGTGGTAGTTTTATAAATTCTGTAACACACTAAGTTTATTCCTTAATAAAAACTTCATCACAAGAACTGTTCTATTTTAAATCTAAACATAAATAACAATCTAAACATTCATATATTACATATGTGACTCAAGAATTTATGTAAAACAAAGTTATATATACACATAATATTGATACTTAAAAGAACAAAATCCTTTATTATTATATGATACAGTGATATCCGCAGAATATAGTTACATATTCACATAGATACTTCTAAATTACAAAATATTGACCTAAAATATATTACTTTCATATCAATCGATGTTTCATAATACTTTATAATGATTGGCAAAATAATCGATTCTGTAAAACAACTAAGAAAAAAGTTACAGCTAATTTTGTACAAGACAAACTTAATATCGCTCTGCTATAAAGAAAGAATTATGCAGATGTGACTTTATTCTATCATGAGACCAACAATTAAAAATATGAATACCGGTAAAAAATGTAAAAGAATCATTTGTACTCGTAACTCGATTAATACTGGTTAACGTATGACAAGGTATATAACTTTGTCATGTGTTAACCAGTATTAAAAAAATATGCATAAAACTTAAATTGAACGCCCTACGTATATATATATCAACCTTCTGTACCTGTTACTCAGTTACGAAGTCAGAAGGATAAGAGCCTTGTTCCTAAAGCCGTAATAGTGTAATTTCCGCCTAGGGTCTTTCGGAAATCTAAAAAGAAAAGAAAATTTTATGTATACAGGCACTTTTAACTTGTAATTAGCATATTAAAAACTATCATTTGATAGGCTTGAATAGCACAGTCACAATTTTATTAATGCTGTGTCAATTTTACTAACCCAAATTCGAGTGAAGTTTGAGGTCACTGTGCATATTGCACTCTGCGTTACATGTTAGTAGATGCAAATGTGAAAGATAAAATACACTATTACACTGGTAAAATCCAATCAATCATTTTGAATATGTTTCTCAATTAAAATAATGTACATTGCATAAATTACATGTTTTGTTTGTAAATAAACGTTCCCAACCAAAAATGGGTAGAACGATTTATGTATTATATATAATAAATATAATCTATAAACTATATATATAATCTATATATATCTATATAACAGCTATTTCAAAGACTTAAAAAAATATATATATCAATTTTGATTGCCATTTCTGAAAGGAAAAAGGTTATTATTTTATAATAATTCTGGAAATCCTAGTCACCCTAGTCAATTTGTTTACACAAATTTGAATAAGTAATTTATGTATGAAAATTAATTAAATTCAGATAGTATTAAAGCCGAGTATCAGAAATTACTTTCCCCTATGGAGTTTCGCCCAATAACGATAATCATATGGAATTACATGTGAAAAACCAATTTTACTTAGGTGAACAATAATATGCAATTATAACACTTACAAGTGAAATTTCACACTGCATCCTGGATACCACTCACTTCTGCAACCACGAACTATACAGCGATGCACCATTTTGCACTATTTATAGTTATTAAAATGTAAAAAGCCGTACCAAAATCGCGAGTCGATATTTATGAATACTTCAATTACGACAATTTATGTCATGTTGAGATTTCGGGACATTGACACATGAAAAGAGTGCTGCCATTACATAAATCCTTTCATTTCCCATAAGTTATAGAAAGAATCACAATCATGATTTTCAAAATAAAATACAAACCAAAACATTAAAAGTAAATATATTATATTAATTTCTTTCATTGATAATAAATACTGATAATTGAATACAATATGTTAAGTTTTTAGCTACTTTTCTACTTTTGTTTTAGAAAGATGGCAAAATACTGGGGAAATCTTGTTTCTATGTAGTCGTGTTTAGAAAGAGATGGCGACAATTTCTAGAAAGAGAAATGTGAAATTTGAAATGTCAAGTATTGTCAAAATTTTTGCCTTCACTTTGTTACTTTGTCTAATGACTCCATTCTTTAGTATAAGCTCCTTGTGTCTAACCTAATTTAATCTTTCTTTTTTGACAGGACTAGCGCGTCTTAGTTGAATTGAACAGTGTTACCCGTTTAGTAGATTGATAAAAATAAAGAACGAATGGAGAATGAATGAAAGGGGTATTTTTAAGAAAATTTAAAATAATAAACTTTTTAAAATTAATTTGAAAGTAGTTAAAATTATTAACCAACGTATGTGAGTTAAACGAAAGCATAAAAACTATTATTTTAATTTTTAATCTATTTTAATTAAAATTTTGGAAGTGTTTAGCCAAAAATACTGACATCAAAGTATAGATTTTTGTTTCGAGAATTCAAAATTGCATTGGAGTGGATTTTGTGCAGGAAAGTGGTGTTATTTTTATGCACAAATTATATCCGTGTTGACGAGCAGTTATTAAACATCCTCCCCGGCCTGACTTTCAGTGCGCTATTACGGGATGGCTCGGGATCTGCGCACGTGAGCGCAACTACACCGAGACCGTCCCAATGCTGCCTGTCTAGGCACTCCTTGTACTAATTGGTGGCCAGCAGCCACTCCTCCACCGACGGCTGCTCGACCTGGCGCGTCCTCCTGACGAGAATACCGGGAGCAGCCATCGGACCGGACCCGGGGGACTTCGGGCGCGGTCGTGACCCTGAAAAGGGCCGTCCGGAACTAGCCGTGGTGGGAAAACAAAAGCAACTCGACGATGGCATGTGACTTTGAATATCAAGGGGACACACTTGACATCAAAAGCCACACCCCCGCCGAGAAAGTTTCCCCACCACGTTACCAGGGTCCGCCACGAGGAGGCTTCCGGACGGTCCAGAGGGCCTAGACAACATGCATTTTGGAGGATCTTAAATGTATGCTTACCACTTATATTGAAAGGAATGTCTGTAAGTACCTATCTAACAATAACATAAAATGGTGGTGGGTATCAAAATTTAAATTGCTTAGTTCAATAATATAATTAATTAAATTATATAGAAAAGCTTTTCACAAGATAGATAATTCAAATGCGTGGGAGTAATAACTACCCAAACTTTACGCATGTTAAAATGTAACTTAAATTATATTGATAATTATTTATTGACTTGTATTGATGTTTTGAAATCATTACGAAATTGTAAGCTGTGGAGTTTCTTTCGCCATTTCTTCTCCATCTCAGCATAATAATAATTATTCGTCTCGAAATGGTGGTAGGGTTTTGACGATTTAAAAGTACTTAGCAAAGTCCATTTAAATAAAGAGCTTTTTCATTTTCACTTTTTCATTTTCATTTCCACATTCGCTCTTGCTAAATCAAAAAACGGATGGGATTGACATAGGCAATCGAAGTGACTTTTCGATGCATGTTGTCGAGGCCCTCAGTAATGCTTTGCATCGTGTTATCAAATGTTTCTTTCTCGCTTGAAGATATTGCTGTATGGGCTATATCCCTTTCAATCCCGTGATAGGGAAAACAAAAAAAACGTGGATAGTTTTCCTACTTAAAAAAAAGCCTGTCTACCTACATATACCTCTCTGCGGAACTTATCAAACCTGATAATACAAAATTCTCCATCTGTCGTACGGCTACCCTACTACTTATTTTCGAAATCTAATTAATCCCACTAGAGCTGATTCTCTGATTATGCGTGATGATCACAGATCACTTAGATAATAATAATATATTTCTACGCTCACACCAATTATCTAGCCCAAATTAAGTATCTTTAAGAACTTGTGTTACGGATACCTACTAGATAACGGACAAATATACTTCATCATCATCAACAGCTCATATAATGTCCCCACCGAGGGGCTCGAGCCTACCCCACAGGGGCGATTAGGCCTTAGTCAACCACGCTGGCCAAGTGCGGGTTGGTCGACTTCACACACAACCTAAGAATTTCTTCATAGGTGTGTGCAGGTTTCCTCACGATGTTTTCCTTCACCGTAAAAGCGTCGATTAAACGTACATATGAATTCAAACTTTGAAAACACATTGGTACGTGGCGGGGATCGAACCAGTGCCTCCCGGGTGGGAGACGACGCTCTAACGCGCTACGCCACCGACGCTTTTTTCAAATATACTTACTTACTTAATAATCTAAATATTTTTATAAATAAACTTAAATAAATATATAAACAACCATGAATCATGAACAAATGCTCGTGTTCATCACACGAACATTTGCCTCTACAAGGACTCGAACCCGGACCGCCCGATGTGTAGGCAGCGTTACTGACCACTCCACCACGGCGGCGTCAAAGTTGGTGATGAACTATTCATGTGTTCTCAAACACTAATTTTAATCGACATCAATTTACACGCAGTCTAAATTTAGCTTGACGTTTCTAAATTTAGAGATATTTTGACATAAAACTTAGACGAGAGAATAGCGAATAGCTAAATTGAGTAACTAAATCAACTTTAATCCTGTCAGATTAAAATTTAGTTTATTTCTGTCATTTTAGTCCGTTACAGAATAGGAATCGCAATCTGACAGCACTAAACCCAATTTTAGTTAAGTTTAGTCTAGTTTGTGCCAACGGAATCGGCACCAATGTTAAATCAAAAATGTATGTAGTATTGGATCCTTGGGACTTCCGGTTGATCGTCAGCTGCGCGGTTTTCAAAAATTTTCATCCTAAAGGAAAAATATTTTTATAATTAGTTTTCTTGAGTTCATTTATGTTTTAAAGTATAGTATTTTCATTTATTATTAGTTGGTTGTGTTCTCATGTAAGTATTTATTTTAATTTTGTAGTTATCAGTCTATCACCAAAAATATCAGCAACAGTCGTTTGTTTCATCGTCTGTGAGGGTTTTTAAAACATGGCGTCTACTTCTGGGGGCAGAGAGCCCCCAGATATAGGCGCCGGTAGTGATATGGAGGATGAGCCGATTCCGTCTCCTGGCGGCTATGTTTCGGTGGGCGATGATGATTCGTCGTCTGGTAGTAGTGACCAACCAGGTTTAGTGTCGTACCATGATTTTAAGTTGGTTGAGTCCAAAAAAAGTAAGAATATTGGCGGGCTAAAAAATCCACACTCAAAAAATGCAAAGATATGTCAATTGCCGAATTTTAATAACAGTGCTAGTACGGTTTCCGAATCTTCCCATTCCCAGTTAACTGACAAAATACCACTTGGTCAGAAGTCGAAGTCGCAAAATTCGTTTGCAATTTTATCGGGAGTAACTGATTCCTTGGCCTCATCTGAACATACTCCAACCCAAACTGCCTCTGTTCCTATGCAGTCACCTGCAGGAAGACAGGAATACCTACACACCGATCGCGGCCCTTTTGCGGTGCATGTGCAAAAAATTAATGTCGATGATTCACCCGCCTCGTTTCTTCATCCCATAAACTTTGGTCGTTTTCTGTCCAAAAATAATTTCAGTAATATTGTAGTTGGTAGCGTTCAAAGTATCGGCAGAAACAGGATAACCCTTTCTTTTTCCAACGCTGCTTCTGCCAATAATTTCATCACGAACAAGCTTGTGTCTGACAGTGGCTATAAAGCCTTCATCCCGTCATTTAGCACTGTCCGGTTAGGCCTCGTAAGAGGAATCCCTATCGACTGGAGTGTTGAGGAGATAGTAGCTGGCGTAAAGGTCCCAGAAGGATGTGGTCCAGTGGTTAAGGCAAGGCGTCTAAATTTTAAGGTTATTGTTGATGGCTCGGCGGTCTGGAAGCCGTCCCAGTCATGTGTTTTATCTTTTGATGGCCAAACTCTTCCTCCAAGGGTCTTTTTATGTTTCAACGCTTTACCTGTAGAGAAATATTATTTCCCGTCAATTCAATGCTACAACTGTTGCAGATTTGGTCATACCCTTCCCAATTGTAGGTCCAAACCTAGGTGCTACAAATGTGGCGCTGATGATCACTCAGGAAAGTCGTGTGTGGTTGATGTAAATAACGCCTATTGTCTATTGTGTACTGGTTCGCATTTTGCTATCAACAAAAGTTGTCCAGAGTATTTGCGGCAGAAGTCTATTAAAATTTCTATGGTGGATAAAAGTATCTCGTATGGCGAAGCTTCAAAACTGCACAGCCCCGTCACTAAAAGTTACAGTGACACTGTCAAGACATCGTATGCTCCTGTTGGCCCTCCGCCAAACCAAAATTCGGTCCGTTCTTATAAAAAGTTTATCCCTATCAAGCCTAAGTTGCCCCCTGCTCCTCGCACTGGGTATGATAGAGTTGCCCATAACAATTTAGTTCGTGCCCCTGCTTTCGCTGAACCAAATGGCTCTGCTCTTAGTTTTCTAACCTCTCTATCTCCTGAGTCTATCTCCGAACTCATTCAAGCCCTTACAAATCTACTCCCTAGCTCTTGTTTACCGTCCAACGCTGCCAATATTCCTGCTCCTTCTCCTTCTCTACTTCTTTATAATGGCTCAAGCAATCCAGTGGAATTGCCAAAGTATTCTCGCCAAGAAAACTGATATGTTATTTATCCTTAAAAAGTATTCCCCTCTCATTGTTGCCATCTCTGAAACTCGTCTTAAACCATCATCCTTTTTTAGGTTACCTAATTATGTCTGTTTCAGAAATGATAGCCCTGATGGGTATGGTGGTTCAGCCTTACTTATCAGTAGCTCTTTAACTTGCAATAGAATTGCCCTGCCCAGCCTAGCCAACTTCTATGTAGTTGCTGCAAAGGCTAAAAATATAACATTCATTTCGCTGTACATCCCTCAACCTACCTCTCTAATCGTCTCGGCACTTAGTAAAATATTATCTAACTTATCTGGCCCAATCATTATGATGGGTGATTTTAATATTCACCATCCTGCCTGGGGATGCGACAAAAAGGATTCCTTGGCGGATCAGCTCTTTACCATGATGGATTCTTTTAACTTCTGTTTCCTAAATGATGGTTCGCCGACTCGCCGTACGAAACCATTTGAAAGGGTTAGTGCTGTGGACTTAACTTTTGTTTCCGCTAATCGAGCCCCTTCCATGTCATGGTGTGTCTTAAAGAGCACATTTGGTAGCGACCACTTCCCAATTTTAATGGATCTTCCCTTTTCTGTTTCTAGGCCTCATCTTTTCAAACCCCTTCTTAAGTATAAACTCAGCGAGGAGTCTTCTTGGGATAAATTTACTATGCTTACGCAATCAGAGTCCCATTTGCTCTACCCTATCTCTCCTGAAAGTATGGATGTTTGCCTTAAATCTCTCTTGGACTGTTTGGGACGTGCTGCTGATCAGGCGTTCCCTATCAGATCGATGTCTCCCCGCAAAAGGCCGTCCCCTCCATGGTGGGATAGTGAATGCTCAGAAGCCATTAATAAAAGAAAGTTGGCAGAGCGCACATATTGTAAGTCTATGACAGACGAGAACTTTCTCGCTTTGCGTCATGCCGTAACGGAAACGAAGAATCTCCTTCATTACAAAAAGAAAAAAGGTTGGCACAATTACTGTGAGTCCATTACGCCGGACTTTCATCCCTCTCAAGTCTGGAGGAAGATTAATAGTTTTCGTGGTTCGTATAGGGAACCGTCCCCCCACTGCCCTACAGACTCAATTTGGGTAGAAAGGTTTATGGATAAGCTGGCTCCTCCTTTTGTTCCAAATTTATGTGAATTGCCTTCTTGTTCATTACTCGGTAGTGATCCTGTGGATGAATTCACCATGGATGAATTACGTCTTGTACTCTCGGGATTAAAAGACTCCTCACCTGGTCTGGATGGTTTTCCGTATTCCTTCATGGCTAAAGCCAGTGAAAGTCTATTGTTATACTATTTAGATTTGGTTAACATGCTAGTAAATTCAGGGTATGTACCAGAGTCTCTTAAGTCACAGATTGTTATACCAGTCCTGAAACCAGGTAAGGATTCTGAGAACGTTGGTAATTATCGTCCTATCGCGATGTCTTCTACCCTTATAAAAATAGCCGAGCATCTAGTAAAAAATCGGCTAGAGTGGTTTGTGGAAAGTCGAGGCATTCTACCTATCTGCCAATACGGTTTCCGTAGAGGTAAGAGTACACTTGATAGCCTGGCCATCTTTGTCACGGATGTGAGACTGTCATTTTCGAGAAATGAGTCTATTGTCGCAGCTTTTCTTGACATTTGCTCGGCGTATGATAGCGTTTGCCTCCCAATTTTAAAAGAAAAATTGTTACGTATAAATGTACCACCTAAATATGTTAATTTTATATTCAACCTTTTCTCTGGTCGCTCGGTCCATCTAAGAGTGGACGGTGAGTTAAAGTCATCGAGGTTACTGTATAAGGGCCTCCCTCAGGGCTCGGTTCTAAGCCCTCTGCTGTTTAATCTGTATACTTTTGATCTCTATAATGCTGTTTCGCCGTTTTGTAGGGTTCTTCAGTATGCAGATGACTTAGTCCTTTATTCTTCTGATAGTGGCATTGAAAAAGCGTCGGTTAACGTATCACGGGGTATTGACTCCTTAGTCTCTTGGTTAAGTTGCAATTTTCTTTCACTCTCCCCTGAAAAAAGCTCTATTATCATATTTAGTAGAAAACGGCTCAAGCCGAGGTTAGATATCTTAATTGATGGTGTCAGAATCCCAGTTAAGGTTGAAATAAAATTTTTAGGTGTTATTTTAGATTCGAAGCTCACTTTTATTTCGCACCTAGAATATATTTTGGTTAAAAGTGAAAAGAACCTCAATATATTAAGGTGTCTTGCTGGCGTCTGGTGGGGTGCTCACCCCTTCTACCTGAAACTGTTGTATAACGCTGTCATAAGAAGTGCTTTTGATTACGCTTCATTTTTATTGGAACCTGCATCTAAAATTTTTTTGTCTAAATTAGATGTCATTCAATCTAGAGCGTTAAGAATAATTTGTGGTGCCATGAGGTCTACTCCAATCAATGCCCTTCAGGTTGAGTGTGGCGAGCCCCCCCTTGACCTAAGGCGTCAATTTCTGTCCGACAAATTCCTTTTTCGTGCTTTCCAGCTATATTCCCATCCACTTTTCCCTAAATTGCAGCTTTTATCCAGCTACACCTCCTCTTCTTCATATTGGTCCCACAAGAGTACTCCTTGTTTAGTTAAAAGTTTTCAGTGCTTGCAACGTCTAAAGTACCCTACTAAGAGAACTTCTAAAATCCCTGTCTATGAATTTTCTTACAATGCTCTAATGTTTAAGCCTAAATTGCACCTTAATCTTGGTTTGATAAAAGATGACCCGTTTGCAAGTAGGCATTTCCTTCGGATGAAAGACCAGTTATGGCAAGGCTGGAATTATGTTTTTTCGGATGCGTCCAAAGATAGTCCATCGGGGTGTGTAGGTGTTGGTGTTTTCCATGAAAACTACAACATAGTTCAGAAAGTCAAGTGTCCTCCAGAAACATCAGTGTTTACAGGGGAATGTAGGGGAATTCTTGAAGCGCTAAATTATATATTATTATTTAAATTAAAGAAAACAGTAATCTTCTCGGACTGTTTGAGTGCCTTGAAGTCTTTAGATAGTAACCCCTTTAAAGCTTGTCTCAGAAATGAATTGATTCTGGATTGTAAAAAACTGCTTCTTAAATGCTCTGAGAAGGGTTACTCGGTAGCTCTTGCTTGGATTCCTGGCCATAGTGGTATTTCCGGGAATGAGAAAGCGGATGCTGTTGCCAAACAAGCTGTTATCTGTGGTGACAAGGTCCCGTTCAAAATTTACCCCCCTGACTTAATTCCTTTAGCATCGCAATACTTAAAGCTAAGGTGGTCCAGAAGATGGGCACGTAGTAGTAAGACTAAGGGTTCATACTATGCGAGGATTCAGCCTGTCATACCAACAAAGCCCTGGTTTTTCAAGTTCCGAGTAAGCAGAAAAATCTCTTCAATAGTCGCCAGGTTACGTTTCGGTCATTGCTGCTTACCTTACCACCTCAAGAAATTACGTATTCTCAATTCTTCACTGTGCGAGTGTGGCCTCAGTGAAGGTAACGTTAATCATATCTTCTTTTCATGTTCAAAGTATAATCACCAAAAGTTGTTTGACTCATTGGTTAAAAATAAATACTCATTGCCCACTAGTATCGATATTATTTTATCTAGTTTAAATCCAACATCCATCAATTTGATTTCCTCTTTCATAACTGATAATGATATCAAAATTTAGTTGTTTCTAGGCATCTTAGTTGCAGGTTTTCTCTAGTGTATGGTAGTTATATGTAGTTGTATAGTAGTGCTCCCTATTTTTCCTTTACTTCAGGTTGTGTTTAAAAAAAAAAAAATCCGTTCCGTTTTTGTCATGAAATTTATTTAACATGAACCGTTTATTTATTCTATATCTATAGCTGACGTGACGCTGGCAAAATGTTTTTATAAAACCTTTGCCATTATTGAAATTACTTACTTACTTGGATCCTTGATCTAAGATCTAATAATAATAAATTGTATTTATGTTTTAGATTTATGTCTAAGAGCAAAATTCTGGCAAATGCACAAACCGTGCGAGCCCAAAAAAAAAAGAGCAAAATTTATGTAGATTGTAGATTGAGTTAAAAATGAAGTGTCTTAACGAGTTAATACATTACAGCAAGAACTCAGGAGAAAGTCAATTATTTTTGTTGTTCTTCTTCATAATTGGCTTTCGTATAAGCAATTAGCTCAAACAATTTTAGCCAATGTAGAGTGAAAATGTATTTTAGATACGATTAACAATAAATTGAACTGTAGACTGAGTTAAAAATTAACACATGTTAAACGTGTAATTACCATGAAGCTATAGGTAATTACGTTATTTACAACAAGAACTCGGAAGAAATTTCTCGAGTAATTTAATCTTAATTTATGGCTTCGACATAAATTAAGATTAAATTACTCGAGAAATTTCTTCCGAGTTTTTTTATTAGCATTTAACCAATCTCGAGCGAAAATAGTTATTCTACACTAAAATTGTTCGGTAGATTGAATAACAATGGAGTCTCTCAATACGTGTTTTTGCAACAAGAGAACGGGAGAGACTCCCGAATTTCCCTGTGTAGAATGAAACTTATCTGTCAAAACTTTTGACAGTACGAAACTTCAAAAATGACAGTTTTATTCACGTGTTTTGTGTTGATGCACAGAAATGCATGGATTTCGTATTTATATTATTTTTTATTTAATATAATAAAATGAAAGGTGAAAAGATTACTCTTCCGAATGATAAGGAAATCGATATATTCGTCGCCACAAGAATAGGTTCTTTCAAACGTAAGTTATTTGTAGAATACTTATCTGAACATTGTAATTTTTATTTTGTAGCAAAGACAGAAAATTCCCCTTTGTATTTGAAAATGGGGCTACGTTTTATTGAAATTCTTATATTATCATTTATAATTCAACATTAATCAATCATTGTTTTACTTCTTTTCAGATATCAAATACCATACAGATTCAACAAAAAACACTAAAAAATGTATAGAAAATCTAGTAGACATAAAAACTTTACAGAAAGATGACAGTATCACATGCATGGTTTGGGGTAATCCGGAACAAAATGAAATATTAATTGCGAAAAAGAATCAGCAGGTAAGGACCTATTTATAATATTATGAAACATGGGTGCAATCACTTATGAAGCTTTTATAGCCAAATTTGTTTATGCCGCTGACTGTCATTCCATTTGGGAACGCTGTTACCCCAATTGTTCGGAGGTGGGCGTTAATAGCTGCGACACAATTAAATAACTAATGTGGCTGTTATAGTACACAATGATATTGTTCCATGTTAAGTTTCTAAATAAGTATTTATAATATTATCAAACATGGGTGTAATTACTTATGAAGCTTTTAAAGCCAAATTTGTTAAACTATTTACCTTTCCTGTCTTTATCATTCGACAAATATTTGATGATCCTACCACCTATGTAGTATTGATCCGACAAGAACATGCATTAAATTGTAATGTTTTGTTTTCTATGATATGAGTGTGACACAAATCCTACTAATATAAAAACATGAAATTTGTATGTATGAATGTTAGTCTTTTACGCAAAAACTGCTTAATGGATTTTAATGAAATTACAATAATATAGAATAATTTATACCGATCCCTCACAAAGGATTAGAGCCAACTTTCTTGAAGTGGACACTTCATGAAAGTTAGTGGAGATGAAATTGAGACACTATGGACCTGGCACTTACACAGTGAATCCATGGTATACTAAGAGATTTTATCGCTAACATTCCAGATACAAACTTACAACACTCTTGAAGGCTTCACCAAGACTTACACAGCCGACTTTGGAGAGGGGCATGTGGTGGGGCTTGGTCGGTACAAGAGGAAGTTGATAGCAGCACTGTCAAGTGGAGTAGTCAAGATATGGAGCAAGAAACATGAGGACAAGTTGGACGTTGGCAAATTGGATCGGATGAGAATATGTCCTGACGATAATACATTATTTGCCACTGGTAAGTAAAACATAAAGAAAGGAACACAATCTGGTTGTAAATAACTCGTCTACACTGAATAAACAATGCCTTTCTGGGCCGATGTATACGTTTTACTATAAGCGTACAGAGAATATTAGAGATTTGCCTAAAAACTAAATATTACATAAAATACTAACTAAATGCGAGGGAGAAAAACAGCCCAAAATTTACGCATTTTAAATTGTAATTTATTCATATTGATATAAATCTATTGATTTGTAATGATGTTTTGAAATCATTACGAAATTACAATCTGTGCAGTTTCTTTCACCAATTCTTCTCTATCTCAGCATTATAATTATTTAAGTAAAATAATTATTTTGGCCTGCAACGGTGGTAGGGCTTTTGACAATTTAAAAGTACATAGCAAAATCTATTGAAATAAAGGGCTATTTAATTTTATTTCTGAGGTCATACTTTTACTGTGACCTGAATATAGTGTGGCTGGATCACTCTGCATTGTCTGCTCGCGACCGACCTCGACTAAACTCGTTAATTAATATATAGACAATAAAAATGTGTGGACACATCCAAATGTACTTTTTTTTAATTATTAGTCTTTATTTTATTATATTATTATGATTAATTATTAAAGACTTGACAATGTGAATTATGACTCTTTCCAAATCAATACCATGAAACTGTAAAGGGAGGATAAAACTTGTTGAGTTTCTTGCCGGTTCTTCTCAGAACAAGGCCTCCTGGTAGACTCTTGAACCAATGGCATCAAAATTGACTTTCATAAGTGTACAAATTGTACCTAAATGAATAAAGTAATTTTGACTTTTCACTTTGACTAAACAGGTGGTGAAGAAAACGACCTGAAAGTTTGGAAGATCGGTGAGCCATCAGCGACGTTTGCCGCCAAAAATCTGCCCCACGATTGGCTGCAGCTGCGCAAGCCAGTGTGGGTCAGTGATCTCACCTTCTTGCCCGGTGAAGGAGGGAAGTTGCTGGCCGCTTGTTCTAGACACGGTTATGTTAGGTAATTTTATTTATGCTGGTTTTTTTACACTAATTGAAATTGCTACAAATACTGATTAGACATTTGGAAATGACATACTTTTACGGGCTACCTTTTATCGTGAAAAAAAGGCTTGAAGTGGTTGAAATAAGGGATGAAAGTTTGTATGGAAGTTCATCATTTGTGAAGAGGATCCCCTGTCAGATTTGACAATTTTGCCAAGATCCAGTTTTGGAAAAGACTGTATAAACTACTATAAAGTATGATTATTACTATTACTTTTCTGATTATTATCCGGTTGGGTAACCTGTGGACCTCATGGATATTATCATAACAAATGACTTAGAATTTAGGCTGTTGATAAGCAATAAAAATTTCGATCTGTGTGGGGATCAAACAGGGGTTATCCCCTGTTTGATCCCCACACAGATCGAAATTTTACCCACACAGGATTATTCCTGTGTGGGTATTGAAAGGTAGACATATGGTTTCTCAATATCTAATCTATATTTGTACCAAATTTCATCAAAATCGGTCTAGTAGTTTTTGAGTTTATTCCTTACAAACATACAAATCTTAATTCATTGACAATTGGTCTATTGATTACAGATTGTATGACACACGCGCACAGAGGCGACCGGTCAACAACGTAGAGTTCACTATGGCGGCAACTTGTATAGCTCCAAGCTTCGACGAAAGGTATGTGATTAAAATTAAACAAGACTTCCTGTTTCGTTATCATTTATTTTAGCTAGAATATTCTCAATTCAATCTCAACGTCTGGGACACTTTTGCTTAATATAAACCAAAGGAAAAACATAGTTTGCAATGTTTTCACGTTGAGGCCAAGAAAACGTCGAGCGCCACGCCATCTAGGGAAGAAGCCGGAAAACCAGCTTGACACTTTCGATTGAGAATTCGCGTGTGAAGGTGTGGAACAATTACTTCTCAAAAATACCGACGGTCGCGCTGAGCTGAACTTATCATTTTACAAGATTCTATGTGCCGTGTTTTTTTGTTAATTATAAACTTTCAAGCAAGACACTAGGAAGTGTTTGTGCCGTTTGTACCCTGCCGTCAGCTGACCGGTGATTAGTTTGGACACTATCTGACCCAAATCGGCTGGTGACCGGCAGTTGGATTGGATCTGAAACGTGAGTACCTTGGTGTATTAGCCTAAAGTCTCCCAGAAGTTGCAACACGAAACTTTTATTTTCACATCGTGTGTTGCTCCCAATATGTGCGGGAATTCACAATAACCACACACTTCCTCTATACTACGTATACGAGAAAGTAAAAATTGGAATGGTCTCCCCTACTTTCTCGTATACCGGAAACGACTCAAAAGTTGATAGAAACCTGTTGATGTCATACACGCATGTTAAATTTGGTTGCAATAAGTTAAAGCATACTCGGGTTATTGTGCTAACGCACAGACACTCACACAGACATAATTCCAAAAACGGTATTTTTGGACTCAGGGAGGTCCAAAATGTGTAAATCCGGCAAAATCTCGAGGTCGAATTTTTCGACGATTACAAGACTTCCTCTATACTATGTATACGAGAAAGTAAAAAAAACTAAAAAGAAAAATTTTCTCTGCCTTTTAACGTCATTAAAATAACCTATTATTATTTTTCGCCACCGCGGGGGACCTCTAATCCATACTTCAGCATTATCAATATTCTTTTTAATTGAATTTTGGTTTCATTTTTCCTTAGCGGTCTCCCATCGCAGCGCCGTTATCTTAAAAACTGAAAAAAGGTTATTTTAATGAAGTTAAAACGTAGAGATAAAAAAAATTCTTTTTAGTTTTTTTTTGTGTCGGGTTTAAATTTTTTATTTTTATTTTTATTTTATTCTTTTTAAATTACTCGCGGGCCTTAATTCCTTTATGTAGCTAGGTACTTAAATTTTTTCTTGAATATTATTCAACAGAGAGCTAATGACCTTGAAACGACTGAACAGATTTTCGTGAAATGGCCGAGAACTACCCTGATCACGTCAGCTTTTGACCAAAAAAACCGCATCACAATCGGTCCATTCGTTTAGGAGCTACAATGCCACAGACAGACACAGACATGTCAGACTTACATCACCCCTCTTTTTGCGTCGGAGGTTAAAAATGAAACTTCAAGAAAATACACCGTGTTCCTGAGGTTATACATTAACTTCGGCATGTTATTCAGACTATTAAATTGATATTTTTTTACTACCTATGGACACTTTTATGAATTCCAATTTCTTTAACATTTTTTTTTATTTATTTCCATACAAACTAAATGCTTAGATGTAATTTATCTAATATGAATTATACTAGAAAAAATCGACCTGCCACAGGCGGGAATCGAACCCAGCATCTTTCGCGGGCGGCTAAATTTTTCAGTGTATTTTATCTAGTATGAAAAATATTTACGCGTTTGATCTTAACTGGGTGTCAAATATTTGAAAAAATATTTCGTTCGGATCTTAGAAGTGCAAATTTCAAAGATTTGATGAAACAATGTTTACCACAAAAACTTAAGCACCAAGCACTGACAAATTTCGACAGCGAAAGCAGTGCCTCGTTGGCGTAGTGGTTAACGCAGCCGCCCGGATTGCGAAGATGCTGGGTTCGATTACCGCCTGAGGCAAGTCGATTTTTTCAGTGTATTTTTTCTAGTATGAAAAATATTTACGCGTTTGTAAACGAAAAAGTTATTCCATAATATGAATTACTCTTTACCTGAGCTGGCATTTGAAACTTTGGTCCACATAAACTTTACGAAACTTTTCTTAAAATTCAGTTTGATAGTTTTATTTGCATAAAGTGGCAACATCTCACAGATAAAGACTCTTTCTCACTGCACAACACAATTAAATTGGTTAAACTTAAATTACCAATAACTTAAAAACTATGCTATATAAACTACTACTTACTTTGTACGACATGTTTAACAAGAACTATAGAAGTATTATTCAAAGTTGATGTATATCCTCAGGAACACGGTGTCATTGGTTCATTATCCATTTGCATAAAAATTTAAACCATAAAATATCTTGGCATATGGTAATTTATGCTAATGATACTAACGCATAATTTTTTTAGCCATAACAAATTTAGCATTATTGTTTTAATCATAAATACAATCAGCATAATAATGTTTAAGCATAACATTCACTACCATAATTTTAAAAAGGCATAATGGTTTCAAACTATAATTAATATAAGCATAATCATCTTAACCTAGCTATTAATCAGTCATGTAGGTGCATAAAACACTAGACTCTACCAAAAGCAGGGCACTCCGCCTGGTCATAATAAAAAATAACCCTAACCTACCCATCACTCAGCCATGTAGGTGCATAAAACTAGACTCTCGACAAAATACAATTATGCGACTATGGGCTATGCCTAAAAACATTAGGGCAATATAAAAATATGCTTAAATCTATTAGTCTCAATTACAATTATGCCAAACTACATATGCGGCCAAAAATCAATTATGCCAAAGTATTATTATGCAAATAAAAATATGCCAAAGTATTTTAGGAATAAATACATTATGTCAACGAAGGGATCCCATAATTATCTTCCAGAAATGGAGAGATCATGCCTAACCTAAAATTGCGCCACTGAATCTACGCGATATTTTCTGATTCCACAGGCAAGTGTTAGTCGGTTTTGGTCGCGGCCAGCTACATCAGGTAGACCTTCGGAACTCTCGACCGGATAAAGGTTACAAGGGATGCGCCGGAGCCGTCACAGATATAGCCACCGTCAGAGAGGACAGGCTTATAGTCAGCACGAGTCTGGACAGGCAGATCCGGGTGCATAAATATGACAGCAAGGAACTGTTGTATCGGGTGAGAATCAAACTAATTTTATGGTAGATTGAAAAAAAAAATGTGGGTAGTTCCTCATTTTTTTCTATGGGACATGACGTAATCCATCTCCAAAAAATCGGGAGTGGTCTCCCCTTGACTTTCTCGTATACCGGAAACGACTCAAAAGTTGATAGAAACCTTATAATGTTAAATTTTGGTCACCCATCCGAGTACCGACCGCGCACTTGGTTCCTTAACTTTCGTTGTCGACGACTCAAAAGTTGATACCTTATATTTTGATGTTATACACGCATGTTAAATTTGGTTGCAATAAGTTAAAGCATGCTGGAGTTATCGTGCTAACGCACAGACACACACACAGAAATAATTCCAAAAACGGTATTTTTGGACTCGGGGAGGTCTAAAATGTGTAAATCCGTCAAAATCTTTAGGTCGAATTTTTTGACGACTACAAGACTTCCTCTGTGCTACGTACGAGAAAGTAAAAATATTACGACGAATTGAAAGCCCCCTCCTTTTTTGAAGTCAGTTAAAAAGATGACTTTGGATTCAAATATATTTTTCCTCAATTTCCAGCAATACCTAACCTCGAAGCTATCATGCGTGTTAGTGCAGACGGAGAATGTGACTCCTCTACGAAACGTGTACGCAGATGAGAAGGAGATCAAGGAAGAGGTGGAGAAGACTGAAGAAGAAGTGGTCGATGATATGGATGAGCTGTTCGACAACATGGAGACTATTAGGTGAGGACTGTGTCTCTGTGGCAACACTAGCGCAAACAGCTGTTACAATTTGCTCCTTAAATTTATTTTAAAAATAATTATTATTTACGGCCCCATTTCCTCAATTCACTAAATATAAACCGTATTAATAAAATTTCTAATTTGTATTAATAAAGTAAAAGATTCATTGCCTATCTATAAACGTCAGTAATATTAAATCTATGTTTATACTAATGTATTAATATTCGAAATATGATCTCAAAGGTGAACTTATATTTACATACTTTTTGATACAGAATTAAAAAGAAAATTAAACAAAAAACAAACTAATATTGATAATAATAACAATATTTTTTCTTAAGAAATATATGGCAAAAGTGTTTCAGACAACAAATTGAGTTACTAGTTGAAACTTTTTTTTTTATTGGTAAAATTTTCCCTGTTACGGGACGGCAAAGGGATCTAGCCCATACAGCCAAGTCTTCAGTTTCATCTTCTTTCTTGATTTTTGCATTAAAATGTGGGTGCCAGACTTTTTAATGCATCTAGGGAGTGCTTGGCGAGAAATGCATGGTACAGACCTCATGATGGTGACTGATGAGAACTGTATAGTGGGATTTCCAACCACTATACAATTCTCAACGCCACATACACAAAACCTTTATTTCAATGATTCCTCATAACTGTTCGTCAACACGGATGCTTATGCAACAAAACGACACCACTTTCACTGCACAAAATCCACTGCGAAGCAATTTTGAATTATCGAAATAAAGATCGACATCCAGACGCCATGATTACCCGCCAAACACCAACAATATTTTTTCTTAAAAAATAAGAAATATATGGCAAGTGTTTCAGACAGCCAAATTGAGTTACTAGTAGAAATTATTTTTTAAAATTTCTTCTTTCTTGAAGAAATTAAAAAAAAAAGCAAAGGAATCTAACCCATACAGAAAATTTTATTTCTGATATTTTCCAATGATCCACTGTGATTTTGACTTCATCTAAGGCCGCGTCCCCTTTAGGCTCACAGCAGTGGCGTAGCGTGCCTTTACCCTGTATCAAATTAGTTGGAGGCCCAAATGAAGGAAATCTTTAAGATTTCTCACAAAAGAAACCTTTTATTTTAAGACATTAACTTAAACCGGGGGAATCCCGCAATAACCGTAGGATGTGATGTCGGGAAAAAAGATTGTTTTTTCTTAGTTTTGCCATTTCTGAAGTGAAACTATAGGCACGTATGACAGTTTCTTTTATGTTTTTTTGCGCGAAGCACGAGATTAAGTGACATTGTGGATAACATTTTACTATTTTTTGATTACATACGTTAGG
This sequence comes from Elophila nymphaeata, assembly GCA_955850985.1. Taxonomy (NCBI): domain Eukaryota; kingdom Metazoa; phylum Arthropoda; class Insecta; order Lepidoptera; family Crambidae; genus Elophila; species Elophila nymphaeata. The sequence goes on from OY039093.1 coordinate 6,622,875, forward strand.
GGCCCCGTGTCATTGGTACGGCGGTAGCTACGCCCCTGGCTCACGCTTGTTCCCCACGAGTCACACTGTAACCTGTAACACTGTGACTCGTTGGGACAACTTTGTAAAATAATTCCCAACCAGTCACACATGTGACACGTTGGGAGACCTTTCTTAAAATAATTTCCAACCAGTCACACTGTGACACGTTGGGAGACCTTTTCGAAATTTACGAAATACGAATACTCATTAGCAAACGATTTTTATTTAAGATAAACAGATATACTGTTTCCAGGCCACTAATCCCCATTAATGTGGGATTGTGAACTTTTCAATCTGTATGTTTCCGACCTGAAGTACCAGGCTACCATGACTATGCAGGAGATGTTTAGCATACTATTAAATCATAATCATAATACATAATTGGGTTAAATAATCTTTTATAATAATAAGTAATCTCTTATATGAATTGATATGATAAAGGCTATATGAATAGAGTCCAAAATAGAATGAACATGTAACAGTATACCTATCAGCAGGTTGGCCTAACGTTAGGAATGATTTAAGAAAGGTCTCCCAACGTGTCAAAGTTTTAAGAAAGTTCTCCCAACGTGTTACAGTGTGACTAGTTGGGAACTATTTGACAAAGTTCTCCCAACGAGTCACAGTGTTACAGGTTACAGTGTGACTCGTTGGGAACAAGCGCTGGCTCACAGCTGGCTGTTTGCTTCTAGTTCGCCTCCCTATATATTTTAAATGGTATGTCCATACAGCGCGTACCTACTGTACAAAGTTTGCGAAGTTTCGCTTGCAAACTCAGTGAGCGGGTTAGTTTTCTCACCACGCCTCGGCGTTACGCGAACAGTTGGAGTGGGAATACCGAAGCTAAGATGATACTTCTAATACTATTTTTGTATTCACAGCGAAAATCCCAAAAAGAAAAAATCTCCACCCGAACCTACGCAGAGCAAAAGAATGAAACCATCCACAGAGGGCAGCACTGAGCCGGAACAGGAAGACGACGCCATATACAATCTTCTCAGAAGCACAGAGAAGCAGAAGCGGAAGCGTGAAAAGAAGAAGAGGGAGAAGAAAGCGAAGAGCGTGTTCCATAATGCGTGATAATAAAAGTTTTATTTGTACAATGTTGTTTTATTGGATGGTAGAGTTATTAACCTATTTACCGCTTGTCGCATTTATCAGACAAATATTGGTGTAGTATTTAAATGGCAAAGAACATTAACTCATTGACAACATTACATTTTTTTATTAGTAATTTTTTAATGGATGGAAAATACACATTTTGTTTTAGTACGCTGTCCTTTTTGGTACACATTTAGTTTTTTTTTTAAATATCTCTTAAGCCGGTTCCGCAGCGCCAAACAGCCTTATTAAGTATTAAGTATTTTTGTTTCAAAAACATGCTCCGACGAAGAAGACGTGGCCGTTTATTGCCCGTGTTACTACCATTCTTACTACCAGTAGTAATACCGGTAAAGTGTTTACCTGTCTTACTACTGTAGTTGAAAGTTGTTAGAACAGCAATAAAATATTGCTCGTGTTACTACCGTTTAATTTTAATTACAAAAACAAACAAAATATAGGGAATTTGTATTTTTAACAAAATGCACAAACGTTTGGGCGTGGGCGTTAAAAAAGTTTCAATGTAGATATTACATTCTTCTTAGTATTTACTAAGTATATTAAAAATAATGTAACTCCTATGTTAAATATTTTTTGAAGTTTTTTGTCATCTTACATAACTTGAGGAAAATAACAAGAGTCATTTTGTTTATCTAACTTGAACAAGCAAAAATAATAGGCAAAATATTTTACTGTGTTAAAGCATACTCGAGTTATCGTGCTAACGCACGGACACACACACAGACATAATTCCTAAAAAAATATTTTTGGACTCAGGTAGGTACAAAACGTGTAGCGAATTTTTTGACGATTACAAGACTTCCACTATACTGCGTATGCGAGAAAGTAAAAAATACACATGAACATAGGCGCACTCACTTGTAGCGGTAATCTTCCAGAGCATTTTTGTTCCTTGAAATATAAAGAGCATCTCCATATGACGCTCCCGTTTTTATATTCTTTTAGTTTATTAGTTTATAGTACTGATGACCGCCACATAGTAACAATTTCCCTCCTTTTCGTGATATAAATTTAACTTCGGTATCACTTGTTTCGCTCATTGTAAAATAACAGTAAAATATTTTGCCTAAGGTACAGGGGGGTAATATGGTCACTCTAAGCTTTTAGTTTATACTTCTCAAAAACTAAGAGGAGGAATGAGATAAAAACATACAGTCGTAAAGTTAGTTTAGTATGTAATTCAAAACAAGGTACATAATCTTTAAAAACAAACAACCTCTTTGGTAAAAATCAACTTTAAAAAAAAGGGAAAATGACCATATTTCAAGCAGGTGCAGAAAATATGGTCACGAAGTGTTCATATTGACAATATGGGTTTTTATAACCTAACATCTGATGCCAGACCAAACGTTTGTGCATTTTGTTAAAAATACAAATTCCCTATATTTTGTTTGTTTTTGTAATTAAAATTAAACGGTAGTAACACGAGCAATATTTTATTGCTGTTCTAACAACTTTCAACTACAGTAGTAAGACAGGTAAACACTTTACCGGTATTACTACTGGTAGTAAGAATGGTAGTAACACGGGCAATAAACGGACGTGGCTGCTGTTCTGTCAATAGTAAATTTAGTTTTCCGAAGAAGAAACAGGAATAGATTCCGGGTTCAACCTCATCTACATTCACGTTCAGTCAATATTTATCAAGAACTAAAAATTGAAATAGGTTCGGTATCAAGAAAAATCTCTCATTAGCTGTATAAAAAACAAAATATTTTCTTTATTCCACTCTATCACAAATAAAATAAGTCACAAACTCCAAACGAGACGTCTTCCTCTAGTGGACACTAGCAAAGCTTAATTTCCCCTCCCCGCAGGCGAACGCGGGGGATGTTATCCATTCGTCGCGGGAGACATGTTATTGTATTTTTGCTAACAAAACTGTTAAGCCACGCCCCTAATAATGTTAGCGTGTTAGCAAACACGAAAACACGGCGCAGCAGACCCGGCTTTAATTTAGCAAGTAATAAATTCTGAAAAAAATATATAGTGTTCTAGGCTCAGACCCAAGGAGCTTATATTTTGTCTTAATCTTTTGTCTTAGTCGGGCTTTTGCCCAGAGCGGCGAAAAGTGGCTAGATCAGACCCCGATACCGCGAATCCTAGTCAATTCTTCCTCCAGTTCCAGTAGCAATGTGTACGCTACAAAAACTTGTCTGATGATGTGCTAAAGGTCTTACACACTGTATAAATATGAAAAATTAATAATAATCCGTTAAAATTAAATTCTATCTTTCTATTAAATCATACATATAGGTAGCAATTAAATACTATAAACTGCAATTGAAATTACTTTTAATTTAGTAAACACTTATATTTCAAGAAATATTTGAACATAAAATAATTACCAATATAGCAAAGTAAAAGGTACTTATTTCTAACAAAATGGTACATGATACAAAAAACAACAGCTTCATATTTCATGGTTCTTGTTATTTACAAGTTTTTGGGGTTACAACCAAAAAAAATGATAATTTTATAACTTCTAAATCAGATCAAGAAATCTAAAACAGCCACGGTCACATATAATACATCAATTTTTTATTTAATTACTGATCATTTATTTTCATACATTCATCTACACTTCTTTACTAGTATTAGAAAGAGGGAAGATTTGTGTGTTTGTAACAAAGTCAAAAAGTACTGGACTGATTTCAAAAATTCTGCCAAACGGACTAAGTCGTGGGAGAAGCGTTAAAGTTGCCACTTTTACAATAAGTAATAATACCATGTATATAATAATATAGTAGCCGGAAAAATGACGAGGAAGTGGAAGTAATGTATGAGGACATCTCGGGCAATACATGCTTCCAGGACCCACTGTTATCATGGGAGACGCAAGGCTAGGCAAACGTGGCGATGATGAGTTGAAAGTGAGGCAATTTGGAACTGAAATCCGGAACTACCGTGGTCCAATGCTAGCCAAATATAACAGGACTCTATAATATGATGAACTCCTTCTTCAAGAAACGGCTGCATCGGAAATGGACCTTAAGTCCGGATGGTACAAAAAATGAGATTGACTTCATCATGTCGTCTTTTGATATTCAATGATGTCTCTGTGATCAATTAATTTAACACGGGGAGCGATCACCGAATGGTAAGATGCACATTGAATCTCAACAATCTCAATATACTATGATTTTGTAAATCGATAAAACAGCACTTTAAACAATAGCAAATCTTGATGTGTTGTAAACAATTTTTATAATATACTAGCTTTGCCCGCGACTTCGTCCGCGTGGATTTCCGAGGCAAGTCGATTTTTTTCAGTGCATTTTTCTAGTATTAATATTTACGCTTTTGTAAACGCAAAAATAAAAATATTCCTTAAAGTAGCCGTTTTAATTTTTTCTCAATATTGATCTGTTTTACAAGTTATAAAATTTTGATTGCATTAGTGGAGCTAGTTGGCTCGTTTCAGCCCATTAATTAGGCGGTCTATTCTCGTCTACTTCGGGTGCTACGGTGGCTTGTAGTAGCGCCCATAGCGCATTGCTGTCTACAGGTGTGCGCAGCTCAAATGGGCGCAGCTGTTTGCGACGTTCGCTTTTTATATCTGTTTGGTGTTGAGGAAACTATTTTTAATAAATAAAATATAAATATATATGCCACCGGAAAATAACAAGAACAGCAAAATTATAAATATCCTAGGAAATTTATAAACTTTCCTAGGATTCTAAACGAGAGATAAATTGTATTGTTTTTCGCCCATATTTTCGCAAATTGATAAACTTACCGAACTCACGCGTAAAATAATAAGTAAGCAATAACCAAACGTCATGTGCGCTCTGATTGGTTCCTTCTCCTTCCTCTCCACCGCCATTGTTCGTCACGGGACATAAACAAACCGGTTGCTCGTGTGTTTTTGTGAAGTTTTTAATGTTGTAACTGTGTTAATAATTTTAACACATGTGAAAATAGTTTTTTTTGCAAATCTGATTGTGCCACTGTCAACATCGACCAATCAGAGAGCAGTGTGTCGTATTTTAAAAAAGCGTAAAATTAAAAGCTCTTCTGTAATTGGTCGAACCGTTTAGAATCTTACGAATGGATATCCGTTAGTTTATAAATTTACCACGAGACGTCGCAAATTGATAAATTTGCGAAAATGTCGGCGTAAAATAATAAAATTTTATCTCTCGTTTAGAATCCTACGAAAGTTTATAAATTTCCTAGGAAATTTATAATTTTGCCGATCTTGTTATCTTCCGGTGACATATATAAATAAATCGAAATGGTTAATGAACTGATAATAAAATTTGTTAATAAGATGATTTTTTACATATTTCTTAATCTAAATTATTAGATATGTGTATATTAATTTGGGCTTAAAGTATAGAAATATAGTTTTATTATAATTCAGATTACCGCTAGACATGTGCGATTACAAATTAAAGCAACTGTCGCGACTTTATACAAGGTTTTTAGTACATGGGGTATGAAGCCGGCACCTACCCATGCTAACATAGTCATATAAATACTATGGTGATATCAAAAACGTTAAATTGTAAAAAAAAATTTGAATTCTAACTTGAACTCTAAGCAACCTCATTTACGTGAGTTCACACATTCATGTTGAATTAAAAAGGATACATCCTTTGGCAACTTCCGGTGGTGCTCTGAAGTCAAGACGAATGCCCGTCAGTTCCTTGGCTAGCTGGTAAGTGTCCCTGAAACATGCAAAAGTTTGAAAACATCAAGTAGCAAACTATCGTTCACCAATGAAGAAGACTTGACCGAAAGGATTAAAAATAAGGCTTGTAGCTACTTTGTAAATCTGCATGAGTATATTAGTATTCACATTGCTGGGCAACACTAGCTATACAAAAACAAAATCCTTTTGTAACGTAAATTGCAAAAGCCCATCCTGTCAAAAGTCATGATTTTTGGAATTATCACTTAAGGTTAGAAAAATAATTATAGTTTTATTGTGAAAGACAACGTTACACTTTCATGCCAGCACGCCATGACTGAATATAACAAATTGCAATAAAACAAAAATTACGGATGCTTTACAACATGCACTGGCACTGAAGTGGAGGTGGGTCACATAGCTAGATGCCGGGACAAAAGATGGACACCACAGATAACAAAGTTTCTTGGTCCCGCTGGAAAAAGACGAGTAGGACGACAAAAAAAAAAGAGGGGTTGACAATAACATAAAAATTGCTGGAAAACACTGGATAGTAGACACTCATATATTTTTAAAAAATTTTATGTAATTTTTAATTCTTTTATGTATAAATTATATTTAATTAATATTTAGTCAACCTTACCTACTACTAACATGTTAGCGATACTTGTCCTTAGGTAATAGTTTAGTTTTTAAGTTTTACGCATAAAGATAAATATCTATAATACATATTCATAACTGTTACCTGTAAAGTATTGTTTGAAATAAATAAATAAATTTTAGGGTTGTTTTACGCAATGAAACTACATTTTACATTACTCAAAATAGATGCAGATGGAAATCGTTGGAGGCTTTTACCCTATAAAATAATCCTTAAAATAATATTTAATCAAAAATTAAACAAATTATTTATTGTATTGATGGAATTAAAGCTTTAATAATAACAATAGTAGCCCAGTAAGGTCAATTTGTAATGGTGCTCCCACACTGCTGTTATAAAATGTTTACAAACATTTTCTAACACAATGTGTTATAAAAAAAATAAAAATAAGTAAATATAGGTACTAATTTGTCATATTAGTACCTATATTTACTCACAAACACATGTTACTAAATGTAGGTATCAGTGTTAGAAAATGTTTGTAAACATTTTTTAACAACAGTGTGGGAGCACCATAACAGTCATGCAATAAATTATTCTATTCTCTTCTAATAGTGGTGCAACCAATTAATTGCTGCCACAAAATGTTACATCCGTGGTAAACATTTTGTTGATGACACCGATTGGTTGCGCCACCATGATGGCGTAGTGAGATTAGGGCCCTTAGTTCGCATTGTTTGATATGAGTATAGTGGCGAACTATAGAAAATATGAATAAGTGACCATCCTTACTTACTTAGCATTATCAAGTCTGTTTTTATCACTGTCTGCTATTGTCAGACGCGACTGGAATGCTGCACAGACCCTATCCAATTCTGTTCCACGTCGCGATAGTTCTGCTAAGCGTTCATTTAGTTCATTCTAAAACCAAAAAATAAAATGTACAAATAATTGTACTCCTGCCATATTCCAGCAGCAGCCTAATAAACCTACAACACAGAGTAATAAAGTATCTACTTATAGAAAAGATATTTGTTCACCCAACCGAGTATCAACTACACACAGGTGATTATTATTATAGACCATTTAAAACTCACATTTAACTTCATTTCTTGAGCTAACTTAGTTTCCAGCTCAGTCTTTTTCTTGCATGCTTTTAGTTGTTGCTGTTCTTTGTTTATTTTCTCTGTAAATTAATGTAATACACTTGAATAAAAAACCAAGACCGTTTGTAGGTAACAAGAGAGTTACAAATCAAACCCTACCGTCTACACGCAGACAAAACTCATCCAGTTGTTCGCACACGCGTAAATACCAATTTTCTGATCCCATTTTTATTTAGATTGCGGTAAATTACGTGAAATAAATTCTTTGTTTACGCAACGAACTTCGAATTTGAATTCGAAACCAAACCAATTTTTGTTTGGCTGTCATTAGTAGTGTTCCCATACTAAAATGCATTTTCCGCTCTTTTCCTCTATAAATCAGTCAAAGTAATATGGTAATGGTGCCGATTCCGTTGGCACAAACTAGACTAAACTTAACTAAAATTAGGTTTAGTGCTGTCAGATTGCGATTCCTATTCTGTCACGGACTAAAATGACAGAAATAAACTAAATTTTAATCTGACAGGATTAAAGTTGATTTAGTTACTCAATTTCAACTCAATTTAGCTATTCGCTATTCTGTTGTCTAAGTTTTATGTCAAAATATCTCTAAATTTAGAAATGTCAAGCTAAATTTAGACTACGTGTAAATTGATGTCGATTAAAATTAGTTTTTGAGAACACATGAATAGTTCATCACCAACTTTGACGCCGCCGTGGTGGAGTGGTCGCAGTAACGCTGCCTACACATCGGGCGGTCCGGGTTCGAGTCCTTGTAGAGGCAAATGTTAGTGTGATGAACACGAGCATTTGTTCATGAGTCATGGTTGTTTATATATTTATTTAAGTTTATTTATAAAAATATCTAGATTATTAAGTAAGTATATTTGTCCGTTATCTAGTAGGTATCCATAACACAAATTCTTAAAGATACTTAATTTGGGCTAGATAATTGATGTGAGCGTAGAAATATATTATTATTATTATTAACTAAGTGATCTGTGTTCATCACGCATAATCAGAGAATCAGCTATAGTGGGATTAATTAGATTTCGAAAATAAGTAGTAGGGTAGCCGTATGAAAGATGGAGAATTTTGTATTAGCAGGTTTGATAAGTTCCGCAGAGAGGTATATGTAGGTAGACAGGCTTTTTTTATAAGTAGAAAAACTATCCACGTTTTATTTGTTTTCCCTGTCACGGGATGGAAAAGGGATATAGCCCATACAGCCATATCTTCAAGCGAGAAAGAAACATTTGATAACACGATGCAAAGCATTACTGAGGGCCTCGACAACATGCATTTCGACACTCGCTCTCGCTAAATCAACATATGTATGAGATTGACATGAGCGATCGAAAAGTCACTTTGATTGCCTATGTCAATCCCATCCATAGTGTGTCCCCTTGATATTCAAAGTCACATGCCATCGTCGAGTTGTTTTTGTTTTCCCACCACGGCTAGTTCTGGACGGCCCTTTTCAGGGTCACGACCGCGCCCTAAGTCCCCCGGGTGCGGTCCGATGGCTGCTCCCGGTATTCTCGTCAGGAGGACGCGACAGGTTGAGCAGCCGTCGGTGAGGAGGCGACCTATAAGGCCGGCGTCGGCCAGCGGCCCACTGGGGCTGGCGTTAGTCGGTAGCCCCTGTGGGCTGCTGCCCACCAATTAGTACAAGGAGTGCCTAGACAGGCAGCATTGGGACGGTCTCGGTGTAGTTGCGCTCAGGTGCGCAGATCCCGAGCCATCCCGTAATAAGCGCACTGAAGGTCAGGCCGGGGAGGATGTTTAGTGGGTATGGAGGGAACGCCTTTACTCTTGCCTTTACGCAGGGACGTAAATACATTTGACCTACCCGTCAACAAAACAAAAAAGGCCCTCGGGACCGTTGCATTCGTATCGTATGCACGAAGACGTGTACGTGAACGTTGCATGTGTTATCTGTTTCTATATACAGGGTAACTAACAATTAGTGGCGGACCCGTTAAGGAGAGATAGAAGAGGACAACACTAATTGTCCTCTTCTATCTCTCCTTAACGAGTAACTGCTCGTCAACACGGATATAATTAGTGCATAAAAATAACACCACTTTCCTGCACAAAATCCACTCCAATGCAATCTTGAATAATTGAAACAAAAATCTATATTTTGATGTCAGTATTTTCCGCTAAACACTTCCAAAGTTTTATTCAAATATATTAGAAAAAAAATTAAAATAATAGTTTTGATGCTTTCGTTTAACTCACATACGTTGGTAATACCTTTAACTACTTTCAAATTAATTTTAAAAAGTTTATTATTATAAATTTTCTTAAAAATACCCCTTTCATTCATTCTCCATTCTTTCTTTATTTTTATCAATCTACTAAACGGGTAACACTGTTCAATTCAACTAAGACGCGCTAGTCCTGTCAAAAAAGAAAGATTAAATTAGGTTAGACGTGACAACAGAATAGCAAATGATTAAAACTAAATTAAAATTAGATTTTTTTTAGGTTAGTTTAGTTTAGAGAGTGGCACAACGGAATTGGCACCAATATCTTCTTCTCTTTAATTAAATGGTGTTCGCAACACTTAATAAAGATTATTTATTTCGCCAATGTCAAGTGAAAATATACTTAATAGTTACAAAAAAAATTACGGTAGATTTAGGTTAAACATGGAGTCTCTCAACACGTGTTTTTATAACAATAACTCGGGAGAAACTCCCAAAGTAATATCAACAGTGCATAACCAAAAGACAAAAGTCTTGTTTGCTTCATTATTTGACCATCGATAATTTAGGAATTTGTTGTATTGTAATAAAAAAGGACAATTTGATCCTGGTGTTATAAGTGATCATATTTCGCGTATTTCACCGTTAAACACGGGTAAGGTGGATTTAGTGGCAACACAAAATTGACCACAGATAAAGAAATAATAACATCTATAATGACCCCTGCACACAAGACTGTTCGAATATTTTTAATTGAATGAATTCAATTGAATATCCACATAGATGTAGAAAGTAAAATCCAGTTTATCATATTAAATTGAATTTAATAATAATTAAAAATCGTTTTAATTACTAGACATGAGGCCTTTAAAAATTGCATTTGTTTGTTTATTTTCTATTTACATTATTTGTATGGAAATTATGAAAAAAATACTATTCGCCAGTGGCGCCACGTACTGTCAAATCAAAGAACCTGTTTATTTATCGCCATTTTTGTGATGGCCGCAGATATTTATAGATCGTAGGGTGTTGTTATTCCAGAATAAATAAATGCATTGAAAATGGAGGAAACTAAAGTAATATATTACATAGACGATGAAGAGACGCCGTATTTAGTTAAAATACCAATATCCCCTGAGAAGGTTACATTGTTAGATTTCAAGAACCAGCTCAATAGACCGAACTACAAGTTTTTCTTCAAATCAATGGACGATGACTTTGGTGTTGTGAAAGAAGAAATTGTTGACGATAACGCGCATTTACCTTGTTTTAATGGTCGTGTAGTGTCGTGGTTAGTGTCTGCGGAGGGTTCCAACCCTTCGGATGGTGCTTCACAGTGTACAGATAGCAATGCGGGTAAAGGCAAGCAAAACACCCATGGGGTTCCTTCAGCGCCCCTTACAAGGGACACCTGCACGGATACGGACAGTACGATCAGCTCGAGACCCGGTCACAGGGCTTCCTGCGACAAATACAAGTACAGGGGACTCAGAATCAACGGGCATTCGAAATATGGCAACCACGGTCTCGAATACGAAACTGCATCAGTGTTAAGTTCAGATTTGGACTCCACCAGTCTCTTTGATAGCCAGTCGGAGATCACGACGACTACAGGAAGGCATACAAACGCTTCTGTAGACAGAGCATTGACAGAATGCAGCAGCGTTTCCCATTTACAAGTCAGTGCTCGTAAGCGACCTCAGAGAAGACGTAAAAGACCGCAAGTTATGTCACGCACTTCCTCCTATTCTTCAATAACTGATTCCACTATGTCTATGCACATTATCACGGTGACCTTAAATATGGATACAGTGAATTTCCTTGGTATTTCTATTGTTGGACAGTCAAATAAAGGTGGTGATGGTGGAATTTATGTGGGAAGCATTATGAAAGGTGGAGCAGTCGCATTGGATGGTCGGATAGAGCCGGGAGATATGATATTACAGGTAATAATAACAATATTTTTGTTTTATGAAGTTTATACAACCAAAGATATGTATTTTCAATACTTTTAAAAGTTATTTACTCTAATTTCTGCATCAGTCATCAAGCAATGTGTACAAGTAACAATGAATACCAGAAAGTAGTTAACTTTTGTTTAGCTGTTCACCAAATGAGGGACTGTTTTTGATTGGAGTATAGCAAAAGGTGCTCTATGGCATTGGGATTTCAGTGAGTCTTATGCACCTACATAACTGAGTGATTGGTAGGTTCAGGGTTATATTTTTAAAACTAAGTGTGGTGGACTGTTTATGGGAGAGTCTCTGCCAAAGAGCCCCTTTACTTTTTGTAAAATAAACTTTACAAAATTCCCATTAAATAAAACTCAATTTGAGTTGTAAAATTATAATAATAATAATTTATTTCCATTAAATATGAACACAATACATATATTGAAAATGTAACTGCAAAGGTAAAATTTATGATCTAGGAGCCTGAACTAGAATATTCCTGTGTTTCAGGCAATTATGTCTAAAATAGGTGAAAAAATTTATAAATATTCTTCAGAAACTACTACTCTATTACAAATTGCAATCTAATTATAAAATAACATAATGTGTGTTGATGAAATAAAATAGGTACATAAAACAAAATTGTGATTTTTAAAATAAAACGATAAGTTAAAACTGTATAAATACAGTTAATAACTTCTCCGTATCATCATAGGACATGTTTTGGAGGCCATCTTGAAGGGCTTTCTTACAGTTATTGTAATTCAGAAGATAAATCATGAACATAGAATTTAATCTGTTATAAAGAAGAATATTTTTTTTTAATTTTTTAACATACATACCTAAAATTTTTTCCTAGCTATTGTTTGATATAACTTTGTCTTAAGAATGTACCGAATGTCATAAATAGTTTCTATTTCAACTCTGGAGCGCTTCATAATAACAATATTTTTAAACTATGTCCATTGAAATGGACACCAGGTCTGGAAGGGGTTAAGGTAATTAGGTAGTATTTTTAATTATTTTTGGGTAATTTTTTTACTAAGTTGTATAAATTTTTTCATTGAAATTATTCAGAAGCTGATTCTACTACTTTCAGGTTTTGCTTTATTTCTGTTACATGTTGTATAATGGTTCATAACCAACAAACAAACAATCAAGGCAGAAAAACAAGTGGTAAGGTGTTTACACAACTTTGATATTATGAAAAAACAATTTGCTGTTTATTTTGATGTCCATAATATACAATGTGTACCCAAAATAATACACACCCTGAAAACTTCAATCCCTGAATTGGCTACTAAATTAATTAGATACATTTAACATGTGTGAACTCGCGTAAATCAAATCTGACAGCAAACCGGTTATATGGGCATGATATCATGCCGTCCGAGTAATAAGAGGATTCTCACATTCACAATTCCAAAATGGGTCGAGCAGAGCTTCCGGTAACATTTCGTTACACACAAAGCCACATCTGGCAGTATGGGTCAGACAGTTCTCCGAAATAGTGATAGGTTGCCAGCCCATTGCCTATACTAAAGGGGCACCAAAAATTACCGATCCTTCAGTAACCTAACTAAAGCCAATGAACAGGACAGATGTAACATTGTATCTTTTTATTCCTGCAAACTACCAGAATTAGTTAAAAAAAGAACTATTGTGAACAAAATATTATTGAGTAATAAGCAATTCAAACTATTCAATAATATTATTCATTTATTGGTAGTTGAGTAATTTTTTAACTTTATGATATTGTGATTGCTGCCCTACACACGCCTGGGGATTCCCACACACCCCGGAAATCCCCGACGCTTTGAGAAAATAGGCCTGAGTCATTGGCGACACTAAAGCGACTGCGGGGAGCAGTAGAGGTGTCCTTATAGCGCTGTCCACGTCCAACCTCCCCGCTACTGTCCTCGGGAGGCTGTTGGAGCTGCTGACTCGCTGCTCACAGGGATGCGATACGTTTTCTGATGATAGCAGAAAAGCTATCAACCAAGCTGTGGCTAACATCCCTGAAGCACTGCAGTAGCGAGCCAGCCCCAACAGCGGCCTGAAGGCGTTGTTATATTGGTATGCAGGGCTCCCTGAGTGTAGTAAAACCACATGCCGCACGTGTATATAGAATAGAGTGACAAAAAGCATGATTTTGGCTTATTCAGTACAACATGCAAACCTGCGGGAAATAATATTAGCTCGAATGCACAGGACCCTGCACGAAACGCGTCCCGCTAGCGTGGCCAAGGCCTTACGCTCTCATCATCATCATCATTTCAGTCGACAGACGTCCGCTGTTGGACATAGGCCTCCCCCAAGGATCTCCAAACCGGTCGGTCCTGCGCTGCCCGCATCCAGCGGCTTCCCGCGATCTTTACCAGAACATCAGTCCTTACGCTCTATCGCGCATGAATAGCAAATTTCACTCGAAAAAGCTTGCGTGTAAAGAATGTCGATGGGAAAGGAAAGAACAACAATCCTGTCTTCAAAGGTTTCCTTTACATGAGATTCTTATGCGCGCTCTTTCTCGTCTACGTTACTTCAGAAAGCTGTACGGAATGCACACACATCAACACGCGGTAGTTTTGCGCGAGTCTTTCTGTTGTCATAAACGAACACGCGCAATCGCTCAAGTACTTGAGGTTAAAGCCGCCGCTAGACCTTCCTATCCTATCCTAATGTCGGATGAAATCGGATAATGTGTTTGACTGAAGTTCTTTTACCAAATCGGAATACCGTCTGTCCTTTCCTAAAATCGTATCCTAAATCGGACGATGTGTAGAATTGTCGGACACAATTTCACACTTATTATCGAAAAAGCGTAGAACAGAAGTAGGTACTTGATATTGTTACTGCTATTACCTCTTTAGGTTCCAGAATGATGTTGCTGTAACTACAAACGTGGTATAACAATGTATAGGCCATCCTGACTATTACTCGGAATATATTTCATCAAGATTTAAAACACTACATGTGCCATCCTAGTGTTCAGGCAACAATCGGCCGCAATGCACGGAAGTCTACCTTTATTAGGTGTTTGGTCTTGTCGTCGGCGAGAGTCGATTCTAGTAAATAAAACCACTGTTTTTCACTATATTATTCAAGTCCCTTAGTTGTCGTCACTTGTCTTATCTCATCATGTCAGTATATTGTCGTATAGTCCTGTCACCGGCCATAGACCTTCACTATGGAGGTTGGACGCCGCAACATTAGGGCTGGAAAAGACTGGCGATCGTAGCCGCCTGTCCGTCAACGCCGGAGGGGAGCGGCTAGAGCGAGCATTCTTCCATCCGCTGCCTTATGAGCCATCAGTTTCGCAGGAGACAGCCCTAATCTACCTAATCAAAATCAAGCCCACCTTATACTGCTATGTAATGATATCATTACAACAAATTAATTTAGCATACAATAACTAATTATAATCTGTTCATAATGCTTTTAAATTACATCATGAATAAATTAATATACCTTATTGAAGTTAGGATTTTATATTAAGCCTGGAGTCGACTGCAGCAGAAACGCGTCGAATCGAAGCGAATCGCATTTATTCATCGCAACTCTTCAGCGCCATGGACAACTCTGATGAAGAAATGTTTTTATTTCAAATACTTTTTCTTGGATTTTTACTTGGATCTTCGCGTTTATACAAGTCTATATACTGTTAGGCCAGTAATTTTAATAGTTCTTCAGATTTTTAACGATACCTACATAAAAAAGAATAAATAACTCAAAATATGTTGGCTCGCATCCGCTCCTCGCGTCGACTGACTTCGATGGACCTACTGATTACTCCTGAACACTACCATTTTTTGAAAATGGGATCCTCGACCAGTGGTTGAGATTGTTGTAGGTGCACCTTTTTTTTTCGTCTGGAAATCCGTTTGCTGATTCACATGCGGCGGCGTAGGGCCCCTCCATGTAGTTATGTGGGACTCGCCCTGCAGAATGCAGGGAATACCCACTAAAACCAGACGTCTTCCCACTTGGTTGCTTTTTGGTAGACGCGGCAAGGGCAGCTTGTGGCTCAACATCACGAGCCGCGTCCAACGACCTGTCGGAGAGACTCCTCTTACTGGCCGAGGGTGCCCGCGGAAAGGAAGGCATCCTCTAGACTTAGGGGCGTGCATAATGGGAGATGGACCCTACCCATACCCTAGTCAGGGGACAACGGCGGGTTCTGCTGCAGCCCATGGAGCCGCCTTCTCCTGCCTGGTCTTCTTCGGCGGTTCGGGTTGGCAAGGGGTTCATTCTCGCGGACCCGTTCCGCAGCCTCCTTCTTGGAGATAACCTCTTCAGTTATAGGTCCACCTTTTTTTTTTTTCGTTGGTAAATGCCTTACGCATACCAAGGGGTCAGTGTGGGTCCGCCCCATGGTTATGTGGGACTCTCCCCCTCGTGTGCAATCTAGGCCGCTGTTCGGCTCAGACGGGGGGCATACCCACTAAAATCCAACGTTTGCCACTCGCCAATACACGATGCGCGAGAGAGGTTGCTATTCGCACCCAACTCTCTCGCGTGTCTATGGCTGTCCGTTGCCAGACTAAGTTATAGGTCCACCTAAGCCAACATTGTGGTGATTTATGATATGTCTAGGTCTTTCGCGATCTCGCCACGCCAATTATACACATTATTATTAAGCCTTTATTGCTGTTACATGCTATTTCAATGTTTCCTTTCTTTAAATTATCAGCGTGTCTTGTGACATATAGGCCTCTTCCAGCTTCATCCACATCTGATCTTTTGCGATTTATTACGGGCACGTACCTATCCTATGCATGACTTATCGATCCCCACAATCAGTGAACACTCGCTATACCATTCTTGGCCATGAGGCACCTTTTTTTTGACGGTGGGAAATCCACTTACGGACCATACCGCACACTGGCTAGGCGTACGGCGTGTGCGGGACTCACCGTTGCGGAATAGCGCCGGTCCTACTCCGCTAAAACCCACCGGTACCCTCCTAAGCTCTTGTGAGGGGCGTTTTGGGATCGGCGCACCAGTGTGCGCCATTACACCAAAACGTGGCCATAAGCCACCTGCTGCTTTTGTTATTCATCCTCCCATCTTTTAACCTGTCTCCCTCGCTTTCTTTTCCCATCCATTGGTTGCCATTCTGTAAGGATTCTTGACCATTTATCCTTGCTCTCTCTTGTCAGATGTCCAGTCGTTTTACTTTTCTTAGTAAGTCTTCAATTTTGGTAGTATTTCTTATCTTCTCTGCTCTTTGTCTATCTTTGCGTGTGACTCCTAACATAATTATTCACATATAACGCTTTGAATCTTATGTTGAAATAACATTAAATATGTGAGTGCGAAGCAAAGCCCCAATGCACCTTATTACTTTCATCCTTATCATCTTGACACAATGATTGATGTGGGACCAGTGTTGAGCTATTTGTTGTATTATTAGCGTTGAGATAAGACTCAGATTAGTATACATTCTTTTGGTGTTTATCTTCAAGGGTTATGATTATTTGAAAATCAATTTGGGTTTGGTTTAGGCGAAGGGTAAGCAAAACTAGCGCCACCAATTTCTTTTTCTGTTTTTGCTATTAATTTATATCGATTTTCAAAATTTGGGTCACTTACTACATCTTACTATCTTTTATCGCAATCCAGTTTAGGACCTAAACTGAGAATCGTTAAGGTTCCGCGAAAACGAGCCACCGACCAAAGCCAGGGGTGGCTCTTGCGCGCCACGTCCAAATAAGTAGACCGAAGGTAGGTAGGTTTGCTTCGAAGGTGTCGCGTCGCGTTTGCTCCGCTCGTCGCTGACTTCGAATCCACGGCCTTACTTGTTAACAATACGATTTGATGCGTGTTGATCACAGATTTAATAATACAAGGGAGATAGGCTGACCTGGCGTTTTACTTGTGACAAGTGTATGCCCTGTGGCCCAATTCACGTAAATACATTCGATCTAAAAATCGTTGTAGTTTAGAAATCGTTCGATCGTAGTCCTATCCAATTTTGGTATTCACATGTTTCTCAGCTACATCTCGATAGGACGACAACTCAATAAGATCGGAACTAAAGCACATCTGAACGACTTGTCAAGGAAACAAAAAAGATGCCCGTAAAATGATTTGATTTTCTACTAAAAGGTTCAAATATACTTTATACTTCAAATTCAGTGATTTACGATAAATTAATCAAATTAAATCAATCAATATCGATAATATTTAACATAGAACGTGATACGAAAATATTTTAGCTGAATACCTCTCAGTTGACATTTCGGTGCGATTTTAAAACGATTTATTAGCTGAATACGGGTAGACGATGGTTCAACGACATTGCGATCGAGCTACTTCAAAATCGGTTCATTTGACGTACGTGAATACGAAAAAGTGTTTAAACGACTAAATCGCTGCGATATCCCAACGGTTTTAATACGTGAATTGGGCTACAGTGCGCATACATTGCCGCCAGTTCGCCGTCCGTTATTGTCGAGTGAACACGTACGTATGTCAGAAAGAAATATTCGTTTTTCTTTCAAAATGCCGTCCTATTCCACTGTAAAATGCAATCATTGCAGTGAATCAGTTATTTATCAAGTAATGGAATAACTTTTCACAGGTAAGACCCGAAAAACTTAGATTTATATTTAAAAAACAATATTTAAACAAATAGTCCGACTCCGACTTTGATTCATAAAAACACAATCGCTTTAAATTATGCGTTACTGTCTTACAAATTGTATTATAATGCGGCTGTGCTTAACTTTCATTACTTCGCAGTCCTTATGACGCGCGCAATGAATAGTGTATATTACGGCATGCTCAACTAGAACCATGTTATGTAGTACGGAGGCTGATCGCGACACTCTGTCTTCATATGAACTCGGCGATTCGACCGATCTCCTTAGATTGATATATCTGTGGTGTTGATCGTTAAAAATTGCGTCTTACCTACAACTTATCGCCCCCACAAATTACAAAAACCCATTCACCCTTTTATCTGTTTCAGGTAAACGATGTAAACTTCGAGGACATGACCAACGATGAAGCGGTGAGGGTCCTGCGGGAAGTCGTCCAGAAGCCTGGTCCTATAAAGCTGGTGGTAGCCAAGTGTTGGGACCCGAACCCCAAGGGGTACTTTACGATACCCAGAACGGAACCAGTCCGGCCTATTGACCCAGGTACTGTGAATTCAGATCAAATAGTGTGTATAGTGTAACCTCGCGCGCGAGTACTCGCCGAACTTCTTCGAGTCTTTCGTCTTCGATTACGTCATAAGCTAACGCTTGCCATTTTAAGGTCTCTACCCACTACAACGTATCATACCATGGCCGTGCTATGAACGTATCAGACGCGTCAAGCAACACGATACGCTCTACTATGCCCACTAGAGCGTATCAAAGTCGTATGCATCGGCTTTAATGACCGGAGCGTCAGCATACCATCTCATTATCATCCGCGTGACATACCCGTGCGTAACGATTTTAGTGACGGGAGGGTCCGCGTATCATCTCCGTATCATCCGAGTGCCATATCTGAGCGGTCCCTGTGCGCTGTTGTCGCCTTTGTAGTAATTCACCTGATTCCGTGTGAGGCAACGCGTTTATAACGGCCATCTTACGCGGTTATAACCCGCAGCCCAATTACCGAACTATAGCTACCGGTAGCTAATTGTGCAACGGCAACGTGACTGCTACTAGTTGCGGTTGCTTTTTTGGTATTACGGAAACAAATCGCATGGTGGTCGCACGATATGTGCATTTGCGACCAAAATGTATGGAAACCAGCGCCACTCGCAATTAAACGTACAACTAATGACAACTATTATTGCGATTACTTTATGTCAAAGACTTTATGAAACTTTATGTCATCTTATTAACGTTATATTTTAGTTGTTTTTTAAATAGATAGGAATAAGTTAACACCACACAATTATTAATTAACAATAATCTAACACAAACCACTATTCCATTACAGCTAAATAAACTAAACACCTCAATAATTGACCAAAGCAACTACAAACAATTACAATATGACTAGTTGTTAGATCATAGTCGCCATTGTTCTCACGTCGCTGTCAAAAAAGTTTGGTAATACCAAAATACAATCAAGATACAATTAGTCGCTGTTCCCTATGTGTTGACATTGCACTTTTAATTTGTTAAGTTGCCGCTTGGGGCGCTATCATAGCAATGTACGTTCCGTAATACGAATTTAGGTTTTGCTAGCAATAATTGTACAATTATACAACTAGCGACTGTCACTTTAAGATCGCTAATAAGACTGCCGGTGTGGCAACGTCGCGTGTCATACACGGAGCGTATCGTCACCGGCAAAATATTCTCGCCGACAATACTTGCCGGTCCGTGCATGGCACGCTACGGTGCTGGTCGGTAACGGAACGGGCTAGTGGGCACGGTCTCATACTTTTTAATACAGAGAATATTTTTTTGCCTGACACGTTCATAGCACGGTCATAGTATGATACTGTGTAGTGGGCAGAGACCTTTACGCGTGTGTGTCCGACCGTCTAATACGTCATACGCACGTACGTCATCATATTACTTGTGCGGAGAGTTAGAAAGAGACAGGAGACGGCAACATTCAAAGGTTACTTGGGGTCAAAAAAAGTTGTCTTTACTTTTTTATTGATAGTGTGGCTTTCAATTTTACCTACAAAATTTCTTGGAACCTACTAATGCAACTCTCAAAAAAAGTGCCTGACGTCCGTGTTTGCAAACAATACTTATCCAAGTAAATTAAAATGCTATGCAAAGTAAGGCATTTCTCATTACGTGGCATATGGCAAGCCTTTTGAGGTCTCATAGTGCGCGTGGACGCACAGGGTCGTAAAACACTTATTCATGGTCAATACTTAAGTAGGGATCTGCGCTATGCGTACTTTAAAATGAACGCAAGCTTAGGTAGCTAGCTACGCAACGCGCAGGTCGAGATGTCAAAAGCAACGTCCAGATGTCAAAAGTTTAAAGTTTGAAGTAATAAAACGTCCGTACATTCAACGATGTGAACTAGGCAACAGAATCCAACCAATCACAGAGCTCTATTCAATGCAATGCGTTTACTTATCCAAGACTCGAGAGAACTCATAGTAAGGTTTGTGAATACGGGTGGAGATTTTCCGAATAGGCTATAATTTCGATGTTTATTTGGGCTTTGTTTACCTTGCGGATCTCATAATTTCTGATATAATCACGCAGAGAAACTCCGAGAGAAACTCTTTGAGTGACCTTGAGTCTTATGAAACCGTTTTCCGTTCACCTTCCGGTTCCGTAGGTAGTCTTGACGGACCGAGAATATACTAGGTGGTAGACCCATATGTAGGGTCGTCTGGGTAGGTACTGCCGCTTTTCTTATTTCTGCGGTGAAGCAGTTCCCTGTGTTTCGGACTGAAGGGAAAGGTAGTGTAATTACTGGGCATGGAGGGCATATCATCTTAGTCCTCGGGATGGCAAACGCACTTGCGTTGTTAAGTGATTTACACTAAATATTGCAAGAAAAAAAATGCCCCGTAGCTTCCCGAAATCTGCCCACCCGAGTTGGATTGGTCGATCGACATCTGGAAATTAGACTTACCAAGTTGCACTCTTTGTCCCATGCAGTTTAGTATTAGGACCCGGACTCTAGCAAAGCGAAGATGTTCGAAGTGGAGACGAGAAGAGTGTTTTTCACCAAAGGAGTATCCTCCAAAGCTGAGCGGAGATGCGTACTGACTAGGCTGTAGTGGAGATGTGTGCGGTGTTTGTTCAAGATTGCAGTTTAGTTCGATCTGACACGAGCCGTTAGCGGCGCCGCTCAGGGCCCCGATCGCGGTAATATAAAACACAAATAATTATCTTCGTTTCGTTTTTGTTCCAGCTGCATTTGCGTTCCATTTGAGTTCCAGTCAATGTGAAATTCCGTATCGCGCTAAAGTTTACGCGCAAGCTAAGATGAAACGCAGCTAGAACACGAGGGTATTATAAATATTAGAGATGCAACCCTAGTGTACGTTCGTGCAACGTTTGAGAAAATGTAGCGTCCTTTGAAATGTAACTTAAACGAAACTTTGACGGCGTTTGTGTTTCATCTGCGTTCGACATGCGTTCGGACCATCTGTCAAATCAACACCGCGATACGAAAACATTGAAAAGTTCCGTTTCGTTCGTGTTCCACTTGTGCTTCATCTTGAAATGATTTACGGCGATCGGGGCCCAGATCTCTTCTCGTGTCCGCTGCGTTCAGTCGGCCGGGGTCAGCTTGCGAGGCATAGCTCACATCTCCGCTAGCTCGATCGCGCCATACAAATATGATTCATCTCCGCTCGGTGGTGTCCACTGAAGCTGAGCGGAGACAAGTGAATAACGAACTTCTATCGGTTGTTTAAAACACAGCTCCTCTCTTTTCCGAGTTCCATATACCTACACGGTGAGTTTTCATTGGTAGGCAAAACCTATTTAAAGGTGATTTTCCACCAGAGTGGCGAGACGAGACGAGGCGAGAAGAGAATTGAAAGGAGATTGCTCAAATTGGCCTAAGAACCAATAAAATATTGGGATATTTGATAATTCTTTTTATAATTTATGCTATAATTAACAGTCATTAGATTCTAACGGACACTTCTGCATATTATATTCATTTTAAAAAGGACTTTATCACTCTACCGTTTTAGAAACCATAAGATCACCTTTTTAATGGCTTTGGTGTTCTAACATACAGCCAAAGATTTATCGAAGTTGTTTAATTTACAAATATTCAATCTCTTTGGTAGAGATTGATTAAAATGAAATTGCATTTTATTAATCAATCAATAACAATATTATTATTTTCAACATTATTTACGCTAAATGCAAACGTGCAAAGCCAAAAATAAAGAAGGTAGTCGCCACCATGAAGTTTATTGTCATACATTTTTCGCCAAGCATTACCTAGATACGTTAAAAGGTGTTACACAATAAAAATGTTTTAATACAAACCAAAAAAAGAAATAAAACTACTGAAGGCATGGCTGTATGACCTAGGTCCATTTACCTTCCCCTAATAGAGAGAATTTTAAAAATATAAGGTGCTGGTGTTTGCTGTTTGTGTTTGTTTACGGTGTTCGATGCGATTTTTTATTTCTAACTTTACTTGGCCTTTCGGACAACGGACTTGATATCTTTTTGAACTACGGACTTTGTAAGTGAGTTTTTGCATGATTTCCCTAGTTTACTTACTAGTTTCTTTTTTTATTATTTTACATCTGCTTGGAAACATAACCTCAATATCAGTAAGTAGTATGCTAATAATTAAGTTCTCAGAAGTGTCTGTAAATAATCAACGTTTATACAGTCATTTACTTATAATTTCGAACCTAGAAAATAATTTTTCATGATTGTTGGTTCTTAGTCAAAACGTGTATGGGATCTGAGCAATCTCCTTTGTATGGCAAATTTTCAATCATCTAGCGCATCTTTGGTGGAAACAGTGTGGACTGACGAGAATATACGAGGTGTGAAACAAACAAATATTTCTTGTTTGTGTAAAAATGAACCGTATTGCTTCCGGTATAGAGTATAAATTAACTCTGCAACGGAAACACGATTAAAAATACTCCCAGATGCTTCTTCACTCCTCTTTTGAATAACCCAGGATAGTATGAAGGAAGATGTCTACTTGAATTCCATTTCTTGGTCGTGCAACAAAGAAATGAGTTGCCAAATTGTAAAACTATACAAATAAAGTTTTCATTCATTCATTCATCCAAATGTCCTAGTTCGTGTTGGAATGGTGGCCACAGTTTTGTAGGTGATAAGTTAAGCCATTACGAAGGGGAAGTTGGGATTGGGGATTTTTCCCAATCAAACAGTTTTTAGGTTTAACTAATAGACTTTTCAATTTTGAATAGTATTATATTATAACCTTTTCGAAAACTGCATACATAACGGGTGTAAAAGACATGAACAGTCAAACGAAAACCATGTATTCTGCTCACCATCATATCATTTTTCTTCCTTTAAACTATACCTGGGAAATTGATAGTTACGATTTTATTGAAGGTCAAAGTCATAATTTTTTTTTTCATTTTTTTATGAAAACATATTCTAAACATTATTTCTTAATTATTGTCCAAAGAAACATTATAATTTTTTTTAGTATTTCATAACAAAAAATGGCTTCAAAACGTTAGCGTTCAATGTAGCTCACTCGATGTGCACGGACACAAACGAACGGGGCCGCCGTCTGGCAAAAATATCACGGTTTTGCGAGTTGCGTGCGAGTTGAGCGCTTTACGTTGCGCAGTACAATTTGCAATATTTTTTAACACCAAAAAATTAAAATCATTTCCCAGCAATTATTTTTTGAAATGTGTCTTATTTTCACGTATAGAATACATGGTTCTCGTTTGACTGTTCATGTCTTTTACAACCTGTATAATATGTAGGCCTTAATTGTATTATTTATCCCGTTTCCAGGCGCGTGGGTAGCTCACACGCAGGCGTTGAGAGAGGCGTACCCCCCTCCCCCACCCTCGCTGTCTGCGTTACCAGTGTCCTCGGTGTCGGAGCGCGCTTCCGAAGCGAGCACCGCGCCGGCTGCTTCCGAAGCACCGCTGTCGGTGCATATGGACATGGCTTTGGTGGTCAGGGCTATGCTGCGACCGGATTCAGGTAAGGTTTCCTCTAACCCGGCGTGAATGAGGTCGGGTACCTCATACCCACCGATTTGAAAAACACTAAATATTTCTTAACCCGGCGTCAATGACGCTGGGTCATATTGACCCGAGTTCATTGCAAATGGCCATATTTCGAATTTTGCGTACTCTATGGTTTCGAACATTCTAGTAGCTGGAGATGCAGTCTCCCTCAACCCGTACTGCTAGTGAACTTGGTGCGATGACGTCTGCATGGGATGATACAAAAGCCTCTAGTGAAAACGGTTCAATATGACCCAGCGTCATTGACAGCGTTGTTTTTTCGTGAAAAATTTTTGTATGTGTTTTCTTATGGTTATTGATAATTATATTATTTTTTTGTTTGAAATTACAATAATTTCACTCACAAGTAACCCTGGGAGCATTTTGGAGATGTTAGAAGAGTCGGACTCCTACAGGGAAAGAAATGACACTTTCTCAGACGAAAATCTCGTATCGGAATGCAGGCGTAGTAGGGGAACGGTACAAGATGCAAGCGATAAAAATGACAATTGGACATTGCAAGCTCAGATTCGTCTTATGATGTCGGTCTTTTGAGCCCTACATGCACGCAATACCAGATTTATATAAAATCTTGATCATAGCATTTCATATACATTTCATTTGAGCATAGCATGACGCCGTCGTAGTGGAGTGGTCAGTATAGCTGGCTACACATCAAGCGGTCCGGGTTCGAATCCTGGTAGCGGCAAATGTTTGTGTGACGAACACGAAGGTTTGTTTGCGAGTCATGGTTGTTTATATATTTAATTAAGTTTATTTATAAAAATATCTAAAATTATTATGTATATTAAAAAAAAAATGTCCGTTATCTAGTAACCGTAACACAAGTTCTTAATGATACTTACTTCGGGCTAGATAATTGGTGTGAGCGTGAAAATATTTCACACTGCAATAATAGTAGCAGTTCCATGGTTAGGTATGAAGAAAGTTAAAGACTATATGTATGTATATATAAACATGTATGTTCCTAAGTTAATTTGATCTCCTGGGCATTGAAAATTGTTTTTTGGTGAATAATATAGAAAGTTTATTGCATTTTTTTAGATAATTACGCAAATTGTGTTCTCAAAGTTAATTTAACATGAGTTTTGAACAAAATTATTAAAGTCTGATTTTGTTTAAATAGTTGTTTTTTGTTATTTTATCGCGTTAATAATAACACATTGTAATAGGGTCGTAAGGAAACGCAGTTTCTAGGTTGGCAGATTAAGTTATAATCAAGTAGATACAGGACGTACATACAGTTATAAGTACAGTATATAAACTAATTAGCTACTTTGTGGTCCGATAAGTTCCCGAGGGGGAAACAAACGTACACACAAAATAAGTGGGATTCCGATAACAAGACAATATTAATGATTTACTTATTCAATCATTAGCGAGCAAACGATAGCGCGATGCAATGCCGTTCAGCGCCATCTAGTGACACGGAGAGTTATTCAATCATTAGAGCAAACGATAGCGCGATGTAATGCCGTTCAGCGCCATCTAGTGACACGAAGAGTTATTCAATCATTAGAGCAAACGATAGCGCGATGTAATGCCGTTCAGCGCCATCTAGTGACACGAAGAGAAAACAGTGTGTCGTATTGTAATGATTTGTATTTAATACTATTTCTATGGAGGATTATAGTCTCCCCCTCTGTTTCCAAAGACGTCACGGCAAGAGAAACAGAATTATATATATAACTAAACCTACTAACTACGAAAAATATAACAATAAAAACAAAAAGAGTTATGGCTTAGCCTTTCTTGGCTTTCTTATACGTTTTCTTATGGGTTGGATAGGATTAAATTGTCTTTCTCCCCCTACACTATGTGTTCCGAAAAACGACAAATCAACGGATGGGAATAAATCCAAAGAATGTGGTGAGAGTGTGACTACAGATTCATTTATAGACCGTTCTGCGTCACGATACAATGCGTCTAATACAGGAGAGTATCCTATGAATGAATCAGTCCTTATCCTTTTGGATGGGGGTGCAACTGGAATTAAAGGACCATATGGACGCTCTAAACTTAATTCTGTAGCACTAGGCTCAGGCAGATTTGGCTCAGAAGTAAAATTCAGAAAGACAGGAGAAAGTTCTATGACATCTTCCTTGAATACTGCATAGTCCTCCCGGTAAAGTTCATGAACTTCCTGGCTATCTATAAATTGACAGGTAAACTGAGGTAAATTTAAAATAAGACCTGCATCCTGTATAAATCCTACACCTAGCAATGTACGATTGTTGCGCGCTTCTGGGAGAACGAGGAAGGTCGTTTTAATTGTACGATTGTTAAACGTAACCGGAACAATTACAGTTAAAACACACTGCTTTCTCCTGATGCCGTCAGCTAAAGTCACTATCACATATTCTTTGTCAAACCTATAATGACTATTATTTCTAAGTTGGCAATACAAATTATAAGACATAACACTAGATTTAGCACAGGTATCTACAAATGCTACGCCTTGAATTCCATCTATGTTCACAAACACTATTGGTCTCGCCCTTGCATCAGTTTTTGTGTCCAAGGAACAAAATCCAATTTCACTGGTTGCGACTTCCGGTTTCATCTTGTGACATTTAGGGCAGTTGCTACGTACAACTCCAGGAGTGCCACAACCATAACAAGAAAATCTCGACGGATGAAAATCTTGGGCTTTCCAGTCAGTATCTTTTCCTGTCAGTGTCTTGGGTATTGTTTCTGACGAAATTGTATCTAGAGGCTTGTTCTTCTTTTTGAAACACTGTTCTATGGTATGGCCAGGTAGTCTACAGTATTTGCACCTGACTTTGCCTTGTCTATCCTTTTTAACTGGATCTGGGACCTGAGACCGGGTATCTGAGACCTCTTCCCGAATTTTCTCTATACCTCTAGCTGCTTCCAGAAGAGCATCGAAAGATGTAACAGAATCTCGTGGTATCTTCTCGCGGATGTAAATATGCAATAGACCATATACCATATCTATTTGCTGCGTCTCGGTGTGGCCAGGAGCAGGCAGCAAGGAGAAAAGCATTCTTTTATGAGAGATAAAAATCTCTGTAGGCATTTCCGTTTCTTGCTTTTCTTGCATTATTTCTTGATAAATCAAGAATGGCGGCTTCTTCGGAGCGAATGCGTGACGAATGCATTTTTCGAAATCGGGCCAACTTGTCACTGTTTGTTTTACGCCCTGCCACCAGACACTAGCTTCGTTTTTCAGCAGCAATGGTAAACCAATCAGTGCATCTTGATCGGAAATCTTCTCCACTCGCTTGTATACATTCACTGTAGCGAGGAATGTTTCGACCATCTCTGTTTTTCTGGTACCATCGAACGTTACTGGGCAAGATGCAAAAGTACCTCCGCCCCTACTTGATGTTATTGTGGTGATGAGTTGTTGAAACTGCTCTTCGGAGAATGAGATCGACATGTCAGCTTGAGTCTTCCTAACTCTGGGTTGTTTTGGGATTTTCAAGTCGGCAACTTTCTTCGTAGTCTTGTAAGAGGGGCCTGATCCACGACGACTAGTTTTTGCGGTCTGGGATTCGAAGCTTTCTTCCGTCTCTTTCTCTTCTTTCATTGGAACGAAGAAGGTAACTGCTTGAGGCCCCACGTTGGGCGCCAGTTGTAATAGGGTCGTAAGGAAACGCAGTTTCTAGGTTGGCAGATTAAGTTATAATCAAGTAGATACAGGACGTACATACAGTTATAAGTACAGTATATAAACTAATTAGCTACTTTGTGGTCCGATAAGTTCCCGAGGGGGAAACAAACGTACACACAAAATAAGTGGGATTCCGATAACAAGACAATATTAATGATTTACTTATTCAATCATTAGCGAGCAAACGATAGCGCGATGCAATGCCGTTCAGCGCCATCTAGTGACACGGAGAGTTATTCAATCATTAGAGCAAACGATAGCGCGATGTAATGCCGTTCAGCGCCATCTAGTGACACGAAGAGTTATTCAATCATTAGAGCAAACGATAGCGCGATGTAATGCCGTTCAGCGCCATCTAGTGACACGAAGAGAAAACAGTGTGTCGTATTGTAATGATTTGTATTTAATACTATTTCTATGGAGGATTATAACATACTATTACATAAATAATTAAAACAGGCTCCTGTTATTAACGGTTAGAAAAAAAAAGTCCTACAAAATTCGGGTCACCATGACCCGACGTCATTGTCCTCGTAATTATTTTCACGTCATTGACGCCGGGTTAACTGTGCGATTCCTGGAACTTGGCTGACTCGGTAGCTGGAGGGGGTGGTGTGGGGAGTGATTTTAAGCGACAATAACTGTGCTGTGCCAGCATCGGAGTAAACTACACGTGCATAAACATGTGGTTAAAGATATTTTTTATTTCTCAAAAAGAATTTATAATTCACTTACATGAGAAACATTATGAAGTAAATAACTCGAACGACAAACAAAGTAAGACCAAAATAAACTAAAAAAAATAAAATACATCACTTTTCGTAGGCAATAACTCGAACGACAAACAAGGTAAGATCAAAATAAACTAAAATAAAAAAATATATCACTTTTCGTAGGTAGTTGCATATAAATTTTTGTTGACCGTTGAACTAACGAAACTGGAAGGTGCATGCGCTAGCGTACTTGTTATGAGCGTAGTTTGAGTACCATTTTTTTTTTTTTTAAACCATTAAACTTACTTACCATAAAAACATCGAGCGGGTACGTAATACCCTACCTACCATAGTCAATGTAACTATTTTGTGTTTTGGTTATGTTTTAATTTTGTGCGTATAAGGCCTTTGCCTCGAATCTTGCGGGCAGCGGGGCGCTTTTCGTCTCCGCTGCGTCATAAAGCGCGTATACACGTTTGAAGCTCCCTTTTTTATCATCAATCGCTCTTTCCGTTGTCAAAAACGAACACATCTAATCGCGCGCGAAAGAACGTGTTCGTAATTAAACTGGCAAAAATAATCGCGCGTGATTGAGTCTGCAGGCTTTCCCGCGTGCAATGTACGAGTGTATTTTCTTTACTTACAGGTCTGGAGATACGGGACAGAATGTGGCTAAAAATCACAATACCCAACGCTTTCATTGGCGCTGATGTAGTTGACTGGATACTGCAGCATGTCGCCGGTGTTGCGGATAGGCGCGATGCGAGGAAATACGCTGCCCATATGCTTAAGGTACGTGCAGCCGACAAAGTTCGCGGTGTACCACTTGAAATGCTACGGCCGTAAACATCGCGATAACATTCCTGCGATAATCTTCGCCTTCGGTCTATGACCACACATTGCGCGGTAGTTTGTCGCGATGCTACGCAAGAAAATGGACGCCTCGGTCAGTCTATACAGGGTGTAAAAGACATGAACAGTCAAACGAGAACCATGTATTCTATACATCAAAAAAAAGAAACATTTCAAAGAATAATTGCTGGGAAATGATTTTTATTTTTTGGTGTCAAAAAAAATTGCAAATTGTACCGCGCAATGTTAAGCGTTCAACTCGCGAGCAACTCGCAAAACCGCGATAATTCTTGCCAGACGGCGGCGTCGTTCGTTTGTGTCCGTGCACATCGAGTGAGCTACATTGAATTGAGTTTTTGTTATGAAATACCAAAAAAATTATGTTTCTTTGGACAATAATTAAGAAATAATGTTTAGAATGTTTTCTTAAAAAAATGAAAAAATAAATACGACTTAGACACTCAATAAAATCGTAACTATCAATTTTCTAGGTATAGTCTAAAAGAAAAAAAATGTTATGATGGTGAGCAGAATACATGGTCTTGTCTGACTGTTCGTGTCTTTTACAACCTGTATTTATGGGAGTAAATAATTATTTTTTATTGTGTCAGGAATTATTGTATAAGAAAAGAGCAAGGCTAAACAATATCGACTCATACTCCTAATTACTAATAAGTTCTAAAATCATGTCTTTATTCCAATCTACGATCGAAAGCTAATTTAAAGTAAGGCCGGGCGTGTTTGATTGACAAGCGCACCCAATACCGGGTTGAGCCAATCAGAGTAGACTATCTAGTCAGTCACAGTACAGCGACTGCGCGGAGGGGCGGCGGCCTTATTGGCTGCGCCATATTACGCTAATATTCTATTGGCCGGAGTGAAAAGTGGGCGGGGCTTGGTCCAGGGCACCCGTTTAAGGAATTCTGGGGTCTTACCACGATCTTTATAAAAGCGATTCAAATTCCACACGGTTGAATACCTATAGGTTCGTTAACTGAATCGTATTATTTCGTACTATCATCTTCATATTACTGATTCGCATTTGCAAAAATCTTAAAACGTACGAAAGAATGAATGAAATTTGTCGCTGGTCTGTTAAGAAGTGAAAGAGAGAGCGCTATAAATATGACTAATGCCTGAAGACTAAGGTGTTTAATCAGTGTGTCCTACCAGTAATGAACTATGCAGCGGAAACATGGTCACTTACCAGAGAATTAGTCCACAAATTTAAAGTCGCTCAGCGTGCTATGGAGAGGGCTATGCTTGGTATCTCGTTCAGAGACAGGATACGTAACGAGCACATTCGTCACCGAACGTAAGTTATCGACATAGCCCAAAGAATAAGTACGCCGAAGTGGCAATGGGCTGGTCATGTCTGCCGGAGAACCGACACCCGTTGGAGCAGACGAATCTTGGAGTGGAGACCACGTTTAGGCAAACGTAGTGTAGGGCGCCCTGCGACCCGTTGGTCTGATGACCTTAGGAGGACTGCTGGCAGCGGCTGGATGCGGGAAGCCCAGGACAGAAAAAGATGGCGTGACATGACGGAGGCCTACGTTCAGCAGTGGACGGACACAGGCTGTTGACTTGACTTCACTGATGGTTGTCTCATCAATAGCGCCAAAACATAGTCGCGTAGATGGCGTCATACGAATTAACGATCCTATTCAGTTAAGGTCTTAATTGGACCGCGATAAAAGATGGTAGTAAGGTAGCCGTTTGCTAAATGGAATACCTGATACACTGCTCCAAATTTATTTAGGGTTGGTGTAATTATTAGAAATGGAACGGATAGTTTAGCCGGATACCGGATATCCGGCGAGATATGCGGACTGAATATCCGGATACCGGATATCCGGCGAGATATGTGGGACCGAATATGCGGATACCGGATATCCGGCGAGATATGCGGGGCCGATTATCCGGCTGCCGGATATATGGCCCATTTGTCTTGTTGCATGTCGTAACTAGTTTAGCGCCGTACAGGTGCAGCGAACGCGATGAGATCCATTCGGGCGGTTTCTCTTAGTTTTTACTAAAAGTTTTTAGTTTAGATATTTACTGTATTGATCATTAGAGTAAATATATCAGAAGAACTAGGTGGTAGACCCATATGTAGGGTCGTCTGGGTAGGTACCACCGCCTTTCTTATTTCTGCCGTGAAGCAGTTCGCTGTGTTTCGGATTGAAGGGAAAGGTAGCCAGTGTAATTACTGGACATGGAGGGCATATCATCTTAGTCCCCAGGATGGCAAACGCACTTGCGGTGTTAAGTGATTTACACTTAATATTGCAAGTGTCTATAGGCGGAGGTGACCACTTAACATCAGGTGGGCGACAAGCTTGTTTGCCATCTCGTCACATTAAAAAAAAAAAGTTTTTTGGAAGGCTATATGGTTTTTTTTGTAACTTTTTCGACTTTAAATAAAAGCGTTTTATTGATATTTACATCACAATTAATGTATTGCATTTTATTATATGAAATTGTCGTAGTTATAGAATATCCGGTATCCGGCCGGATATCGAGTTGGTAACCGGTATCCGGCCGGATAGTTACCGGATATCCGTTTCATCTCTAGTAATAATTAGACTGCTGTGGACGGTTTCTTGCTCAGTAGTAGTGTGACGTTGTGTTGGGGTCCAATAAATAAGGCAGCGATTGTCTCACTATACAGGGTGAATGTCTATACAGGGTTATTCTTTATATTTTTCTTAATTAAATCATGTGATATTACTTACAATAATAGTATAATTATTTTAAAATTTTAGTTTTAGTGACATTTACATTGTAAAATTTTGACGTTCATAAGTGTACAACTTCTACCTAAATTGAATTAAATGTATTTGATTTGATTTGAATTTTTCAAGTGGGCCTTCAGGGTCAAATCCTAAACTTTAAGAAATATCAAAAAATGCTCAAAGTAGTCACGAGCCCGATTTTGATGAAGAAAAACACTGCATCATTGGATTGATTGATATAATAATGATCATTGATACAAACTCAACATTAGGCATCCATTGCGCGTTTGTCTCTTAAGGCTCTTAAAGATTTATTTGTTCACCAGGCGGGGTTCATCAGGCATACGGTGAACAAGATAACCTTCTCCGAGCAATGTTACTACGTGGCCGGGGAGCTTTGTGCAGAGTTAGCTGCGTTGAGGCTTCGGTCAGGGGACACGGATAGCCTGGCCTCGGACACCTTGGCACCGTTGCCTAATCCCAAGTGAGTATTGTAGCTTAGACAGGCTGTTGAGGGTTCATCAGGCATACGGTGTCTCCGAGCTATGTTACTACGTGGACGGTGAACGGAGTGCAAACCATTCAGTGGTGAGGCTCGGTTAGGGGACCCTGACAGTCTGGCCTCGGACACCTGGCACCGTTACCTAATTCCAAGTGAGTATTGTAGCTTATACAGGCTGTTTGAGGTGAACAAGATAACCTTTTCCGAGCAATATTACTACGTGGCCAGTGAATGGAGTGCAAACCATTCAGTGTTGAGGCTCGGTCAGGGGACACTGACAGTCTGGCTTCGGACACCATGACACCATTGCCTAATCCCAAGTGAGTATTGTAGCTTATAGAGGCTGTTTGGGGTTCATCAGGCATACGGTGAACAAGATAACCTTTTCCGAGCAATATTACTACGTGGCCAGTGAATGGAGTGCAAACCATTCAGTGTTGAGGCTCGGTCAGGGGACACTGACAGTCTGGCTTCGGACACCATGACACCATTGCCTAATCCCAAGTGAGTATTGTAGCGTATAGAGGCTGTTTGGGGTTCATCAGGCATACAGTGAACAAGGTAACGTTCTCCGAGCAATATTACTACGTGACTGGTGAACGGAGTGCAAACCATTCAGTGTTGAGGCTCGGTCAGGGGACCCTGACAGTCTGGCCTCGGACACCTTGGCACCGTTGCCTAATCCCAAGTGAGTATTGTAGCTTAGACAGGCTGTTTGGGGTTCATCAGGCATACGGTGAACAAGATAACCTCAGAGCAATGTAACTACGTGGCCGGGGAGCTTTGTGCAGAGTTAGCTGCATTTCAGCTAGAAATTAAGTAAGGGGTATTTAGGATTTTTGAAAATTCAATCCCTAAGGGGATGAAATAAGGGGGGTGTTTGTATAGAATGTATGTCTGTAATTTTTACTTTCTCGTATACGTAGTATAGAGGAAGTCTTGTAATCGTCAAAAAAATTGACCTCGAGATTTTGACGGATTTACACGTTTTGGACCTCCCCGAGTCGAAACATATTTTTTTTGGAATTATGTCTGTGTGTTTGTCTGTGTGTCTGTGCGTTAGCAAGATAACTCGTATGCTTTAACTTATTGCAACCAAATTTAACATGCATTTATGCCATCAAAACAAGGTTTCTATCAACTTTTAAGTCGTTTCCGGTATACGAGAAAGTCAAGGGGAGACCACTCACGATTTTTTAAAGTAAAATCGATGAATATTGGTATATGGCGCTTAGGTTAGAATAAATAATAAGAAAATTTAAATGCTGCCCGAAATAACTATTCTACGCGGACGAAGTCGCGGGCCAAAGTACAAAGCTTCAAATATGTTAGTCTTTCCTACACGATTTTATTTTAAAGAATTAGGTACAATGGCGGTCTCCCGTGTTTGAGCGGTTCAAAAACAGTTGCCTTTAACGCTTAAAATTCACGAGACGTCGACACGTCACTGATTGGCTAGCCTATAGTATTTTCTACGACCAATAAAAATAAAGAGATTACAAATACACACGAACGAATTTATTTGCATTGCACTAATAGCCGACGTGTTTTTGCGAAAAATTATTTTGTGTTTGACGCCGTCGTGGTGGAGTGGTCAGTCAGTATAGCTGCCTACCTGCCGGGTTCGAATCCTGGTAGCGGCAAATATTTGTGCGACGAACACGAATATTTGTTTGCGAGTCATGGTTCTTTATATATTTATTTAAGTTTATTTATAAAAATATCTCAAATTATTATGTATATTAATTATTAACACAAGTTCTTAATGATACTTTGAGCTAGATTATTGGTGTGAACGTGGGGGAAAAAAATGTGAACAAGTGCTAGAAAAATGCACTGATAAAAATTGACTTGCCTCAGTCGGGACTCGAACCCGCCTCTTCCGCAATCCGGGCGG
Organism: Elophila nymphaeata; assembly: GCA_955850985.1. Taxonomy (NCBI): domain Eukaryota; kingdom Metazoa; phylum Arthropoda; class Insecta; order Lepidoptera; family Crambidae; genus Elophila; species Elophila nymphaeata. Next base: position 6,657,523 of record OY039093.1, read on the forward strand.
CTGCGTTGACCAATTACGCCACCGAGACACTGCTTCTGTCGAAATTTGTCAGTGCTTGGTGCTTATGTTTTTATGGTAAACATTGTACAGTCAACAGCACGTCGGGCTATACAAAACTGTCAAATTTCTCCAAACGATTTTCAACCTAACACTGTTTGTTAAGGGTTTTAAGCGGACTGTATTTTAATGTTGTAATGAAATGTCTATGAAAATAATAATAAAGTGAGTTTATGACGAAACGACTTTGCGCTTGAAGAAAATCAATTGTAACACAATGCTCACCTTCTGTGCTGACCCTCTGGTGAAGAAAAACAGCTATGTGATGCCTCCAAAAGGCTCCTCAACCCTCAGTTCGTCGACTTACCTCAAGTATGAGTTACCAAATATCGACACCACTTCGCTGCTGTTACCCAGTAATTCCGAGAGCACTCACCACAATTGTCCTCCACAAGCGCGACGAGATAGTTAATGCTAATTTTCAAATTATGACAAAATTATAACGACACGACACGATATCACCTCAAGTTCCGATCGAGCGAAATCGAGAGAGCCTCAAGTCTTTTTTTTTAAACTAACGAGCCATAGTGTTGCAAGGCGAAATAACCATTTTTGAACATTTCCGCCCACCAAAATACAACGTATTTTAGAAAAAAGCGATATTTAAACAAACTAAAATTACTCTAAAACCATAACACTGGCTCCTCTGACTTTGGTTTTCTTATAAACTAACAACTATACTAATATAAGCTACTTAACTGCTAACTTACAACTTAACTGCAGCTAATTTGCCATAGGTAGAGGGCACAGTTTAACAACTGGCCTCCTGTATTCACCACCATCAGTACGTACAGTCACTACTCTACAAACTCCGTCCGTGCCGGGGTGTAGTTGAGTCACACGACCAATTTTCCACTTCATAGGACTACTTTGTTCATTAACAATCAAGACAAGCGTGCCTAAAGAAATTTCCTTCTGGTTAGTAAACCATTTGTGACGCTGCTGTAGTGTGTGTAAGTACTCTACATTCCACTTACGCCAAAAATCTTGGTGAATCTTTTGTAAAAGACTCCACCTCTGCATTACTCCGATCTTTACATTTTCTAGATTATTCTCTGGTAGAATACTAAGAGGTTCCATAGTCAAAAAATGGCCTGGGGTTAGTACCGAAAAATCATTAGGATCCGAACTCATGGGTGATAAAGGTCTCGAATTTAACATGGCCTCTATCTGGGTTAACACTGTGTAGAATTCTTCGAACGTCAATCGCTGGGGGCCTATCACACGCGACAAATGAGTCTTCACCGACTTCACATTGGCTTCTGCTAAGCCAGAAAAATGTGGACTTCCAGGCGGATTGAATACGAATTCAATTTGCTCAGAACGAGAAGCATCAGCCATCAAATTATATAATAAGTTACGAGCACCAACGAAATTCCGACCCTGATCGGATACTAATCTTGAACAGCGACCCCGACGTGCGATAAAACGCCTAAGCGCAGCGATATACGCTTCAGAAGTCAATTCTGAAACAAGTTCAAAATGTACGGCTTTTGTAGCAGTACACACGAAAACACAAATATATGATTTGAAGGTTCGTAAACCTCGACCTTGACCCATGCTAGTATCGAAAGGACCAGCATAGTCAACAGCACAAGACGAAAAAGGTTTGATCTGGTTTATTCGAAAAGCTGGTAGGTTACCCATAAGAGGAGGTGCAGCAACCTTCGGATGGGCACGAAAGCATTTCATGCAAGACGAAACCACAGACGAAATAGCTCTTTTCGACGACAATATCCAGAACTCTTGTGCTAATAAATTTTGCAAAGTTTGTGGACCAGGATGTGCAAAGCGTTGATGATAATCTTCGATAATCAACGCAGTCAACCTATGATCTCGAGGTAACAACAATGGATGTTTAACATCGTATGACAATTCACCTTTCGAAAGACGACCGCCCACCCTCAATAAACCATGCTCATCAAGAAAAAGCGACAGTTTCCTGAGGGGTTTGGGGAGCAAACGTGGTGAATTGTCTTTCGATAAACAACGAATTTCAGAAGCGAAGGCGCATTCTTGAACATGTTTGACAAGAAAATGTAAAACCTTTCTAATTTCCTCATTGGTTAAAGTAGGATTCACATTTTTCGACGAAGATTTTCTTAAGTTATGAACCACACGAAAACAATATGCCAAAACGTTCAAAATGCGTTTCAAAGAAGAGTATTTGTTTAAAATCTCATTGAAGAACGACAAGTTTGAAGCAGTAAAAAGACTGTAAATCTTTTGCTCATCTGATGCAATATTATCAAATCGTATCTCTGAATGTGGCCATGTCTCCATAAGGTTGGGCAACCAGTGAGGCCCCGTCCACCATAAGACATGTTGGATTAGGTCATTAGGTAGTAACCCACGAGAGCCACAGTCAGCAGGATTGTCGACACCCGACACATGATGCCAGTGTTGCGGAGGGATTTTTTCCTGAATATGAGCAACCCTATTGGCCACGAAAGTTTTCCACTTCGATGGACATGAGCGAATCCATGTCAGGGCTACGGTAGAGTCTGACCAGGCAAAGATATTATCTATTGTGTACAACTCTTTCAAGGCTTCAGTAAACGAAATAAGTAAATCGGCTAACAAGACAGCAGCTAGCAACTCCAATCGTGGTATTGAACATCGCCGTAAAGGAGCCACCTTTGATTTAGCGCAACAAAGGCGCACGAAAACAGTACCGTCATGCTGGACTACCCGAAAATAAATAACGGCACAGTAACCCTTCTCTGAGGCGTCACAGAATCCGTGAAGCTGTAACGACTCGAAGGATTCAATCATTCTGCGAGGAATAGACAGTGAACTCAAGGAAGGTAGTTGAAACTTGAACATATGCCACTCCTGAGCAATAAAAGAAGGAACCTCACTGTCCCAATCTACGCCCGACAACCACAAACGCTGTATTAAATATTTAGCGAAAAAGACGACAGGTGATAACAAACCCAACGGATCAAAAATCCTTGCTATATCCGAAAGAATCGACCGCTTGGTACAACGATAATCATTTGAGGATGCTTTGAAAAAGAACTTATCCTGTTTAGGAAGCCACGACAGGCCCAAGATTTTTAAAGAAAGATCGTTAAAGTCTTCAAAACATCGAAGCTGTTCCGAATATAAGTCGGAGTCCGATATACTTCCAAGGAACTCTGAGCTACTAGATGTCCATTTTCGCAAATGGAGACGAGCCGACGACAAAATATCTAACAATTCCTTGCGTATTAATAATGCATTCTCTACAGAATCTGCCCCTGAAACTACATCATCGACATATGTATCTCTAGCTAAGACTGCAGCACCATGAGGAGCACGAGATGAAAATTCTTTTGCCAATTTCGAAATGCACCAAAGCGCCTGATAGGGAGCACAGGAGACACCATACGTAACCGTGAGTAAGCGGAAGTCCTTTACAGGTTCATCAAACGATGGTCGCCACAAGATGCGTTGATAATCGCAGTCTTGTAAGTCAACGAGAAACTGACGATACATTTGTTTAATGTCACCCGTAAACACAATGGTATGCCAGCGAAACCTAACCAAGATTTCGAATATATTTGTCTGTAGTTTAGGGCCTGGCAGCAACGAATCATTTAAAGAAACTCCACCCGCATCCTTGGCACTGGCGTCAAACACAGTACGCAAAGGGGTAGTGACAGAATCAGGGCGTAAAATCCCAAAATGTGGGATATAGTAGAAGCATCCACTCGACGACAAAGGAGGATCGACTTCCTCCATATGACCGCATTTCAAATATTCATCCATAAATTGGACATACGCACTATGAAATTGAGAATTAATTTTAAATTTCCTCTCCAAAGTGTTGAGACGCTTGAGGGCAATCTCACGAGACTGTGAAAACCGAGGCTTCTGTGGATCTACCAAAGTTAATGGTACTACCATTCTACCTTCAGGATTACGATAATGTGAAGCTTCCATGTGGTTTTCACACGACAATTCCGAATTCGAAAGTACAACATGTTTTGGAGGATCTACACTTTCCACTTCCCAGAACCGCTTAATACTGTTGTCTAAAGACAAACTCGACACAAGAAGGCAGTCCGTGGTTACAACATTGGAACCAAAACGAAAACGAGAACGAGAATTGCCAATGTCAGTTGCGCATTCACCCATAACTATCCAGCCAAAAATAGTGCGAATAGCAATAGGCTGACCTGCCTCACCCTTGACGAGACCAGGTTCAAGCGCCGAAGCGAGAAAATTGACATTGACCAACATATCGATTGGCCCAGGTTTGTAATAGGATGGGTCAGCGAGATCTAAATCATTAATATGTCTCCATGAGGAGACGTCTATATGCCCAGATGGCATATCAGAGCAAATCTGCGACAAAACTAAAGCTTCTAACGAAAAATTTAAAGATAAATCACCACTAGATGGCACTATCTCACAAACGACAGAACCGAGAGTGTCGGCTGACACCTGACCGATACCATTAACCCTTGGTCCATTGTCCTTGATCGAAAGCCCCAGTCGTTTTGCACAAGTCAAAGTTATAAAATTGCAGGCACTAGCACTGTCCAACAATATACGAATGGGAACCAGTCTATTAAATTTGTTTTTAACCAATACAATAGCAGTCGAAAATAAAACCTGTGAATCACAACCCGGAACAGTTAAAGATGTTGGAGAAAGCAACTGCTCTGTAGAATGCTCTGTATTGCATGTCTGTTTATTATCTGTTTTACCGAAATGAAGCAATGTGTTATGTTTATGTTTGCATAAACTACAAAAAATATTTGATCTACAATTCTTCATAGTGTGAGAAGAATTAAAACAAACAATACAAAGTCTCTTTTCTTTAACTTTATCAAAACGCTCGAGAGGACTAAGTTTCAAAAAAGTAGGGCACTTATCCACACTATGACCGGTCAATGAGCATACTGTACAGCAATTCACAGATGGCACAATAAAAGAAGATTTATTTTTAACTGGTTGTTTGTGAGTTGTTTTGACTTGGCTTGAATTCTCCAAAGCACGACTTCTTTTTTCAACAAAACTACTCAAGTCGTCATACTTGGGAATATCAACACTGGACGATAACTGTAACTCAAAAGCTTCCTTAGTTGCTGTATCTAGTTTGGACCACAACAGATGGAACAGCATAAAATTTTTGTCAGGTAAACCATACTTTGAAAGAATTTCCAAATTTTCTTTAAAAGTGAAAAATATTCTATTTAATTCTGATCCACTCCTTGAACTCATTGATTCACACTTCAATAACTTTTCATAGAACGTAGAAGCAATCACCCTTTTCTTATCAAAATAATCTTTTAGGGTTTTATACGCCAACAAATAATTTGCCTCGGAAATAGGATAATTTTTTATTAAATCATAGGCCTTGCCCTGCACATTAGTTATCAAGTAATGAAGTTTTTCAACACCCGGAATGTCCCTACTATGAATCAATGAATCAAAAAGTTGGATAAAGGACACCCAATTTTCAATTTTCCCATCAAAAGGTTTAATATTTATTTTTGGGAGCTTGACACTTGTACTACTACGGTTCATGGCAGATTTTTGATCATTACTTTGATCTAACAAACGACTCTTAATACTACGAACTTGATCCTCAAATTTCACTGTTGTAGATAGCTCAGCTTGGCGGTCATGGGGAGAAAGCGTTGATAATAACTCTATTTGAGCCTTGTGAAAATCGTCAACAATTTCATTCACATCCTGCATACAATAACCCAGTAAATCCGAACTCTGCATCATTTCTATGCGAGCAAACGCATAGTCACGCGCGATTCTATTTTTATCACAAGTTTCCTCTTTCTTTTTCGACATATTATTATGTTATAAACAAAACAACGAAATAAGAAATGATACAAAGCAAGGTTATTTACGACACTGACAGATGTGACGTTTATTTGACGTTGACGTTTACTGAAACGGAACGTATTATTCTACCACATTAATTACCAAACTACTACAATCTACTAAAATACTATTTATTTCTACCAAATAAGAAAACCAAAGTCACTGGCGTAACCGGTAGTACGGTGTTCAAATAAAATTCAAGTTTACCCACACACTATTATAAAATGATCGTGGGTGACGAGAAAAAATATGTAAATACACGAAATTTACCGAAAAATAACGTCGAAATTTACCGAAAAGATCCAATAGATCGCCTTACAAAACGATCTGGCCGAAGTACCATAAATGTTAAGGGTTTTAAGCGGACTGTATTTTAATGTTGTAATGAAATGTCTATGAAAATAATAATAAAGTGAGTTTATGACGAAACGACTTTGCGCTTGAAGAAAATCAATTGTAACACAATGCTCACCTTCTGTGCTGACCCTCTGGTGAAGAAAAACAGCTATGTGATGCCTCCAAAAGGCTCCTCAACCCTCAGTTCGTCGACTTACCTCAAGTATGAGTTACCAAATATCGACACCACTTCGCTGCTGTTACCCAGTAATTCCGAGAGCACTCACCACAATTGTCCTCCACAAGCGCGACGAGATAGTTAATGCTAATTTTCAAATTATGACAAAATTATAACGACACGACACGATATCACCTCAAGTTCCGATCGAGCGAAATCGAGAGAGCCTCAAGTCTTTTTTTTTAAACTAATATAAAGTTCATAATCGATTGGGAAAATTTGACAGTTTGTGGTGTGTGTGTCACACCCAACGTGCTGTTGTCTGTACAAGTGAATATAAATACTAGAAAAATGCACTGAAAAAAATCGACTTGCCTCAGGCGGGACTCGAACCCGCATCTTCCGCAATCCGGGCGGCTGCGTTGACCAATTAGTTAATTAATTAACTGGGCGTCAAATATTTGCAAAAATATTTCGTTCGGGTCTTAGAAGTGCAAATTTCAAAGATTTGATGAAACAATGTTTACCATAAAAACATAAGCACCAAGCACTGACAAATTTCGACAGCGAAAAGCAGTGTCTCGGTGGCGTAATTGGTCAACGCAGCCGCCCGGATTGCGGAAGATTCGAGTCCCGCCTGAGGCACGTCGATATTTTCAGGGCATTTTTCTAGAATTTATATTGACGCGTTTGTAAACGCAAAAATACAATTATTCCATATTGTACAAATGATTTTGGCGTTAGGGTGGTCAAGCACTTGAGACCGCCATAGTACTTTAGTATACCTACATTGTATTTTTCATATAATTCTATATTACTTTTCAAGTGCCGACTCCAGACCTGGATTATTTATAAATAATAAATGAGTTCAAATTAAAATTAACAGCAAAACCTAAATTTTCAGTATAATGGCTCCTGGATACATGCCGTATGCTGGCTCATACGGCTACCAGCCAATACCTTTCAAATACACGTCGTGTGTCACCAGCGAACACACTATATATGGGTGAGTTGATTTGATAACATCTTGTGACATTTAGCTTGTTTTAGAGAAAAAAATGTTTTTTTTTTTAATTTATTTGTTGAATACATTGCGAGTATACATACAATTTACAATGACGCTGTTACTCTCAAGCCTCTAGGGCTTATCTGAGAACAGCGAGACACTTATAAATGTGGTATTTCAAAGAATGTAGGTTTTAAAGTCGATTGAGGCGCCATTCATTTATTTAGTCAGAGTATTTTTCCTTGTTTTTGTTGACTTCCCCCTCTATACAACATGTAACGGAAATAATGCATGCCCTGAATCGGCTTCTGAAAAAAAATCGAAAAAAAAATGTCAAAAAATTGAAAAAATAAAATACATATAACTACTAGAAAAATGCACTGAAAAAAATCGACTTGCCTCAGGCGGGACTCGAACCCGCACCAGTGACCATAAAAACATAAGCACCAAGCACTGACAAATTTCGACAGTGAAAAGCAGTGCCTCGGTGGCGAAATTGGTCAACGCGTCCACCCGGATTGTGGAAGGTGCGGGTTCGAGTCCCGCCTGAGGCAAGTCGATTTTTTTCAGTGCATTTTTCTAGTATTATATTTACGCGTTTGTAAACGCAAAAATAAAATTATTCCATACATATAACTATTTTACTCGAATTTTTACCATACAAAGTCCTAAGACAAAACCGATGTCTACGTATACATGAAAACAAGAAACATAAAAAAATGCTGGGAAAGGATTTTAATTTTTTGATGTTAAAAAAATACTCCAAAAAATACCGCGCAATGTATAGAGCGCGCAAGCCGCGCGGCGTTTCACAAGAGACGTGCGCGACGTTCGGTCGGCTGAGGTGAATGACCCCGACATCGAGTGGTTACATTGAGCGCTGACGTTTTAAAGCCATTTTTTTGGTGTGAAATACTTAAAATTTTGATAACGTTTCTTTGGACAAAACTTAAGCAATAATGTTTATATTCATAAAAATCTTGAAACTAATTTTCTAAATTTGACCTTCAATAACTTCATAACTATTAATTTCCCAGGTATAGTCTAGAAGAAAAAAATGGTCCTAATGATGAGCGGAATACACAGTTCTCGGCTTTGTCAAAGGTCTTGTTACACTCGTTAAAGATACACAACCATACATTTTTTTTTCAGAGCAGGGTAGGTAAGAAAAGTTGTCGTAAAATAGGAATTTGTTGTTGATTCAAAATCGTTTTACTTACAGTTACAATCGCGAAGAGAGCGTCCTATCGGGTAGTGGGGGTTCAAGCGCCGGCTCGGATCATTTAACGGCGAAAGAACATCCCAGTAAGTGTCCCCTTTTTTTATCTTTCATAAGGATGAAGGAAGGCTGATCATAGAAGTCAGGCAATTTTCTTTCTTTGAGCCTAGTCATAGGCTCTACAAACAAGTAATCCTACGCTGCCCATTTTTGGTACGTTTAGTTATTTTTTTAAAATATCTCCTAATTAAGCAAGTAATAAATTCCTAAAAAAAATATATATATAGCTAAGCTCCAAATGGTTTCGTAATAATCATAACTTGCTTTTTTTAAATGTCAATTCAGATTAAGGATTTTTATTTTGCGTTTACAAACGCGTAAATATTTTTAAAACTAGAAAATACACTGAAAAAAATCGACTTGCCCCAGGCGAGAATCGAACCCAGCATCCTTCACAATCCGGGCGGCGGGCTCCGCCATGCGAAGGATGCTGAGTTCGATTCCGGCCTGGGGCAATGCGATTTTTTCAGTGTATTTTCTAGTTTAAAAACTTCAGAATAATTTGTCCTCTCGTTAAATACATGGCATAATTAAATGTGTCTGTTCCTTCCAGCGGGCAACAGAGAGGGCGAGGTTAAGTCCACCTCGAGTGGTTCGGGCGCGTCAGTCGCGGCTGACGGCGGCAGACGGTCGCACTCCAGCGGCTCCTCGCGCGCCGGGGACAGGCCAGTGCTGTTCCTGTAGTGAGTATACAGTCCCTTCCGCACAATTCACGCAGCTTACAGTCCGTCCTATACAGGCTGGGGAGAATACAGTCCGTCAATTACAGCCCAGGCAGTGTACAGTCCGTCCTATACACGCTGGGGAGAAGACAGTCAGTCAATGACGGTTCCAGGAAGTTTACAGTCTGTCCTATATAGGCTGGTGAGAATAGTCAGTCATCAATAACAGCGCTTGCAATTAACACTCCGTTAAACACAGACTAGTCGATGCACAGTCCGTTCCTGGCAGACCAGACAGTTTACACTCCGTCCTGTATAGGCTAGTGATAGTGAGTATACAGTTCGTCCCTGACAGCCCAGAAATTTTACATTCGGTCTTATACAGGCTGGGGAGTATACAATCTTTCGCTGACAGCCCAGGTAGTTTACAGTCCGTCCTATACAGTCCAGTTAGTATACAATATTTCACTGGCAACCCAGACAGGTTTACAGTCCGTTCTATAAAGGCTAGTAAGTATGCAGTCCGTCCCTGACAGCCCAGGCAGTTTACACAGTCCTATACAGGTTATTGAGTAATTATCCTATATGGAATGAAGTGAACAGTGTACACGACAAATTTGTGTAATTCCTGATTTCCGACCTGTAAAATTTGTCAAAAATAAAATAATCGAGCCATAAATAGATAATCTCAAATGATCTCAATTGTCAAATAAAAAATTTTGCTCACCCATCCGACTACCGACCGCGTCCTTGGTTGCTTAACTTTCGTGATCGACAGCTCTAAATTTAATAGAAACCTTATATTTTAATGTCGTACATGTATGTTAAATTTGGTTGCAATAAGTTAAAGCATGCTCGAGTTATCGTGCTAACGCACAGACACACACACAGACATAATTCCAAAAAAAATATTTTGGACTCGGGTAGGTCCAAAATGTGTAAATCCGTCAAAATCTCGAGGTCAAATTTTTTAACGACTACAAGACTTCCTCTATACTACGTATACGAGTAAAAATGTTTTAACACTTTTTTTTCTCTTTTACAGGACAGACAAATGAGCCGACATTTAACTGCCAAATAAAATTAGGTAACCCAACAGTTGATTACACACAGACATCGGCTTTATTTGGTTGTGTTAAGAGTGATTTTTGCACAACATGTATTATTAGGTGATCGTTTTTAAAAGCAGACAAACTTTTATACTTGGAAAAGATCGATAATTTTGAAAAAAAAAAAACTGTATGTCTGTGCGTAATGCACTGTTTTATAATAATTGTATACATTTTATATATTGTTAGAAGTTATATACATAATGTTAATTTAAGTGATACGCCATTTCATAAGACTTTAAGAAAGCGAGGCTATAGATATTTATCGCTTCAGTGTGAATGGATTTATTTGCTTTTTTTTATGTATTGAAAGTACATCGGAAATAATTCTGGTTCAATGTTATCTTAAGATATCGAACAATTTGAATGACCTATATAAAAAAATGACGAAAGTAACGACAGATAAGGACAATTCATAGATTTATAAATACTGACGTTTTATACAAGGTGTTTGGTACATGGGGTATGAAGCCGGCACCTACCCATGCTAACATAGTCATATAAATACTTTAGTGATATCAAAAACTTTAAAATGTAAAATAAAATTGAATTCCCCATACAAATAGTTCGATCAAAAAACAAAATGTATGGAAAATTATAAAAATATTTTTAGAATTTAGAATTTTTAATATCACCATAGTATTTATATAACTATGTTAGCATGGGTAGGTGCCGGCTTCAAACCCCATATACCAAAAACCTTATAGATTGGCAATGAATCGACTTGGGCGAGACCAAAAATGCAATGTGTGCGTAAAAAATTGTACTGCAGTCTTGAAAGTTGCTGTCTTTTCTATGTGAAACAGTCTCGTCTATCTATCTCACTCTAATATACGCGTTAGTATGCTCTTTCTCTTTCACATTGGCGATCTACAGTTTCCTATATCTATGGGACAATTACAACGAAAAACTACGCTTAGCCTTATACTAAAGACATAAAACCGACCTCAGTTTTTCTTCGCGACGCTCCGTGTGTAATTTTTTAATTTGGTCTCAGATCACACGCATATTCCTTGATGTAGAAAAGTGTGTTTTTTTTCTATTAGTGAAATTTATATTTATTTAAATATTAATAGTTATAATTGACTAAACTATGAGATTCCGACAATGTATTTAATAATTTAAGTTGAATTTCGTGGCAAAGTGTTAAGTTAATGATTCTATTATACAGGGTGTAAAAGACATGAGCAGTCAAACGAAAACCATGTATTCTGCTCACCGTCATAACATTTTTCTTCCTTTAAACTATACCTGGGAAATTGATAGTTACGATTTTATTGAAGGTCAAAGTCTAAATTTTTTTTTTCATTTTTTTATGAAAACGTATTCTATACGTTATTTCTTAATTATTGTCTAAAGAAACATTATCATTTTTTTTAGTATTTCATAACAAAAAATGGCTTCAAAACGTTAGCGTTCAATGTAGCTCACTCGATGCGCACGGACACTAACGAACGGGGCCGCCGTCAAGCAAAATTATCGCGGTATTGCGAGTTGCGTGCGAGTTGAGCCCTTTACATTGCGCGGTACAATTTGCAATTTTTTGTAACACCAAAAAATAAAAATCATTTCCCAGCAATATTTTTTTTGAAATATGTCTTATTTTGATGTATAGAATACGTGGTTTTCGTTTGACTGTTCATGTCTTTTACACCCAGTATAGTTTTAGCTATAAATATCGAAGCGATAGATATCTTAGAGCTACGCTAATGGACGACATACCTTAACAAGTGTAAATGTAATTGAAATAACCTTTCGATTTTTGTACAATTGAAGCAAGTTTGTATAAATATAAAAGAAAAAATTATATCGAAAATTAAGCTACTTGCCCAATTGGTGGACGGAGTATAAGGTGATCAATACACCTTTGCTGGTCCATTAGTCGCCTTCTACGACACCCATTGGAGGATATGGGGTGATGCTATTCTACTCTGCCGGCATCACATAGCGACTTTTTTTCTATATTCTCTACTAGCTTCTGCCCGCGACTTCGTCCGCGTGGAATAGTTATTTTTTGGACTTTGGATTTTCAGATGACCTTTCATTCCAACACAGGTCAAAATTTCAAAAACGCCACAGCAAATATTTTTTTGCTTCTTATCAAGTGCTTAAATTCAAAGTTTTATCTTCGATAATGACAAACACGATTACAAATTTTCACCCCTTATATCGACCCCTCCATGCCCTTTTTACAAAAAAAGGGTAGATTATGATCTTAATGTCTTGTATATTTTTGTACTCAATTTCATCAAAATCGCAGGCGTGAAGCGTGACTTTGTTTGGACTTCCATATGACCTTTCATCCCCTATTTCATCCCCACACAGGACAAAATTTCAAAAACGCTAGAACAAATATTTATTTATTTCTTATCAAGTGCCTAAATTCAAAGTTTCAGGGTTCTATCTTCAATAATGACCAACTTCCATACAAACTTTCATCCCTTATTTTAACCCCTTTTTTCGCAATAAAAAGTAGCTTATGTCCTTTCCCAACATCTATTTATGGCTTGTAGCAAATTTCATCAAAATCGGTTGAGTGGTTTAGGCGTAAAGATTAACAGACAGACAGAGTTACTTTCGCATTTATAATATTAGTAGCGATAAACATATATTAGTGTCGTGAAATATTGAACTAGGATCGAAATAAGAAGATTAAATTATGTACATCTTTTTTTATATTTATACAAACTTACGTCAGTATGGTTTCTCCGATATTACAATTGTTATAATGTAAGGAGATTACAGGTTTTGTATATAATATAATATTGAATAGTAGTTTAGTCGATAACCCTAACGTGTCTAGCATACAAATATAAACATGGAATTTTTATTATTTTTCAAAAAAATCATGTACAGGATGTTTTAAAAACAAGAAAAAAGTTAAAAAAAAAGCTTTTATTTCTCGTGGTAACCATCTAAAAACAAAGTACTCGTCAAGACGAATCAAACGAGCCGAAACTCGATGGGGTTGCGTCGTTTCATTACAGAGTTCCTATGACCACCTTCCAGCTCCATCATCAGACCCTGGTTACCATTGAAAGACAATCTACTCGTCAAGACGTTACAAACGAGCCCGAACTCGATGAGATTGTGTTGTTTCATTGTGAAGTTCCTATGGCCACCTTCCAACTCCATCATCAGATCAGCACCATCATGATATTGCATTGTCACGCGATTTACACATGTATGCAAAATTTCAGCTCAATCAGTAACCTGGAAGCGAAACTAATTAAAAGCTTGTAAGCGTTGAAACTGAACGTAAAACACTCTCAAAATTGTAAAAATGGCTGAGCTTTCATTTGGTTATACATAAAGCCACATCTGGCGGTATGGGTAATGGCAGCGCCTAAAATAGTTTTTTTTGCTCTTAATTTATTTTTTACTTTTTAGTTATTTCTAATTATTCTCGGCAAACCCTTTCATTTGATACCCATATTGCAGAAGTGCATAAAAATAACTATTCCTCCATCTTGGATGTTCCGCCATATTGGATTTAGAATGACGTCACATTATTTTTCGAGTTACTCTCAACAAGCCCTTTCATTTGATACCCATATTGTAGAAATGCATTAAAAATAACTATTCGGCCATCTTGGATGGTCCGCCATATTGGATTTAGAATGACGTCACACAGCTTATCGTGTATTGTCATCGAAACTAAACGTGTACACAAAATTTCAGCTCAATCGGTTGAAGATAATCTGCTTCAAAATTGAGTAGCAAGATTCCACACGAACAAACATACATTTTTTTAGATACATTTATCAAACATTTCAAAATACATAATTAAACAAGTTTTTAACACATTCTGTATATGAATTTTTGAGCAATCATCGACAGATTCGTGGCAACTTTTTTTTTTATTTTTTGTTAAATTTGTCATGAAGAGAGTTCGTTATCGATTAGTGATACTCAAATGTGCTATTATTTTAAAATTTAAGTTGTTTCAAATCTAACCATTTTCTCTTCGATAATTTTTTCAGCGATAATAATATGCAATAAGTTAAATGAAATGTCGTTTTTACAAAAATGCCTTTACAATACCGTTAGGTCTACTGTCCACGTAGCTTGAAACCAGTGAAACTCTGCCCACGTACTGGCAACATCGCATTTGCGTACTATGAACATTGTCAATGTCGTTTGCAAGCTGCAAATGACGTAAGTGGACAGTAGAAAGGTAATAAAAAAAATTGACAATTGTAAAGTTTTCAGCAAAGTTCATCTAAGATTTTTTTTTATATTTTATTTCATATTTTAACAGTATTTTATAGAATTCGGATAATAATTTAGGTATTTAATAAATAAATAACTTATTCATTTTGATTTTGTCAAAAACTCGCTTTTTGACTTAACTTCTGAATCAGAGCGAGGCCAAATGAATCACCGATGTTTTTTAATTGAATGGACATGTATGGAAACCGAATATAGTGTTTTTGGCACATTTTATAACAATTTTACGCCTACCCATGCATGCATGCATCCATAGCATAGTCAAATAAATAATACCATAATATTTATTTGACTATGTTTGCATGGTGTTATACCATGTACCAAAGAACATGTAGACTTTTCGGCTTTTATAAACCCTACGGGCATACCTTAAGCATTGAACCATAATGAAAAATGTATTCCAGCCTTATTTCGAAGAGATTAAAGTATAAATTTGAAACATCTTTTTGCGTCAACGAAAATGTGTATAAATTATGTTAATGATATTTTAATTTTCGACAAATTTGGAATCCCTAATATTTTTTTTTATTGATATTTGGGAATCGTGGAATTGATTCATATATTTATGTGCCATTAATTATTTTTAGATGTGTTATTTTTTGACAGTTTTTATTTTTAAATATATACAGGTGATGATTTTCCGTTTCACAAAAAAGTTTTTTTGTCAAATGTCACAATTTTCTGTAGTCATGCAGTATACACAAGTAGTATTTTTTTAAGTTGTGGTTATTGTATATCTTATGGTTACAAAAATGTGTAAATATAATTATAAAATTGATTAGGACAGCGGAAATAAAGCGGGCCATGAACGGTCAGACAATTTGACAGCTTTTTTTTATATATTCGTTTGCAGATTTTAATTTGCATTTATAAGCCATTGCAATCTTTGTCCTTGGTGGCGTCAAATCTCCTCTCTTACAGTAAATACAGCGTTCAGTTCATGGTGTAACAAGCCTGCTATCCATGCTAAATAAAATAGTCATATAAATACTATGGAGTTTTCTTTCATTATATTTATTTGTATGAAGAACTTAATTACGTATGATGCCAAATTTTATTGATTCGTAGGTACCGGTTTGGTAAGCTAGTGTGACCATGAATCTAACGAAATAGCGGAACGTTAGTAGATATTACTTGGGCGCCATACAAATTTCCCAATGGTCCTGTAATTTTTTTTTCATTTCAGAATTTTATAACACAATATTATTTATATTAGTATCGGTAGGTGTCAGCTTGTTATACCATGTGCCAAACTTCCTGTATAATATGTCAAATGAGAATGATTGTGTGTGAAGTTAACAAGTATTACAACTTGTGCTAACGGCTCTTTACGAAAGAAATCGTATTTATTTCTCGTTAGCTTAACTTGTCTGTGAGCATTTAAATTGCGTATATGGGTACTTTTTACAGTTTAATTTCTGGGCATCGTAAAATGGTTGCGAGTAATTTTTATATATTACGGCTTTAGTCCGGAGTAAGATTTTATGACTATGAAAATCCATATACAAACCTTACCTCAACGTTAGCTTCATGAAGCGCCGTGTATGGGACTCCCCAACACATTGATATTGACGATGGTCCTACCCAATATAACCCACCAGTACCCTCCTTAGCCCTTTTTGGGGGCGTTTCGAGATCTACCTACCTACTTACGCACGCCTTGTCACCTATTGGGTACCTGAACCTACATACTCATGTCACCTCGGCGTCCCCAGTCACCTATTGGGTACCTAAACCTAAATTTGGCCGACTAAACTTTATTTATATTTAGGTCTTTAGAAGTACCTAACATCATATATAATAGATTTCGGACTATGTAGTAAAAAATTAAGCGACAATACGTTTTTAAAATGCCTAATCGGTATGAAGTTTTCGGCCACCTCTAATCAAAACCATACCACACTTCGCGAAAGTCACATTTTCAATGAAATTAGGTTCACAATGTTTTCTATAAATGATTGGATTAAAAAACGTTACAAAACATTCAATAGATTCAAATACGCGGCTTCCCGCGATCTACCAGTCCACCTTCTCCACCATTACATACATATTTATTTTAATTTACTTAAACCAAACCTTAACACTACAACTACAACACCGTCACTACAAATTGAGCTGAATGTAAATATAACACATGACGCAATTTAAGATGGCACCCGTGTCGGTATTAAAAAAAATAAGGGCACATTAAAAATTGGAATTTGTATACGTAGAAAATGTCTATTAAAATTGTATGAGGGTAATATTAATAATGTATTTACGTACGTGTATGAGAATGAATAATAGCAATACGTAATTAAAAATTGTATGTAACCTCGAAGGGCGTGTTTTTGACACTTTGGTGTCGGCGCAAAGGCCGCGTGCGGTGTACTTTAAAAAAATAGATTTGACATGGCCTAAAATACGTGAAACCAGGTCAGTAAAATGTTAAAAATGAAAGTTGTCTTTTATTTTTAACTACCAAAATCTATTATAATTTTTCAATATTGCAGTTTGAAATTTAAATGATAAAAAGCATTTCTATAGATTTGTATCATTGGTAAGTTTGTGGTTATATATTTTTTTTTAACCAAAAACTTTTGTTTTAGAATCTAACAAAATATACAACAAGTATTTAAATGCGGTTATTATGAGTTATGATTGTAACATATATATTTGGAATAATTATTATTATTATAAAGCAATGTTTTAAATGTGTAATTAGAAGGAAGTTTTATAACCAACATCTCAGACTTTTCAATGCAAGTTTATTAACGCATATACTTTGTCAAATCCTCTGTTAAGGGTGGTACTGCACAGCCGATCTAGGACCTGTAAAGTCGATTAAAATAAACTTTGATAAACAATTGCTAATTTCACAACAAAACTCCTGTTTTACTTTTCAAGTTTACCATTGTGGCAAAAAATAATAATGCCTAAATCGGCTGTATAGAACATCAACACCTTTGCTGTAGTAGCTTTTTAAATTGCCTGTGTCATTTGTCTTTAGTTCGCGCGTGGAATGTTTGGCGGGAAATTATTGCACTGGGAAGATTTTTGTTTTGATAATTCAAAAATTTGCTTTCGTGTGAGGTTTGTGCAGTGAAAGTGGTATTATTTTAATGCACAAGCATCAGTGTTGACGATTAAGTGTGAGGAATTATTGTAATAAAGGTTTTTAAGTGTGTATGATGTTGAGAATTATAACGGGTGTAAAAAGACCTATGACAGAGCCGAGAACTACATATTCCGCTCATCATTAGGACCATTTTTTTCTTCTACACTATACCTGGGAAATTAATAGTTATGAAATTATTGAAGGTCAAAGTTAGATTTTTTGGAGTTTACTCCTTAAGAATCGATTTGCATATATATCAAGGGGTCCGGTATGAGAAAAATGTGAGGAGTAAAATCTATCGAATGACCTCGTTACGTTTTTGGTGCGCATTCCTATGTCGCGCAACTTTCTAATTGTCAAAACACGGATGACAGCAGGTGCGCCATCTCACCTGTCTCGGAGTAAACTCCAGTCGTGCGTCGGAGCTGACACACACAATTTTTTTTATAAGATTTTTATGAAAACAAATTAAAAACATTATTTCTTAATTTCTGTCTAAAGAAACATTAAAATCAAAATTATCAAAATTTTGAGTACATATTTCATACCCAAAAATGGCTTTAAAACGTCAGCGTTCAATGTAACCACTAGATATCGGGGTCATTCACCTCAGCTGACCGAATGTCGCGCACGTCTCCAAGTCGCTAAGCGCCGCGCGACTCGCGCGCTCTATACATTGCGCGGTATTTATTAAAGTTTTTTTTACAGCAAAAAATAAAAATCGTTTCCCAGCCATATTTTTTTTTATATGTTTCTGGTTTTATTTTGTCTTAAGTCTTTTCACATTCTGTATAGTGGGATTTCCACTTCATCGGTCGCCATCATGAGGTCTGTTGCCATGAATTTCTCGCCAAGCACTACCTACATGCATTGAAATGTACGACACTTCTAGTGAACAAATTAAATTATGTTTGTATCAAGGACTGGAGAAATTAAAATTATTGGTAAAAATAGCGCGCAAGTTATTCTAATTTTAAGTTTTTGTAAAATTGTATATTTAAAATGGAAATTGATTTATTTCTGCTTCCCATATTGAATTAGTTTTAAACATATCAGGCTTCGAGAAATGCTATTTCGCCAAAATATTTATTAAAATAATTATTGTAAAAGTAAATAATTGTGTAGTAACAAATAAACCTTAGTATAAACGAAACGAAACACCATTTTGTAAAAAAGTTGCCAGTAAATGCTTGCGACAAAGTAGTTTTTGTTTTATTGGTTCTTTACACCCGTCATAAATTTAGCCGAGAGATGCCCACTGTTAGATATGGTCTCCCCCATGGATCACGCGACCTTTACCAGATCGTCGGTCCACCTTGTGGGACGCTACTACCAACGCTGCGTTTTTTCCTAGAGATGAAACGTACTGGTTGGATACCGAATATCCAGCGAGCTTCGAGGCCGGATGGCCGGATATTCGGCCCATTGTTTGCATGTCGGTGACGAGTTTAGCGCCGCACAGTTGCGGTGAACGCGAACTAAGTTATTACTAAAAGTGTTTAGTTTGGATATTTAGTATTTATGTATTTATCGTTAGAGTGAATATCTCAGAAGAAAATTTTAGTATTTTGGAAGGCAGACTTATTTGTAACTTTTTATACTTTAAATAAAAGCCGGCATAATTATAAGCCATTTTATTTAGATTTAGCTCGCAAAGGTTAATGTATTGCACTTTATTACAGGAAATGGTCGTAGTTTTTGAATATCCGGTCGGATAGTGAATTTAGGCCGGATACTGGATAGTTACCGGATATCCGTATCATGACTATTTTTTCCGCCCTAACGGCCATTAGTCTTGTTCGCAATGTCCACTGTCACTTAAGGTTCGCAGCTTTGTGAGCATGACCTTGGTTCTCCTGCGGATCTCATCGATATCGCTTAAAGATACTCCGAGCGTAGCCCTCTGCATTTTCCTTTGAGTAAATTCGAGCCTTCTTATGAGGCCCACTGTAAGCCGCACGTTGTAGTTCCGTACAAGAGGCTTTTCTAGGATTATCTAGAAGTACCATAAAAATGGCACTAAAGGAGTATTGTCAAAAGAGGCACCTCAGGGAATGGTTGTCCACTCCCCGACTGACACACTCAAAGAAATTTTTAGGATCCTCCCACATAGGCTACCTTAAAAGAATGGGAAGAATCAGCAGAACCCAAATCCGCTGCCTCATAGGCGCTCTCACTGGCCACTTTGCCACTAGAAGACACCTGTGCACAATAGGCAAAGCTGATGACCCCATCTGTAGAATGTGTGGTGAGGAGGAAGAAAGCATGGAGCACATACTATGTGACTGCGATGCACTAGCCAACAGGCGACTAAGGGTCCTAGGTTTAGGTTACCCTAAACCAGAGGACTTTATAGACCTTATTCCCGCCAACATCGTGAAACTCATACAAAATGTTTTCGATGTTGGCGGGGATGGGTGATAAGGAAAGGGGAAGCACAAAAGATCCCATAGGGTCGAAGTGCTCTGAGATACGGCCTCAGCCCCTTATTTAAGAATAAGAATAAGTTCCGTACAATAGTAGGTACCCCTATAGTTCGGCAATCTCGTGCGCGACCGTCCTGCGGGGTGACAGACGGTGGCGGGGACGAGGTACTCAAGATGTCAGCGGGTAGCGGGGAAGGGAAACGCACGCATCGCGTGTAGCCGTGTGCTAGAATGACGTGCTACCTCGTCCCCGCCACCGTCTGTCACCCCGCAGGACGGTCGCGCACGAGATTGCCGGACTGTAGTATGAGTTTGTTAGTTTTCGAACTCGATCAAACGTATCGTCTCTTTTCATACTTACATTGCCAACTAGCGTAAACTACGAGAAACAGTGGACAGTGTATGATGAGACGATGCGTTTAGATCGAGCTCGAAAACTATCAAAACTCATACTAAGGGTCAACAACACACGTATTTGGACCTTAGATGAAAACAAAAAGGGACTTTTTTTGTTTTAATCTAAGATTTAGACTCGTTTTTTAAGACACTGCGGTAGATTGTGCTGAGAATTGTGTGAAATATATTTCTTGTAGATACAGCATGTATCAGGATCTGTAGTACTTATAACGTTTGGTTTAAAAAACTCACTATGTTATTTGCGTATTTGTATAAGAAACTTGAATAACGCTCCTAGCGGAAAGAACCGCAAATCCTGTTTCCAAAGGTTTAACACTTTAATACCTCGTCATATCAACGCCAGCACTCGTATGCACCAGTAATAAGTATTAGAGATGAAACGGATATCCGGTAACTATCCGGTATCCGGCCTAAATTTACTATCCGGCCGGATACCGGATAGTAACTCAATATCCGGCCGGATACCGGATGTTAAAAAACTACGACAATTTCCTGTAATAAATAATATATGTGGTATAATATTTGTGGGATAAATATTAATAAAATGGCTTATAATTATGACGACTTTTATTTAAAGTCGAAAAAGTTACAAAAAAGCTTTTTAAAAAAACCAAAATTTTCTTCTGAGATATTCCCTCTAATCATAAAGACATAAAAAGTAAATATCTAAACTAAATTTATTTAGTAAAAACTTAGCGAAACCGCCCGAATTTATCTGATTGCGTTTGCGGCGCTAAACTCTTCACGACATGCAACGAGATAATATCCGACCTCGCAGTTCGCCGGATATCCGGTATCCGGCCAAACAACTATCCGTTTCATCCCTAATAAGTATAGTTGTCACTATTCTATTCTATTCTCACACACTCAAAAAAATTTTTAGGATCCTCACACAGGCTACCTTAAAAGGGTGGGAAGATTCAGCTGGACTCAAATCCGCTGCCTTATAGTTGCTTTCTCTGGCTATTTTGCCACTAAAAGACACTGTACAATAGGCAAAGCTGACGACCCCATCTATAGAATGTGTGGTGAGGAGGAAGAAAGCATGGAGCACATACTATGTGACTGCGATGCACTAGCCAATAGCGACTAAAGGTCCTGGGTTTAGGTTACCCTAAACCAGAGGACTTTATACACCTTATTCCCGCCAACATCGTGAAACTCATACAAAATGTTTTCGATGTTGGCGGGGATGGGTGATAAGGAAAGGGGAAGCACAAAAGATCCCACAGGGTCGAAGTGCTCTGAGACACAGCCTCAGTCCCTTAAATAAAAATAGAATGTCACCATTACCTATACAGGTGAAATTTTCAAGTGGACGGGGATGGCCTATTCCGAAGGAATAGCGAAAAGTACTCAAAAGGTGTCTCGGGACCAATGTTGTAGAAAACTAAAACTACATCATTGGATTTTTGAAAGTCAACATCTAGCCAGGAATCGAACCCGTTGTTTTCTACAAAAAACAACCTGTGCCTATTATTAGGTACACCATTCAATAGTCTCGCTAATGAGGAACAAATTCTGGAAAGTAATGACATCAGGGTTGCCAGGTTTTTTGCAAAAAATTACCGATCAGTGAGCAAAAAAAAGCTCATTACTTGTCGTATTGCCGAACCTTCAATTTGGGCACGGAGCGCTGGGCAGCATGACGAGCGAGAGTAAGGTTGCCATACTACGGTTCTGCCTCCTATCTCGTCTCTTCTCTCGTCTTCTTCACTCGTGGAGTGTGCAACATCGATGCCGATTGCGTAAAATTTGACAGTCGATTTGTTTATTAGGGACAAAAATTTATCAGAAAAAATTACCGAACCTCTCATACTTCGGTATTTTTGTCATACCGAACACGGTGCTAAACAACCGAACACCTGGCAACCCTGAATGACATACGACAAACATAAGGAAAGAGCTATTTTTTAACAAAATAGGTACTAGTTTATTTTTCTTACGTTACCAATTAATTGTTGATTTTACAAAAATCCAATGATGCAGTTTTGGTTTTCATCAAAATCGGGCCCGAGACTCCTTCGAGTAGACGTATTCCTCATATTTTCGGATATGGTAATCCGCGCCAACGCCCACTTGAAAAATTCTATATATATAAATAAAATTGGAGTGTCTGTTTGTAATATTGAAATAACCGTTTTTTACTACATGCATATGAATATATATAAGGTACATACACCAAAATAACATTTTTTACAATTTTTGTCTGTCTGTCTGTTTGTTCCGGCTAATCTCTGAAACGGCTGGACCGATTTTGACGGGAGTTTTTTTGGCAGGTAGCTGGTGTAATAAGGAGTAACTTAGGCTACTTTTTTTTTCTTTTGGTAAATTCTACGCGAAGTCGCGGGCACAGCTAATGTTGAATATATTTATAATACCGCAATATTTATTTTTTACCTGGCGAAGATGGCCTCCATCGCACGTGATTTTAAATGATGATAAGACTGATTAGCAACATTTAGTTTAGGCTTAGGGCTTAACTAGCCATAAAGATAGGTATTTAACAGTAGTTTGTTTACGTTAAAGCGATTAGAAAATAGTTTTTTAATCCTCTAAGATTTCCTATAAGGAGGATTAGTATTATCTGTACCTGCGTAGGTAGGTATCCAATCACTAAGTCATGATTACTTCTTGTATGTCTTGTGTTATACATAATAATATCTAAGGGTCACAGCAGATTATATCTACAATTTAGTTGGACGACTATCGGCCGATAGCATAAAGAATGGGCTTCTATGTACCTAAGGACGATTAAATTGTGGAAGCACGCAATTTAGTTGTACGATAGTTGGCCAACTAAATTGTATGGTCTGCGTTAGCTCTAAAGCGCGATCAGCGAAAAATATTTTTACAATTTTAACTTTTTGATTAATCACCTTAATATTTATATGACTATGTTAGCATGGGTAGGTGCCGGCATCATACCCCATGTACTAAACACCTTGTATAACAAAATAGGTGTATGTAGATACATAATCTCTCGCCACCGCCAGTACCTGATTTACAGCTCTGACCGCCTTTTTTTTTGTCGCTGGGAAAAAATGCATTTGGACGGGAGGGGTATGTGGGACCCCTCGGGGCAGAATCCGGGTCTACCCACTAAAACAACCCAGCGGCACTCCCTCTTCGCCATAAATAGTGGAGGATTGAGAAACCGGCAGAGCCCTTACTTCCAATCCCCAATGGCGATTGCCCGCCCCCCTATCGGGGAGAGGCCAGGGAGTGACCGTGAGTGCTCGGTCACCCCCTACGACCGCTCATAATAGCGATTACAATTCTTGCAACAGTGTGCACGAGTGAGTAAATGTGTGCTATGCGTGTTTGCCTCACCCCCCGCGAAAAACGGCAGAATGTTTTCAGTACTAAATCTGCGCTATGCCACGTCCCGTGTTAAATGGTCTAAGCCAGAGATTATCAAACTTATTTCTTTTACCGCCCCCTTTGAAAAGCAATTATTTTTCAGCGCCCCCATTTTTTTATGCACCTAGAACTTAAAGCGCACTGTTTCATTACTTTAATTACACAAACACGAACAAACTCGTTTATTAAACAAAACTTGTTACAACTTGATTGCGTACGGCGTATGGGCTATCCTACGAAATCTATGTTAAGTATTTTTAATTCTTATACCATCATACAGGGCAGAAATATACACTAATTGTTCTATATTGAGTAGTAGGTAGGTTTTAATATTATTGGATTTTAAAATATATAAAAACGCCCCCCTAAGCTACGCCTACGACCCCTATTTTTTCTGGGTCCCTTAACGCCCCCCTCTAGGTCTCCAACGCCCACAAGGGGGCGTTATCGCCCACTTTGAGAAAGACTGGTCTAAGCCAACCACCAAGACAGATGTTACTTGTTTAAAAAAATCATCCCATCAGTCTGGCTTGGGTAAATAAACTTAAGGAAACTAATTTAAAATTTCCACGAATATGACCGGACATGTTTCAGTTTTTGCCCTCGTATTTCTGAGAAACGAACAGTGAATGTTTGTCTTGCTCATGAGTCAAATTACTTAGCTATTCTGTGGATAGAACTTTTTGTCAAATAAATACCTAGAGGTAGGTATACCACGGTAATCCTACATACTTTCAGGATCATTTGTAATAGGTAGGTACAGCAAAAACCTTCAAAGTCCATTTGAAGATCTCATCAACATTTAAAAGAAAAGGGTTCGGAAAAATAACTTTAAGCGTGTAGTCCAGGAATGCGAATGTGTTCGTGTTTCACTTTCTCGTACCTATACGTAGTATAGAGGAAATCTTGTAATCGTAAAAAAATCGACCTCGAGATTTTGACGGATTTACACGTTTTGGCCTCCCTAAGTCCAAAAATATTTTTTTGGAATTATGTCTGTGTGTGTGTCTGTGCGTTAGCGCGATAACTCAAGCATGCTTTAACTTATTGCAACCAAATTTAACATGCATTTATGACATCAAAATATAAGGTTGCTATCAACTTTTGAGTCGTCGATCACGAAAGTTAAGCAACCAAGTGCGTGGTCGGTACTCGGATGGGTGACCAAAATTTAACATGCATGTATGCCATCAAAATATAAGGTTTCTATCAACTTTTAAGTCGTTTCCGGTATACGAGAAAGTCTAGGGGGAAATCACACTCCCGATTTTTTTTCTCTATACGTTCTTGTTTGGGGGACTTTTTACTCGATATTTAGGTATAGTCACTATAATTAGGTACGTTTCTTGACGACGAATTAGTCGATAGCTAAATCGCTTGCGGAACTTATGACAGACCAAGGAACTTATACCCTAGTTCCTTGTGACAGACATTGTGTAATTAATAAGTTTGATTAGATAACGTTATCTTCCCTAAGAGTCTAGAATTTAAAATCAACACAAAAATAAAAATGCCGCCGATTCACGGGTTATATAATTTTTAATATTATATTAAAATATGAACTAAAAATACAGATATTCTGAAAATAAATCCATTAAAATCAGCGTAGATACATAAAATTCACGTGTACAGTACACTTACAAAATAATAATACTTAAAAATTAATCCTATAAATTAGGAACAAATTTTTGATACTGGTTTCACCAAAAAAGTAAAAAATAGGAAGGCGATATGTAAAATTAAAATAATTTAAAAATAAACTTAACTAAGTATCTAGAAAAATAAACCTATTTATTTTAAATAAAAAAATTGTGCCCCAGAATACAAAAATTTGACGGTGGTTGTGTGGGTCATATGCCTTTGCCTTGCTTCGGCAAGACTTTTTCACATTATACGATCCGATATCGGCGCAAGCAAATTTATGAAATTTGATAGTCCGATATCGAACCGGATAATGGGTAAGAGCGATAGCACACGGCGCATTTTAAGCGCGCCGATGACGATGATCATCATCATCAACAGCTCATATAATATCCCCACCGAGGGGCTGGAGCCTACCCCACATTAGGGGCGATTAGGCCTTAGTCAACCACGGCCTAGTGCGGGTTGGTCGACTTCACACACAACATAAGAATTTCTTCATAGGTGTGTGCAGGTTTCCTCACGATGTTTTCCTTCACCGTAAAAGCGTCGATTAAACGTACATATTTTATGATTTCAAAATTTGAAAACACATTGGTACGTGGCCGAGATCGAACCGGTGCCTCCCGGGTGGGAACAACGCCCTTACGTCATTGGCGCGTTTAAAATACGCCGTTAGCTATTGCTCTTAGGCAAGTACATATTTCATACAATACATTTTACATGCTCCCGATATCGTATCGGCTTCCGATACCGATCGGATTCGATGTGGAAACTCTCTGAGATTTAAATCAAAATGTTAAGTTTCGTTGGCCTTATTTAAGACAAATAAATAACTAGATTTTGTTATAATAACAGCAGTGGGAATTTTAGAAATAAAATATTTAATTAATAATTATTATACAGTATTAATTTTCAAAGACCTGCCAAATTTAAAAATTAAAGTCTCATATCATAAGTGAATAATAATAAAAATCACTTGATTTCATTAAATTGAAAATGACCAAAAAAATCTTTTAAACTGGCGATATGAGAAATAATTGATTTTACCGCAACCACTGCGCGTACTGTGTCGGTTGTTATCAATGCCGTTTTTTTTTTTTTCAAAAAACATAATAGTTACTAAGTAGTAACTAAAATTCTTGATAAAAATAAACTTTTTTTTTATTACTTCATTAATACGTTAAAAGTATTATGGATTCTAAAAAATTGGCAGGTGCATTAGAAATAATGCTGTATTATTTTAATTTACAATAAAAAATTGAACTACATGAAAAATAATCCATAAAAAATAAAATTCTAATTCTATCATGATTGCATAACATACTTACATAATATAATATTAACATTCGTTTCCAAATATAAAAATAGTTGCATACTCTTTCTAATATTTACTAATGTCAATTACTTTATACATAGGTATACACAGGATGGTAGTATAAAATTACATAGTGATGTAGTCAGCTTCATAATGATATGAGGTGCCAAGGTGGTCAAAAACATGTTAGGAGCAAAGTTTCAATAATATGTTTGCATTTAAATTTATCAAAATATTGTGCACAAACAACCAGTCTTATATATCTTCATACCATAAATCTCCAATTACATATACACGATTAAAATGATCTTTTTTATGTACGCATCGTAACTGTTCATTGGTATCTAAGCGTTCAGAGTACTCATAAATATCTTCACTTACATAGATTATTCCATTTTCAATAGATCGAAAGTTAGACATTAAGGGCCTTCACAGATTTTTATTAAATTGGTATTTTTCCGATTTGTTATGTTTTAATTTAGTTACAATTTTCAGACGTAATATGTGCCATGGGAACTTGCCCACGGTAACAACGAATTTTTATGACAACTTCTGTCAGCGATTTTGTGAGGAATTTTGTTAGCAAGTTAATTTCTGCTCGTTCCTTTTTACAGCGACAATCGCTTCGCCCGGGATACAGACCGACTTAAATGATGAGCAACTTTTTGTAGCAACTAGGCGTTTAAGTATTGAACTCTGATTATTTTATATTCTATAACAAAATAGCTCAGCGATTGTCGCTAGTGGACGAACTCCCTAAACGATTTTGAATTAATGTTATCAGAGATCGATAACCCAAGGTAACAAAATATAACGCAACAGAAATAAAAAAGATCATCAATATTATTAGTAATCAATATTATTAATTTTGAGTGTCTTCTTTTACAAATGAAAGATTGAATTTACAATTGTTTGAGAACTTTTACTATAGGCTGACGCATTCAAAAGCTTAAATTTCCAATGTGGACCCGCAACGGGAACGCAAACGACCAACCCGCACTTGGCTAGCGTGTTTCACTAAGGTCTAATCGCCTCGTCTCTAAATCGAGACCCTCGGTGGAGACATTATATGAGCTGTTGATGATGATTTATTCATGCCCCATGACACACTAAATTCGATTAAATATGCAGCCTTTTATCCAAAAACTTATCTAAGTTGCAATAGAAAATTACATTTAAATCTGTAAATATTTTCTTTTCATTTATTGATATTTTAATCAGCATTCAATTTCAGCATTTTAGCAATTAATTTATATTAATAAATATAATTATTTGTAGATTCCGTAAAATTAATACCTTAGATTTAGAGCCCCTGCATTTGTCATATGACATATGCATATGACAGCTCTGGTTAGTTTACCTTTGTACAGGATTCTTTGTCTAAGCCTTTGTATATAGGAAGGGAGGGAGTATATGGACCGTAGTACCCCGGATTAGCGTTTACTTTTCTTTACTACCAAGATATTTTTGATAACTTTGAGTGCTTAGATACCATTGAATAGTTATTCGCGAATATATTATTGGTCATCTTAACACATTACATAATATTGGAATTGTGTTGTTAAGATAATATTGAGTACTCTGGATGGTTACAACAATAAGATACTCTAACAGCACATATAATATTGAATTTTTGTCTGTTAGATAATTTTGATCAGTCTTGACACTCAGATATTTATGAAGCTGACTGTACATACAAGACTAGAGTCCTCAGAGTTCTTTTACTTAGGACTCAGAGTAGTATATAGCAGTGCTATTCTATAAAGAACTCACTCGAATCACATCTCACCTCGAATTTAACTGTGAAACGGTAACGAATATTTAGCAAAAAAAGGTTATTTTATGATTCTTTAAACTACTGAAAAACACCTCGCACGTCGAGGCAGTCTTTTCTGACCTCTAGTGTTTTCTATGATGAGCTGCTTCACAATAGTAGATAAAACATGATTGATTACAGTATTAGATAAAAAAATGTTTGCTTGTGTACCTTGGATAGCAATCATTCGCCTGAAATCCTTGATCCTCATCGAGCTTGAACTGAAATATTTCAAAAAGAAGACTCATTTATGGACGCTCACAAGTAGACTAGTCTTTTAAAAACTGAAGGCTAATTTGAACTGTAGTCCTCTATCCTCTAGTTCATAGATTCTCAAGCATTTTTATGTCGCGACCTACGAAAAAGCCAAAAAGTTAAGTAAAAAGTCTTGCGACCATGCCACTAAAATTATAATAATATTTTGATTAATAGTTTGTATTTATTATTTTCAACAGACTGCGACTCCCTTTAATAACAAACGCGACCCCTCCGGTTGAGAAACAATGCTAGTTTAAAGACTAGATTGCAACTTAAAATGCTTATACAAGAAAAATTCCCGCCTGAGGCAGGTCGATTTTCTGTGTATTTTTTCTAGTATTAAAAATATTTACGCGTTTGTAAACGCAAAAATTATTCCATAAGGCTTATACAACTAAGCCTGTAAGTGAGTGTACTCGAGAGTTTCATGAAATTTTTAGTCTTTTTAGGCTTGCGGTTAAGGGACTATAAATCAAAGCTCAAATTACTCTTCAGTTTTAATCTTTAGACTCCAAGAGTGAGTCTTCAAAAATTAGTTTAGTCTTTTTTAAAAGCTTTTAGCGAATGAGTTTCATGCATCACTAGTTCGCTTTAAAAATCAAGCTCTTTTGAAGGATCAAGTCGTTGCTAGAGAGCTCATGCTAAACAAGGCTCGGGACTTATCCTACTCATAGTGTTAGCAGCATGACACGCGACTTCATGCGGGGCAGAAAGGAGGCGCACGGTGTGCCTTCGAAGCCAGGGAAGAGTCCCCACTCGTCGCTATCAGTGACGGACGTGTGCTAATTACTAAATATACAACATGTAATTACATCCTGAATACAGGTGGGTTGGGATCAGCTTATAAGTTGATTTCAATAAAAAAAAATTAAAAAAAAGATTATTTTTTGAAAAAAAAAATGAAATTGTTTTTTTCCAACTCCAACCCTGTTAATTAATTAAATATTTTATATTGTCGGGACTATTTTATTTTTAACAATAAAGACTCGCAAATCTGACACGAGTCGCTAAATTTATAGCTCGAGGACTTAACTCTTGTACAACACTAACATAATTAATTTGACAGCCAATATCAAATACCAGATACAAAATGGCGACATAAACTACTTAGCTATTATAAATTTAAATCTAAGATAGGATAATTTTAGCCCATATTAAAACTAAATTTGACATAATTAAATACAATTAGCTAGTGAGAAACTGGAAAAATAGAGCTTCTAAGAATAAATTCTAAATTGATTAAAAAATAAAAATCTGGATTCACAGAAATCTAAAGATAATAAATTAGGTCTCTAATATAAAAAATAAGAATAGATCGACCAGTTTTTTTGCGAATTGATAATTTACACGGTTAATTGATTGATAGCAAATCTTCTTATCGAGTAAACCTTTTTCACCGTTTCACTTATTATCGGACATAAATAAAAATCATGATTTTCACTGATATTTAAAAATAAATAAGATTTTACTATTCGGCATTCATTAGTAATTCTAAATAAATTTAAATTGCAAAAAAACCGGTCAAGCATAAAACACACAAGTGTAAAATTAAAATTTGTGACATAAAGTAATATTCTTAGATTGCATAAATATGACAAATCCGTCATACGATAAACATATAAGTACAGAAAATTATTCAGAAATTAAAATAGTTATTTGTTCAACAAGTGAGCAAAGTTATTTTTTGCTGCGAGTGCTAATATTAAATCACTCACTTCGCTCAGTAGTCTAGAATTGAATCACGAGCATAGCGAGTGATTCTTAAATAGACTACTGAGCGAAGTGAGTGATTTAAAGGCGTGAGACAAAAAAATTTGCTCTAGTGTGAAACATACAACTTTTTACCTCTCCAGCGAGAACATTGCTGTAGGTGAGAAAAATACAATACATTTTACTTTAATACATGTTTACTATCTTAAAAATAGCCATTGAAAATTAAAAGTAAGATTACTAAAATAATTTATATTGAACATTACAGTCTTGTTCAAAGCCGCAAAAAGCGTTTTTCCTTCGAGATTTTACGAAGCAAAAGAGGTCTTTTGGTGCTGGAGAGGTGAAAAGTCCTTTTTGACACCTCTGAGAACAACTTCACGTTGCTAATAAATTGAAAAAGTAGTGTTCAACGTAAGAAAAAACTTGACAAACGCTTTCGCGTTAATCTCAACGCAAGGTTTTCACGTAACAGCAACCAATTATAACCGCCTTTGTGTGTTACAGATTTGCGGTCCTTGATGCCCGTATCGACTAATTATAGTTTAGTAATGCACTGCTTTGACGTCATCTATGCAGTGATAACACGTGTAACATTTAGATATAGTGTGAAATCTATTTTTTAAAGGTCCCTTCGAAAGGGCTGATGACGAAAAATAGTACTAGTTAAGCAGTCTTTTCCAAAGACAATTGGTGTAGTTTTATCTTCTGAACGATTTAAAAGTTGCCATCTCCATTCAAGTTAGAGTCATAAGTTCCTTGGCAAGCATACAGATAACTTGACAAGTGGCCAATCTACAGGGTAACTGAGAAGACATTGGTATTAGAGATAAAACGGATATCCGGTAACTATCCGGCCTAAATTTACTATCCGGCCGGATACCGGATAGTAACTGAAAATCCGGTAAATATCAATAAAACTTATAATTATGACGACTTTTATATAAAGTCGGAAAAGTTACAAAAAAACTTTTTAAAACACAAAATTTTCTTCTGAGATATTTTCTCTAATGATAAATACATAAAAAGTAAATATCTAAAAAATTTTTTTTTAGTAAAAACTTAGCGAAACCGACCGAGTTGATCTGATTGTGTTTGCGGCGCTAAACTCGTCACGACATGCAACGAGACAATGGGCTAAATATCCGGCCGCCGGATATCCGGCCATCCGGCCTTGCAGCTCGCCGGTTATCCGGTATCCAACAACTATCCGTTTTATCTCTAATTGGTATCCTTTAAAAATAACACTTTTTTTCTTTTCTCGGCGAAACGGAGTCCACTCCATCTGACTCCTACTTTCTGAAATATCGATGCCAATTAACGACCATCTCGATCTCTTGGGTATAGATATCATTGAAATCCAATACGGTTTGTGATGCATGAGAAAGATTAAGAAGTATAATTTGTTGAGGTTAAAGTAAGTACTCAGTTCGTACGAAAGATACTGACGTATAAAAACACCATGGCGACCTATCATATCAAGAGTTTAGAGAGAAGCGTTTCTCCGTTATAACTCGCAGAAACGCTTTGTAGCGTCCGCCACTTGTAAGAATACAGGTTGTCATGTAGAAGGTGAATTACAATTATTATTAAGTTCGCATAACCGCATCGTATTTAAGACCAAACGGTTAGAAACTTTACCATTTTTAGCTAATGATATTAGGTATATTTAAGAAGAGTTAGATAGGTTACTCGCTTGCAAAAAGTGTCACCCTAAAAGTAAGCTAATTAGCACACCCAAGCATATATCTTTCTCGTTTACTCTATTGCTAGATATCATGTTGTCTTACTCACAACTTACAATACGACCATGTTAACTCGCCACATACGACAACATGAAATCGTAGACTTTAGGCGCCGAGTTAATTTGACCGTGTAACATGATGACATTTTGGACCATTTTTGACTTTGAATTAGTATGAAGGTAACCATCTACCACAGAACATAGATATAAGAGGTTAGAAGGCGTAAGTGGGCGGGGTAGGAGCGTCGCACAGAAGAGCGAACGCTCTTCTGAACCCATTTGCATGTTTTGACACTTCTCAGTCACGATTTGACGTTCGCCTCGCGCTGTAGGCGTGATTTTATTTAAAAATTGTGACAAAAATGCCTTCCTGAGCCATTTTGAGTTGCAAAAGGCACAGTAGAAAGTGTAATCTTTCTCGTGACAAAATTTCTTTTCACCGGTAAGTAGATATTTACTGTTAAAATCGAAAAAATCATGAAGACGTCCAATAAATATACATTGCTTGCTGAATACGTCACCTATGTGTGTGATATAGTGTCCAGCTAGCAATCTTTAATGTTTCGTGCAGAACAGTGACTGTTCTTAAAACAAAGTGTTGTACTAAGTCAGAATCATAATTAATATATCGATAAACCTCCATTTGGAAAATCTATTGCAGTGACAGTATCAAACAAAAAACATGATGAAAATTTGCATTTAAATGAATAATGTTCGTTTAAAATAATTATAACTGGGAAGTAACTTTTATACAAAAATATTGTTTGAATAGGTATATTTATATTATAATAACAAATAGTTATTATAACTTGTTTCTTTAGCTTTCCCTCGGAACTGAGTACAAAATTAACCTGGATAAATGCGACAGGTCGCATAGATTGGGTACCTACTAAACTAAGTACTGTGTTTTCCATCCATTTTTAAGCAAAATATGTTTCTAATAAAAAAGGCTGGAAAACGTCTTTTAAGACCGGGGGCAGTCACAATTAAAGAAATCATACGCCTGATTTCTGAACCTTCACAGGTACGTATTTTATGATAAATATTTTTATGTGAATAAGCAATTCTCATTTGATTCCTATTACTTACTATATTATTATACTATCAAAGTAAACACACAAATGTATTGATGCAAAAACATATTTTCAGACAACAACGTCGATTCAATCGCCACCTCTAAATCCGCCGTCATCAAAAAGTCTAAGTAACATGTACTTTTTCGATCTTTTATGCGATTTTTATTTATTAATTTAGTTTATTTGTTTTATAAATATAATAAAAAGGGTGTAAGGGGTTCCGAACAACATCTGACGGAACCCAAGTCAACCTCACCTGCACGCGGTACACCCTGCCGAACAACAGACGAGGCTCCGGCGCTCCCCACCAACCCGCACTGGGCCAGCGTGGTGGGAGAAGAGGCTCCGCCCTGAAGCCATCCAGATCCAAAACCCCGAGCGCTTTCAACTCGAACTGCAAAATCGCTTCGAATGCCTGGAGGACTGCATAGATGTGGACACTTACAATGACAGGTTCGTGGAAGCTGTTCTTACGGTGGGTTCAAAACTCTTCAAACCCAGCCGTACAAAAAAAGCGAAGAAAATCTCAGAGCCCACATTAAAGCTGATGGAGGAAAGACAAGGGATGGTTCTGCAGTCTTCTGAAGATGCTCGTCAGCGTCGGCAGCTCAACAAACATATCTCCAAGTACTTAACTCGCGACATACGCCAATTTAATACAGAACGTATTAAAGAGGCCATTGAGCGGAACAAAGGCTCCAAAGTGTTCCCTAGAGATTTGTCGCTTGGAGAGAGCTTGCTGACGAAGCTGAAGACAGAGGACGGCAGAATCGTTACATCACGACCTGAGCCTTTGGCCGAGATTGAAAACTTTTACGAACAGCTTTACGCAACATCACACACACCTGTCATTCAGGCCACTGATCCAAGAGCCAAATTAACCCGACACTATACCGAAGATATCCCGGACGTCAGCCTGTACGAGATTAGTGTAGCTCTTTAACAGCTTAAGAACAACAAGGCGCCGGGTGATGACGCAGTTACAGCGGAGCTTCTGAAAGCAGGTGGACGACCGGTCCTGAAAGCTCTTCAGAGGCTGTTCAACTCCGTTATACTCGAGGACAAAACGCCAGAGGCATGGCATGGCGGCGTGTTGAGACTCTTCTTCAAAAAGGACGACAGGGCCCAATTGAAGAACTATAGACCCATCACGCTGCTGAGTCATGTTTACAAGCTGTTTTCAAGGGTTATAACGAATCGTCTCGCGCGCAGGTTTGACGACTTCCAGACTCCCGAACAAGCCGGATTCCGAAAAGGCTTCAGTACCATAGATCACATACATACGTTGCGGCAGATTATACAGAAGACCGAGGAGTAAAACCTGCCATTATGCTTAGCGTTCGTGGACTATGAGAAAGCCTTCGATTCTGTCGAGACCTGGGCAGTGCTTCAGTCACTCCAGAGGTGCCACATAGACTACCGATACATCCAAGTGTTGCGGTCACTGTACGAAAACGCCACTATGTCAGTTCGCCTTCAGGACCAGAATTCAAAACCCATACAGCTCCAGCGAGGCGTGAGACAGGGTGATGTTATATCACCGAGGACGCGTTTAAGCTTCTGAACTGGAGAGGACTTGGCATCAACATAAATGGCGAGTACATGACTCACCTTCGCTTTGCAGATGATATCGTGGTTATGGCTGAGACCTTGGAAGACCTGGGCACAATGCTCGACGATCTCTATAGAGTCTCCCAAAAAGTGGGTCTTAAAATGAACATGGATAAGACGAAAATCTTGTCTAATATCCATGTCGCACCCACTCCTGTAAAGGTTGGAAGCTCTACACTGGAAGTTGTCGACGATTATGTTTACCTGGGACAAACAGTCCAACTGGGTAAGTCCAACTTCCAGAAAGAGGTCAATCGACGAATCCAACTCGGCTGGGCAGCGTTCGGGAAGCTACGCGGCATATTCTCGGCCCATCTACCGCAGTGTCTCAAGACGAAAGTCTTTAATTCGTGTGTGTTGCCAGTGATGACTTATGGAACCGAAACATGGCCGCTTACAATGGGCCTCATAAGAAGGCTCAAGGTCACCCAAAGGGCGAGAATCATATCAGAAATGATGAGATCCGCAGGAGAACCAAGGTCACCGACATAGGTCAAAGAATTGCGAACCTCAAGTGGCAGTGGGCAGGGCACATTGCGAGGAAGACTGACGGCCGTTGGGGCGTAAAGGTCCTCTAGTGGCGACCACGTACCGGGAAACGCAGCGATGGTAGGCCCCCCACAAGGTGGACTGACGATCTAGTTAAGGTCGCGGGAAGCCGCTGGATGCGGGCAGCGCAGGACCGACCGGTTTGGATATCCTTGGGGGAGGCCTATGTCCAACAGTGGGCGTCTCTCGGCTGAAATGATGATGATGATGATGATGTTTTATAAATAATATTTTAACATTCATCTGACGCGTTAGTGAGGAAAACGAAAACAAAAAAACATTGAACTTTTGTTTAGTAATAAAAATGGAACCAGCTGGGTTTGCAGATCCTGTAAATAATTTGTGTTGCTTAGACTTTTTTGACGAGTGTAGTTTTGATTATGAAGGACACGCTTTATATCGTTATTCCATAATAACCGCTGGAAAGCGCCAAAGCTGAAGTAATTTGTGTACCTTGAAATTGTGTTCTCTTGTTTCGCAGACAGAAATTTTATAGAATTTCGTTTCACAGTAAATGTCTCATAGAATGTTTAGTTTTAAACCAAGTTAAAATTTTCAATAGTGTATCATTTAGAGCAGTAGCATGTCTTTCAAAATTGTTCATTCGTATGAAAATGTGCAACGAAGCTAAGGACATAAATATTATAAGAAGCAATAAATTTATTTTTGATGAGTCATAGTGTTTTTTCTTATTTAAGCCTACTATATTATTTATTATTAGGATTATATATAAATGTGTTAACGCCATCTAGTGACCATCCGATGACCAGGCTGCAATTATTACGATCACCTGTTAATTCACCGGACACGCCGCCTGCGGCGCCACTACATTCGAGATCGATTCCTACTGCGAGACGTGTGTGATAACCTACCGTTATAAATTTGTAATTTCGAATGAAAATAAACGTATTAAAGTTAATGCGAGTAATTCTTCAGAGTCGAAACTTTCCACAAGAAAACCTTCTGAATTCAAGTCGTAAACAAAATGTAATAAAGAAATAAAGAGACTATTAATTAAAATGTCTTATTTTAGTTTCAGACATTGGTTAGTAAATCGTCCTTTTTAATTCTATCGACATTATTGATAATATCTTGATATTTTACCCCATCCCTAAATGTGCACGATTTGAATGTTGTCATCACTCATCACAAAATACCTTTAAATTTAATTTGCAAGATAAATTAAATTTAAAGGTATTTTGTGATGACAGGTAATTCATTTTCTTAGATTTGTTTATGAATATAATTATTAGTTTATATTTTAATATCTTTACCTGTAACTTGTTTGAACTTTATAAGAATGGAAATAGCTTTGTAATTATAACTTTCAAAAAGTTATATAATTATTGATTTGTAAATAATACTTCGTTTTAGTTATTTTTCGCACATATTAAAATTATCACAATGAACAAAATCTATTTACATTATAATGAAAACAAACAATAATATGTCGCTGAATTATTGTGATAGTCTAAATATTATCATTGTACTAGTTAAAATGTGACAAAATTTCTGACTAGTTTTAGTATTAGTGAGTGTAACATCTTGAAGGCGACTGATGGGCAACAGATTCTTTTTGTAATTGATTGATTGTAGATATGTTCATTACCATCGGGAAGCGTCAGTGGCGTAGTGCGTAAGAGCGTCGTCTCCCACCCGGGAGGCACTGGTTCGATCCCCGTCACGTACCAATGTGTTTTCAAATTTTGAATTCATATGTATGTTTAATCGATGCTTTTACGGTGAAGGAAAACATCGTGAGGAAACCTGCACACACCTATGAAGAAATTCTTATAGGCCCTCCAGACTCACGCGAGAAGTCTCGGCGAGTAGTCTCGCCGAGACTTGACCCGAGAAATGAGATGGTATCTACACTCACGCGAACTTCTCATTTGCGTTCTCGACCGTTATGCGAAATGGATGACTTTGACAGTGCGACGGCTTTGGTATTTACAGGTATTTACAGTAAACCACAGCAGTTTGTAGGATCGAAAAAGCGAAGGAGTGATATTATAAAATTTAGTACAACCTAACATTATAATTATATCATCCGTTTGGATGATATTATAATGTTTACTAGGATATTGGTTGTTTTAATGTTGGCATAAACTGTTTAGAATGTTTTATAAAGGATACCAAATTAAATAGAAAATGAAAAACATGGAAAAAAATCCTGTCATGGATAAGTGCTGAGACGGGACTTAAACCTGAACGAATTGCTATAAATTTCGATCATAACTAAACATGCCATATAAAAATTAGAAACAAAATCAATTTTTAAATAGAAGATTTAAAGCATGAGTGTAGATAAAATTAATTATTTAGACAGGCCCTGGTTCAAAGCTCAGATTAATAAAATAATAAATGCAAAGCACACACATGCGAAGGAAATCACTTCCTACATCGCAGTGAGGCCGAACGAGAATGTGATACGGTTCTCTTTTCTCGCCCAAAAAACCCTTTGAAGCGGGTGAAAAAACCGACACCGCGCGGAGAACAGGCGAGCCCGAAAACGAGAACGCGAGAAACTAATCACATTCACGCTTCTCGGGGGTTCTCGGCGTGAGTCTCGAGGGCGCATGAGGTTGTGCGTGAAGTCGACCAACCCGAACTTGGCCAGCGTGGTTGACTAAGGCCTAATCGCCCCTAATGTGTGGTAGGCTTGACATTATGTTAGCTGTTGATGATGATGAGGTTCATTACCAATATTTAAATGTGGCACTAAATAATTATAATTTGAATTACATTACAACAAAATCTGTAACACAAAGTACGAACCTATTAATGGCTACATAATTATATTTGAACAATTTTATATAGTGTTATATCTTGGCTTTTAGTTTTCCAAAATTAAATAAATAAATAAATTACATTATTATTTTACTCATAAAAATATCGAACAATTATATTTTTTGTTATAGTAAAGGGGACAAATGATTGTCATGTCATATTTAATTTACATAATTATTGAAACGTCGTGCAGATTTTTGTTCTTTCTGGTAGCCCCGTAGACAGACTTGTTCGAATTCCGTAAGCGTTGTGCACAGTCACGTAGTAAACTAAACCTAAACTGTTTGAAATAAGGTATGTATTTGAATATAATAATTTTTCACTTAGTACCTATTTTTTAAAGTTTTTCTGTAACGAATCGCTGGGCGATGCTTTATGTAGTCACAATATGAACAATATGTGTCTTTGTGTGCGAGAGGCGACACCGGTCCCCGTACAAAACTGACATCATTATACTTCTAACCTCTTATATCTATGTTCTGTGCCATCTACCTCTTTTTAAATACAATATCATTGTTTTACCCTATTTTAAATTACTTAAACAATGTAGTTTCCGGATGTATAATCCCGAACTCCTTTGTGATGATTTACCTGAAAAGAAACAAAAGGTTGATTAGAATTTTAATACTTTAAATCAAATCTAAGAGATGGAGAAATGTAGGTAAACTATCTAAATGTTATTTATATTTATACATAATTAGCAACCGCAGATGTAATAATATAAGAAGATAGGCCAAGTCGGCGTTTAACTTGTGACAAGTATAAGTATACATTTCCGCTACTTCGCCTTGCGGTAAAGTCAAGTGAATACGTAACTCAGCGTTTTGACCGATTTCCTTTGCGGCTGTGCTTAACTTTCATTGCTTCGCAGTCCTTAAGACGCGCGCAATGAATTGTGTATATTACGGCATGCTCAACTAGAACCATGTTATGTAGTACGGCCGCTGATAGCGAGAATCGGTCTTCCTATAAACTCGGCGATTCGACGGATCTCTTTAGATTGATATATCTGTGCTAGCAACCCACCCCGGCTTAGGTTTTATCTACTTTTATGAATATTTTACACATTCCTCCCCCAAACAACGGAGGACATCCGACGGATTTCAGCTAAATTACAACACAACGTAGGTAATCTTACAATATTTAGAAAATGCACTAGAAAATTAGAAAATGCACTGAAAATTATAGAATATTTATTTCCATACCGTCCGCTTTACTAAGCTGGAACGACGAAAAAAATTGTTCGCACGTAGAGTGTGTTTCAACTTTCAACACGTTTAGCGTCAAAATCTTGGCGAACATTTTTCTGATGGTTCGGAGATTTTAGTTAACCGCAGACAAATAGTCCCACGTCTGCGGCGGCCTTAAGCTTTTTTTCTTATGAGTTGTTACTTGTTACTCAAACATAACTTATTCACAATCACACGACTTCGTTAAATAAGATACATAATACTTTACATAACCATCCATAATGTCTTCTCATTCACTTGACAGATTTCTAGACAATCTTTTACATAACAAGTTACCTAATGAATTTGACAAACAAAGTAACTATACGAGGCAGTCGAACTTCCGATTAAAGACTTGCCCCAGACACCAGAGTCAAGGTCCAAATCCTTAGAGGCATCCTCTGTTGCTTATATGCTTATATTAGTATCACCTGTATGTTTGTTTGTATGTATATAACTGACTCGTTTGGGGTCGATTTTGACCCACTTTGAACGGTCAGATTTCGTTCAAACTTTATAGAATTATCAAACACCGATGACATTACAATAATTGGATAAGAATATCCCATTATCCTGATTAGAATCGCCAGGACTAATAAATTAAGCGTTTGGAATGTTTGTTCAGCTATACGTCACTAGATGGCGTTGTCATTGTTAAGCACGCTTTTCTCTAAATAATAATTATACTTTTTGTTCATCATTTAGTTTCTATACTAAAAAGTTATTTTCCACTTTTTAGTCCAATTTTATACAAAAGCGTGTTTCTAGTTTTTTTTAAACTATTATTTTATTCTCCACCTTTTAGTGCGAATTATAACTGCCGATGAAAGTATTTATATTGATAAAAAAAGTTCTTAACACCGCCAACTTAACAATGACAACGCCATTTAGTCACATATAACTGAACTATAACATTCCAAACGTTTAATTTATTAGTCCTGGCGATTCTAATCAGGATAATGGGACATTCTTATCGAATTATTGTAATATCATCGGTGTTTGATAAGTCTATAAAGTTTAAATGAAATCTGACCGTTTAAAGTGTGTCAAAATCGAGCCCAAACGAGTCAGTTACATACAAACATACAGAAGTTACAAACATACAGGTGAAATGTTAAAAATCGATAAAATCGGAAGTTGCCAACTTGACGAACAAGCCTATCCACCAATCTTTACATACGGCATTTTTTGTGTAATTTCATTGTTTGGTGTGTATAGCATAAATAAATAAACTGCGCCAATCACTCAACAAAGAGGTTAGTCATGAAACAACAAGTCAATGAATTAGAAATTGTCATACATAATTAACCTATTTCTTTCGCT
Organism: Elophila nymphaeata; assembly: GCA_955850985.1. Taxonomy (NCBI): domain Eukaryota; kingdom Metazoa; phylum Arthropoda; class Insecta; order Lepidoptera; family Crambidae; genus Elophila; species Elophila nymphaeata. The sequence goes on from OY039093.1 coordinate 6,698,580, forward strand.
TGCAAAAACGAATCTTAAAAAATACTTAACGCAATTCGCAACGTACTGTACTTTTTTTTGCACTGGAATTTCAATGTGACGAGTAATACGTCTGTGAAGTTTTTTAAGAGGACAATGACCCAACGGCTTTGAAATAGTGATGTGACGATTCTGTAAGCGGATTCGAATATCCGCCGCCTATATTTGCGAATGCGAACTTTCGACTTTTGTAATTGGCGTCATTTGTCTATTAAAGCTTGATATTGTCACAGTATACCAAGAACAGTAATACGTCTTCATACAAACTGGCCGCTATCCATTAGAATGTGTGCGTGCTGGGCGCCGTGTACGCACGCACTGTGACGCACACATTGACATAAAATATGGGGGCAAAAGGTGGCTGCAGTGCGGGCTGCGCCGTCTCGGTGTGATCGCGCGTTTTTATGTCATTGCACATTCGCTCGCCGCTCGTTCCCGCCCGGCACATTTACGATAGCCCTAGCGTCAACGCAGAGTAGGCTAATAACTCGCCGACAGCCCGCAGATAAACTACTGTTCTTGGTATACTGAGATATTGTCCTCCTGGCCCAATTTGTAGTTAAATGTCGTAGTCGACTTCGATACGGTTAATAAAAATCCCGTTTCGTTGCCGGACGGATACGAACTGGAAACTATAATACTTACGCAACTAATCAGTATAAGAACATGAAAAATTTGTATATTTTAGTGTATTAAAAAAACTAGATTTAAAAGTGATCTACCTTTGAAACAAACGGAGATATTTTCATAAAATTTTATCCATCTTGTGGATAATTAAATTATTTAAATATTCATTATGAGAAGAGGTAGCATCTTGTTAAGAAAAATCAATCGTATTCAATAGATATTCGCAAAATATTTGTATTGTGGCAAAATTATCTAAATTCGAAAGTCAAAGTGTTATCTATGTTTTATTTAAAAATATGTATTTGAATAATAATGGGCGTGTTTCTCTTAAGTACCTAAGTGATTTTGGAAATCTAAATATATTTAACTCAAAGGTGACTGACTGACTGACATAGTGATCTATCAACGCACAGACCAAACCACTGGACGGATCGGGCTGAAATTTGGCATGCAGGTAGATGTTATGACGTAGGCATCCGCTAAGAAAGGATTTTTGAAAATTCCACCCCTAAGGGGGTAAAATGCCCACGCGGACGAAGTCGCAGGCGGAAGCTAGTCTTTTATAAACTCTTTATTGCACAATACAGATCATAATTAACAATCGTATGGAAACAATGTATGCAAGGGCGAACTTATCTCTACAAGAGATCTCTTCCAGCCAACCCAGAAACTGTCTCAGAGACTGAGAAATTAATAAAGATCTTTACACCTAAAATATTCAAATAAAAATTGCAAATACGAATATTCGTTCGTCACATCACTACTGCGAACATGCTAGTGAAATTATAGGTTTAAATGAATGTACCGGAGATTTTTTATGGCATTAATAAATATTTAATTAACTGTGCATTGCATTTCACAGATTATTATTTCAAGCTATTAAGGTTTGCAAGGGCGAAAGTGGCGAAAACCTAACGTTCCATGGATTCACCGTGCGGGTGCCGGGAGAGCGTTGCAGAGAGCCAGAAAGCAGTGCTTGAGATTTGTGAGCCAGGTGTAGGTTTGAGGCGTCATCTTACGATGCATCAACACTCACCTCCAATACCCTGGCTTTTTCCAGCCAAGACATATTTGGTAGGATCCCGCGAGAGCTGCTTTTTATACTACGAGATGGCAAACAAGCTTGCGGCCCATCTGGTGTTAAGTGGTTACCGTCGCCTATAGGCACTTGCAATATTAAGGGTAAATCACTCAACACTGCAAGTGCGTTGCCATCCTGGGGACTAAGATGATGCCTTTCATGCCCAGTACTTACACTGGCTACCTTTCCCTTCAATCCGAAACACAGCGAACTACTTCACGGCAGAAATAAGATGTTTTTTTTTTCATTTTGCCACTAAAAGACACCTGTGTACAATAGGCAAAGCTGAAGACCCCATCTGTAGAATGTGTGGCGAGGAGGAAGAAAGCATGGAGCACATACTATGTGACTGCACTAGCCAATAGGAGACTAAAGTTACCTTAAAGGTACCTTAGGTTACCCTAAACCAGAGGACTTTATAGACCTTACCCTCGCCAACCTCGTGAAACTCATACAAAAAGTTTTCGACGTTGGCGGGGATGGGTGATAAGGAAAAGGGAAGCACAAAAGATCCCATAGATATCCTCTCTGAGACACGGCCTCAGCCCCTTGTATAAGAATAAGAAACAAAATATTTTCAAGGACGGAAACCGTTGCAAAAACGTATAGTATAGCACTATGTCCATAACAAATTGCGAACACGGCAGGCAGAAGTTATTCGAAACACAGTTTGCGCGGCGCTATATCCCTAACATCCTGACTACATATTGTACCTTGACACGTACATGAGTCAAGGTATTGAGGTCACTATACTGATTCGGCGTAGTCTTAAGGAAGAAAATACATCAGGAAAGGTTAGAGGAACTCACGATTCAACCTTGTGAGTCACGAGGTAACTAGAGTTGTGGCGTTATATCGATAATATATCGATGTTATCTATATTTTTGGCTGACTATTATAGTGTTTTCACACGAGCGATTTCAATCGGCGATTCCTCGGCGGAGCGAGATCGCAGCGAGCACGCGGCGGCTCGCGGCAACGATATCGCCGCGACTTATTATCCGCCGCGTAACGCCGCGTGCTCGTAGCGAGTCGCCGCGTGCTGGCGGCGAGTACCTGCAGACTGCGCACAATTATTTGTTAGTAGCAATCTACCCTCATTCTGACACCGTTTTGTAGTCTTATGCACAGCGTTCCTTAGATTACACGTCAATATTAGTACTTGACTCCTCTGAGTCCATTTTGTAAATGACGAAAGCAGTTACCGACGGTACCGAATACCAAGCGCGAGTTCGCCGCGTGCTCGCTGCACGGCGGTTAGTAACTCGCGGTGATATCGTTGCGTGCACGCCGCGAGCCGCCGCGTGCCAGATGCAATCTCGCTCCGCCGAGGAATCGCCGCTTAAAATAGCTCGTATGAAAAGGCTCTTACTGTCGACTGCAGAGGACAGAGCATCGGAGTTTTGAAGAAGGCGGGGACCCGGATGAATCCTGTTTTTTGGTTTTCTTCTTTTTTTGTAAATTGCCAAGCAAATGAATGACTCCATTCTACTTCTAGCCTGTAAAGGTCTGCGGAGACGAGGGACTTTTTTGTTCGTCAAAATAGAACGCTAAGCGCGCGCGGTTGCTTTTTATCTAATAATGTATGTAGGTAGGGTCTATGTTCTGGTATGTGGTTGGTAAGCAAATTAAGTTGATAGTTGCTTCAACTAAAGTTTCTCTGCAATATGTGCACCTTAATCAATCCGGTCAAAGTCTCGAAATATCGATACATCAAATTTAAAGGTTACATCCCTAGCGGTTATCGCCGGTAATAGTAATGGACGTGCACATCAATGAAGCACTCACGTCATCAGAATTTTTTAAAGTAAGGTTATAAAGCACACGATTGGTACCTATTGAATCATCAAGTAGCGGAAATTCCATGCAAGAATATATTACAATTTATCTTTTTCATGGGGAAGCTCTTGGGCCTTCATCTCACTTTAAGACCGAAGGTGGAAAATATAGCCTAAGAGCCAGTGGAAAGCTACCTGTATGTATTTGACCAGACTTGGGGTTTTGTACAGTGAGGCCCCTATACCTACCATATATGAGTTGGGGGTTCACTAAGCCCCAAGTGGTGGACACGGCGCGCGCTCAGGCAAGACAGGTATCGATTTTTGGCGAATTTTTAAAGCATTTGACGACGTCTGCCGTTTTTAAAATTTGATAATATATTATTATTATTATCTAAAAACAACAATGGCAGACCATTATCGCGCGGGTAGCATTGTGGCAGACAGTTTTGAAAGTACTGAAAAAAATTAAATTTAATTGAAGAGATCTGCCATTGATATATTTTATTTATTAGGGTCTTGAAAACTTATATTGATCACGGCAGACGACTTCATTGAGTACACACATCAGTAGACAACAAAATCTTTGCTACTATCCGGTCAGATGTATGTGTATTACGTTCCCTATTTTACATCAATATTATTTACTTTATCACTGCATGCATAGAAATGTAAAATTTAATTTTGTAAACTATGTACTAAAATTGATAAGTTTATCATCAGATAAAAAAGTTAATATATTTTCAAAGAATCTCAAATATTAAGGTATATTGCAGATAACAAATAATTATTCAAATATTTATTTAATTTTCTTCTTTTTATTTATTTAAGACATAATTTTAAAAAAATGAATAACAAAATATGAAACGTGCATGCATTAAAAAAAATTGTATATTTTTTTTTACTGATTTAAATCTTTATTCATCGTCATTGGAAACATGGTCGTCGTGGTGTGACTCGTCTTCATCATCCATAGAATCGGGATCTGTAAAAAATTAATTTCAAAATAAAAATAATTTGTAAAGTGATCCGAATATATTCGATAAAATTTTTATTACAGATTCCGATTCTATAGATGATGAAGACGAGTCACACCACGACGACCATGTTTCCGATGACGATGAATAAAGATTTAAATCAGTAAAAAAAAATATACAATTTTTTTTAATGCATGCACGTTTCATATTTTGTTATTCATTTTTTTTAAATTATGTCTTAAATAAATAAAAAGAAGAAAATTAAATAAATATTTGAATAATTATTTGTTATCTGCAATATACCTTAATATTTGAGATTCTTTGAAAATATATTAACTTTTTTATCTGATGATAAACTTATAAATTTTAGTACATAGTTTACAAAATTAAATTTTACATTTCTATGCATGCAGTGATAAAGTAAATCATATTGATGTAAAATAGGGAACGTAATACACATACATCTGACCGGATAGTAGCAAAGATTTTGTTGTCTGCTGATGTGTGTACTCAATGAAGTCGTCTGCCGTGATCAATATAAGTTTTCAAGACCCTAATAAATAAAATATATCAGTGGCAGATCTCTTCAATTAAATTTAATTTTTTTCAGTACTTTCAAAACTGTCTGCCACAATGCTACCCGCGCGATAATGGTCTGCCATTGTTGTTTTTAGATAATAATAATAATATATTATCAAATTTTAAAAACGGCAGACGTCGTCAAATGCTTTAAAAATTCGCCAAAAATCGATACCTGTCTTGCCTGAGCGCGCGCCGTGTCCACCACTTGGGGCTTAGTGAACCCCCATCTCATATATGGTAGGTATAGGGGCCTCACTGTACAAAACCCCAAGTCTGGTCAAATACATACAGGTAGCTTTCCACTGGCTCTTTAGCTAATAGTTTCACCTAGAACCATCAACGAGATGATTTAGAACACTAAAGCATACTTTTAATCTGAGGCAGCGACCTCTACTCTTAGACCTCTACTTTTAGAGGTAACTACTAAAATTATACTCAAGAAAAGAAAATCGATTAGTATCGCCAAGACTAATAAATTAAACGTTTGGAATGTAACTAACATACCAAACGTTTAATTAGTTCGTTCAGCTATATGTCACTAGATGGCGTTGTCATTAAGTAAGTACTTTCATCGGCGGTTATAGTAGGGGAGCCCAGAGTGCTAAATTTGTAGTGTCTCCAGCGGTAAGAAGATCTATTGGATTGCAAAGATTAGATGCTAAATAATAAAAAAGCTCCTATGAAGTTAACCATTTTAGTGGTGGGAAGAGCGTGTATGAATTTTCAAAAATGTAAAAAAAAGTGATGAAAAAAAAATGTTCGAGCGCGTCAGATTTTGTAAGTGTAGATAGCCCACAAACTTGTGTCCACGGAGAAATATTAATCTGCCGGATCGCTCGTAACGAATAGCGATATAAGCAAAAAAAAAATTAAAAAAAAGTGTATTTTCTCCAGCGTGTCAGTAATTATAGGGACTTATTATTTAAGCCGTCACAAGTGTCCTCTTACTTAATCTGACGATTTGGACGTGACTAAAAGTCCCTAATCAATTTTTGCAAATGCAAAAAAAAATTGTGACTTTGCAATACTCGCGCGTGTCAGATTTTCATACAGATGGTTCAACTCGACAAACTAGTAGTACCCAGCCTTAATCTGACTATTTTGTGAAGGGATTTGTTAAATCTGACAATTTGAAAGAATTAAAAAAAAGTTCATAGCACAGGCCATTGCTGTAATTTTCTGCAAATTCCGAACGCTCTAAATTTTGCTTATTACACTATTATTGAGCTTTTTTAAGCTCAAGCTTAAGCTTAAGCTTTTTTAAGTTCTTATAGTAACTGTAGAATCTTCTTTAAGTTGACATGTGAAAAATAAAATTTTTGTATCCGCTTCTTCGTGGTCTTGACAAGTCAAATCGTAATTAACTGTTCGCGTCACTTCATTATTAGTAGCAGTATACACATAACATAAATCGTGATTGAGATATATTGTCTTGTTATCTATAATCGTAGCCATCTCACGGTCAATCCAATGTTCTATCAGAAATTTTACTAAAGCTTCTTTAAACTTAATATTTTTGAGCTCTTTTGCAAAATCAGCAGTTCTCTTTTGTTGTGGACCTGAGATGTAAACATCTTTGTCCTCTCTATAACCCCGAAGAGTATGCTCATAATCTTTAATTCAGGGGGTGAAATATCGGTCAAATATAAAAGCCACGTGGCTAGCAGGGTAATTGAGGAGACTATGAAGAATTTTTTGTAAACATAATATTATTCTTTATCAAAATTAATACGTTATTCATCACAAGTATTTAATTTTGTACAAAATTGTTCTTTACGTCATTAGATTTCAATGGATATCTTCAGAGATAGGTAGTTTTAACATAACGCCGCAGCTACATAATGATCAAGTACTACGCACGCATCTATTCTGAGTTGTTTTTTTGTTTGGTTGAACGCGCTTATCTATCTTAGGAACTACTGATCAAAAAAGAGAAAGACAATAAAAAAGAGTGAGAAAGAATGAGAGTCGTAGAGCGGGAAATACATTATGCATAGACAACACTTTATTTATTATTTTCGATTTTTCGGCTTGTCGAAATCGTCAGATTATAATATATTTATAATTTTTAAGTAATTTCCTTTGAAAAAAAAACAAAAAGAACCGCGCTCGAACATTTCAAGGTTACGATTTTTTTTTGCAACTTTGAAATTCTCTCGATCACTTCCGTCACGGTCAAATCGTCAGATTTTTATAATAATGGCATTTTCTGTATATTATAAACCTAAATTGTTTTAATCTGACGCGCTCGAGCAGTTCTGAGGTTCGATTTTTTTTTACTAATCTGATCAATGGCTCAGAACATACGACACTATATTGAGGGCTCATACCTGCTGAAAGTACCTAATAAGGTACAAGGATTCTCCCTTACTATTAAACTGCCACGCTTGAACCAATCCCAAAATCCCCTCTTGGGCCCCCCTACTATTATAATTAGCACTAAAAAGTGAAAAATAAAATAATAATTAAAAAAAACTAAAAAACACGCTTTTATGTTAAATAAAAAACTAAAAAGTGAAAAATAACTTTTTAGTATAGAAACTAAATAATGAACGAAAAGTATTTACTTACTATTTAGAGAAAAGCGTGGGGTGCTCAATTTAATTGTACCGATCGAAGAACTGATGTAATTGAGCACCCCACGCTTTTCTCTAAATAGTAATTATACTTTTCGTTCATCATTTAGTTTCTATACTAAAAAGTTATTTTTCACTTGTTAGTTTTTTTATTTAACATAAAAGCGTGTTTTTTTAGTTTTTTTTTAAACTGTTATTTTATTTAGTTTTTTTTTATTATCAGCGATTGTGTGTATGTAAAATTTGACTGTCGATAATTCTGTGCTCACACCGGAGATATAAATATTTTAGTACACATGGAAAACTCAGAGGATAGTATGGCGCGCAAGTCTTAAATTAAATTTCTTATCCGATCTTTATGATGTAGTAGCTTCTACCCGCGACTTCGTCTGCGCAAGATTAGTACAAATTATAGCCTACCTATATGTTATTCTGACGTATGAGCTACGTTATTACAAAGTTTAATTGAAATCCGTTAATTAGTTTTTGCGTGAAAGAGTAACATACATAGGTACATCCGTACAAATTTGCGCATTTATAATATTTAGTACGACTAAAACACGCTTCAAAAGCGTCGTAATTTTTTTATTAACTCGTCACGCAGTAAAATTGTGCCTGCTCAATTATTTGTTATCTGCGTTCCTTTCCGATAATGGCGACATAAAACAGGTACTTGCCTACATTAAAGTGGTTAGTTATCACGGTAAAGCCATTTCAATTTGTTTATTATTTAACGCAGCACCAAATATCGACAGAAAATACTTCCATATATCACCAGTCGTCTGCCTTGCTCCTAATTTTAATTGTGTTCGGCGTAATATATTTACCCGACTTCAAGGAATGGGTTATGTTTTTCGCGCGTATCTTGTATGTAATGTTTGTAATATTCTTTATTGTCTCATATCTTTCAAACGGCTGAACGGATTTCTATAACTAAGGTATCGTTAGATTTGTCTTGACAGTCCAAGTTTTCTTAGGTAAGAGATATTAAAAAAAAAACTGTTGTTGCGACTACATAATTAATTCTAAATGACATTACTTTCAATTTATTTGACCTATAATAAATATTTTATTTTATTTTTATTTGTAGTAAGTACCTAGTAATAATTTGACATGAAATAACAATAAATTTGGCATCCAATAGTAATAATTTGACAAATCATTAAAATAACTTATGTACTTAATGTACTTTCAAATCCTAAATCCATAATATTTGCATGCTATTTAAGATTGCTAAATAGGTTAAGCTCCTAACATGTTCTTAAGATCACGATTTGTATACCTACCCTATTTAAAGCAAATAATTTATTATTTATTATTTATTTATTTAAAAACATAGCGGCTTAGAGGTGCAGTTATTAGAAGTGAACTTTTTTTTTCTTTAGAATTCATCAATATGGGTATTAAATTAAAGGGCTTCTCATAAGGATTTTAAAAAGGTATATCAACACCGTATTATATAAAAAACTAAAAAGACAATAATAAATAAATTTAGAAATCTAAAAAAAATCGGGAGTGGTCTCCCCTTGACTTTCTCGTATACCGGAAACGACTCAAAGGTTGATAGAAACCTTATATTTTGATGTCATATATGCATGTTAAATCTTGGTTACCCATCCGAGTACCGACACACTTGGTTGCTTAACTTTCGTGATTGACGGCTCAAAAGTTGACAGAAACCTGATATTTTGATGTCATACATGCATGTTAATTGGTTGCAATAAGTTAAAGCATGCTCGAGTTATCGTGCTAACTCACAGGCACAAACAGACATTATTCCAAAAACGGTATTTTGGGACTCAGGGAGGTCCAAAACGTGTAAACCCGCTAAAATCTCGAGGTCGAATTTTTTGACGATTACAAGACCTCTCTATACTACGTAGACGAGAAAGTAAGAAAACCGCCTGCATAAAAAGACAATTTGTCAACTGAAAAGATGGAAGCAAGATCAAATATTCAAGGCAAACTTAAGACATATTTATGGTAGTTTTTTGAACTTTTGTTTAACATAGTAATGCAGTCGGAGGCATTTTAATAATAAGACAAATCATTCATAATGTAATGCCTCCGACAGCATGTTACTATGTTAAACAAAATTTATAAAAGCTACCATGTATATTTTAGGTTTGCATTTAATATTTGATCTTGTTTTCAGCTTTTCAGTTGACTAATTGTCTTCCTATGCAGGCGGGTTTTTTAGATTTTTAAATCGTATTATATCTCTACTATCTGACAGAGATGGCGTCCCTACGACCTACTTAAAGCCGCTAAAGAGATGAATGCTCGTCCGCAGGGCCGGATTTAGGGGAGGGCAAGCGGGGCTACAGCCCAGGGCCTCCACAAAAGAGGGGCCCCCACAATAGAGACTTCGGAAAAAAAAATTTCAAATTCAGACTAGTAAACACCAGTAAACAATTTTTCCTTTCATATTTTATTTCGCGTTTTACCTTTACCTACGGTACTTTGTACCAAACATGATTACATGAATAATAATAATAATATCTTTATATTTTGTTCGTTGATTAAAGGTCGTAAAGAATTCAATTCAATTCATTTATTGATTCATATACATAGGTATTACAGGGTGGTAAATAATAGTTATGTACGTACAACCATGATTCGCCTTGACTTGAGGCATATGAACATATTAACGAAGTATGCCTATTTTTTAACCGAAAACTCGATTGAAAAAAATTGTTCATTTTATTTGGATAATAATTTGGGGCTAAGGGGCCTCCACTCCTTTGTTGCCCCGAGGCCTCCAGACCTTTAAATCCGGCCCTGTTCGTCCGTTCCGGAGGGCGTACCCCTTAGAGGTGTCGGCAAACCTCTGTGTAGTGTGTAGGTTTTATAAAATTTTATTTGTATTTTTTCGTTGTCCGGGAAGATGTTAGCGCATGCTTTTATAACAGGATTAGTTTATATCTATGGTTGCCATAAAGACGTGTGCCATGTGAGACGGGATTATTTCTAGCTTTCCAATATTCGGCCATACTACTCCTACTACGAATTTTAACGTATAAATAAATGGGGCTAAACGTCCAATAATTGAAGGGAAATCGCGGGAAAAAGTAGTATAATTAATATTAGTAGGAAATAGTGATAAACATTATCTAATGATTCCTTTATCATGCTTACATAACATTAGGTCACAAAATTCACATTAAACAAAAATAATTCAATAAAACTCACTATCTCGCATTCATGCGGTTTTGAACGGTTTTATAATCAAGGTACAATAATAATAGGGGTTAAAGAATGAAATTGCCGATTTTTTCCTCATTATTCATTAGTGTATAATTCCTTTAATAAAATAGCGATGTCCATTATTCTTTTTTTATTTAAAACTTCATTACAATGACTTATATTTATGTATAAAATTTTATTCTTATTCTTATTGTTTTCACTAGAAATACATCTTCAAAAACAGCCCGTCCTAAGAGGTACCCGTCTCCGTTATAAAAATATGAATATTTTTTTACAGATATGAATTCTCAAATTTTTTCTCTATGTATCCTATAGCTTAATGTTGTCTTAATATATCCACAAAATTACACAAAATTTAGATTAATGGTTCCTGAAAAAATCGCAAATATATTTGTATGGAAAAATGAATTTTCGATAAATTCTCCATACAAAACGGCAATTTCATACTTAAACCCCTAATATAATGACCTCAATAGATACTTGTCATTATGGTGATTCCGAAATAAGCAGTTTTTTTATCTCACTAACGCGCGTGAACTATGACTGTTTGTATCGAGATACTGTAGAAGCTATGCCTCCGCCTATACTGACAAACCGCATAATAACGGTTGTAAAAAGACCTGTGACAAAGCCGAGAACTACGTATTCCGGTCATCATTAGGACCATTTTGTTCTTCTAGACTATACCTGGGAAATTAATAGTTATGAAGTTATTAAAGGTCAAAGTTAGAATTTTCTTTTTCAAGATTTTTATGAAACATATTGAAAACATTATTTCTTAATTTTTGCCCAAAGAAATATTATCAAAACTTTAATTATTTCATACCCTAAAATATTTTTAGCAAAAAAATAGGAAAACCGACTTCAATGCGTACAAATTTAAACTAAAAAGTAAGAAATAAATAATATTTTTATGAAGTAGTTGAAAAGAGCGTCATAGAAAACCAAGGAAAGTATTGATACACATTTATAATTCTTACTCCGATATATTTGGAGCCGGTGCCAGCTAGCCAAGAGGATGTTTGCAATTTTCGAACTTCACGGAGCGGCGGATTATTTCTCATCTTCATCATTCATTATTATGTATAGTTAATGGATTAATCAAGTTCGTATCTATTAGGTAAGTTTATTATGCTTAGGCTGGCACCGACTCCAAATATATCGGAGTGTGAATTATAAATAAAGAATTATAAATATAGGCATATGTATTAGGTAATGGCAAGTTCAAAAAAAATTGTCATTATTTTTGTGTTCGTGGGCGATATCATCATTTCATCCCCAATTAAATTATTATTTCAACAAAAAAGTACTGAACCAATTTCGGTATAATTTATACGGGACCGCCTTTGAAGTATGACCTTCCTAACGAAACACAAATTATCAAAATCGATTCATAATTGAGGGAGTAATCGCGAGGGAGTAATTTTTTTTTGTATGTATGTTCCGCGGAGCATACATACAAAAAAAAAACAGTCGAATAGAGAACCTCCTCCTTTTTTGAAGTCGGTTGACTACAAATTTCCTTCGATGTTATTATAAACGGATTCCACTGTACATAAGCTCGCTCTCACACAAGAAACAGTGTGCATCTATTACAGATAGTCATTACTCACCGGCGTTCGTGAGATTAAATTAATTTACATCAGACAGATCTGCCACATGTTTAAATAAGACACACTTGTGCAAACTTTGTGAAGCCATTGACCAGCTGTCAAAAACCGCACAAGTGTCGAACACGCATTAATTAAGTTCCGGAAACAGATTTTTTTTATTTACTCGTATTCTACATTGATAGCAATTTATGTACACTAGAAAATTATTCAATACGTTTTTCTCCGTGCTTCGGAAGGCCCGTTAAGCTTTTACCTCAGACCAATAAAAAAGTTCTTTTTTTTGTCTGAGGTTTTACAGCACGTTAAGCGTTGCTGTCGAAAAATATCAGTCGTTCGTTCCCAAGCAGGGGTTGAAGCGATAATTATCATTAATAATTATCGAGATAAATATTGGTTGATTATTGATTGGTTGATCAGTGGCGTAGTGCGTAAGAGCGTCGTCTCCCACCCGGAAGGCACTGGTTCGATCCCCGCCACGCACCAATGTGTTTTCAACTTTTGAATTCATATGTACGTTTAATCGACGCTTTAACGGTGAAGGAAAACATCGTGAGGAAACCTGCACACACCTATGAAGAAATTCTTAGGTTGTGTGTGAAGTCGACCAACCCGCACTTGGCCAGCGTGGTTGACTAAGGGCTAATCGCCTCTAATGTGGGATAGGCTCGAGCCCGAGGTGGGGACATTATATGAGCTGTTGATGATGATATTGATGGAATAATTAGCATTAGCAATATTACCTTATCTTATGATGGGACCGTGAGTTTCCTCACGGAGCACTTCGACCCAGCCAGACGTGGTTTGTGGCATAGTGCCCTGTAAGCCCACCCAAGATTAGGCGATTGAGCATTAGCAATAATATTTAAGTGCTATGCGACTATTAGCAATTGTTAAATTAATTTTAGTTGCTAAATTAAATGAACGCTAATTCACAACGGTCGTCTATTCGCGTCCCGCTGCTGTCATACGAAATAACACGAGCACGCTGGCTCGCGCCGCAACGTTAACTGACTGCTAATGAATTGTTATTTTTCGTTTCGTTTCGTGCGATGCGAACGAATGAAATCACGGCTCGGCCCGACAGTACACGATGGTTTACGAAATAATGCTGCTAATGCTAAAATGAATGAAATGCTATTTCGTTTTTGAATAATAGACATATGGCAAGGATTATATAAATAATGATTTAAAATAAAAATGTATTATAAATAATAATATTTAATATTAGAAATTATGAATATCTAATGTTACTTACGTGAAATTAAAAAGACAAGAATTTCACGAATCACAGCTATTCACAATCGTATTAAAGATCGACTTTTGCAAATAGCATAATAGCACGTAGCATGCTAAGTCGTGAAAATTAGTATGCTGATTAAATTAATGAAATTTAGCATTAATTCCCATTGCTAGTGACTTAGACAATTTAATAGCTAGTGACAATGTACGGAATCACAAACTGATTATTATTCTCACGAATAAACTTGAAAAAAAATCTAGCGAAAAAATGCGAAAGCTTGCATCAGAATATCTTGGCGAAAAATTAGCAGCCACCTAATCCCCACATGGCCTCAATCAAGTCCATTTGCAAATACATACTACTCATATAGTATTTATATCTAATTAGATTAGTTTGGCAATAACAGATAAGGTAGGTCTAATCCTTATGAGATAAGCCTAATGTTAAATGCAATGATATATTGTATTTACATGAAATTAGGAATTGATAACTATCAAAAAGAATTGTTTGGTTGGTTTAGGTTGGTATGGACACGTAGAACGAAAAGGATGTTTGTGAACTATAGACACTTGCAATATCAAGGGTCAATCACCTAACACTGCAAGTGCGTTGCCATCCTGGGGACTAAGATGATATGCCCTCCATGCCCAGTAATTACACTGGCCACCTTTCCCTTCAATACGAAACTAAGCAAACTGCTTCACGGCAGAAATAAGAAAGGCGGTGGTATCTACCCACACACATATCGCACCCCCAGATCGAAAGTGACTTAACTCAAAATTTTGGTGAATTGAGTTAGATCCGGTTCCCATTTGAGCGTAGGATGAAATAGAAGAAAAAAAGGTTGCTTTGTACCATCTGTCCCAATCACAAGCGCTAGTGCCCTACTCCTAAATAGTAATTTACTCAACAGAACATCACACACACTCGCCACACACCGCGGCCGCAGACAGGTGTAAACAACCGGTTCAAACGTCGCAATTTTCCAGATACAGATAATGTGCCTGGGCGCTTCTTCCCTATTCCTCTACGCCACGCCACACTCGAGCAGAGGATAGAGGCAGCCACATTAGCCTTGAAAATTACATGTAAAATACATGTATCTTACAAACGACCCCTGTATTTTTCAATAAAAAACCGTCTTTAAAACTAAAAACTAAGAAATAAAAATTTTGTTTATAAAAATCATTTTTTTGTGCATCTTTATACATTCTACGAGAGTGACAAAACAGTCATCGTGACAAAAGTCGCCATTGTGCGCCTGCTCTAAAACCATATGGGCCTGCCACACTATGCTCCTCACGCTGCTCATCGCACTGCTCCTCGCGCTGCCACGATGTTACCCTATCTGCCCACACACTGCTCTACTCGCGCAATTAATCGCGTCGCTCCTCACTTGTCATTTGCCTTTGGCTACAATGGACGAAGAAATTGTGGCAGCGTGTGCACTATGCATTTTTAGAATAGCTAATTATATCAATGTCATACAAAGAAATATATATCGTCGTCGTCGTCCTCGCCAAAGAAGATGGTGGATAACATCTATTCATCGCAAAAGAACGTTGTAAGTACAAGTAATAATGTTGTGTGAGCGCTCGATGCAGACTGCGAACGCGCGATAGTGTGGCCAGACACTCGCGCTCGTATTGCCGGTCCTTTGACTCGCGTACAAATAACCGACAAAATAGGGAGCGATGGGCAGGACGAGGAGCATGACGTGCGGCATGACGAGTAACGTGGCCACACTACATCTCTGCCTCCTTTCCTCGCTACTTCCCACGCCACTCATCGTGTGTGTGGCAGGCCCAATATACTATACTAAAACTCTGCTCAACCATTTTAGGGCCCTTACACATAGCAACTTTTTGCAGCTAAACAAACGTGCGTTTGATAGCCGCGCGACTGCATCGCGACACCAGCGATGAACGAGTATTTGTAACGATTCAGACGCGGGGGCAGATAACGGTATTAACTGTTTTAAGTGAACTCAACGCGCTGTAGCTGTCAACGAAATATTATACGTTATGCGTCGTTGCGTTGGTATCGATCCTGTTACATGTACCGCATGGACCCAGCACCCACACGGTAAATCCATGGAACGCTAAGGGACCTTAGGTGCGAGGCACACCGATCGGGCGTCGGGCGCGGACATCACTCTGTTTCATTCAAATACCGTACCAAACATACGGCAATAAGGTCCCTAATTGAACAAATTCACAGCCGAAATGGCGTGCTATAGCGTGTCCCATGAGGGCCGTTGAATTTGTTTAATTAATGCCGTGTGTTTAGTACGGTATTTGAATGATATCCGCACTGCGTACTTGCCCGACGCCAGATTGGTGTGCTTCGCGCAATTGCGACTTTTTGCAGCGATACAAACGCGCTTATGACAGCCGCGCGACTTTATTGCGACTGTATTGCGACACCAGCAATCAACATTATTTGTATCGATTTATACATACGTTTGTATCGATGGGAACGCGCATTTTTTGCGATTGCTGCATCGTGTTTGTATTGAAGCATTCAAGCGTGAGTAGCGATGCACACGCACGATTGTATCGATTCATACACAAGGGTAGAGGGGAAAGAACAGCCACCTACTACCACCACTTATGCTTTTATCACATTTGTATTGATCCTGTATCGCGTTTACATCGATGCTGTACCGCGTTTGCATCGCGACTGCTACGCGACCAGCTACTGAATCGCGATTGTATCGCTGCTCTTAGTAATGCGAATGTGTGTAAGTAAAAGTATTAAGATTTGCAACTGAATGTTACAGTTGCAACGAAAATCTTAATACTTTTACTTTGCAGCAGTGTTAGCTGCATCGAGACTGAATAGAGTTTATGTCGCTGCAAAAATTCGGTGTATAAGGGCCCTAAGAGTTAAAAACATTGTTGACAATTAGCAGTAAGATTACCACACTATCCGTGGTCGAAGGTTTCAGGCCCAGTCAGAATGTGCAAGGACCCTAAGAGCTTTCATTTCTTTTGTATTATTAATCAGTGCACAAAAGGTAACATAAAATAAAAAAATAATTTAAGTACTTACTCTTAGTATTTCTACGGCATGGTCTGGCTTCCTTGCGCTCTGATGCTGTTCGTTCTTGATAACCGCTTGCCAATAGTCTGAACGTGGAAGCCGATGTTCTGCAACATCTCATGATCTAGCAGTTTACGGCCATCAAATATGTAAGCTGGCTTCATCATGACTTCGTAGATCTTTTTAAAGTCCAACTCCTTGAACTCATCCCATTCAGTACACAAAACTATAGCATGCGCACCGGTAACAGCAGAGTATGCTGAATTATGTATTGTCATGTTTTTACGTACAATCTCTGGGTTTGATGTGACCAAAGGGTGAGTTAGATCGTAATGAATTTGCTCTTCTTCAACCTTCGGATCGTATATGTTTAATTTTGCCCCTTCTTCTAATAGTGTTGATGAAACGTAGATAGCAGGAGATTCTCTTGTGTCTCCTGTGTTTTTTTTAAACGAGAAACCTAGTATTGCAATATTTTTGTCCGTCACAGTGTTGAAAAGAGATTCTATGACCTTTCTCGTAAACCTCTTCTTCTGATAATCGTTTAAGTCTACCACTTGCTGCCAATATGCAGCTACTTCAGGCAAGTTTAGGCATTCGCACAAGTAAATAAGGTTTAGAATGTCTTTTTGGAAGCAACTGCCACCAAATCCTATTGATGCTTCAAGGAATTTAGGTCCAATTCGAGAATCGCGGCCGATAGCACGAGCGACCTCAGACACATCTGCACCAGTGGCCTCACAGACTGCGGATAGAGAATTTATACTTGATATCCGTTGAGCTAAGAAAGCATTTGCAGCTAGTTTGGAGAGTTCTGAACTCCATGTGTTTGTTGTAATGATGTTTTTAGCTGGGATCCAATGCTCATAAACCCAGCAAAGCTCCTGTATAGCTTTTTGACCTTCCAGGGTGTCCTCGCCACCTATTAACACCCTTTCAGCTTCAACTAAATCAACAATAGCCGTTCCTTCAGCCAAAAACTCTGGATTTGACAGAATTTGATACTCAACACCTGGCTTAGTATTTGCTCTAAGTATTTTCATGATAATTTCAGCGGCTTTCACAGGAACAGTGCTTTTTTCAACAACGATTTTGTTACTTGTAGCCAAATCGGCTATCATTCTAGCTGCCCCTTCAATATATTTCAAATCCGCAGCCCTTCCTTTTCCATTGCCGTAAGTTTTCGTCGGTGTATTCACAGATATAAAAATCAAATCGGCCTCGCGTACGCTTTTAGCGATATCGGTCGAAAAGAACAAATTTTTGCCCCGACACTGTTGTACCACTTCGTCTAAACCGGGCTCGTAAATCGGCAGTTTATCGGAATTCCACTGAGCTATTCGCTCGGCACTCTTGTCGCATACAGTCACTGTAATATTGGGGCATTTTAAAGCTATAACACTGCAGGTTGGCCCACCAACATACCCCGCACCGAGACAACAAATTTTTTCGATCACCATTTTTGTATCACAGTTTAAATTATTGAGTTCCACTCCACTAAGGTTTTAGAAAGAAAAGTTTTTAGTTACAACGTGCGTCTGCACACAGAGTCCACGGAGCCGTCGGCTTTATAACTAATTAATAAATAAAATAGCAGCAAAGCAAGCAGGGCAGTACAGTGTTTTATTTTTGACACAACGTCAGCCAATCACCGGCCGATGCAATTCAACGAAGGAAAAGGAAATTGAATGGAGTCATTGACATTTCGCTTACTAGTGATGTAGATAGCAAGAACATCCCAGATTTCGGGATTATAATTTGATTAAACAAAAATATTTCGCCAGTAGCCTATAAGTTATGTAAACACAAAAGTGTAGTGTAGTTTGAATAATGCATTACACTAGATAAACTACACTACATATGTATTGCATAATTCCAATTAAAAAATTTTTTGAAAAAAACATATTGGTTAGTTTACGGACGATAATTTTAGGCGATAACATCATACACAAGCTTAACGCTTAGGCCGATCGTGGCTCTTTATCGCTCTTGGTTACACGCTCGACTCAGACGGGACGTGACAATAAGTCATGCATGTTTTTTCCTGCGTGCAGCCGGCGTTCGTCGATTTATAAGACGTTATCACGTTAATAATTTAATAGAAGGTAAATAAAACAAGGTCCTTACCTACACTCGTACTATAAATGACTTTAAACTTTTGATTTTTAAATTACTATCTAAATTCAGGATATGATATCTGATTGGCCAGATCGTGATATGCCGGTACCTGGACCATAAAAAACTCAACCTTTAGTCAAGTAAGCCATTTTCTATAAATGGTTTAAATTAACTAAGAAATAATGCTATGTTCAACACATTGTATTATTTCTTCGTAAATTTTTAGGAATAGTAGTATTTTTAGAAAACTTTAACAGATCTGCAATGTCTGCAACATCTACAATGGAATCCTCATATTATATCAGAAAGACTTAGCTCGGCTGCTTTTGCTGTAAAAAGAATAATTAGACTACTGCCTGATGGTGATACGGCATTTACGGCAAGACTTGCAAATTTCAGTTACTTCCATAATGTTATGTCATAAGATATCTTACTGTGCAGCTGATATTCAGGACATTTTTGTATTACAAAAGAGAGCCGTACGCGCCGTTTATAAATTAAGACGACGCTATGAGATTTATTTAAAGAAATCAATATCTTGACGGTTGCTTCCCAAACCAATACATATATGATAACATTATGTATGTCTATAAAAATTTACATAATTTTTTGAGGAAAAGTGATTATCACAATATACACAAAAGAGGTAGAAATAAACCTGATGTTCAAACTTTCAGACTTCATAACATAACTAGTCACTCATTCATGGGGAAATGTATACAAATATATAATAAAATCCCACATCATGTAAATGAACTTCCGTCACATAAATTTAAGCTTCACATTAAACAAAATTTAATGAAAGAAGTGTATTATAAAGATCAGGAATATATAGACGATAAAAATGTGTGGACACATCCATATGTGCTCGATTGTCCATTGTAATCTAGCGAGATATACAGGGTGGGGCCTGTAACACGAGCAAAAACTCTAAATATAAGCATTTTCAGTTACCACTATTCATTGTAGTGGTTTTAGTCATTCAAAATTATTATAAAAAAGTGGATTATCCCTAACAAAATTAATCCCACCAGCAATGGGCGGCAAACATTTCATTTTATTCTCTTCACTGACATTTAGTTGATGTAGCCCCAAAAACTGTCCTGATAGTTGACATGAACTACTTGCTGATATCACCGTTTTTCTACAGTAACTTGCAAAGCACACTATTTATTGAAAAATACGTACGACGATACCTATTGCGTTTGTGTTTACCATATCTTATTGCATTTCACGTAGCTTGTTTCACTAGCATTACCTCCTGCTTCACCATAAATTAATAGCATGTCACTTAATTCACAAGCGTCGTAAATAATTCTTGGCATTTTCAATATTATTATTTATTTCTTGATAAGTCATTTTTAAATTACCAACTTGACATTGTTAAAATGACAGTTTGAAGAATGTTTCGAATAATCTGATTGGCGCTTGAAAAGAGTTTCAACTGTGATTAAATAAAGAGGTTTGATATTAATTTACATTACCTTCATTCTTAACGTAATTACAATAAGGATCAGTCTTGATTGTTTGTAAGTAGTGCTTACTGGCCGTGCCCTGTACCACGTTACTTTATGACCGGTAAACGATAGTATAGCAATGGAAGTTACATCGATTATGGGTATTAACTTTAAATTTAATTTATTCTTAAACATCGTATTTTGAACTATTCGGACCACATTAGAGTAACTTTAAGTGCTCGAAATAATGTGCAGGGAAGACGTCTCAAATGATATTTTTTTTATTGTAAGTTTAATTATTAGTCTTTATTTTATGATATTATTATGATTAATAATTAATAAAGACATTAAAATCTGAATTATTATTCTTTCCAAATCAATACTATGAAACTGTAAAGGCAGGATAAAATTTGCTGACTTTCTCGCCGGTTCTTCTCAGATCTCTTGAACCGATGGCATCTAACATAACTGTCATGAGAGTACAAATTGTACCTAAATAAATAAAGAAATTTTAGTTTGAGTTTGAGGTAGTGGTCAGGGAGTAATCAGTAGGTTCAATATTATTTTTTTTATGACCAACCGGGTTGGACTATTTTGTAGGAGAGTATATTGGCCTACGACATAATTGCGGCGTATCACAATGTGCCCGGGAATTTCACGATCTGACCAATTACACGATCGGCTGACGACATATTAATATTATGTACTATAAACTTTCTATAAACTTCAACAATTGAATTACGTATTTTAAATCCCGTAACCGGCAATATTTTTTTTCGAGATTTTCTAAAACGAACAACACTAGCGATGTTGCAAGGATAATGTTTAACTAACATATAGTAATAAATAAATGCATCAGCTGTTAAACGGCATCCAACGATTTCTCTCACTGTCAGTATTTAAATTGGCAGGAAGTAATGTAGGAGATGATGTAGACATTTTGAGCTCGTTTTCTTCTAATTATTAAATAATATTGCAGTTTTTCCATTACCTGAATATTTTTGATTCATTTGTTGAAAACGTGGAAACTAGTTGACTACCAACGTTTCTTTATTTCTGTTGTGATAGTATCTGTTCTGGTAATTTTATGTTTTCATAAACTTATTTTCAAATACTTTTAGTAGAAATAAAACCATTGCTGGCAACATTAAGCTGTCAAATTGACTCATGTTCACAAAGATAGCTATATATTTCAATTATACTAAATTCTTCTTAAATAAATATGAGAAAGAAAACAGCAGCACGAAAGCTTTTTAATAACATATTCTTTCTATTATTGACCATAATTATAAATATTATTTAGACAAAATTATACTAATAATTGAATTTTAATTTGACATTCAATTTAATTATTAACACACTTCGTAAACTAAGGTACAGTTAGCACCTAATCAAGTATGACATATGGTTTTTTACTATAAACCTTATTGTATTGATATAGAACATATTACAAAAGTGACAAATCAATCAATGTATGTCGTATCCCCTTAGTAGTCTGTGGTATGTATTTTATAACACTTTATTTATTGGGTGTTGTAGTTGTTTTGTTGTTTATTTTATTTACTTAAAGGAAATAAACTACGAACGTGTAATTTGCTTGTGTAAATAAAACTATGGGTGATAATTCAATTTGTCGTACTTGTTTGTCATCCGAGAACCTTGAACCAATATTCATAAAATCAGGTAGTATTGAAAAACGCTGTCAAGAATTGTTTTTGGTTATAGGACTCAAGGTAAATTTTGTTTATTTGTTTACATAATTAAGTAATTTGTTATGAAACACTAATTAATGTAATTTAAGATATTAAAGTAAGATTGCTGAATGTTAGTGTATTTTAGCATTAATTAGTGTTTTTTTGGTATGCTTTTGTGTATATATAAAATGTTATTAAATATTTATCAGCTTAGCTTTTTTTAACTGGATCCGTAGTAGTAATTGTGGGGGAACCCTATCGTGAGTTTAAGCGAAAACACCATTTGATAATAAATAATCTATTAAGTGTTATTCACCTAACACAAGTTCCTACATACAGAAAACGAATGAACGCTCTGCGCAGGAGTGGCCCAGAGAACAATAGGTCTGCGTCACAGCGGTCCAGTGCAAGCAAATTTGCAAAACTGCACACGCACACCTGACTTTACCCATGCAATTAATTTTATGCTAAATAATAAACAATATAAATAAATAAAAAAAATCTTTTATTTTCAAGCTACAAAGGCTCATAGTGTGTTAGCACAATTGCTTAAGAACTATGTTAGTATTAAGTAATTATAATGCAATAAATATTTTAAACTAAATAATAAATTTTGTATATTAATAATGAGTAATGCTATTAAATAATAATAATTTATATCTATTATATCTATACAAAAAATATAAAGTAAATTATATTAAAATAGAAAATATAGGTGTCGGTCACTACATAATAACTAACAATACAAATTTTATGGGTCTGAAATAAATAAATTCAATCATTCATTTAGAAAAGTAGACAACCTATAGTATAACAATAGCTAAGGACACTTAGACGAACAATTTCCTAAAAAATTATATATTTGAAACCCTTTTACACCCGAAACAACTTTTTTATTTTACTCAAGAGCCATTTGTAGTCTTGAGTTATTATGAAGCAATTTTTGCAATATTTTTTTTCATTTTTCTATAGAAGTTGTCCTTTCTAAAGTTTTTTTTATTTAATTTATATTCTTATGAAGTCTACCATTATCTTTTCTTCATTATATTTCCAAGTAACCATTTCTGGCAATTGATGTGACTTGTTATTACAACTGTATTTTGTTAGCATATAGGAAGGCTTAGATAAATACATTGAGCACTTGGTGATGTGCTCGATGGACGAATATGAAGTTGACTTGAAATGCAAACTACATTCCCGTCTCACATTTCAGATTGACGCCACTGACGGTTTACCACAGAAAATATGTCAATCTTGCAGTAAAATTATTACCTCCACATTAAAACTTCGCTCACAATGCTTAGAATCTGAAAAGATTTTACTACAAAAGAAAATTGAACAACAAAATGTTGATGATAAAAGAAAAAAAGAAGAAAAAGTAGTTGAAACAAAATTAAATGAAAGTGAAGTTGAAATAAATGTAAACGAATTGGAAATAAATGAAACAAATGAAGATTCATTTGATAGTGAAGTTGGTTTAAATGAAGATGTAGAAATTAATGGAAGTGGATATGAAAATGTTGAAACAAAAAAGGTTTATAAAAGAAAAAGACTGTCTAAGGTAATTATGTTAAAATACATTGATATTTTGGAGTGTAAAATCTGTCCTTGTTGATGGCTTTTTTTGTTGGTTCATAGACTGTTTGGGTTTACTTATTTCTTGGGTGTGTGAGGATTTTATGAGACCTTATGTAACGGTATTTTACATAAATACATAAATCACGATTATAATTTTAAAAGGAGTTGAGCAGAGCTTTAGGCAACATTTAGCTACACACAAAGGCACAACTGGCAGCATGGGCCATTCAGTACAGACATAGTGACCGGCAGTCGCGTGTTTTTGAAACGCGCGACTGAACTTGAGTTGTGTACAAAAATAAAGAATAGATTGTTTCCTCATCATTACGTAATGCCTCGAAATAGGGCTTATATCTGTTTGATAATTATCTGATAATTGTCAAAGGGCATATTTATCTTGATAATTTCAAACACTGCTCAGCAGTGGATATCAGACACTCATATTTTGTCACTTGTAGTCACTTGTATTTTGACTCGACCATTCGTGTCTTGCAGGAGGAAACACAAAAGTACATGTCATTAGCTATTATCATTGACAAGACTGGCCCAGTCCGTTGTAAACTTTGCAACACAGAGTTGAAGGAACGGAGATTCTTCGTCAACCATGCTAAGACTCACTTTGACGCTGAACATGCTTGCGAGGTGAGATTTTACTTATATGTAGGTACATACATGCATACATACGTACCTTTAAGGTGCTCTTGCTATAGCGCGCTCGCTCATACCAACTAAAGGTGTGAGCGAGCGCGCTATAGCAAGAGTTATGGACTGGCAAACCCCCCTCAGTCCGCTTCAGCGATTTATTGCGTTCGGATGTTTTTTATAAATTTCTAAAATAATTAATATCTTGCAATAATTTTTGCGTTTACAAACTCGTAAGCACCAAGCACTGACAAATTTCGACAGCGAAAGCTTTGCCTCGGTGGCGTAGTGGTTAACGCAGCCGCTCGGATTGCGGAAGATGCTGGGTTTCTCGCCTGGGGCAGGTCGATTTCTTTCAGTGCATTTTTTCTAATCTCAGAAACGGTTCGCTTTCGGATAGTACATCCCATAGTGAAATCGACTAGTATTGTCCTCTTCTACCTCCCCTTAAAGCCGCCACTAATTACCAATCAACCTGTACACGTGCCGCTACTTGTACGTGATTAAGTTGATAAGTTTGCTGTGAGCTTTCATAATCATATCAGCCGAGAGACGTCCACTGTTGGACATAAGCACCCAAGGATCTCCAACCAGAACGGTCCTGCGCTGCCCGCATCCAGCGGCTTCCCGCGACCTTTACCAGATCGTCAGTCCACCTTGTGGGGGGTCTACCAACGCTGCGTCTCCCGGTACGCGGCCGCCATTCAAGAACCTTTCCGTCCCAACGGCCGTCAGTTCTCGCAATGCGCCCTGCCCACTGCCACTTAAGGTTCGCAATTCTTTGGGCTATGTCGGTGACCTTGGTTCTCCTGCGGATCTCATCATTTCTGATATGATCACGCAGATAAACTCCGGAGCTTTACTTGTTTTTAAAGAATTCTCACACTTTTCATTCCAGTTCTGTGGCAAAAAGTTCGTGAGTCGCAACAGTATGAGGTACCATCAGCAACGCATGCATGGCGCTGCCAAGAAACACTGCTGCCCCCTGTGTCCCTACAGTGCGGTTGAGAACTCACAATTGCTGGTAAGGAATCCCTACTAATATTATAAATGCGAAAGTAACTTTTGTCTGTTAAGCTTTCACGTCTAAACCACTGAACCGATTTTGATTAAATTTGGTACAAATACAGACTAGAGCTCGGAAAAGGACATAGGCTACTTTTTTTTTTGGCAAAAAAGGGTTGAAGGAGTTGAAATAAGCGATGAAAGTTTGTATGGGAATCCTTAGTATCGAAGATAAAACCACGAAAATTCGCGGCGAATTCGCTTTTCGGATCAAGGTCATAAAGGGAAAAAAATCAGCTGATCAAACGAACATGAAATCCTATGTAATAGGTTGGGGAAAAAGTTTCTTCGCATTTTTTAAGAAAATTCAAAACATTTTTTAATATAGTTTATTTACATTTAACTAAAGTATGTAGGTACCATTTTGTTCGATAACTTTTTGCCATCTTGTAGGTAGGAACATGATCCCATTGCTATAGCAATTTTGGGACTTCTGGTCAAAATACCGCGACAAGTGGTTTTGGCAGTCCTCTCGTGATGTTAACCTGACACTGCCTAAAGAATTCTGAAGAGACCGAAACAGGTGGAAATCTGAAGGTGCAAGGTCAGGACTATACGGCGGATGCATTAACACCTCCCAGCCAAACTCTCTTAATTTTTGCTGAGTGGCTAAAGATGTGTGAGGTCTAGCGTTATCATGATGAAAAACCACACCCCTTCTGTTGATTAATTCCGGCCGCTTCCTCTCAACTTCTTGCTTTAATCTCATCAGTTGTTCGCAGTAGAGTTCAGAATCGATGGTCCTGCCTGGTGGTAACAGCTCATAATGAATAATGCCCTTCCAATCCCACCACACACACAGCATCACCTTGTTGCGAGTTAACCCGGGTTTCGCCACAGTCTGTGAAGCCTGACCGGCCTTTGACCACGACCTTTTTCGCACGTTCTTGTCGCACGTGATCCACTTTTCATCACCAGTTATCAGCTTCTTCAAAAATGGTTCGGTTTCATTACGTCGTAATAAAGAATCACAAATGAGTACACGGTTCATTAGGTTTCTTTCAGTGAGCTCGTGAGGTACCCAAATGTCGAGCTTTTTTGTGTACCCAGTTTTTTTCAAATGCGCCAAAACTGTTTTGTGGTCAATTCCCAGTTCTTCAGCTACGTCGTAACTACTGACATGCCGATCTTGCTCCACTTTTTCAAAAATGGCATCCATTTTATCTGTAATAGGGCGACCAGAGCGACGTGCATCTTTGACATCAAAATTTCCGGATTGAAAACGCTTAAACCAAATTTGTGCTACTCTCACAGACACTGCACTAGGTCCATAAACATCGCAAATTTTTTTCGCGGCTTGCGTTGCATTTTTACCTTTTTTGTAGTAAAATTTTAAAATGTATCGAATTTCTTCATTAGATTCACTCATCTTGGCGGTACGAAAAACAAATGAAAATCACACATTTTCCTAATTTGAATTTGGAATTATGTTCTTTAAAATTTAAACTTTCAATGATACCAAAACCAGCCAGATACAAATAGTATAGCCAAAGAGATTTTATTACAAGTTTATACATACTATAATGCGAAAAGACTTTTTCCCCAACCTAATATACTAGTCGCCTGAAGTTTTCTTACGAGCAAAGTGTTTTTTACTTTCTCGTATACGTAGTATAGAGGAAGTCTTGTAATCGTCAAAAAATTCGAGTTTGGACCTCCCCAAGTCCAAGATATTTTTTTTTGGAATTATGTCTGTGTGTGTGTCTTTGCGTTAGCACGATAAGTTGAGCATGCTTTAACTTATTGGGGGCCATCCATAAATTACGTCACACGAATTTTAGGACTTTTTAACCCCTCCCCTCGTCCTTGTCACAGGTTGTCACATTTTTAGAACCCCTGCCCCCTGATGTGACGTCACACATTTTTTAATTTTATGCATGTATTTAGAAATAATCAAAAGAAGACAGTTATTTTAATTTTTTCTTTTTTTTTCTTAAACCTACTCAAACCCTTACCAGAACTCTCGTGAATTTTGTGTCTAACTTGCATTACAACGCCGCTCTAGAAGTTGATTGTTATTGCAAGAGAGATAATCTCATAGCGAGAGTGCTAAAGTATTAAAAGTATAGATCGAGTTCGAAAATTTTTAGATTTTTTTATTCACATATTAATTTCACGTTTTAGTACTATAAATTTTACCATGTAACGTCACAAAGCTTTTTGACCCCCCCCTGCCCCGTGTCACACAATGTCACATTCTGGTGATACCCTCCCCCCCCTTTAACGTGTGACGTAATTTATGGATGACCCCTTGCAACCAAATTTAACATGCGTGTACGACATCAAAATATAAGGCTTCTATCAACTTTTGAGCCGTCGATCACGAAAGTTAAGCAACCAAGCGCCCGGTCGGTACTCGGATGGGTGACCAAAATTTATTTATTTATTTATTTATTTATTTGGGAAACAAACAGTATCACATGATAATAT
This sequence comes from Elophila nymphaeata, assembly GCA_955850985.1. Taxonomy (NCBI): domain Eukaryota; kingdom Metazoa; phylum Arthropoda; class Insecta; order Lepidoptera; family Crambidae; genus Elophila; species Elophila nymphaeata. The sequence continues at coordinate 6,726,308 of OY039093.1, forward strand.
AAAATAACACAATAAAAAAGTACACATACCAAAAAAGTTTCCACTGAATGATTAATCTTATTGCTATGCGTAGATTAAGCTAATAAATTATAAAAGAATTACTTATTAATATCACTATTTAACAAATCGATTAAATTTCTTCTAAATACCCTAGTAGAAATGTTAAAAACATCTATAGAAGAAAATAGTTTATTATATTTACTACAAGATCTAAACAAAACAGTGTTGCTTGCATATTTAGTTTTAGTAACTGGCATATTATACAAATGATTATTTCGTGAACTCAATCGGGGACATTTAAAGATAATACTTTTGAGGAGATACGGGGAATCTAATTGACAATTAACAACTTTGTAAAGAAACAATTGGTCCTTAATTAATCGGCGATTTTCCAGTGACGGCAATTTAAAACAACAACCTCTGTCTAAATGTGTGTGAAATCTATATGACAGATGCTTTATAAATTTGTTTTGTATATTTTCAATTTGATTAATATATATTCTATATTGCGGGTTCCAAACACTCCCGATTTTTATCTCATATCTCAGAAAAAAAATACTGCTCATATTACTTTAATATTCTATTGGCACGAGTAAATACTAGGCGGGGCTTAGAGCGTTTAAGCCGTTCAAAGGATTTTGTTTGCTAAATGGAACACCGACAACTTTATCGACTGTACTTACGTCTTAAAAATCCCATTTCCCCACCAGAATCACCAGAGATCTGTCCACACTGGATCTCGTCCGTACTCCTGCCACATCTGCGGCGATAGTTTCAGGTTGCGAGCAGCGGTTGCGCAACATATGAGGAGACACTTCGGAACATATAGTGTGCAGGTATTAATAATTACCTATACAACAGCTACACACTATATCTCTGCAAAATGGGTCCATATTGGCTCACATGATATTCTTAATCCTATTCTTTGTCTGACTACCTATTTGTGTTCATAATAATTTTATTTTTCATACTTTTTTTATTCATACATTTTTATTACTACCAACGGAGCTCATAACAGTTAGTGATCATAATTTTTTTTATTAATACTGTTACTACCAAGAATGGTTCTTCGTTTCAAATACATATATTTTTTTTCAGATCTTTCTTCCTTCAATGATCATCTTGCTTTCAATTAATAATGTTGAACATGGAACATACTTCAACTCATAATGTCGTTGTTCAGAATAACTTACTTTATAACAGACAATCATCACAATTTTTCGCTTGTTCCCAACGAGTCACACTGTAACCTGTAACACTGTGACTCGTTGGGAAAACTTTGTCAAATGATTCCCAACTAGTCACACTGTAACACGTTGGGAGATCTTTCTTGAATAATTCCCAACCAGTCACAGTACACTGTGACACGTTGGGAGAGACTATTTATATAGACAATTCATATAAGAGGTTACTTATTATTATAAAAGATTATTTATCTTTTATAATAATAAGTAACCCAATTATGTATTGTGATTATAAATTAATAGTATGCTAAACATCTCCTGCATAGTCATGGTATCCTGGTACTTCAGGTTGGAAACATACAGACTGAAAAGTTCACAATCCCACATTGATGGGGAAAGTCGATGGGGATTAGTGGCCTGGAAACAGTACATCTGTTTATCTTAAATAAAAATCATTTGTTAAGTGAGTATTCGTATTTCGTAAATTTCGAAAAGGTCTCCCAACGTGTCACAGTGTGACTGGTTGGAAATTATTTTAAGAAAGGTCTCCCAACGTGTTACAGTGTGACTGGTTGGGAATTATTTTACAAAGTTGTCCCAACGAGTCACAGTGTTACAGGTTACAGTGTGACTCGTTGGGAACAAGCGATCTCAACGATTTTCTATAATGGACGCGCTGCTGTCGAGAGCTCGGCCGCTATCTGGTTTAACCTGTTCTTTATGGACTGATTTTCTCCTTCAGTGCGAGAGATGTCCAGCTCTGTTCAGAAGCGGGTCGGAGCTGGCGGCCCACAGGAATAAAGTGCATCTCATGTCTTACACGTACAATTGCTATCTGTGCCCCGGCAAGTGAGTATTCAACCAACCTCTAAGATTATTATGGAATAATGTTCAAACGCGTAAATATTTTTATATACACTGAAAGTTTGTCCTGCCCCAGGTGGGAATCGAACCCAGCATCCTCCGCAATCCGGGCGGCTGCGTTAACCACTACGCCACCGAGACACTGCTTTCGCTGTCGAAATTTGTCAGTGCTTGGTGCTTATGTTTTTATGGTAAACATTGTTTACTTTGTTTAGTTTGTAATTTGTATATTTTTTACTTTCTCGTATACGTAGTATAGAGGAAGTCTTGTAATCGTAAAAAAATTCGACCTCGAGATTTTGACGGATTTACGTTTTGGACCTCCCCGAGTCCAAAAATTTTTTTTTTGGAATTATGTCTTTGTGTGTGTCTGTGCGTTAGCACGATAAGGTTTATTTCAACTTTTGAGTCGTCGATCACGAAAGTCGGTCGGTACTCGGATGGGTGACCAAAATTTAACATGCATGTATGACATCAAAATACTGGGTGTAAAAGACATGAGCAGTCAAACGAAAACCACGTATTCTATACATCAAAATAAGACATATTTCAAAAAAAATATTGCTGGGAAATGATTTTTATTTTTTGGTGTTACAAAAAATTGCAATTTGTACCGCGCAATGTAAAGGGCTCAACTCGCACGCAACTCGCAAAACCGCGATAAATTTGCAGACGGCGGCCCCGTTCGTTAGTGTCCGTGCGCATCGAGTGAGCTACATTGAACGCTAACGTTTTGAAGCCGTTTTTTGTTATGAAATACTAAAAAAAATGATAATGTTTCTTTGGACAATAATTAAGAAATAACGTATAGAATACGTTTTCATAAAAAAATGAAAAAAAAAATTATGACTTTGACCTTCAATAAAATCGTAACTATCAATTTCCCAGGTATAGTCTAAAGGAAGAAAAATGTTATGACGGTGAGCAGAATACATGGTTTTCGTTTGACTGCTCATGTCTTTTACACCCTGTATAAGGTTTCTATCAACTTTTGAGTCGTTTCCGGTATACGAGAAAGTCAAGGGAGACCACTCCCGAATTTTTTTTTTCTTCACTTTCCCCACCGCCTATACAGGATGTAAAAGACATGAACAGTCAAACGAGAACCATGTATTCCGCTCACCAACATATAATTTTTTTTTCCTTTAACTATAGGGAAAATGATAGTAGATAAGATTTTATTCATTTTTTTATTAAAACTTATTCTAAGCATTATTTCTTAATTATTGTCCAAAGAAACATTATCCATTTGTTTTAGTTTTCATAATAAAGAAATGACTTCAAAACGTTAGCGTTCAATGTAGCTCACTCGATGCGCACAACACAAACGAACGGGGCCGCCGTCTGGCAAAATTATCGCATTTTTAACATCAAAAAATTAAAATCATTTCCCGGCAATTATTTTTTGAAATGTTTCACATTTTGTTGTATAGAATACATGGTTCTCGTTTGACTGTTCATGTCTTTTATACCCTATATATCATTATTTCTGTACCCAGCTTTCCGGTAGACTGGCAGAGAACGCCTTTAGGCATTAAGTCCGCCAAAATAATATACAAATCTATATTATTTTGTGTACAATGAAGCTTAGATAAATAACGAGATACTTGACATGCAACACCCATATTGTTCAGGTACAAAGCGGCGAATACGGTTCGAAAACACCTGGTTCGAGTCCACGGCGTGCCTCGGGAACAGCATATGCCAATCAAATGTACGAAGAAGAGAAAAGAGTGAGTAGACACGTCTCTTAATGTCTCCTCTTCCCCTTCTCCTCTTAATGAGGTTGGAAACGGAGTTTTTGTTTATTACTTTCTCGTATACGTAGTATAGAGGAAGTCTTGTAATCGTCAAAAAATTCGACCTCGAGATTTTGACGGATTTACACGTTTTGGACTTAATTATGTCTGTGTGTGTGTGTCTGTATTTGTGTAACTTATTGCAACCAAACTTAACATGCATGTATGACATCAAAATATAGTTTCTATCAACTTTTGAGACGTCGATCACAAAAGTTAAGGAACCAAGTGCGAGGTCGGTACTCGGATGGGTGACCAAAATTTAACATGCATGTATGACATCAAAATATAAGGTTTCTATCAAGTTTTGAGTCGTTTCCGGTAAACTTAGCCAAGGGGAGACCACTCCCGATTTTTTTTCCAAATATAGACATTTCAACTTAAAATGTTACATTTAATTTTTTTTTGTAGCACTTCCTTAGACCATTTAACACGGGACGTGGCATAGCGCAGATTTAGTACTGAAAACATTCTGTCGTTTTTCGCGGGGGGTGAGGCAAACACGCATAGCACACATTTACTCACTCGTGCATACTGTTGCAAAAATTGTAATCGCTATTATGAGCGCACACCGTACCACCATATCGCCTAACGTTGTTATATCGTTGTTTCTATCGCAAAATTTGTAGATGAAAAATTGTATTTTTATGTGAAACAGTAGTTTATTTGAATAGAAAATTACTTCCGTGTGATAAGCGACTCCGTTTTAGGATAACTTTAATGTTTCTGGTCGTCGTTTACAAGAAAACACTCCGCAACCTATAATTTTTACAAGGACCGCTTAGCGACAGATAAGAACTAGTTTTTCGTCACGGCGAACTAGTTTTTATAAACTGACATGAACGTTTGTTCATGTACTTTGGCAGAGGGGGACGTGTTCGCTGGCTTCACAATAATTTTTTAAAGGTCTCTTAACTGGCAAGCGCTTCAAAGCATTTCTTCTAGCACAAAAATGCTAACTCCACGATATGTTACACGAAAGTTGCTTCGGAATAGATTTTGTAAAGTTCAAATCAAATCAAATATCTTTATAATAATAAGGGTTTTATACATAGGCTGTAGTTCCTGTGATACCCCGTAGGGGCACTGCAAAGATTAATTACATAAAGTCTATAATCATATTAAACTTTTGTTATAAACTTTAAAATAACATAAATCAATATTTTAACACTATTTTTAACATATTTACATAATTTCTATTTTTATAAAAAAGGTTGGTTGAAGTTGGTTCCGTTCACACTTATCAGCTCAAGTGTGCTAAGGCCATTATCAGTAATGTGTTAGTTTCATACATTACTAGCGACCCGCCCCGGCTTCGCACGGGTGCAATGCTTATGTAAATATGCATGTATTATACATATAAACCTTCCTTAAGAATCACTCTATCCATTAAATAAAACCGCATCAAAATCCGTTGCGTAGTTTTAAAGATCTAAGCATACATAGGGACAGACAGACGGCGGATAGCGACTTTGTTTTATACTATGTAGTGATATTCTACTAACTTTGGAAAGCGCAATGTTAAGCGGGTACTCGCTTAAAATTATGGTTCGGACGCCCGTAGATGGAATCGATTTGACGGTGCCGTAGATTTAATTCACCTGAGCTAGTTCACCTAGGTGAATTAAGTATACTACTTGGGTGACTAAATTCACCTGTGCTATATTTCAGTATTGTTAATGCACATAGGTGAATTAAGTATACTTTTTAGTTGGCTTAATTAACATGTGTTATATATATTTCAGTATAGTTAATGCACCAAAGTGAGTTAGTTATACTTATTAGTATTACTTACTCAGCCCAATAGAAATAAAGAATCATTATTGTTTCAGAGACGTATGAAGTGCCTAAACCCATACACCGAATTGGTCTTCTATTAAACCTGGACTCGAGATAGCGGAGGAAAGAATTATATCTTACTGAGCAGTATCGAAAAGTGATCATTGAAATATGTGGCTTATGATGTGAGCTAAAACGAGGCCAAATAGTATGCTCGAGCTACATACCCTGCGGTCCAAAATGCGCAAACACTACGAACGTTACCAACAGTGCAAACGCCTTGGACCGAATTGAATACGGTGCTATGTGCACTATTTGCGTGCAATCAATTTGATCCACGCTTTGTGTGTAAATGTCAAACGTCTAAGAAGAGGTTATGTAAAAACCATTTAAACACTAAAATAGCACTCTAAGATTATTAATAGCGTAAAATAAAATTATTGTAGTAAATAAAGTAGCTATAACGAGTCTTTATTAATTCAAAACTCAAATGTTTGCTCTAATAATTCACACACTTAAACGTCAAATTCGAGTTTGACATTTGCGTACACACTGCACTACCTCTTTTTCGTGTGCACCGTTAGCACTGCTTCATGACGTCACATATTTTCGTTGGTGCGAATACGTTCAATTTGATTCACTCCGTGTGCGCGCTATCGGTGCCAATAGCGCACACATGCGCAATTTGGACCGCGGTGATACTGAATATTGAACTTCTTGAAAAAATGAAAAAGCTTTTTATTAAATGGACTTTGCTAAGTACTTTTAAATCGTCAAAACCCTACCACCATTTCGGGACGAAACAATTATTTTACTTAAATAATTATTATTATGCTGAGATGGAGAAGAAATGGCGAAAGAAACTCCACAGCTTACAATCAAAACATCATTACAGGTCAATAGATAATAACAATATAATTAAAATACAGTTTTACATCCGTTAATTTTGAACAGTTATTTCTCTTACGCATTTGGATCATTTGTGTAATAATTTATATTGTAAAAGCTTTTTTATATTATTAAATTAATTACATTAATGAATTAAGTCATTTGATTTTTGATACCCACCCTTTTGATTTAATCTAAGTACTCACCACCATTTAGTGTTAATGACAGATAGATTCCTTCCAATTTAAGGTGCTAAGGACACATTTATATTCCTCTGGTTAACAAATATACAACATGTAAATTAAATAACCAACATCCTGAATATTTGGAGTTTACTCGTTAAGAATCGATTTGCATATATAAGGGGCCCGGTATGAGAAAAATGTGAGGAGTAAATCTATCGATGAATGACCTCGTTACGTTTTTGAAGGTCAAAGTCATAATTGGTGCGCATCCTATGTCGCGCAACTTTCTAATTGTCAAAACACGGATGACAGCAGGTGCGCCATCTCACCTGTCTCGGAGTAAACTCCAGTCGTGGGTCGGAGCTGACACACACAATTATTTTTTATTTTATTTTTTAAATCATCTCTGAAGCCGGTCCCAACCCACCTGTATTCAGGATGTTGGTTATTTAATTTACATGTTGTATAAGAATACAATATTTGGTGTGGTATACCAAAAATAGTCTTACAATCCTGGGTCATTCAAAAGAGTCGTGAAGAAGCACCTTGCAGGCCAGCAAGGCGAGGGTGGCTAGCGCGACAGTTTATCTCTCGCGCCAGCTATCTTCGCATGTGGACTCCACCTCTGATTACCATCAGGTGGCATGGAGTCTTTTGCTTGACCTTTTTATAAAAAAACTGCTCCCGAAATTCCGCGGATTTCAAAGTGAAAGTGAAAATTTCTTTATTCATTTAGGTACATTTTGTACACTTATGAAAGTCGATTTTGATGCCATCGTTTCAAGAGTCTACCAGGAGGCCTTGTTCTGAGAAGAACCGGCAAGAAACTCAACAAGTTTTATCCTCCCTTTACAGTTTTTATAGTTTTGATTTGGAAAGAGTCATAATTCACATGTTGAAGTCATAATAATATAATGAATAAAATAAAGAGATATAGCACCTATTGCTACTTCGCGTCCTTCGCGCCAGCGACGGTTGCCCGCTCGGCTTGAGTCGTAAACGTTCGGCCGGCACCCGAGCGAGGCCGGGCGTGCGCCGTCCGACCGCCAGTAGACAGAGAGTCGCGAAGCGCGCAAGTTACGAAGGCAAGACGTACGCGCTCTGCCTCGCGCAATATCTCGTGATCTATTTTCTGTACCTACTCGTAATTGTTGTATTACTTTAACTATTAAACACACAGTTTATATCTGAAAACGGCCTTTTCCTTAAATACGAACCCGTACCATAGAGAATAATTAAACTTATAATGAAAAAAACTGTGATTTAAGACGTCTTCCCTAACGATATTGGCGTAAAATTTTACACGCCGCGTAATGGCAATGAACGTGTGAAACCAAATAGAGAATTTTCCAAAAATTTTAAATTTCAAGAGATTATTGCCTGTTATTGTGATATTAAAAGAGATTTAACTTTATAATTACTGACGTCTATAGTTTGGCAATGAATCGACTAGGGCGAGGCCAAAAAAAATTGCACCAATTGTGAGTTGCTGTCTTTTCTACGTGACTGACAGGCCTCCTTAGACCCCCTGCGTGTACGTGAAATGGTCTCGTCTATCTATCTCGCTCTAATATACGCGTTAGTATGCTCTTTCTCTTTTACATTGGCAATCTACAGTTTTATATATCTATGTCTACAACAAAGTACGGCAGAAGATCAGACTACCCAAAAGTGTCAAATTTCTCTAATGCTTCGGCCGCACCTGCGCCTATCGTCCCGAAGTAATGCGTGGCGATACTTCGTACGATACACGCAAGTGCGGCCCTAGCAAAGTTGTCGCGCTAAGCATGTGGCATTTCTTTATTTGCACGAACTATCGTGCAATAATCCAAGATGGCCGAAATCATTTCCAGACGTGTAAATTGCGTAGTATTTTTATCCTCTTTGCGTTTAACTATGGATAATCACTTTCTTTACTTCTAAATTGTGTGCTAATAATTACGTAATGCATTTATTATTAAAAATAACTCAGCCGTATCGTATACTTAGTCACCCGTACGCGTCTGAACTAATGGAGAACAACTTCCGAAATGAACAACGCATGTCTGACCACGCAGCGCGATAGGTTAGCGCGCTAAAACCCTGACGTACCGCCTCCCGGCCGATAACGCACACTCAACCCGAATATTCGCGACGATAGCCGATAACGGCCGGTCACATCTGCGCGTATCGTGTCCTAGCACGAAGCTTCGTGACGATAGGCGCAGGTGCAGCCCCAGCATAAATGATTTTTAACTTTAAATGCGTGAAAATAAAACGCAAAATCGATTGGGAAAATTAAATTTGACAGATTGTGGTAACCTGATGTACTGACTGTAGCAATATTTTCGTCAACTTAAATAAAACCACATGATATAATTAATATAATATTTAATCCACTCTTATATTACAGTTAGCGCAGCCCTAGGGCTCCTCCGAAGCCCCTAAAACAGCCCCACTATACGCTAGATCCCAATATTGTTCTACGCCGTGTTTCTGAAATAGTTCTCTCGCTTGCTTCTCCGTAGGCATTACCTGTAGAAATTAATTGAAGTTAGTTCTGGACAATGTTCTCTATCTGAAAAACCACACATGATAATGGTTCAAAATCTGAGCCCAAAAATTTACAGTAAGTAGGTATGTCCTATGACAGACTTTTATAAATTTGACCATAACTAAAAATGTTTATGACAACTACCGGTAGGTTGAAAGGTCATTGTACGAAATTAAGGGCGTTTGTGCACTTCCAGGAATTCCGATTTTTAACGGTCATAAATGTATACAGGATGTAAAAGACATGAAAAGTCAAACGAGAACCATGTATTCTGCTCACCATCATAACATTTTTTTCCCTTTAGACTATACCTGGGAAATTGATTGTTACGATTTTATTGAAGGTCAAAGTCATAATTGTGTTTTTTCATTTTTTTATGAAAACGTATTCTATCCGTTGTTTCTTAATTATTGTCCAAAGAAACATTATCATTTTTTTTAGTATTTCATAACAAAAAATGGCTTCAAAACGTTAGCGTTCAATGTAGCTCACTCGATGGGCACGGACACTAACGAACGGGGCCGCCGTCTGTCAAAATTATCGCGGTTTTGCGAATTGCGTGCGAGTTGAGCCCTTTACATTGCGCGGTACAATTTGCAATATTTTTTTTTTAAATATGTCTTATTTTGATGTATAGAATACATGGTTTTCGTTTGACTGTTCATGTCTTTTACACCCAGTATACTAGCTTGTGCACTATACGTAATTTTACCTTTTACTTTTCCCCATTCCGGACTGTTTTTTTTCCGAGGAATCCAAAACGTATTAAGAAGTTAGTAGTTGAAGAAAATTATTTCATCCTGCCTCAATTCATTGTGGTTTGTGTAATAAAATAAAATAAATATCCAGGGCTTAGAGGTAAAACTCACTTAGTGACATTTTGACCAATTTTCACTTTTTTTGATAATTCGTTAAGTACATTTTTTTATTTTACATAGAAACTACAAAGGAAAAACAACTATTGGAAATGCAGAATTAGAGAATATTGATTTCTTTAACTGTGTCTAAAAAATCACGCTATTGTGGTTAACCCTAATTATTTGCTAATTAGCTGAATGTCACTTAGTGAGTTTTACCTTTAAACCGACGATATTTAACATAATGATTAAAAATACAAAACATTATTATTATTATTGTTATAATTGCAAATAACTATATATTACAGCAGTAGCACTGTCAAGTACTACAGCAGATACACGTAAAACAAAAATAAAACGAAGTTTATGGGATCAATAAATTTTCAAACAGAGAAAAACAAAGGCTTAAATGTTTGAAAATGACATAATTTTTTTTTTTTTTTTTTTTAATTTATTAGGACAACCAACAAGATAAACACTGATAAAAGTCAAAATTTTAGGAACAAACAAACTTAAAACTAAGTGCCATCTTAATTAAAGGTTGCCACGGCATGCAATGTGGACTAGAATTTATATAAAAAGGTAGGTATAACTTATTCAACTAAAAGAGAATTATAATTATGATTAAAATTGTATAATGTTCAGTCATTAATTTGGTGTAGTGTCAAAAGACTCTAGTATTTTAATAAAAGTAGCATTTTTTTAATATTTTAATAAAAGTAGCATTTTTTTAACTAGTTTATATTAATGTTTAAAAGTTTTTCATACGAGTTATTTCGTCCAGCCTTCGTCAGATGACATTTTGCGTTCGACATTTTTTTTCATGCTACACAAACCGTAAAAAGCCGGACTACCGGATGGTAAAATTCCTGATAGTGCACAAACGCCCTATCTCTGCTCCGCTTAATACTTTCTCGTATACGTAGTACAGAGGAAGTTTTGTAATCGTAAAAAAAATCTACCTCGAGATTTTGACGGACTTACGTTTTGGACCTCCCTGAGTCCAAAAATATTTTTTTTGGAATTATGTGCGTCTGTGCGTTATCACGATAACTCGAGCATGCTTTAACTTATTGCAATCAAATTTAACATGCATGTATGACATCAAACTATAAGGTTTCTATTAACTTTTGAGTCGTCGATCACGAAAGTTAAGCGACCAAGTGCGTGGTCGGTACTCGGATGGGTGACCAAAATTCAACATGCATGTATGACTAACTCAACATCAACTTTTGAGTCGTTTCCGGTATACGACAAAGTCAAGGGGAGACCACTCCCGATTTTTTTATTTTCGCGACCGTTAGTAAGAACGCAAGACCGTAATATCTCACCTTGAACTTGATATCTCCAAAGGCCCTTTGCTTCGTGACCCCCTCCCAGACGAGTCGACACGTGTTGGGAGTGTCGTTACCTTCGGCATCCTTCACTGTGTCCTCTTCCCATTTAATGCGGCTAAGCATTAATCTGAAATAAAATGGATTTAATAAGATACTTTTCAACACCATTGCTCGTAATTGGTATGTAAATACACCAATTTTAGTTTCACAATGTATCATATTACCAACTTATAATATCTTTCGAATTTCAAATTCGATTACCGCACAGTTTGGTAATCAAAAGTTAATAGTTTCGTAAAGAAAAGTCACGCTTTTTATTTATAAGAAAAAAAAATAGGAACCAAAGAGAATTTATATGCAAAATGCTGAAACATTTTTGTAAATTTAATAAGTTTGGCGTTTAGAAACACTCTGTTTAAAGATATACAATTATAAAAACCTTATTTAAAATTACAACAAGTCATACATAAATATTAAAAGAATATATTTATTTTGTAAAAATTATATAATTTGCTGTTTTGGCTGTATAAGCGTCGGTACCTTAGTCTTTCGCGCACAAAGCCGTCAATGAAAAAGTAAAAGCGCGCCATTTTTCAATTTTCAGTACTATTTTGCAAGTAGATATTTTGCATTATGTATTAATTACGCGCAATGGTGTTGAAAAACGTCGTATAACACTCGTGAGCAGTTAAAAATTACATTCTCGTCTGAATATTAAGCACTCGCTGCGCTCGTGCTCAATGTCAGCCTCGAACGTAATTTTCAACATTACTCACTTGTATTATAATGTACTATTTCAACACACTTGCTTAGAATAGTACATTATTGCAAAGGCCGCGAAATAGGCAATTGCAGGTCGAGTATGAGTTTGAAGGCCGAGCCGTAGGCGAAGACTTCACTAATACGAGACAGGCAATTGACATTTCAGCCGAGGCATATATAGTGCTTTTCTCAAAAGAATGCAGGGAAATAAAATAAAACGTACTTTACCTTTGTCGCTAAATATATATCATCTGGGGCTTTAATTAAAAATTGCCTTTGAATCCGGTCGATTGTCGTTTAAATCTGGTGGAGTACAATTATTAAATTTATAAATTATATTAGTATAACAAATCAAGACGAATTTTCAGCTTTGCCGCGAATTTTCTTTTATCACCAAGTCAAATGCATGAACGCAATTTGTACTAAGCAAAGAGACTTTAGTATGTCAAGATTGATAAAAGAGTTCCAATCAAAGAGTTTTAATAACTCCAGCACGCCGTTTCATACAACATTGATGGAGCGTTGTAATGTTCCAAATTCAAAAAACGCTCCAGCCTCCAGCCACCATGGATTTAATAAGATGCTTGTCAACACACTTGCTTATAAAACTACTTTTTCTCAAACATGCATGGAAATATTATCATTATTTCAAAAAAAGAACACGCGAAGTATCGAATTTACGGACAAAGAAAACCAAATCCATTGCTGGAGCGTTTTTTGAATTTGGAACATTACAATGCTCCAGCAATGTTGTATGAAACGGCGTGCTGGAGTTATTAAATACTCTTTGATTGGACCTCTTTTGTCAATCTTGTCATACTGAAGGCTTTTTGCTTAGTACAAATTGCGTTCACGTGGCTGTACAGACATACATACGTTTGTCTTGGTGATAAATAGAAAATTGGCGGCAAAGATAAAAATTCATCTTGATTTTTTATTTACATACATAATATATTTATAAATTTATAATTAAAATGAATTCCGACGGTACAGAGAGCGAAATGGAGATTGATTGTACTTCACCAGATTTAAACGACAATCGACCGGATTCAAAGGCAAAAACATAAAGCAATTTTTAATTAAAGCCCCAGATGATATATATTTAGCGACAAAGGTAAAGTATGTATTATTTCCTCGCATTCTTTTGAGAAAAGCACTATATATGCCTCGGCCGAAATTTCATTTGCCTGTCTCGTATTAGTGAATGGCAATTCCAGGTCGAGGGAAATAGGCAATTCCACTCGACCTGGAATTGCCTATTTCGCGGCCTTTGCAATAATGTACTATTTCAACCCACTTGCTTATAGAACCACTTTTACTACACCGTTCTCAGTATCATAATGGGGTCCATTACGCACTAGTGCGATAATGAATATTTTTTAATTCAACCCCTAAGGGGGTAAAATAGGGGACGAAAGTTCGTATGTGTAATAAAGATTAGATAGACTGTTTTATTCGAAACTTCACTTTCAGGTTTTTGCAAAACTCAACCCCTTAAAAGGGAAAATGTATGAACATATTTTCGCCATTATCAAAGATAAAACCATGAAACTTTGAATTTTATGCTAAGAAATAAACAAACATGTGTATGATTAGTAAAAAATTAAGTACCTAGTATAAAAAAAAAAATTGCTGCCCAAAGTAAATATTCAACGCAGACGAAGTTGCGTGCAAAAGGTAGTTATTGAATACATTTCCCCACATACCTTTTGTACTTGGCCTGTTGTTTGGGCCCCCCTTCCACCACCACGACACAACAGCCGCGATGGAGGAGCACGCACCCCGTCATATGCAGCTGTTGCGCGTTCACTTCAACTTTGAACTTGGCTGAGGCGCACTCGAATAGATCTTGTACCCTGAAAAGGTATACATTATTTTTTTATGAAAAGGTCAAGCAAATGACTCCTTTCCACCCGATGGTAAGCAGATGGAGTACACATGCGAAGATAGCTGGTGCCAGATATACACACATGATTTTTGGTACACACTTCGTTTTTTGTTTTTAAATATCTCTTAATTTAGCAAGGAATAAATTCTGAAAAATATATACTGGGTGCAAAAGACATGATCAGTCAAACTAGAACCATGTATTCTATACATCAAAATAAGACATATTTCAACAAAATTATTGCTGGGAAATGATTTTTATTTTTTGGTGTTAAAAAAAATTGCAAATTGGACCGCGCAATGTAAAGGGATCAACTCGCACGCAACTCGCAAAACCGCGATAATTTTGCCAGACGGCGGCCCCGTTCGTTAGTGTCCGTGCGCATCGAGTGAGCTACATTGAACGCTAACGTTTTGAAGCCATTTTTTGTTATGAAATACTAAAAAAAATGATAATGTTTCTTTGGACAATAATTAAGAAATAATGTTTAGAATACGTTTACATTAAAAAATAATTTTTGACTTTGACCTTCAATAAAATCGTAACTATCAATTTCCCAGGTATAGTCTAAAGTCTAAAGAAAGAAAAATGTTATGATGGTGAGCAGAATACATGGTTTTCATTTGACTGTTCATGTCTTTTACACCCTGTATAGCATTCTAGATGACCAAAAGCTCCAAATGGTTCTGTAATTATCATATATTTTTCTTTATTGTTGTCAATTACACATTTGTTGCTTACTATGAAGTAATATGGGTGGATAACATCTTTTCTTCTTGCAGCAACCGGCCCAAGATTTAATCACTCGTCATACTACTAATCAACCGACAATGAAATGAAAAATGAAAATGAAAAATGTTTATTTTCTTAACAATTAAAACAATAACATTTCTTGTGAAGTCCACACTAGGCAAGCCTGTATCGCAGACATCAAAACGAATTCCAGAATATAAAAGACGGCTTCTTATTAATTTGCAGTATTTATATATATATATATAAAATAAAAAAAAAACATTGTAAAATTATATATTAGGTAACTATAATGTATATTAAATAAATATATTAATAGATAAAATATAAAATGAATAATATATATTGAAACATAAATAATAATATAACAAACATAAATAATGTGTACCTACTTGATATTTAGTGTAGATTGCTGCATTATGTCAGTACACTTACTAGATTTTCAGTATCTGAGTAACTTAGAGAATGCAACCAGACAAAGATAATGTGTTTAGCCTCACTGACAGAGCATCTTTTTATGTCACATGACTTTACGACTTTATTGTATATAAATATACCTATAAATGGATGAAAATGTTGCGCATAACGCGTGTTCACACACACAGGAGGCACTTTAAAGGTTCGTTGGTTTAACATATTCCTGTATTCCCTAGAGTTCAGTACTCTCCTGTGAGTTAAAAGTGCTGACTTGGAGATAAATAATTGACGCACAGTCAGAACTGTCGTGTCCTTATATACAGCAGAGGTGGGATATCTAAAAGGCTTTTTCAGCATAGTTTTTAAGACTGATCTCTGAGCTCTTTCAACTTCTATCATATCTGTTTTATGTGAACCACCCCACGCTGAAATACAGTATGTCAAGAGTGACTGGCACAATGCAAAATATATAGTTTTAAGAGTATTAAAACAAGCGACCTCCCTAACTTGTCTCATAATATTAATAATTTTACGTACCCTGCCGGACAAATTGCCAATATGTTCTTTAAAATTTAAATTTTGATCGAGCTGGACACCAAGGTATTTAATTTTGTTTTCTCTTTGGATATATTTGTCATTAAGTTGAACAGAGTGTATTTCGATGGAAGGAAGAGTCTGTGGCGGTGCAGAGTGGAGGGTCTTATGAAAACAAATGAATTTAGTTTTCTGTGTATTGAGAGTCAGCAGATTTTTCTGAAGCCACTCAAATAACCTGTTCATACCCACTTCAGCCGTTGAAAGAGTTTCCTCCCAGTTGGAACCATGAAACAAAATTGCTGTGTCGTCGGCATAACATATTAATTCAGCCTTATCCAACAACAAACTGTGGATGGTGTCCATATAGAGAGTGAAAAGTACTGGTCCTAAAATGCTGCCTTGAGGAACACCAAACGATACTTCTCGCAAACTACTAACTCCGCCACAAACTCTCACACATTGTTTCCGATTTTCTAAGTAACTCTTAAACCAAGACAATGGAGTTCCTCTGAAGCCAATATTCTCAAGCTTTTGTAACATTATTGGAGTGGAAACAGTGTCAAAAGCCCTGGCCAGGTCAAGAAAGACACCCACGCAGCATCTTTTTTGGTCCAAATGTGAGGCAACTATCGACGTAAGGTGTACGACTGCGTCCTCAGTAGATTTGCCTTTCCGGAAACCATATTGTCTAGACGATATGAGGTCGTGTTTATTTATGTATTTTAAAAGCCGGATGTTAACTATTTTTTCTAACAATTTGGAGAAGACATTTAATAAGGAGATCGGTCTATAGCTCTGTGGATGATCGCGTGATCCAGATTTATATATTGGACTAACAGACGCAATTTTCCAACAATCAGGAACCACACCGATTTCTAAGCTCATATTAAATAACAAAGTCAATGGTTCTACTATTGCATTTCTAATTTCCTTTACAAAATCATTATTAAGTCCATCTATACCAGGAGATTTTCTTGGTTTTAACTGTAAAATAAGAGAATTGACTTCGACAAAATCTGTCGGTTGCATGAAAAATGAATGTGGAAATCTACTACTATGTTTTGTCTCAGATGCTAACATGTTTTCGTCTTTATTAAGTTGCGTTAAAATTTTATCTGCCAAATTCTGACCTACGGTTGAGAAATAATCATTACACGCGTCCAATGCGTTACGTACACCGTTCGTACACTTAAATGATAACAACTCTGTTGGTTCCCTATTTGTGGTATTTAAGTTACAGATATTTTTAACAGTATTCCACATATCTTTCGGATTATTTTTATTTTTCTCTAGTTCTCTTTGTTCATGCTGGTGCTTGATTTTACGCAGTAGATCATTACAAAAGTTTCTGTAGCGAGTGTAAGTTATCCATGCTACCGAATCCTTTGAGCTGTCTCTACTCCGCAAGTGTAGACGATCCCTATTACGCATGCAACGAATTAAGCCCGGCGTAATCCATGGCTTAAGGTTACGGCACAATCTATTAACTTTTATTATATTAGTATATTTGGTGGTGATGTCAGTAAATTTTTTTGTAAAGATATTGGCGGCTTCATTTACGTCGCGTGTGTTTAGTTCTTTAGGCCAATCAATTAAAGTCAACTCACTGATTATAGAAGGTATATCTCTTTTTAGTTTAAAAAACGACGTATTATGTGTTGGTTTGTTAGATAGAGATAATCCGGACATGGCAATATCATGATCAGTGATATCCGAAGCACAAATAAGGCCAACTGCCTTACTTTTCGTTTTTAGGAAAATATGGTCAAGACAGGACGTGTTCCTAGTTGGTAAAGTTATACATGGCAAAAGACCATGTTCAGCCATTAAACACAAGTATTCTCCATTAGCATCCGATGACAAAATATTAATGTTTATGTCTCCTACTCGGCTGCGCCAGATGAAAACCTAGCAAGTGCTCAAACCAAAATTTTACAGGAGAGCGCGAAAACGTAAATTCAACTAGCCGTTAAAGAATTTTTACATAAACTATTTAAAAACGCATTAATTATATAAAATAAATATAAGCGATCATTATGTATTAAAAATATTATAATATTTGTGTATATTGCATAATTTATACCCCTTACTAACTCATTAAAACAATCGACAATCGGTTCGCCCTTGTAGAAACCAGTAATTAACCTAGTAAGAGCACTTTCTATGTTTGAATGTGGTTTACTGAATATTATAGATAGTAGATATAATGAAAAACGTAATGAAAAACAACCACTGGTTAGCAATCAACAAAGTGCTCGTAGTACGTTTTACAAGAAATATACTTTCATAAATACATATTCATCTTTTAGTGACTTGAAACTAAGACTATATTACAAATTTAATTATTGTTTCGTGTTTTGATGTCTTATTTAAAAAAAAAACTTGATACGATACGATACTGGATCGATCCAAAGATCCAAAGCATTGCATCTAATCTGTTGGATCGATACAGTGCATTACGATCCAGAATATCGATACAAAGCACCTGGATCGAACATCCCTACGCCAGCGCACTCAAGTGACTGATCGTATCGTGACATGCCTGCCCCCGCCGCGCGCGATTCCCTCCATTTATTATGTTTGTTGACCACTTCATAAACCTAACAAGACGCATCGACCATTAAAAAACCTAGTAAGTCTCAGAGACTTGCTAGGTTTAATAATGGTCAAAGCGACATACTAGGTTTGTAATTGGTTCTGGAATGATACACAGTGCACTTACTAGGTTTTGAACTTTTAAAACTCTGGTTATTTGTAAGATTTTCGCGCGGGTGTTTTTTTTAATTTGTAGGGACTTATTAGTTTATAACGATTCTGCAATAAAAACATTTTTGACAAAAATGTCCCTTGCTAGGTTTTCATCTGGCGCAGCCGTACTACGAATAGGTGCTCCCTTTCAGAGCACTCCTCAAGCCTTTTATTCAAGGAATCCAAAAAACTGCACAAATTCCTACAGGATGGGGAACGATAAATAGCCAAAATACTTATATTATTAGAAATATTAACTTTCAAGCAATTTGCATCACAGAAATCTGGTTCACACACTAACGCATTCCACTTTTCTTGCACATACACTATGACACCACCATTCTGATTAGTAAGTTTTTGAGTATTAAAAGATACAAATTGTGGAATCTGTGGTATTATAGACTCATTATTAATCCAACACTCGGTCATTATTATAATGTCAAACTGAAGATCAATACGGTGAAACGCTATTAAAAATTTGTCGAAATTTTTTTGAATGCTCCTTATATTTATATTCAAGATTTTGAAGTTGTATTCAGGTGTTAATATTTTACTACTGTGCTCTAATTCGTGCAATTTATGACAGTTTATATCGAATTGATCTAAATCGTGTGAAATTGTATCTATATTCATTCTGGATATAGTCTACGTACTATATGCATATAGCAATGAATAATATTATGTAGAAGAATGATAGAGATACTTTTTAAAACTGTCATGGAGAAATTCATATAATTGAAATAGTAAGAGCACCTATCATTTACATTTAATATTATTATGCTCGTTTTTAGCAGTGAGAAATTGTGTACACTAAATATAGAAACCGAAATATACACATATACATACAATACGTGGTTTACAATAATATTTTTATAAATCAAATAAATAATTAATAAATAATATAAAAATAAATAGCACTTTAAACAATATGAATATAACGGTATGTAAATAGTACCAACATTAATACAATACGGAATAATAATGAGATATTTTTTACACAAACTTGACAGTAATTTTGTTATAAACTTCTTATTACTATCTAATATCTGTACTTGACAAGGTATTACGCAATATGTACGTTCGAAAAGTTCGCTTACAATTTTCAATAAAGAAACAATGATAAAGAATGTTTGAAATAACACTGCATTAATTGGTGAGTTGCGATTGCGATTCACATAAGCCGGGAAAGAGGCGAAAAAGGTCGTCATGTGATTGTATAAGCATCGCGCTTCTCCCTTCGCGTTGACGCACATAGATTTTTCCCTGGGCACACCAGCAAAATGCATATCCTGCAGATTTGGCTTTAATACGCGTGTCGCGGAACAATAATCGGTTGGTCTTAGTTAACCGCTCATTGTAGTAGATTTTATGTGGTGAGCCAGGAATATCCAACTCGGTACTAGTGATGTTCCTTCTTGACTTAGAAGCTTTTATCAACTCATCCCTTTTCGCACGCCGGAGTAGTCGAATAACGACAGGTCGTGATTGTCTGTTTTCGCTCTCCTGCAGACTTGAAGGCTTCGAGCGTGGTCCTACTCTAGATACCCAATCGACTTCGCGGTCTTCTAGCTCCACACCTACTTTTCTTGCTGCGAGCAATGCGATATGATGGAGATTCTCGTGAGGTCTTTCTGGGATTCCTATGAGTTCAAGTTCGTTTTGCAATGATAATTGCATTTGCGAGTTCAGTTCAACTTTCAAGGTTGTCACCTCTGCCTTCAGTAGATTAACATTCTCTTCTCTCTTCTCTAAATTCACAATACGAGCGTCATTTACCTTCATTTGACTGCCGAGTTCATCCAACCGTTCGTTACATCGAGATAAAGATATCGTGGCTTCTTCCAATCTTGTTTTTAAGCATACGATTTCCTGAGTTAACTGCCGTACCTCAGACGTAAGTTCTTGAATTTCGTTACGTGGAGTCACAGGTGGCGTAATGGGTTTTTTTCGAAACGTAACATTGTGAGATTCGTTGCCAACGGATCGTACAGGAGTATGGCTATTATCTCCGCCTTTCTTATGTAAAGAAGTGCAATCAGGACATTTCCAGACCTTCTTTTGGTCACTTGATATGCTATTTATATTAATTATGCATTGATTACAAAAATGTTTTCCACAGTCTACAGACGTACACTTTATGCAGTTGGAATCCTTGTGGGTTTTAAGGCAACCAAAACACTTCATATTGTGAATTATATTCAATACACCAAAAGAAATATTGAAACAATCTCAAACAAATATAGTACGTACTTAGTTGCTTCTGAGAGGCAACGCACTTGAGTCCGTTCTGTTAGCAGCTACTCTTTGCCCAGTGACGCTGTCTCGAACAGATGAGCGGTGGTTGATCTCCGCAACGCAAAGTAGTCCGTAAAGCGACCACGGAGCGCAGAGAATAACTTGCGCACGGCGCACGGCGGTTTGCACGGCGAATAATCCGTGATGGCGGTATCCGAATAAAATGATCTTAATGATTTCATTTAATTTAGTGATTCCTTGTTATTTAGTGACACTGTATTTTACGGTTGTTAGCACAGTTTGATTTGAGTATAATATTTTTTTATTTCACTCGAATACACTGAGATAAAAGCACGTATTTAAATTATTTTAGCGGAGCACATACGAAACGAGTTTTAACAGATAGCTGAACCGTCAAAGAATCCCAATGCATCCACAATGCAACAATGGTCATTTTGTTCCGTTTTAGAGGAAAAGACAAACAAAACAAAAGAAAAAAAAGCTCTATACATAACATGAGGAGACCAGAAAGGAAAAAAAAATACTAAGCAAGACTTTTGTTTGGGCATTGGGCTGGGCATGCTGTTGGGCATTGGGCTGGGCATAATGGGGTATTGGGTCGCCCAATGAAAAATTCATCCACGCCTAATTTTATTTCAATAATTCATCCGTGTTAATGTCCAATTACGATAAATCATTGAAATGAAATAAAGGTTATGTGGTGTGTATGACGTTGAGATTGTTAATATATTTTTTTGCTATACATATAACTCTTTGCACATACCTGTACACTGATACATGAACGCCCATAGACGTGTCTTCTCTTATTTTCCTATCCACCTGAAAGTAAAAAAAACAAACATTAATTTCTTTTTTAACCCGTGGCGCGCAAAGTGGTCTAACGCTAGAACAAAAAAAAATCATTCGTACGTTTGAAGTGAATTTTGTCTTTGGCTCGTCTCTTTGGTTAATAATCAGAGTTGTGATCAAAGTTTTATCATTATCTGTTCGAAATTCATTGAAAATAAAAAAAGACCGGGAGTCGTCGTCCAGCCCGAGCTGTAATGGCGGTCATTTCGTTCTTTGGCTATGTCAAAATAAAAAATATTTTTGTTGTTTATACAACGTGTAACAGAAATAGCGCACAACCTGAATACAGGTGGTTTGGGATCGGCTTCTGAGTTGATTTCAATTTTTTTTTTTAGTCTTTTTTTAGAAAAAAAAAAACAAAAAGTACCCAGAAAATATTGTTCAACATTTTCTGGGTACTTTTGATTTTTTTTTTAAACGAAAAAATATTGTACAGTGAACAGCACTTCGGGCTATACAAATCTGTCAAATTTCTCCAAACGATTTTTAACCTAAGGCTATTGAATATAAAGTGCATAATCGATTGGGAAAATTTGACAGTTTGTGGTAACCCAACTGCTGCTGTTGTGCTGTTGTCTGTACAACATTTTCTGGGTACTTTTGATTTTTTTTTGGTTTTTTTCTTAAACGAAATAATCGTTTTAAAAAAAAAATATTATTGAAATCAACTCTGAAGCCGATCCCAAACCACCTGTATTCAGGTTGTGCGCTATTTCTGTTACACGTTGCATATTCAGTTTCACAGTGGAAGATGTTACGAAATCGATTTGTAAATATGTCTACCATAAAGTTACAGTGTGGTTTAGTAATATTTTTTATTAGAAATTAGCTTCCGCCCACAACTTCGTCTGCGTGGACATTTTACCCCCTTAGGGGTGCAATTTCCAAAAATCCTTTCTTAGCGGATGCCTACACTGTATAAGGTATATATGTGCAAAATTTCAGGTCTCTAGGTTCAGCGGTTTGGGCTGTGCGTTGATATCTCAGTCAATTAGTCAGGCCTAAATTAACTATCCGGCCAGATACCGGATAGTAACTCAATATCCGGCCGGATACCGGATATTTTAAAAAAACGATATACGTATATATCCACTTTTGCCATCTCAGCACCTTTATTTCCTACGCAATAAGAGTTAAATGTTGATGGATACTTGTTAGTGCTCGTGACTGTACTACTCTTGTTCGGGCCCTCCCAAGTCTCCTCTGTGCCCTTTCGTCCTATAGACTCACGCGAAAAACAACTCTTCCTTCATGGAATAATTTCATTTTTGCGTTTACAAACGCGTAAATATTAATACTAGAAAAATGCACTGAAAAAAATCGACTTGCCTCAGGCGGGACTCGAACCCGCATCTTCCACAATCCGGGCGGACGCGTTGACCATTACGCCAC
Source organism: Elophila nymphaeata (assembly GCA_955850985.1). NCBI lineage: Eukaryota > Metazoa > Arthropoda > Insecta > Lepidoptera > Crambidae > Elophila > Elophila nymphaeata. The sequence goes on from OY039093.1 coordinate 6,749,333, forward strand.
CGAGACACTGCTTTTCGCTGTCGAAATTTGTCAGTGCTTGGTGCTTATGTTTTTATGGTAAACATTGTTTCATCAAATCTTTGAAATTTGTACTTTTAAGACGCGAACGAAATATTTTTGCAAATATTTGACGCTCAGTTAAGATGAAACTACCTTACATTATGGAATAATTTTATTTTTGCGTTTACAAACGCGTAAATATTAATACTAGAAAAAACAACGTCAACGCATCCGCCCGGATTGTGGAAGATGCGGGTTCGAGTCCCGCCTGAGGCAAGTCGATTTTTTTTTCAGTGCATTTTTCTAACCCTTCCTTCAGTCGGTTAAAAAAACGTGTTCCTTCTTACCTTCTCTCTCTTCTGTTCTTTGGTGAGTGCTCTCGCCTTGTTCGCCTCCAAATGAGTCTTTTGTCGTTTCGCGATTTGCTCGCGCACTTTCGCTTCTATCGCCGTGGGGTCTTGCACCGCCTCGGTGCCGAGAGCGCGCATCAAATTTGATATCCTGTTTTATAAATAAAAGCAATCTTTCTTACAATATTATACAAATTATATGACTTAAAAAAGCGTCGGTGGCGTAGTGCGTAAGAGCGCGTCACCCGCCCGGGAGGCACTGGTTCGATCCCCGCCACGTACCAATGTGTTTTCAAATTTTGAATTCATATGTACGTTTAATCGACGCTTTCACGGTGAAGGAAAACATCGTGAGGAAACCTGCACACACCTATGATGAAATTCTTAGGTTGTGTGTGAAGTCGACCAACCCGCACTTGGCCAGCGTGGTTGACTAAGGCCTAATCGCCCTAATGTGGGGTAGGCTCGAGCCCCTCGGTGGGGAAATTACATGAGCTGTTGATGATGATGATATATGATGTGTCTGTACAGTAGGCAAATTTTAATAGCAATTTACAAAGTGGATCATTGAATACGCCAAAAAGATTCATCGGTACTTTTCGAATCCGCGGTCGAGTAGCCTAGCGACGTATTTCCCATGACAAAGACTATAGACTAGAAGACGTAGAATACAGATACGGTAGAATACACACAGACACACAGACAGGTCAAACTTAGAAGACCCCTTTTTTGCGTCGGGAGTTAAAAAATAAGCAAACAAGTTGTTAGATGTTAGACGAGCCTTCGGACATTTTTTCAAATTTGTTTGTGTCTTTTGCAGCAAAATAGAAGTATCTTCTAACACGGAAAGTAATTTTTGTTGTTCCATAGTAGTTGCCATGATGATATTTTAAATACGATGATATTTATTAAAAATGATTTCAATAGCTTGTTTACGTGTTCGTCGACTCGGGCTCCTATTGTTCTCGGGCGGACCCGGCACAGGTAAGCGACGAAAGGTTCAACGTAAAAATCCGGCTCGAAGGACCATATGTTATGGGTGATAAGGTGCACTTCAACTGGGAAGATTTGAATTAAAGAGACGTGTGCTTGGTAACTGATTTATTCTGCGACTGTTTTACAAAATACTTGTTTGTTAATTATAAACATTTAGAATGATCGGGCGGCTAACTACATATTATAAGTATTGTATTTGATTTTATTGCTATTTAATTTATTTGTATATTGTATGTATGTATAAAAATATAATTTAACAAAAGTATTTCAAACAATGTAATTTAGTTTACAGCTGTCTTTTGAGTTGACAGGCCGCCTTAAGTCTCCTGCGTGTACGTGAACGGTCTCGTCTATATCTCTCTCTAATACACGCATTAGTATGATATTTATTTTTAACATTGCCGAACCAAAGTTCCTATTACGTCTTAGTCTCGTCTCTCGACGACTCAAAACCCCTAAGGAAAACAGTCTTATATGGTACACTGACTGACGGATCAAAAATGGAGCCGGGTACACAAATATGCAACAGTCTTTCAGGCTGAGACATATGTAATAATAGCCTGTGCTCAGAAGAACTTAGAAATGGGCACCAAAGGAATGACCATTTGCATTCTTAGTGACAGCCAAGCGGCACTTAAAGACTTAACTACCCACATAGTCAATTCAAAACTTGTTTTGAATGCGATACACACACTAAATAATCTAGGCAAACACAACCTGGTCAGACTAGTGTGGGTACCGGGACATGTAGGGAGTGAAGGTAATGAAAATGCTGACAAACTAGCAAGGAAAGGATCGGCTTAAAACCTCAATGGGCCCCAGCCTTTTGTAGGATTATCTAGAAGTACCATAAAAATGGCACTAAAAGAGTATTGTCAAAAGAGGCACCTCAGGGAATGGTTGTCCACTCCCCGATTGACACACTCAATGAAATTTTTAGGATCCTCACACACAGGCTACCTTAAAAGAATAGGAAGAATCAGCAGGACCCAAATCCGCTGCCTCACAGGTGCTCTCACTGGCCACTTTGCCACTAAAAGACACCTGTGTACAATAGGCAAAGCTGAAGACCCCATCTGCAGAACGTGTGGTGAGGAGGAAGAAAGCATGGAGCACATACTATGTGACTGCGATGCACTAGCCAATAGGCGACTAAAGGTCCTGGGTTTAGGTTACCATAAACCAGAAGACTTTATACACCTTATTCCCGCCAACATCGTAAAACTCATACATAATGTTTTCGATGATGGCGGGGATGGGTGATAAGGAAAGTGGAAGCACAAAAGATCCCATAAGGTCGACGTGCTCTGAGACACAGCCTCAGCCAGCCTTGCATAAGAATAATAGTCTCGTCTCTTACCTAAGCTTAGGTTCTGGGGGTGCTTCCAAGCCAAGCCGCACTTTTTCCTGCTCCTCCTTCCACGCCTCTCTCCTGCTCTGGCGCCGGAGTTTCTTCCTCTCCGTCTTGGTGAGGAACACTGGCATGTACGTCGGCTTGAGAGGCTCCGCTGTTGGCAAGAACAGAAGTTCATTACTGTTGTGGACTGTATATGAATTTGTAGGAGTGTTGTGTTGTGAAGAGGAAAGGTTCTTCTTGTTTCTTAGGAAGTAAATGTCTCATCGGTAATTTACTTTATATATTTAAAAATCATTTCTTATATTAGATTTTATAGTATTGCACGTAGCGTTAGTTACAACGAGCGCTTTGACCTTGAGTACTCGGGAGGGTTTATCGGACGGAGGTATCGCAGTTAGCGACGGGTATAACGATCGCAGCGCGCTGTCCTCTACAATTACGATACTAGTGTGGAAGGTATGTTGATAGGGACGAGTGGAAATGACAATTCCGCACGTGTTTCGGGCGACGTTAAAGAACAGTTTAATCCTTTGACAAGTAAATTGACATTACAGTTTGAACAATTGTTGAGAATGATATAGATAAAATTTTGGATCTCAGATCGCGGCGAGGGCGATTAAATGCGATCTGAGGCTTGTGTTTACCGCCCGACGTAAGTACAAAATTTTATGCCACACCTGACCAGAAAGTGGCATTCTCCAAGCATGGCTCTGACCAAGAAAATAGTGCAAAAAAATTAAGACAAAAAATTTGACCTTGAAACTTTTTATTTACTATTTGTCTCTTTCTAAACCCTAGAGCACGTGCCAGTCTAATACGTCACACGTACGTACGATATCATATTACATGGGCCGGGAGTTAGTAACAGACAGGTAGGCTTAGACCATTTAACACGGGACGTGGCATAGCGCAGATTTAGTAATGAAAACATTCTGCCGTTTTTCGCGGGGGGTGAGGCAAACATAGTAGAAGATCCGAACCTTATCGACCTTCACCGAGCTGATAATAGAATGAAACATATTTTATTATTAATTTAGTATATTAGAAAATATATTAAAAATGGGTTGTCTAAAAAAAACCTGGACAGACTATTTTTAATTATTTTTTGAAAAATGATTTTTAAAAAAAAATGAATAAAATATTGCAACATCAAGATAATAAGAAAATTTTGTCCTGACTGATAGTAGAAACCGTATAGAATGTGCAGGCATTGGGTTATCTATTATTTACCTGCGCGAACTACTGGGTTGTCAGGTATGAACAGGTATGTCGATATCAGTTACTTTCACTCGATTGGATAATAGAAAAAATTTTATATCATCATAAGCGCGCGACAAAATTTTCTTATTATCTTGATGTTGCAATATTTTATTAAAAATCATTTTTCAAAAAATAATTAAAAATAGTCTGTCCAGGATTTTTTTAGACAACCCATTTTTAATATATTTTCTAATATACTAAATTAATAATAAAATATGTTTCATTCTATTATCAGCTCGGTGAAGGTCAATTTAGGTTCGGATCTTAGACTAACACGCATAGCACACATTTACTCACTCGTGCACACTGTTGCAAAAATTGTAATCGCTATTATGAGCGCACACTCGCGGGTTCGGCTAACCCGCGTACCACCATATCGCCTAACGTTGTTATATCGTTGTTTCTGTCGCAAAATTTGTAGATGAAAAATTGTATTGTTATGTGAAACAGTAGTTAATTTGAATAGAAAATTACTTCCGTGTGATAAGCCACTCCGTTTTAGGATAACTTTAATGTTTCTGGTCGTCGTTTACAAGAAAACACTCCGCAACCAATAATTTTTACGAGGTCCGCTTAGCGACAGATACAAATTCAAAATGGCGGTCGGTCGTCCCGGCGAACTAGTTTTTATAAACTGACATGAACTTTATTCATGTGGTCATTTGGCAGAGGGGAAGCGTCCGCTTGCCACGTCCCGTATTAAATTGTCTAAGCAGGTAGGGAACGGAAACATTTAAAGGTTACTTGGGGTCAAAAAAATTGTCTTCACATTTTGTCTGGCATCCAGTTTTACATATAAACTTCTTGACTCTGACCATGCTTGGCAACACACACAAATTTGGTTGCAATAAGTTAAAGCATACTCGACTTATCGTACACACAGACACAAACATTCGACCTCGAGATTTTGACGGATTTACACGTTTTTGACATTTCAGACATTTCCAAAAACGGTATTTTTGGACTCAGGGAGAGTCCAAAAATACCGTTTTTGGAAATGTCAAAAATGTGTAAATCCGTCAAAATCTCAAGGTCGAATTTTTTGACGATTACAAGACTTCCTCTATACTACCTATACGAGAAAGTAAAAATGTAATGTGCATGTGTTCGTGAAAAATAGTACTGCAGTCTGACAGTTGCTGTCTTTTCTACGTGACTGACAGGCCTCCTTAGCCCACCTGCGTGTACGTGAAATGGTCTCGTCTATCTATCTTGCTCTACTATACGTGTTAGTATGTTCTTTCTCTTTTACACTGCCGATCTTTAGTTTCCTATATCTATGGACGTGACACGCCCGCGCTGCCAACTGGATGTGGTATATATTTTTTAACGTCAGCTATCGGACCTTCCTCGTGTCTTCTTGTCATAGAATGTGCTTCAAAGTGTAACATAGTGTACGAATAATTAATATTGCTTTTAATACACTTACGTGCAATAAAATCGACTCACCTCGTAGATTTCGATTCTGAATATATTGGTATATAAAAATAAGATTAGATAAACAAAACCTGTAAATATAATTTGAATGTATATTTCATAAGCTTTATTTAATCTACTCTCAACATCGATAAACGAAGAATTGGTGACAATAGACTCATTTCTTCGGAAACCCAGGTTTCTCATTTTTACGTCATACGCCATTTCTGTGACTATGCAGAGTGTTCAGAGTTAATTGAATCATTGTTTATTGAATAATTGATTAATCTTACAATTTATTGACCATTAAAATTTACCCAATAATTTTAGCTCTTTTAACTGTAATTGGTTTTCAATTTGTAAATACAAACCAAAATTTAAAAAAAAAAATAAGATTAAAAATATTATTCACTAATTTTAGATTTTGATTAGGGAGTTCTGAACCAAAGCGTACCGGTGAGTCGATTTCATTGCAAGTAAGTGTATAATAAGGTCTAGCAAATATCGAGGTAGGATAAAGGGGTGTATCCACGGTGTATCCCACATATTTTATATTTCTAGAGTCGACACGAGAGTTCAAGAGGGCTTTAAGCGCTGCTTGACTGTCGCTTATGCTGGGGCCGCACCTGCGCCTATCATCACGAAGCTTCGTGCTAGGACACGATACACGCAGATGTGACCGGCCGTTATCGGCTATCGTCACGAATATTCGGGTTGAGTGTGCGTTATCGGCCGGGAAGCGGTACGTCAGGGTTTTAGCGCGCTAAGCTATCGCGCTGCGTGGTCAGACATGCGTTGTTCATTTCGAAGGTTGTTCTCCATTAGTTCAGACGCGTACGGGTGACTAAGTATACGATACAGCTGAGTTATTTTTTTTTAATAAAGGCATTACGTAATTATTAGCATACAATTTAGAAGTAAAGAAAGTGATTATGCATAGTTAAACGCAAAGAAGGATAATAATACTACGCAATTTACACGTCTGGAAATGATTTCGGCCATCTTGGATTATTGCACGATAGTTCGTGCAAATAAAGAAATGCCACATACTTTATCGCGATAACTTTGCTAGGGCCGCACTTGCGTGTATCGTACGAAGTATCGCCACGCATTACTTCGAGACGATAGGCGCAGGTGCGGCCGAAGCATTAGAATATAGACAACCTTGTTTTTATCCATGCCCTATTTATTTTCAGAGGCGTAGTTAGGTAGCCAAAGGCCTATAGTATTCTCGAAGAATACCAAATACACTCTAAAACTGAACACTTTAAAACAGATCTAGATACACTCAAATAAAAAATAGGCTTAAAAAGGTTGAGATATACAGGGTATAAAAGACATGAACAGTCAAACGAGAACCATGTATTCTGCTGCTGATGATTTTATTGAAAACATATTCTAAACATTATTTCTTAATTATTGTTCAAAGAAACTCAGAAGTATTTCATAACAAAAAATGGCTTCAAAACGTTAGCGTTCAATGTAGCTCACTCGGTGCGCACGGACGCAAACGAACGGGGCCGCCGCCGGCCGTCTGGCAAAATTATCGCGGTTTTGCGAGTTGCGCGCTTTACATTGCGCGGTACAATTTTCAATTTTTTTAACACCAAAAAATATCAATCATTTCCCAGCAATTATTTTTTGAAATGTTGCTTATTTTGATGTATAGAATACATGGTTCTTGTTTGACTGTTCATGTCTTTTACACCCTGTATATTACATAAATATATGTTTATATATAGATATATGTAGGCTTGCCATACGTCCGGATTGTCGGGATTTGACAACCACGTCCGGCATTTCATCCGGATTTGCTATTACGTCCGGATTTTTGGTCTTTGATTACGTTTATGTGGTTTTGTCAACGCGCTCTCATGAAATATTCGTGGACACCAGATCGCAGTCGCATACGGGTCCAGGTAGTAACAGGGAGCACCGGCATACAAAGGGGCGCTACAGGATACAAATTGCTAGGAATTTCGCCCGATCACAAATTTTTCGCGTCTTCCTTTTATACGTCCGGACTTTACTTTAAAACAGTATGGCAAGATAGATATATGTATTACGTATCTCAAGGCACTAATTGTGTGAATTATGTAATATCTTATTTATGTAAATAGCTAATATTTAGATTTATTATGTATTATAATTAACGGAGAATCATCTCTGTTCACGGTCACGGGCAATAGACTGGTTTCATGAGCGGCAAAACGAATCAAGCGCCAAAGTATGATTTTGAATTTGGACTTTATATTACTTTTGAATATAGCCAGTAAATTAAAAACAAGGAAAGAGGTGCTATAACATCTCCATGTTATAGTAGCACGTTACACAGTGACATTATCATCAATACAGGCCGTATTTTTCCGCTAAACAAATAACATAAAATTAATTCTGCGACCGTTATGAAAAACGCATAAAACCGCGGCACCATCGACCCTGTATATATATCGATTTTCCTTATTTACAGAAAAAAAAAATCGCAACAAGTTTTTATCTGTGCCCAAATAAGTTATCTTCACACAGCGCAGTTCGTATATATCGACATTACACACACATTGTTCTCTGAGCAGATAACCTTTCGGTAATGGCGCGTAATTAACTGGCATACTATTCAAATTTTCGGTTTCGTTTGGGTAACCGGTTAGGTTAGGTCGGGTCCTAGTTAAGCGTTAAACTTTAAGACAATTTTTTAGAATCGATCTTTTATTAAAGGCTCCTATTCATTTTGCTTTCAGTTGCTCGGAGAGAACGCGTTCAACTTGACTCGGGACTCCGAGCTTATAGAGTTCACAGAGGCCTGCAAATCTGACCCGATTGTTTCAAGACTCACGTCTTGTACATCACTATTCATAAGACAATAACACTACTAAAGTCTCAATCAACTCCAAGGCGACCGTACGAACGGGCATTTTGATAAACGACCGGACACGTTTAAATGACAATAGCAGACTACTGAGAAATGTCACTTGGGTTATTGTGCGTGATAAAAATAACTTAATCAACAATGTGCTTTATGTAAAAGACAATAATTTCGAACAGTTAAGCAAAATTATTTTAAGAGTGCGTTAGAAGAATCAAAAATGATCGCAGTGCCAGTGTTCGTTGTGGCTGGTTTGCTCAATATCCTTGCAAACCAAGTGAATTTCAACGTACAAGCTAACAAGCCGGACTTTGAGATAAGAGTGAGAAGATCCATCGCAGATTCGAGTTCAGACAACGTAGACGCACCTATTGAAGTGGGAGACAAGAAACCCAACTTGATACAGATTCTGAGGCCCAAAGAGAATGGCGAAGAAAGAATTAGTCGTAGCAAAAGATCCGATTACCAGCACGTCCAAACGTTAAACTACGACCAACCTGATGATCGAGTGAACGGCATTACGTACGGACAGAGGCCAAAGAAGAGGGGTTTCTTCGCGAACTTAGTGCGTAGCTTAAACATATTCAACAAACCTAGATCTAAGATGCATACTAATTACTACCAAGACTATTACCCCGAAGACAGTGTCCACTACGATAACAGCGGCAAAAGATATTTCAGACAAGATCAGAATCAAAGCAACAACAACTTTTACAATCCATTCAAAACGAATTATCAATTCAACTGGAATTCCCAAAACCAAACCGCTTTTCCGACGTGGAATTCTGCAAATACCTCCCCTTCCGTAAACAATTACAATTATAACGAAAGAGCAACTACGCAGCCGAACGGAAATGTTTACAACGGATATACAAATAACGGAATGAATACTAACCAAAACAATGCTTACTCACAGACTTACAATACCGCAGTGCCACCCAATGATTGGTTTTACAACCAGCGTGGGTACGATCATACCGATCATCCAACTACCAAGCCACAGTACCCCAACCAGTATTTAGTGATACCCCTTAACGGATACACACCAAACAACGGAATTATGCCAAGCAATGGATTTACGCCAAACAACGGAAATACGCCAAACAACGGAATAACTACAACAACAACAACGACGGAAAAAATAAACATAGCTGAGAGTTGTATTCTGTGTGCTACGTTTAGTTGTGCTGCAAACCAGAAGAGAGTAGGTTTTAGCTGTGTGGACAACGATTATGATTATGAATAAGTTAAGTTAGACACCATAAAGCTTAGTAAGATTTAAAGAATTACCGACGACTTTATAGTCAGATATAAAGTTTCCGTTTGGTCATAAAAAAATAACCTTTATCTACACCTATGCTTTAAATCCTCTATAAAACATTCTGCAACAGTTATTTTATTGCCAACATTAAACAAGCAATGGGTATCCTAGTCATCCAAATGGATAATATAATGTTGTACTAAATTTCATAATTCACTCCTTCGTTTTTTCGATCCCTTCCGCATAGAGTTTACTCATCAGAAAGCCACATTCTTACTGCTCGATGTGCGGTATACTGGGTGTAAAAGACATGAACAGTCAAACGAGAACCATGTATGCTATACATCAAAATAAGACATATTTCAAAAAAAATATTGCTGGGAAATGATTTTTATTTATTGGTGTTAAAAAAAATTGCAATTTGTACCGCGCAATGTAATGGGCTCACTCGCACGCAACTCGCAAAACCGTGATAATTTTGCCAGACGGCGGCCCCGTTCGTTAGTGTCCGTGCGTATCGAGTGAGCTACATTGAACGCTAACGTTTTGAAGCCATTTTTTGTTATGAAATACTAAAAAAAAGATAATGTTTCTTTGGACAATAATTAAGAAATAACGTATAGAATACGTTTTCATAAAAAAATGAAAAAACAAATTTTGACTTTGACCTTCAATAAAATCGTAACTATCAATTTCCCAGGTATAGTCTAAAGGAAAAAAAATGTTATGGTGGTGAGCAGAATACATGGTTCTCGTTTGACTGTTCATGTCTTTTACACCCTGTATGTATGAATTTCCAAAAAAGAATATTGTCATTCACGCGCGTTTCACTACCAACAGTGCCGTAATAAAAAAAAGTTATAGGTTATTTGAATTCCCGCCATTTTTCTTCGATATTAGTTTTGCAAAAATGTGTTACTTTGTTGTTTTATTAATAAAAATCAGCCATTCTTGTTTTGATAACACCACCAGATATTTTTAGTGCAGCAAAGGACGATTACAACCAATTACCTGCTACCGGAAAAATCAAGGAAGCAGTATGAAATGGTGTACCAAGATTTTTTAAGTTCTTAAAACGCCCAAATGGTTTCTGAACATTTTTTTTTATAGAGGATTCATATCATGGGTGTAGGTAAAGACATTTTTTTTTGTTTATTGATCCACCAACATTCATTAGATGCTTATAAAATACAATGAGCCAAAATACCGCAACAATCTCATCATCGTGTACTTATATTACTGGGATAAAAAAACTGACAACAAAAAAATATACAAAAATAAAATTGGTAAAAAAAAATTAATAACAAGAAAATGATTTGTATGCAACTGTTTATAATTAGGTATTACAATTAAAAACTGTTACAAACATTCGTGTTTTAATAGCCCTCATTATACAACAGTTGCATAAATAACTTTAATTTAAACCTACAAGAATAAGCAATCTTCATTCGATTATTATATATACTTACCGAGTGGAATTTTGTAATGCCACCTGAAGAGAAAGTATTCTTAATACTGTAGACAGAAAATTTTACTCAAAGGAAACATTCCTTTATTTTTGAAAAGAAAGAAAACTGCATTCAAAATTTTTCGAAAATTCGCTTGCCACACCCGGGAATCGAACCAACTAAGATCTGTAAAAATTACACTATATATTTTTATTGCATCGATCGTTAGGGTCATTTATAAAGACGAAATCTCTCCAACAAACTTGATAATTGAAATGAAAGGAAAGCCATAAAAAGGACTTATGAATTCAATAGGTCAAGTTAAAGCACTTTTACTCAAAGATCCATCTGCTATCCATGTTAGTAGTTAATAATTATCATTGACGTCATTTATAAGTACATTAAATGAATGAATTTGTTAGAAGAATAAATTTGTGTGAGAATGGAGCCCATTGCGAGCAACTATTAGTAAGTTTACCATTTTATGTAAATAAATAAAATAATTAAGGGTTTCATGGCTTTCCTTTCATTTAATTTATCAAGTTTTATACAGAGATTTATATAGTATAGATTTCGTCTTAATAATTGACCCTAACGATCGATGCAATAAAAGTACAGGATGTAATTTATACAGATTTTAGTTGGTTCGACTCCCGGGTGTGGCAAGCGAATTTTCGAAAACCTTTGAAAGCAGTTTTCTTTCTATTCAAAAATAAAGGAATGTTTCCTTTGAGTAAAATTTTCTATCTACAGTATTAAGAGTACTTTCCCTTCAGGTGGCATTACGAAATTCCAACCTGTATAGTAATAGACATTCCCTTAGACTGAGTAATTTAGAGTGTAAGTAACCTCTGTGCTTGTTGACTTTCGTTTGTTAGTTCACTAAAGGCACTAAAGTTTTTGGGTTTGTTACCCCTTTAGTGTCATTATTTTGGGGGTACTGTATAGCCTAGAGATCTTCTCAACCCCTTTTGGAATTACGAGCACGATTATAATTATGTATGTATGTATAACAAACATTTATCTAGACTTTCAATCTATAGAAGTGTTGTAACATGATTGTACAGACCAATATTGATAAAATAAAAACTATAAAAATGGACAATAATCCCCGTTTAGTGCTGTGTCAAAGAACCTCTCATTTCAAGGCTGCGATGTAGATATACTTAGTAATAAGTTAGGTTCATGTAGAAAATTTGTTTTCACCTCTCCAGCACCAAAAAATGCTTTTTGCTGCAAACTCTGAACAAGACTGTAACGTTCAATCTAAACTATTTTAGTCATCTTAATTTTAATTTTCTATTGTTATTTTTTAAGATAATAAACATGTATTAAAATATTGCCTTGTTTTTCTCACCTATAACAATTTTCTCGCTATAGAGGTATGTTTCACACGAGAGCAATTTTTTTTGTCTCGTGCCTTTAAATCACTCACTGCGCTCAGTAGTCCATTTATGAATCACTCGCTATGCTCGTGATTCAATTCTAGACTACTTCGCTGGTTCGTGATTTAATAATAGGTTTGGGAAAAAGTTTCTTCGCATTTTTTAAGAAAGTTCAAAACATTTTTTAATATAGTTTATTTACATTTAACTAAAGTATGTAGGTACCATTTTGTTCGATAACTTTTTGCCATCTTGTAGGTAGGGACATGATCCCATTGCTATAGAAATTTTGGGACTTCTGGTCAAAATACCGCGACAAGTGGTTTTGGCAGTCCTCTCGTGATATTAACCTGACACTGCCTAAAGAATTCTGAAGAGACCGAAACAGGTGGAAATCTGAAGGTGCAAGGTCAGGACTATACGGCGGATGCATTAACACCTCCCAGCCAAACTCTCTTAATTTTTGCTGAGTGGCTAAAGATGTGTGAGGTCTAGCGTTATCATGATGAAAAACCACACCCCTTCTGTTGATTAATTCCGGCCGCTTCCTCTCAACTTCTTGCTTTAATCTCATCAGTTGTTCGCAGTAGAGTTCAGAATCGATGGTCCTGCCTGGTGGTAACAGCTCATAATGAATAATGCCCTTCCAATCCCACCACACACACAGCATCACCTTGTTGCGAGTTAACCCGGGTTTCGCCACAGTCTGTGAAGCCTGACCGGCCTTTGACCACGACCTTTTTCGCACGTTCTTGTCGTACGTGATCCACTTTTCATCACCAGTTATCAGCTTCTTCAAAAATGGTTCGGTTTCATTACGTCGTAATAAAGAATCACAAATGAGTACACGGTTCATTAGGTTTCTTTCAGTGAGCTCGTGAGGTACCCAAATGTCGAGCTTTTTTGTGTACCCAGTTTTTTTCAAATGCGCCAAAACTGTTTTGTGGTCAATTCCCAGTTCTTCAGCTACGTCGTAACTACTGACATGCCGATCTTGCTCCACTTTTTCAAAAATGGCATCCATTTTATCTGTAATAGGGCGACCAGAGCGACGTGCATCTTTGACATCAAAATTTCCGGATTGAAAACGCTTAAACCAAATTTGTGCTACTCTCACAGACACTGCACTAGGTCCATAAACATCGCATTTTTTTTTTCGCGGCTTGCGTTGCATTTTTACCTTTTTTGTAGTTAAATTTTAAAATATATCGAATTTCTTCATTAGATTCACTCATCTTGGCGGTACGAAAAACAAATGAAAATCACACATTTTCCTAATTTGAATTTGGAATTATGTTCTTTAAAATTTAAACTTTCAATGATACCAAAACCAGCCAGATACAAATAGTATAGCCTAAGAGATTTTATTACAAGTTTATACATACTATAATGCGAAAAGACTTTTTCCCCAACCTAATATCCGAACTTGCAGCAAAAAATAACTGCGCTCACTCGTTGAACCAATCTGTTATTAATTTTGTCAGAATAGTAATTGACTGTTTTAATTTTAAAAATGTTTTGACTGTTCTTAAAAAGATATGCATACAAAATGACACAAACGGAGAAAATATAAAGATATTTTAGAATGTTTTTAGCATACTAAACAAGAAAAAGGTGTTTTTTTTTTATATACTACGAGATACCAAACAAGCTTGCGGCCCACCTGGTGTTAAATGGTTACCGTCGCCTATATACACTTGCAATATTAAGCGTAAATTATTTAACACTGCAAGTGCGTTGCCATCCTGTTGACTAAGATGATATGCCCTCCATGCCCAGTAATTACACTGGCTACCTTTCCCTCCAGTCCGAAACACAGCGAACTGCTTCACGGCAGAAATAAGAAAGGCGGTGGTACCTACCCAGGCGACCCTACATATGGGTCTACCACCAAAAAGTGGGTCAAGTGTAAAACACTTTACGGAAAACTACGGGAAAAAAAGAATGAAATGAAATTGGTTAAAACGGGGTTTACAAGGTCAAATCAACTGCACTCAATTTCAATAGAAATCAACAATCAAACATCATTTTGACATGTAAGTCGCAGTTCCATTTTTGGCCATTTCAGATTGCTTAGCAATCACATCAAGATTTTGTGTCCAAACTTGAAAGGGATTTAATTAAAATCGGTTACAAGGAAAATTCCCCTCTTGTTAAAGTCGGTTAAAATGTAGCCTATGTTGCTTGAATAATAATAAGGAATTGATTGACACCTCATTCGTGAAAATCAGATGAATAGTTTAGGCGCTAGGATGGAACATACATACGTAAATACAATCATACATACATAAACTGCTAAAATCATTACCCTTAATTTTAGCTTCGCCGTAGTAGGGTAAGAAGTATGTATGTCTGTACGTTGTCCTTTTTACATTCTCGTAAACGTAGTATAGAGGAAGTCTTGTAAACGTCAAAAAATTCGACCTCGAGAATTGACGGATTTACGTTTTATACCTCCCTGAGTTCGAAAAACCAGTTTTTGGAATTATGTCTGTATGTCTGTGTATGTCTGTGCGTTAGCACGATAACTCGAGTATGCTTTAACTTATTGCAACCAAATTTAACATGCATGTATGACATCAAAATATATGGTTTCTATCACATTTTAAGTACATTTTTTAGGTATACGAGAAAGTCTAGGAGAGACCCTCCCGATTTTTAATTTTGAACTTGACTTTTATTTACGCATTTTTTTTTCATTCGAACTTAATTGAGCTACCTTGCTAGAAGTATTTTTTTTAAATTTTCAATCAAATTAAGAAACGAAAAAAATATCTGCGTGTAATCTTTTCGTCTAGCGATTCGTCTACCGATTTCAGATTCGATATCCACACACAATTTTGTACTGCACTGGGGCTCGAACCCGCGACCTCTAGACCTCATACCAGCAATCGAATCACTAGACTATAGAGGCAGTTTACAGAAAAAAGATATCTATTAAAACCTCATTAAGTTATTAGACTCTTAGATAAACAATGACCTACGGACGCAAAAACAAAAGGCCACATTGATAAAGATCCCGACAGACTTCAATATTGTAATAACTGTGAGCAAGCTCCGACTACTTCGTACTGATATTAGTGTTATTGAGCGCGATATAAATAACTTAACTATCGGCCGACTTAGGAAACAGCTATTTCTAACAGTGAAGAAATTTAAAGCCTTCTTGAAGCATTTTTTAAGAATCAACTATGCTACTCACCGTGTTTATGGTAGCCGGTATCCTCAATATCCTGGCAAATCAGGTGAATTATAACGTGCAAGCAAATAAGCCGGACTTCGAAATAAGAGTTAGAAGAGATACCGCAGATCTGAATGCTGTGGACAACATTGAAGCCCCTCTAGAACTGCGCGAGAACAAACGTAATTTAATAGACATTTTGAGAGGTGTTGGTAAAGAGAAGGATCATAGGAATAGTCGCAGCAAGAGATCGGACTACCAACCTAGCTACGTACAACCGGATGATCGGGTCAACGGCATAACGTACGGGCAGAAATCAAAGAAAAGGAATTTCTTAACAAGCTTAGTGAGTAGTTTAAACATCTTCGACAAATCTAGAACTAGGACTCACACTAATTATTACCCTCAAGGCACCAATGTATACTCAGACCAAAATCCTAATAGCAATAACTTTTACAATCCCTCAAAAACAAATCAAATTAACTGGAATACGCAAAACCAAAACACTGTTCCAAACTGGAATTACCTGAACAATAATTACAATTATAACGATAGAACTACGCAGCTTAACGGAAACGTTTACAACGGATATCCAAATAACGGAAACACAGGTTACATACAGGGTTACAACGGCTACGTTTCCGGCTATAATCAACATGGATATATAGCGAATCCTGCAATGAACACACAGTTCTCTAATAAGCAGTTCACAGTTTCGCCTTTTAACGGAGTTTCGTCAAGCAACGGAATAATTGCAACGACAACGACAAAAATGAACATAGCCGAGGGATGTGTGTTGTGTGCGTCGATTGGTTGTGCTAAAAATCAGAAGAGAGTGGGCTTCAAGTGTGTGGATATATTAGATTACGATTATCAATAAAGTTTTGCCAAATTAGCGATACGTATTTAGTTCATCATCATTTAAGCCACAGGACATTTGGACATAGGCCTCCCACAAGGATCTCCAGCCCGATTGGTCTCACAAGACCATTATCAAACCATTCGTCCACATTGTTGGGGTCTGCCAACGCTGGTAGTAACGCCAGCCGTCAGTCCTCGCAATGTGCCTTGCCCACTGTCACATACGGTTCACATTTCTTTGGGCTATAGCAGTGACCTTAATTCTCCTGCCTAAAAATGCTAAAAAAAAAAGCTAGCGCTGGAGATAAACCGCCGCGCTGTAAAGCTCGTCTGCCCTGTGTAGCGGGTACGTCACAGCGCTACATTTAGTATCGAGTAATCGAGAAACGTTTGATCAGCGAAAAGTACGAATATAAACACTGAGACGAGACACGACAAAGAAACGTCATTAGCCTGAATCACGCTTACAAAGTTTCCGAGGTAAAATCGACTAAGTTTCCGGTGTACCACTTGTAGTCGATAATCGCTTGGAACCACGTGTCTGATTGGGTTCTATAATGTCTCACACACAATTCATTAGCAAATTACCATTTCACAACCAACATTTGTCGATGTTTCATTACGCAAACTAATCAAAACGCAAACGTGCATATGATAATGCATTTTAATTGCAATATTTTTTTAAAAGATATACTGACATCTCAACAAGTTACAAAGACCAAAAATAATTATTCACAAATAATTTGTTTGACTAAACTTAAATTACAAACCTTTTGTTTACAAAAATTTCAATACGCTAGTTTTGCTTTCTCGTATACGTAGTATAGAGGAAGTCTTGTAATCGTCAAAAAATTAGACCTCGAGACTATGACGGATTTACACGTTTAGGACCTCTCTGAGTCCAAAAAAATCTGTTTTTGGAATTATGTCTGTGTGTCTGTATGTCTGTGCGTTACCACGATAACTCGAGTATGCTTTAACTTATTGTAAACAAATTTAACATGCATGTATGACATCAAAATATAAGGTGTCTATCAACTTTTGAGTCGTCGATCACGAAAGTTAAGCAACCAAGTGCGCGGTCTCGGTACTCGGATTGGTGACAAATATAAGGTTTTTATCAACTTTTGAGTCGTTTCCGATATACGAGAAAGTCAAGGGGAGACCACTCCCGATTTTTCATATTAAATACAATGAAAACGCCCTAAAGTCGCTTCTGGCACTCGCCGGTCGCTGCTGCGGTCAACAGATCGTTCAACGTATTTGTGTTAGAAAAAATTTACTAATGTTCTTTTGCAAAATGACAATATATGAAGCAATTACTTTATGAGATGTAAAGTTTGTGTAAAATAAATAAATGGAACGTTGATTTGCGAAATGTTAACTTTGAATTTCGTTGCGTGTAAATTGGTTTAACCTCTCGAACGTCGGCGGGAAGCCCCGCATTCCCACGAAAAAAAGCACCATTGAGCGTCGGCGGGAAGACCGGGCGTCCCGCAGATAGTCATAGTCTATAGTTTATTTTTTTACTACTTCAACTCATTTTAACCAATAGGAGTGTTTGACATCAATCGATTCTGTGTTCAATGCTCTCAAATACTAAATTATGATTGGTTATCGTGTTCATAGAAAAACTGTGAGTATTGGTCGTTGAAAAAAAATGATGACGCATTTGGCATGTTGTCAGCCGGGGTGTGTTGAGGTGTATTTAATTCTATAGTTTTGTTTATGAATGCGTATTATGTATTGTGTTGAATGTTTTATGTTGTTATGTGTATATACTTGGTGTGTAACTAAAAAGAATGTGATTTTGAGCAAGTTTTACATGATTTCTGAATCGTCAAAGTTTGTATATTATTTGTTTGTGTATATTTTGACTGTTGTTGAAATTAAATGCTATAAAAAGCTGTAAAAAGGGTATGCATTTGTGATTACTTAATTTTAATGGTTAGACAATGTTTCTAGGTTTCTAAAAATGTATAAATCATAAAAAACGGATGTAAATTATTGGTTATATAAGCAAAATAGTAAAATACATCAGGTCACTTGAGGTCAACAGGTTAAGGCATCGACACTACACGGTATCGATACATTTTGCCGCGCGACATTCGAGAGGTTAATAACTGTCGATCAACCAAAGGGGAACCGTCTGATTGACAGCGACCCGCCCCCCAATACTAGTTTGAGCCAATCGAAGCAGAGTCGTCGGCCACGTTAGAGCGACTGCGCGGAGGAGATGCGCCTATTGGCTTCGCCATATTACAGTACCTCCAACTGCACCGTAATAACGGCAGATCTACCGTAATTTACATATTTTTTATAAATCTACCACCTACCGTAGACTAAAAATACGGTAGACGATAGATTTTTACTGTGGTTAAAGACGTTTTGAGCTACAAAAAAAAAAATGTATACATACAAAACTTAAACTTTATGATTATCCCTTTTTTGTAACGTTTTGGAACGCTGATATCTATGCACCTAGGGGTGGGCGTTAATGACTGCGACACAGTTTTTAAAACTAATGCAGACATTGTCGTACACTGTTTATCTGATTTGTACAATTGTTATAGTTTCAATAAAGATTTTTTTTAAAAAAATTAGATAAAAATCATATTTACCGTAAAAAAATTATTCTACCGTACTTTCTCGTATACGTAGTATAGAAGTCTTGTAATCGTCAAAAAATTCGACCTCGAGATTTTGACAGATTTACACGTTTTGGACCTCCCCGAGTCCAAAAATACCGTTTTTGTAATTATGTGTGTGTGTCTGTGCGTTAGCACGATAACTCGAGTATGCTTTAACTTATTGCAACCAAATTTAACAGGCACATGACATCAAAATATAAGGTTTCTATCAACTTTTGAGTCGTCGATCACGAAAGTTAAGCCAAGTGAGCGGTTGGTACTCGGATGGGTGACCGAAAATTTAACATGCATGCATGACATCAAAATATAAGGTTTCTATCAACTTTTGAGTCGTTTCCGGTATACGAGAAAGTCAAGGGGAGACCACTGCCGATTTTTTGAACTTGCAACACCGTAATTTTGGCAAATTGTGTTAGAGACTGCCAAATTTTACGTCAGTACTCTTTTACAGTAACAAGTGGTCGGGACTTGTTGCAGGACAGCCGTTTAAATGATTCTGTTTGCTAAATGGAACACCGGCAACTTTGTCAACAGTACATCAATACAACATGTAAATTAAATAACCTACACCCTGAATACAGGTGGTTAGGGATCGGCTTCCGAGTTGATTTCAAAAAAATTTTTTTTTTTTTGTTAAATTTTGAAATCCACTCAGTAGCCGACCCCTAACCACCTGTATTCAGGGTGTTGGTTGTTTAATTTACATGTTGTATATACAGAGTGAATTTTTCAAGTGGGCGTGGATGACTAAATCCAAAAATGTGAGGAATAGCGAAAAGTACTCAAAGGAGTCTCAGGCCCGATTTTGATGGAAACTAAAACTGCATGATGCATGCTATTATTATGATTAATTATTATTATGACTTCAACATGTGAATTATGACTCTTTCCAAATCAAAACTATAAAAACTGTAAAGGGAGGATAACACTTGTTTAGTTCTTCTTAGAACAAGGTCTCGTGGTAGACTCTCGAACCGATGGCATCAAACTTAACTTTCATAAGTGTACAAATTGTACCGAAATGAATGAGGAAATTTTGACTTGACTTTGGATTTGGATTTTGGACTCGGATTTGGCCATCCACGCCTACTTGAAAAATTCACTCTGTACACAAGTTCCACGGTGAAGGAAAACATCGTGAGGAAACCTGCACACACCCATGAAGAATTTCTTAGGTTGTGTGTGAAGTCGACCAACCCGCACTGGGCCAGCGTGGTTGACTAAGGCCTAATCGCCCCTAATGTGGGGTAGGCTCGAGCCCAAGGTGGGGACAGTATATGAGCTGATGATGATGATGATGACACAATTTCCAACAATGTACAGTCGAACCGCGGTCCTCGAGAGAACACCTAGCTCGTTTTTGTTACGAGATGGCAAACGAGCTTGCGGCCCACCTGATGTTAAGTGGTCACCGCCGCCTATAGACACTTGCAATATTAAGTGTAAATCACTTAACACCGCAAGTGCGTTTGCCATCCTGGGGACTAAGATGATATGCCCTCCATGCCCAGTAATTACACTGGCCACCTTTCCCTTCAATCCGAAACACAGCGAACTGCTTCACGGCAGAAATAAGAAAGGCGGTGGTACCTACCCAGACGACCCTACATATGGGTCTACCACCTAAATCTTCCATTTTCGCTGCACATGTGGCGATACCAGTCACATCCAACACCTGTAAAGAATCTTAAAACTACCATCCACTTACTCGGCGCCCGAAGCTGCTGCGGATGCTCCACCAGATTGGTGACCGCGGCTAGATTCAAGTTGTCCACTATGTCATCTTCGCCCGTATTACACGCGTCCACCCTCTGGGTATCAGTTCTCTCGTCAGCGGTACCGTCGCCGTATTGGCGCCGCTTGGCTTCCCTCTCCTCTGGAGTCATTAGGATTACGCTATCCCACCTGGTTACAATAATAATATTAGGTCTTTACCTATGAAATTGGCGTTATTTTCTTACACACTATTAGCTGTGTTACTTCTTTGATTAAGTCGCTGTTTCAGTTTTATATTTTATTATGAATAAGGACTACTTATACTGTTACGGAGTTGCATGTAGTGAAATTATGATTATTTAAATCTTTAACTAAAAAAATAAAAATAAAGTGGCTGTTTTATTTGGTCGGCAGAATCAACTCTTGGAATCGTTGTAATTTATTGACGGGATTATTTTTTCTCTTAATTATTGATGCAATATTTAACTAAGTCTTGCCCAATTATACGCTCCAATTTTCAAAAGATTTGGCAACGGAGTTTTTGAGAAATTTTAAATAACGTTAGTATGAAAATACATATTTTTTTGAAAATCTACCTATAAATTGGCGTTGTTCCCTACTATTTCTATATTTTTTTTTACTATAAATCCTAATGCTACAAAATTTGGAGGAAATAATCTAACAACCCTTGGCTAAGTCTAGCATCAATAATTAATAAAAAAATCAAGTCTGTCCATGAGTTAGTAGGCATCAAATCGTCAATTCTGATGAAGAGATTAAGGAGTCATTTTCACATTTTTCAAAGAATTTAACAATTGAAATATAATTTAATTACAGACAAAAATTTGGTAAAAAGTGTAGTTTAAAAAAATAATAATAGTTAGAACCTAAAACAACTATTGAATTAAGGAAATTACAAGTTTAGGTACAAGAAAATAAAACGCCCATTTCATAGGTAAAGACCTAATATAAGTACTATTATTTACGCTCATGTTTTGATTTGATATTCGAGGATCTTAATGACTAGTCTAAGAGATAAAAATATTTTAAATTTAAAAAAAACACACTACACAACTATTTTTTGACGCCGCCGTGGTGAAGTGGACAGTAACGCTGCATACACTCCGGGCGGTCCGGGTTCGAGGCCTGGTAGTAGCAAATGTTAGTGTGATGAACACGATCATTTGTTCACGGGTTATGGTTGTGTACATATTTATTTAAGTTTATTTATAAAAATATCTAGATTATTAAGTATATTTGTCCGTTATCTAGTATCCATAACAGAAGTTATTAAAGACACTTTTGTCTTAAAAAAATTAAGTAACCACCGACACAAAAAAACTAAAAAAAAAAAATTAAACAATTTTTAAAATGAACTTAAAGAAGTTAAAATACCTCAAAAAAACATTAAGATTTTTATACTAAACAAAATTTTTATTTCTCATTTTTTAAGTTTTGAAGGCAGTATTTTTTTATTTAAAAATAATTTTTAAACAACAAAAAACAGGGTTCCGTACCTCAAAAGGAAAAAAATGGAACCCTTATAAGATCACTTTGTTGTCCCTCTGTTTGTCAAGACCCTTTATCTCGGGAACGAGTGGAGGAATTGAGTTGAAATTAAAACCGTATACTCAGGTCTACGGTCCATTGAAGCTGTGAAAAAAATCAAAATTCTAAGTTAACGCAAAAAATATACAAATTTGTACGGAACCCTCGGTGGGCGAGTTCGACTCGCACTTGTCCGGTTTTTTTAATGTTTGTTACCTCATAACTGTTTACTGGGTGTACCGATTTTGAAGATTCTTTCGACCTTTGGAAGCTGGTGCTTGTTATGTGGTCCCATTTAAATTTGATCGTCATCTGACGAGTAGCATTTGAGTTATCCCTAATAATGCCTATTTAATTGACATCGATGATATCGTAATCTCATCACTTTGTCTAAAAGATCTAGAGATAATTTCCTGATAAATTTATATACTTAAAACACTAAAAAGCTATAAAATAAAACTATTTTTAATGTTTTTTTGAGGTCAGTGCCAACCTCATACTTGGAATAAACATTGTCACTTGTATTTGGGACCGACTTAAAAAAAACATTAAGATTTTTATACTAAACAAATTTTTTATTTCTGTTTTTAGTTTTAAATGCGGTTTTTTTTATTTAAAAATAATTTTTAAACAACATTTTTATTTTTCCGTTTTTAGTTTTAAAAGCGGTTTTTAGGGTTCCGTGCCTCAAAAGGAAAAAAATGGAAACCTTATAAGTTAATTTTGTTGTTCGTCTGTCTGTCAAGACCCTACCTCACGGGAACGAGTGGAGGTATCGAGTTGAAAAATGGAACTTCTTAGTTTACGCAAAAAAAAAAGATACGGTCGTTTATACCGCAAAAAAATACAATTTTATACGGAACCCTCAGTGGGCGAGTCCGACTCGCACTTGTCCTGTTTTTTGTGTATTGAATGTCTGTTGTGTTACCCAATAAATAAATTTAACACTAACCATTCGATGTCTGGTACCCTATCGGAGTCGGGAGCATCTGATGCTAGTAACGCAAGCTTGGTGGCCGATGATATCCCCGTCTTGCGAGCTATCTGCGATATTTCACCTTGTAGCTTCTCTAATTGTGCCTGTAAATAGAAAAAAAAATGATATAAAAAAACGGTTAAGTACATTTGTTTTACTAAAATATTGTACACAAAAATATTTCTCTTCTAATACCAAACATATACAACATGTAAATTAAATAACCAACACCCTGAATACAGGTGGTTTGGGATCGGCTTCTGAGTTGTTTCAATAATTTAAAAAAAAAAACGATTTTTTTTAAGAGTAACAAAAAAAACAAAAAAAAGTACCCAGAAAATATTGTACAACATTTTGTGGGTACTTTTGTTTTTTTTTTGTTTTTTTTTTTAAATAAATCCGTTTTTTTAATTTTTTTTTTAAATCATCTCAGAAGCCGATCCCAAACCACCTGTATTCAGGGTGTTGGTTATTTAATTTACATGTTTTATATATGAATCTGTTAAATGATACAACATTAATTATAATATACAAGATGAATTTTTCAAGTAGGCCTTCAGGGCCAAATCCTAAACTATAAGGAATATCGAAAAATTATCAAAGGAGTCGCGAGCCCGATTTTGATGAAAACAAAAACTGCATCATTGCCGGATATCCGGCGAGCTCCGAGGCTGCATGAACGGACATCCGGCGGGCGGATATTCGGCCCATTGTCTAGTTGCAAGTCGTGACGAGTTTACCGCACAGGTGCGGCGAACGCGATAACATCAATTTGGTTTTGCAAAGTTTTTGACGTGACAACGTCTTATAATTCGATAGAGCCGGCTACACGCACGAAAAAACATGACGCATGCGGCGTTACCTCGCTCTGAGGCGTTCCATGTAAGGTCGGCAAAACAAATGAAATTAAATTTTTCTTTTGAAAAATGCTACCATTCCATCAGTATTTTCTTAAGACGTTGTCACGTTCAACTATCGTCAGTAAACCGACTTTACAGACAACCAATTTTTATTGAAAGTTTTTAGTTTAGATAATTTACTATTTATGTATTTATCATTAGAGTGAATATCTGACAAGAAAATTTAAGTTTTTTGAAAGATCCTACGGTTTTTTTGTAACTTTTCCGACTTTAAATAAAAGCCATCATAGTTATGTCTATTTATTGATATTTACCTCACATAGGAATTTTTCGTAGTTGTGAATATCCGGTATCCGACCGGATATTGAGTTACTATCCGGTATCCGGCCGGATAGTACATTTAGTCCGGATACCGGATAGTTACCGGATATCCGTTTCATCTCTAAAAAATAATGGATTTTAATATTACCTTCATCCGTAGTCTTTCAGCCAATTGCCTGAATTTCCCTGGTTCGTGGAACCGTAGGGCGCGCTTGGTTCGTTGGGCGGGCTTCGTGGGCACCCGAGGGTCGAGCCAAGGTCCCACTTGCTCCCTCACTTCTGTAGGCGCTGCTAACTGGGCTCGGAATTCTTCGCGTCGCTTCGCGCGAATGTTCGCCTGTGAATAAATATTATACAAACTTTATTGCATGTTTTTCATCTTTGTCAATTTCTTATAACCCTTTTAAATTAAATTACTTGCCTGTTCAAGACAAAAAAAATCACTAAGGTCTTAGTATGCTCCCTTGAGGGACTCCAGAATTAATTTGAAAAACCTAATTCAAAATCACTATTTCTAGCTTAATTACTTCAACTGACGCAAGTAATTTTGCAACTCGAATATCTTTTACTAGGAATACTTATAGTGTAAAATATATTTTTAACAGTAGTAAACAGAATCAAACGCTTTCGTAAATTCCAAAAGTTCTGTACACGAGTATAAGCTCACCTTAAGCGTAGGCGCGACATGTGTAAGTTGTACCCTTTTACCAGTGGTGTCTATAGTTCTTCCCTCTTTGTCTAGAATGAGAGGCGCTGGACCTGTAGTCCCCGAGTTGTTTAAAGCACCTCCTGAAAGAAAGATTAATACATTTTTTGCACTAACAAAGATGCCAACTGATGCCATTGTATAACTTTTATAATACAAGGAAATGATTCGACGAACGAAAGTCAGGCGAACTTAAAACAAATTTGCATCTCCGTAATTGATTTAAATTCAAAATGCACGCAAAAAGGAACTTTAAAGTGAATATGTACTACCTGCTAATTTTCTCTGTATCCTAGCTTGCAGTTCGGCAATTTTTCTCTGCTTCTCCAACTCTTCAGGAGTTATTGGTCCAGCCACTGAAATTGATTCAAAGTAATGAATATTTATTGTTCTTGCTTCCCGTCTACGCAATATGATTGAATTGGATATAATTTTGGGCCAACAGCCGAGATGCTTGAAAATTAATTAATATTAGTATTATTTAGACAATTGGGGGCTTTTTGCGTCACTGCGACCTATAAAGATGTATTGTGACTAGCCTCCAAGTAAGTCCCATTGAGGCCTTACATGTACTCCTTTAGCTGGGTACTATCTAAAAATGATAAGATATTCCTAGCTTGGATTGTTTTAATATCGTCTGGGTGGAGAATGTGTCTCCCCAAATGTCGGCTTCTTTTGTGAATGAGACATTCACAAGAGCACAAGAGGTGCATTGGTGTTTCACGCTCCTGTTCACAGAATCTGCAAGCATCAGTATCTTTTAGTCTCATATTGTAGAGATGTCTGTTCAGCATGCAATGGCCAGTCAAAGCCCTAATCAACACGCTCAGGTTGCCCCTATTGAGATTCAGCTCGTCAGTGCGTTTACGAGAGTATGATTCGATAAGTGTTTTTGAGTGTGTTAACCCAGGCGTTCTTTGCCAGTCCGCTTTTGCCTCTTGGAAGATGTAGGTAAAAACCAGGAGAACGTAACATACGTCATGGTTCTCCTGGTTTTTATTTGTTGGGTAACTTAAGGTTTAGTTACTTTGATTGATGCCCCTTGTAGGCGACAGGCTGGGAACTTGTCACCAATTTGACACGATAAAACATTTCAGTAGTCTGGGCAAACCCGCCGGCACGATTGTTGCTAAACAAACCTAGTGGGTATGCCAACCTTAAGGATTGGTAACTCCCACATAACCCTGCTGGGGCCCTATTACCGCTGCGGGTACGTATAAAACGTATTCTGTCGATAAAAAAAAGCTAAAGCGAGACCATATAAATGCACCAATGTTAGTAAAGCGCATTTGTGAAAAAAATATTTTTAAATAAAAAAAAACCGTCTTCAAAACTAAAAACGAAGAAATAAAAATTCTGTTTGTAAAAATGTAAATGTTTTTTTGAGGTCGGTCCCAAATACAAGTAACAACGTTTAATCCAAATATTGAGGTTGGCACCGACCTCAAAATAACATTTAGATTTTTATAAACAGAATTTTTATTTCTTCGTTTTTAGTTTTGAAGGCGGTTTTTTTTATTTAAAATTAATTTTATTTTTTTCAGGAAACGATCTCGAGATCTTTTAGACACACAAGTGATAAGATTACAATATCATCGATGTCAATTAAATAGGCATTATTAGGGATAACTTTAAAACTACTCGTCAGATGTCGATTAAATTTGAATGGGACCAAATGACAAGCACCTGCTTCCAAAGGTCGAAAGAATCTTCAAAATCGGTACACCCAGTAAAGAGTTACGAGGTAACAAACATTAAAAAAAAAAAACATACAGTCGAATTGATAACCTCTTCCTTTTTGAAGTCGGTTGAAAATAGTACCGCAGTCTGACAGTTGCTGTCTTTTCTACGTGACTGGCAGGCCTACATAGGCAACCTACGTGTACGTGAAATGGTATCTATAGTCTATTATTTATCTATCTCGCTCTAATATACGCGTTAGTATGCTCTTTCTCTTTTCTCTCTATGATGAGTATAAACTTTTAAGAGCGTTAATCCACCGATTTTAGATAATTACAACGCGCAGCGAAGTCACCACTACAGATAAGTACGAACATTTACAAGTCACGGACCGAGCAATAGACGACATGACCTTTCTAAGGCAAGCCTCATGGCAAAACGAATTTAAAAAGTTTGCGCTATATTAAAATATTCGCCTTAATACCGAACATTTAAAGCTTCGAAATTGACTCTAAATGTAAAATTTTCAAAACTCTGCTAAGATATTTTGTTATAGTCACGAATACTGAATTAAATGAAACACTTTCACTTACAACTATTTGCACAAGATTTTTATCTAGAAGTTTTTATAATGTTTACATTTGTTGAATAAGAATTCATGGAAGTAATGAAGCTGAAAATGTGCCGATTTTCAGTTATATCGTGTTAACGCGCTGTACTTTTGGTTTTCTCTTTAAAACACATCAGGCTTAAATAAGGTCTAATATCACAGAAAAAAAAAGATGAAGCTCAGGCTGTCTGGACAAATCTTCAAAATAGCTTACATTTAAATATCGCCAATAGGGCATTTTATGTGACGGCTAAACACCCTTATTTCAGAATAGGTGACGCTACAGAATCTTAGATAATCTATCGAGAACGTGTCCAGCCAGCTTCAAAAAAACACTTTTCGCTGGTCTCTCAATCTCGGTAAAGGATGTGATTTTGACGACTATTTGCATATCAACGGGCGTAACATAAATTTGTGACGGGCATCGAGCTAAAAGTTTTTTTAAGGCGTACAGCGGTTTAGTAGAAAAATGCAAAAATATGTGTAGAGCCAGCTTGAATTTACATATAAAACTTCTGGCTGGCACTTCTGAATCTCAATAACGGGAGCGTTTTCGAATATGGTTCACGTGTAAGTGTTTACGAGAAATCAATTAAAAACCAATGTCCAGCCAGTTTGAGTTCTAAGATGAGAAGTTTTATACTTAAATTCAAGCTGACTGGACACAAATTTTTGCATTTTTCTACTAAACCGCTGTACGTATCACAAAAATCTTAGCTCGATGCCCGTCACAAATTTATGTGACGCCCGTTGATATGCAATAAGTCGTCAAAATCACTTCCGTTACCGAGATTGAGAGACCAGCGAAAAGTGGTTGTTCAAGCTGGCTGGAATATTTTCGATCGATTATCTAAAATTCTAAAAAGCGTTGGTTACGCAGTGCGTATGAGCGTCGTCTTGCGCCTGGGAGGCACTGGTTAGAACCCCGCCACGTACCAATGTGTTTTCAAATTTTGAATTCATATGTACGTTTAATCGACGCTTTTACGGTGAAGGAAAACATCGTGAGGAAACCTGCACACACCTATGAAGAAATTCTTAGGTTGTGTGTGAAGTCGACCAACCCGCACTTGGCCAGCGTGGTTGACTAAGGCCTAATCGCCCCTAATGTGGCGTAGGCTCGAGCCCCTCGGTGGGGACATTATATGGGCTGTTGATGATCAAAGATTCTGAAAGAAGGGTGTAAGGCATCACAAAAATACCCTATTGACCTACTTAAATGTAAGCTATTTTGAAGACTAGTCCAGACGCCTGAGCTACATAGAAAAAGTTGTTAACACGCTCACCTGGTTTAGAATACAGCACTGGTTTGATGACACTAGGAGGTGGTATGGCATTGTTTGCTTGCATCTGCACCTTGATCTGCTGGGCCGCGGCCACAGCTGCGTTTACACTTGGCCTATGTTCGCCCTTCATTGCTATTAAGGCTCTTTTGCGTTCTTCAATCTCTTTTTGAGCGTTCGCCATCATTAACTGGAAGAGCAGTAGTTCTGTTATGTTAATATTATTATTAACTAGCGCTCCACCCACTTATAGCCTAAAAAGTATTCTATGTCCTTCCCAACGTCTAAAACTTTCTTCATACAAAATTTCATCAAAATCAGTTCGATGGCTTAGGCATGAAAGCGTAACAGACACACAGAGTGACTTACGCATTTATAATATAACTAGCTTTTTCCCGAGAGCTCGTAGTGGACTTTGTTTGGACTTCCATACGACCTTTCATCCCCGCATGGGTCAAAATTTCAAAGTTTCATGTTTTTATCTTTAACATACGAACTTCCGTGCAAATTTCCATCGCTTATTTCATCCCCTTCAACCCATTTTTCGCGATAAAAGGTAGACAATTTCCTCGTTTAGGCGCAAAATGTCCAATTCGCAAAATGTCCAGTTCGCAGAATATCCATTTCGCAGAATGTCCAGTACGCAGGATGTCCATTTCGCAAAATGTCCAATATTCATTGTAATGTGATTAATTTACTAAACACCTTGTTGTGTTTCTGTGATGAATATTAATATGAGAAGTCGCTTCTGGCATTCGACGGCCGCTGCCGAGGCACGCTCGCATCGTTCACTCGGCTCGTGCGCTGTGTTTATGTCGCCCTAACCCGCTCGTCGCTTCGCTCCTCGCTAACCTAAGTTACAGTGTCACTAAAAGGGAAAATCACGTTACGAATAATATTGGACATTTTGCAAAATTGACATTTTGCGAACTGGACATTCTGCGAAATGGACATTTTGCGAATTGGTCATTCTGTGCCTAAACCAATTTCCTTTCCCAATCAATAATTGCACCAAGTTTTATAAAAATCAGTTCAGTGGTTTAGGTGTGAAAGCATAACAGAGTTACATTCGCATTAATAATATTACTAGGGAAGTGTTGAACATAAAAGAGTACACACCTTAATCCTATCAGCGCTAAGCCCTGCAATCTTAGATCCAACAGTTTCACCCTCGATCATAGTCTGAGGCAACGGCAGCACTT
Source organism: Elophila nymphaeata (assembly GCA_955850985.1). Taxonomy (NCBI): domain Eukaryota; kingdom Metazoa; phylum Arthropoda; class Insecta; order Lepidoptera; family Crambidae; genus Elophila; species Elophila nymphaeata. The sequence goes on from OY039093.1 coordinate 6,779,264, forward strand.
CAATACCGTTTGCTGCTAACTTCTCTCTCTCCTTCTCGTGTGGGTCTTTCTCTTCTTTTTTCGGCTCTTTCTCCTCATGACGAGGCTCCTTCTCTTCATATCGAGATTTCTTGCTGTCACTACGATCACCGTCATGTTTCCGCTTTTGTGATTTGGACGTAGAGATCAGTTCTTGGGCTAGGGCCAGTACTTTGTCTGCTAGCTTGCTTGCTTTTTTCGAGTCTATGTGTGAGGATATTCTATCTATAATTTTGCGACGTTCGTATCTGGAAGTTAGAAAATAATCAGATTAATTTATGTGCCACCAATGATGTTATAATATAAAAAAAGGTAGATATGTTATAAGCCATAATGGCAGTTCTACTATACTATACTGTACTAAGAATTTTATTAAAATAATAGATTTACGTTTTACATTATATATTTTATTGTACTCTTTAGTTTACAATAACATTAAAAATAGTACATATGTAACACCCTCTATTGAAATTTATGTTGAACAAATAATTCTTTCTTCGCAATGAGACCCCGTGATAATAGACTACATTACAGATTGCGATAAACTGAGTGAGACTTAGAAATGAATATAAAAAAGACACTAAGATGAATGCAACGCGAATGCGAAAGTGTTTTTTAAATTTAAACTTAAAAGCATTAGCTGAAGGACATTCTTGGATATCGAAAGGAAGCCGATTCCAAGTTGAGCAGCGCGGACAGAGAAGGAGTGAGAGAAGAATTTTGTGTTACTAGAAGGTAGCTGGAGGGTTTTTGTAACACATGACCGTTGAGATGGGGAAGGAGCTGGTAAAGGTTGGAAACGGAATAGATAGGAAGGGGAATTGGGATCTTTTAGGATTTTGTGTAAAGTAGATAGAATGTGCACATTACGTTCGTCTCCATTACGACCGTCTCTAATGCCTTAGTCACTCTTGAAACAGTAGATAGTTCACGTGTGCCTTCCAGTACCCGCCAACTGTGTTTATGCAACAAAATGTCATCTTGTGACATGCAAAAAAGCCCTAATTATACAAGCAAAATAAATAAAGCTTGTCTTCGACTGGGACATAAGCTGAGTGGAAAGTCCGATTCGGCGACATATAGTGCACATGTTTTTTGATTCCTGTTTATATTGTGTATGTAACTTTATTATTTGCATTATTACGCCGAATAAAAGTTATTTCTTCCTTTCTTAATTAGGTTTTATACAAATACAGGACGCCATGGAAAAGGACAAACATCCGTCTTTTTTGTTCCTAATGGATTCATTATGCCTTCCCTTTTTTGTTTTTGCCAATATAGTGAAATGTAAGTAAAATAATAGGAGTGTACATGTGTGTTGCTATAGCATTTCAGAACATACTTTTTAGAGATGAAACAGATATCTGGAAAACATCCGGTATCAGGCCGGATACCGGTAGTAGCTCAATATCCAGCCGGATAATAATAATAATAATAATAATAATAAAAATCGTTTATTTCTCCCATAAGACACAGATACAAATAAACATTAACATAACTAGGCATCAATAAGGGAGACAGGAGCCCATACTAAGTAAAGTACTTGTGTCATAGGTCTCCTGGTCTCCTTATCCCAAAGATAATGGTGTATAATTGATTATTATGAAAGTGGTATGGAGTTGAGAAATACAAAAAACAAGAATTACAAATAAATTGAGAATGAGAATGGACTGCAAGTAAGGATACGAAGAGCGATGTTTCAATAATTAATTGTTGCGAATTTTTGTTTCCACGTGTATATAATTGTGTGTGTGTGTGTGTGTGTGTGTGTGTGTGTGTGTTGTGTGTATATTGTGTATGTGTGTGATTACTTATAATTCTCTGTGCCTTTTTAATAATTGTTCTGTTTGTTCATAAGAGAACGTTCTCAACCAAAGCGAGACCTTTTGCTTGCATTCAAATGTTTTATCTGAGTATATAGAAAGAACCTTATTTACAAAGTTATACAAACGCGGACCTTGAAAAACGAAGAAGTTATGTATGAAAGCAGTACTGGCCGGTTGAGGTTGACAGACATTGAAATTACGTCTCATAAGTAGAGCTGGATTACTTTTGTCGTACTGTAGACAGACATGCTGTCTTAGGATAACCGAAAGGACAAACAATTGTCTAACAGTTAAAACTTCGGATATATTATAAAGCTCGGTGGTGGGGAATAGAAGAGGTTTAAAAAGACTGACTTTAAGAATAAGTCTTTGGGCTCTCTCTAGTTCAATCATATGACTCTTAGCAGCACCTCCCCAGGACGAGATACAGTATGCAAGGACAGATTGACAGAGAGCAAGGTATACAGTTTTCATGACCTTGGAGTTCGCTACATGCCTTAGGTTTTTAAAAACATAGACAAGTTTACGAACTCTCTTCGCTACATTACTTATGTGTTCTGCAAAATTAAAGTTTTCGTCAATTGTTACACCAAGATATTTAAAAGTCTTAGTATTTTCGATTTGTGGGCAGTCACAGTATGAACCAGGGACCTGTTTACATAAGTGAGCTGTTAATTTATGTTGGTGATTTGGTGGGTTTCGTAAAAAGAAAGTTATAAAATTCGTTTTTGAAGCGTTTAACGTTAAAGAGTTACAGGCCAGCCAATGACATACTTTATTGAAACCTTCTTGGGCGTCTTTGAAGACACTGTCCCAAGAGTCTCCATAAAAAGTAAGAGTTGTATCATCGGCGTATGAGATGATCTTACAATTTTTAAGTTTAAGTTGGCAGAGATCATTAATGTAACATAGAAACAGCGATGGACCAAGAATACTTCCTTGCGGAACTCCAATATTGCAAGAACGCACCTCACTCAAGATATCACCCACCCCTACCCTTTGCATTCGTCCTGTAAGATAGTGCTCAAATAAAAGTAATTGCGTATCTCTGATACCCATGTTCTCAAGTTTCGACAATAGCTTGGGAAAAGACACTGTGTCGAAAGCTTTTGCCAGGTCAATAAAAATTGTCAAACATTTGGTTTTGTTATCCAGTTTAGTAGCTATGAATTCTGTAAACGTGTGAACCGCGTCGTCTGTCGATTTCCCTTGTCTAAATCCAAATTGAGCCTCAGACAGAATATTTCCTTTCTCTAAAAAATTTACTAGTCTTTTGTTAATTATCCGTTCCAATACCTTAGACAGCGAAGAGAGGAGAGATATAGGCCGATAATTGTTGATGGAATCCCTGTCTCCTCCCTTATGGATTGGCACAACTATCGATTGCTTAAAAGCATCTGGAAACACGCCTTGTCTGAGACATCTATTAAATATTTCGGTTAGAGGGGAAACTATGAAATCTATTGTTAGCTGCAACACTTTCACCGTAATTCCATCCCATCCAGCACCACAATCAGACTTAAGGTTTCTGATTTGATTCCTTACTTCATCACAGTCGGTGTCTAGAAGAACAAAAGATGAACATGTGTGTTTTGAAGAGTCCAGGTTAGAGATAGACGGCATAGTTGGTATTTTGTTTGCCAAATTGGTACCAATATTAGTAAAAAAGTTATTTATTGTATTTATAGAATGCAGCGGTGTGGATTCTATACGGAAAAGGTCATAGTTTGCCTCTTTTGGCTTATGGAGGTTCGTGATATTCTTAATGCTTTGCCATAACTTCTTACTATTGTTTTTGGCTGATTCCAGTTCCTGCCTCTCGAAGTCTCTTTTGCATTTTTTAAGTAGAGCGTTACAAAAATTTCTATACCTCCTATACGTCACCGAGAGTATAGCATTGTTTGGATCACTCTTTAACCTGTGGTGCATTCGATCTCTATTCCTAATGCATTTCAATAATCCGACAGTAATCCATGGCTTTAGAGTTACTTTATTATGTGGTATTTTTATCTTAAGTGTATTTTTTATGATGATGTTTTGTAAGTGTTTAACGAAAAGAGAGGTGGCGGTGTTTGGATCATGGTCATGTAAAAATTGCTTAAAATCGGTATTATGACAGTCACGAACTACGTCATTATAATTAATTTTTTCTATGATTCGATGCTTTGGTAGGGAGTTTATTTTAGTTTTAAGACAAAATAAGACAGCTTCGTGATCTGTTATCGATGTATTAAGTATGAGTGACAGAGAGGGTAGTTTTGTTTTTAAAATGACGTGATCCAGGCAGCTTTTGCTTCTAGTTGGCGTGTCATAGGCTGGGATCATGCCATTAAACGCCAGCACTTCCAGATATCGAGACAAGTTAGGATTGGATTCTGAAATATTTATGTTTATGTCCCCAACAATAATTATATTTTTGAAAGATGACAATTCGGTAAGAAGCTTGTTTAAGGAACTCAAAAAATTTTCAATATTCTCAAAACAATGCGGCCTGTATATAGCGATTATTACAATGTCATGATTTCTTTTTTTTACTAAAAGACAGTTAATATTTTTTATTAAAAGACAGGATATTGAGCTACTATCAGGATACCAGATAGTAGCTCAATATCCGGCTGGATACCAGATAGTAGCTCAATATTCGGCCGGATAGCGGATAGTAACTCAATATCCGGTCGGATACTGGATAGTAGCCCAATATCTGGCCGATACCGGTTAGTAGCTTAATATCCGGCCGGATACCGGATATAAAAAAAACTATATTATTTTCCTATAGGGAAATTTGTAGTTTTTTTAGAAGGTTTTATGGCTTTTTTGTAACTTTTTCAACTTTAAATAATAGCCATCATTGAATTTTTGTTGGCAACTTATTTTTTACTAATCATACAATGTTTCCAATAAATATATATATATATACATATAATAAACATAGACAGATTTGTATGGACGAAAGCACTTTAGAAATAAGTACCAAATTTATTGTTTTTTGGGGTGGTGGGGAAAAGAACAGGGAGGCTGCTAGTCCCTTCCTACAATTTTTTATATAAATTGCATAGATTAAAAAAAATATATGATAATTCAAAATACTATTAAATCATCAAGAAACACAACTGTTTTACTGCCCAACTTCTGCAAAATTGATAAAAAATGAGTTAAAGAATCTTGCATCATAAAAACCCAAAATACAAGCCAGCCGCTACCGCGGCACTCTCGCTCGGCTCGCGCATGTAGTTCGCAAGTCTATCCTTACCTAAACCAATGTTATACCTACATAATTATTGCTTGGTTGTGGCTGAATGCAATAATCTCCTTCATTTTACCACTATCAATAAAGTTTTAAAACAATAACAACTGTCAAACTATTTGATAAAATATTTTCGAAGTGTATATGTATGTAATTTTGAAATATTTTATCTTAAAATCTAGTGAACATTTATATACTTAAGTAAAAATGCAGTTAATTTGTCAGTCTAGTGTGTCTATCTACACAAGAAGTGTAAATCTATTCTATAACGTACCTCTTTCAAAAGCTGAGCAATATGAACTTCCATACTAACTATGATCTCCTATTTCATGACCATTTGGGTCGAAATTTCAAAAAAATAAAATACGGAAGTGGACTAATTACACAATAGGTGCCAAAATATGCATGCAAAAGGAAAAAGGGCAAGAAAAATATCTTGCAGCATAACTCTCTTATTAGATGTTCACTAATTTGTTTCAAGTTTTCTTAATTCTCTTAGAACGTTGACTGAATCTTAAGTACATTTTCAATAGGATAAGACAAATTAGCCCTCAATCCTCATACACAATTTTTTCACGTATTTTGAGTAAACAAAGCGGTAAATTTGTAAGAATATTTACCCATTTGAAAGACATGATGATACGGTGGATAGCAATGAGTTATCGGATTTTCCGATCGTCCTATATATTGCTCTGTCCAACGAAGACCGTAGTTCTTCTACCTCCCGCCGTGATAATTGTAGAGCCATGATTATTACGCAAATTAACACCAAAATGCAGTCTATGTTGGATGCCTTTTAGGTTAGGTTTGTCATATACAATAAAACTAAGCTTTTTTATAGTTGTTCATCACCGAATATTAACAAAATATTTTACGGTCTACATTGAATCACTAAATTATGTATTTCAACATGATAAAATTCGAAGAAAATACACTAAGATGATGTCCGTTTGACGTAAACATCAATCATAGACTAATGGGGTGGCTAACATGTATAGCAATTTTCCTGCATCGGGTAAATAAGGGCACACACGGGCGTCTCTATATAATAGTGGTGCTGTCTGTGCTGTGGCACGATTTCCAATGCTCATAATTTTGTTAGTAAAACAAGTATTAAAAATGGACACGTGTTATTACAGCAAAAACTCGAGAGAAACTCCCAACAAGAACTCGGGAGAAACTCCACTTTATTTCTTATTTACCCTCATAATCATTGCTTTTTCTTGTATGGTATGCAATTTGTTTATGGTACTTAATACGTTCCAATTAATGCATTTTCATAATAAATGAAAAGATTATGAATTATTGCTATGATTTTTTTAAGTGTGTTTTTGTATATGAGAAATATTTAATATCTATCATATTAATCACTTTAAAGTTGATCTATTGTTTTGCATATGTTTGTAAAAACTCAATAAACGGAATTACTTTTACGTTCCGTTTCTTTCAGAGACATTTGTTTGACGTTTTTTTGATTTAAAGTTTGTTGTGACTTGTGTGTAAGTTTGTTTTAGTCTCGGAAGATTAGACTGGTTTTACTGTATTGTTAATAAAATCGCTAATTTATAAATTATAGCAAAAGTTAATAAATAAAAATATTGGCTAAACTAATTGTCTTATCATAAAGTAACTAAAAACATAACCCCAAAATGTCTGATGATGAAGATGTAATATTGGTAAAAAGAAGCAAGCAAGTGCATTATGGATCACTGGAGGAGCAGGAAAAGGCCCGGCTTGCAGCCCTGGCAGCTGCAGCCAGGGAGGGAGTCGAGGAATCCAGTGGAAAAGACTTGGGGGACATTCAGATATCAAATGGTAAAAATGCTTTAAATCAATAAGTAAATAAAAATTATTGTATAAACCTTCAAAGGCCCCAAATTGGGGTTGACGAATTAGCTTATCACACAGCTATAGGCACAGATTTATGCCTGCCTAACTCCAACCCCACTTGGGTATGTTGTTAGTGGTTTAGTGATGATGGTCTGTGTAGGCTTCAGAATCTCCCTCTTTCTAGTTTTACAACACCCATGGAATGAGAAGGTGTAGTCATTTAAATGATTCTATAATTAATTAAAAAAATAACCAAAATGATTACAAAACCCAGTCATGTTTTTATCATTATATTTTCAAAAAACAGTAGTACTATTGCGGGATCATGTAGATCCTGTGTTGCCACAAGATGGTTTCCTAGTGTTGAATTTCTTAGTAAATAAATAGTGCATTTCATGTAATATGCAGTAAAATAAAAATTCACACCACATATTCTGACATACACAAGCAAATAAAGGTACAGGTTCCTTTCAGTTGTCATGTACCAATTTAGCAAAATGCAATATTTACACAAGTTTAGATAAAACCTAAATTGCATACATTTATCAATCACCATCAACATCTCAAGGAGGGTTGAAGTCAGGTCATTTAACTTTTCAGCCAAAATCTTTTTGTCAATTGTGTACACATCATATTACTCCAATTCCAAATGAAATTGCAAACAGGGCAGAAAAAATCAATGTATTGAATAATGTTAAAATAATATATCCACAGAATACATGGATCTGGAAGATGAAATGTCCAAGGACAAAAAGGCGTTGCTTGAAGAGTTCGAGAGAAGACGTAAGGCCAGGCAGCTGAACGTGTCCACTGATGATGATGAGGTTAATAATATTATTTTTTAATTCTATTGGTACGGTTATGAACTATTTTTAAGTATAAACTATTTGAGAGTATAGAATCTCGAGAGGGGCCGGGGCAGTGGATGGGGAGTGCTGGTGCCCAGGGCCCGATCAAGCCATTTCGCCGCTCTGGGCAAAATCCTAAGATGAAACTACCTTACATTATGGAATCATTTTTGCGTTAACAAACGCGTAAAATTTTTTAGTACTAGTAAAATAACACGGAAAAAAAATTACCTGCCTCAGGCGGGAATCGAACCCAGCATCTTCCGAAATTCGGCCAGCTACGTTAACCACTACGCCACCACTATTTTTCTAGTATTAAAAATTATTCCATAATGTAAGGTAGTTTCATCTTAACTGGGCGTCAAATATTTGCAAAAATATTTCGTTCTATTCAAATAATTTTTATCATTTTAGTGCATTTAATTAAAATAAAAACTTTTTTTAGAAATATTTTTTGCTATTTAATTTTATTACAACTGTTGTGGACTGTATGCGAATTGTTGTGAAGTGATTTGTTGAGGTAAGGAAGGTTCTTGTTGTTTCTTTTGGAAGTAAAAGTCTCATCGGTAGTTCACTTAATTTATTTCAAAACACATTTGTTATATACATTTTATACCTATTGCACTTATCACTAGTCTCAACGATCGATTCAAGATTCAACCTTGAGTTCGAAAACGGGAGGGTATATCGGACGGAGGTATTGCAGTTAGTGACTGGTAGACCGATCGCGGCGCGCTGTCCTCTACAACAACAATTTATATTTCATTTAGTTGTTCAATTAGACTGTTGTTGACAAAAAGCGCGCGAACATCCTCTGTTACCGGTATTGGTGCGCGCTCGCGCCAATAAGCTCTAAGCAGCAATCGATACGCAACTCATGAGGTATATTTATCTCTTTCTAATAACAGGTTTGCCTAATCATTTAACTCTTTTATTTTCGCAGAGTATCTAAATAAACAACAGTCAACAGTATGTAGATAAAGGACTACTTGTGCCACTTTAAAATACAACTATGTTCTTGTATAACCTGTTCTATATTTTTTACGTCATTAACCACTGTCCACTGCTAAGTAGTATAGCAATAAGCTGAGTATGGACCTCGTTGCCATGAACTACGACGTGCGATCACAATAATTTTATAATACCCTACCTATTTACCCTATATTTTACTGTTAGTTCAGTTCTTTCATTGTTTTATTTATTTTCCTATAAGTATTGTTGTGTAAGCATGTCGTGTGTTTTTTTTTTTTTTTTTTTTGTGTGGTTATTTGCAATCAGTTTTCTACTATAAGCAGATGGTTTGTGATCTATTTTTCGGGTCAAGTGCATCCTCCAGCGAGGACAGCTACTCTTTATACTATTATGCAGTCTTGCTACAGTATGTCTTTTCTTTTGAGACGTTTTTGATAGCTACGAGTCATTAGACTCGATGCAAGTTCGTGTGTGATTTGACAATAAATGTGTTTCTATTCTATTCTAAGTATATTTCTTATTGTTCAGGTTCGCAGAAGCTTAAGACAGCTTGGAGAGCCGGTTTGTCTCTTCGGTGAGGGCCCAGCTGAAAGAAGAGTGCGGCTCAGAGATCTATTAAGCTAGTAAGTCCCTATATTAAGATTTGTTGTGGTTTTGTAATCAATAGTCATCATCGGTTGACTGTAGAGGCCTGATATGTTAATGGTGATCTGTCACTGCAGCAATTTCGTTTGTTAATCTGCGATCAGTCTTTTAAACTATGAGCAGATTCGTTGAATATGGAATGTCTGGTGAAGGCATTGCCCCATAGGAATATTTTCTTAATAAGTAATTAGCTCGATGATTAACGCCAAGTTCAAGGATCCTGCGACGTTTCAAACGATTGATGCAGTCTGGTATGGTTAGCTGGGAGGCCAGTTGGTTAGGATGACTTTTCAGACTACTCTGATATTTATTTCCGCAAGGTGTTCATGAACTTTAGAGTTTCTTATGTCACCGCAGCCTATGAACGACACCAGAGGCGTCACTCGACCCTAGAGGCGAGAGATGTTAATGGTGCGCGGTCACCGCAGCCTATGAACGACACCAGAGGCATCACTCGACCCTAGAGGCGAGAGATGTTAATGGTGCGCGGTCACCGCAGCCTATGAACGACACCAGAGGCATCACTCGACCCTAGAGGCGAGAGATGTTAATGGTGCGCGGTCACCGCAGCCTATGGACGACACCAGAGGCATCACTCGACCCTAGAGGCGAGAGATGTTAGAAATTGCGAGCTAAATTCTAGGATCTTCTAAACTGCGAGCTAAATTTATTAAATGACATTCCACAACTTTTCATTGTTTCGTTTAGTTTGAAATGGGTTTTCGCGATAACTTTTGACATAGATAAATCCATGTATTATGTAATCTTGGCCGTTTTACACTTTTCAAAATTGATCTGGTTTAGAAGTTATAAAATTATATGTAATGGTGCTGCTAGTTGGCTCAAGTTAGCCCCTTTAAAACAACTCTCGTAATACCTACTCATTATATCTTTCCAGCCTTGGCGAAGATGCCATCCACAAGAAGCTGGAGGAAGAGGAAGCGAGGATTGAGAGGGACAGGGGCAGAGAAGGCACATGGTACCACGAAGGTCCTCCGGAGCTGAGGGACGCGAGGTTGTGGATAGCACGGTACTCCTTGCCTAAAGCGAAAGAGAGGTCAGTATTTATTAGAGATGAAACGGATATTAGTTTGGATACCGGATATCCGGCGAGTTGCGAGGCTTGATGGCCGGATATCCGGATGACCGGACATTTGGCCCATTGTCTAGTTCAATGTCGTGGTGACGAGTTTAACGCTGTACAGGTGCGGCGAACGGTATCAGATTAATTAGTGCGGTTTCGCTAATTTTTTACTAAAAAGTTTTTAATTTAGATATTTAGTAGTTAAGTATTTATCATTAGAGTGAATATCTCAGAAGAACATTTTAGTCTTACAAGGCCTTATGGTTTTTTGTAACTTTTTCGATTTTAAATAAAAGCCGCCATAATTATAAGCCATTTTATTCATATTTGCCGGCCGGATATTGAGTTACTATCCGGTATCCGGCCGGGTAGTAAACATAGGCCGGATACCGGATAGTTACCGAATATCCGTTTCATCTCTAGTATTTATATCCTTTTTATTGAAAGCTTTTGTTTAACTTGCAGTGTTTGTGTGTACAGTCGCTGTCAGAAAATGTTTATTAGATTTTACATCACATTTTTTTCACTAAAGCCTAAAATGCCATATCAAGTTACTTATTACCTTTTAAAAGTTATTATGCAAAATGACGCATTGTATTCAACAAACACAAAAACAGGCAGCAACTATCATGCTGGGGCCGCACTTGCGCCTATCGTCACGAAGCTTCGTGCTAGGACACGATACACGCAGATGTGACCGGCCGTTATCGGCTGTCGTCACGAATATTCGGGTTGAGTGTGCGTTATCGGCCGGGAGGCGGTACGTCAGGGTTTTAGCGCGCTAACCTATCGCGCTGCGTGGTCAGACATGCGTTGTTCATTTTGAAGGTTGTTCTCCATTAGTTCAGACGCGTACGGGTGACTAAGTATACGATAAAGCTGAGTTATTTTTTATAATTAATGCATTACGTAATAATTAGCACACAATTTAGAAGTAAAGAAAGTGATTATGCGTAGTTAAACGCAAAGAAGGATAATAATACTACGCAATTTACACGTCTGGAAGTGATTTCGGCCATCTTAGATTATTGCACGATAGTTCGTGCAAATAAAGATATGCCACATGCTTTATCGCGATAACTTTGCTAGGGCCGCACTTGCGTGTATCGTACGAAGTATCGCCACGCATTACACGATGACGATAGGCGCAAGTGCGGCCCCAGCATCAGACTGCAGCACTATTTTTCGTTCATGTTCATTGCCTTTGCCTTTTGCCAATGTACCTATAAATTTTCAAAAAAGGTTTTCTATACAGGGTGAATTTTTGTGGGCCTTCAGGGCCAAATCCTTAACTATAAGGAATATCGAAAAATGCTCAAACGAGTCGCGTGGCCGATTTTGATGAAAACAAAAACTGCATCTTTAGATTTTTGAAAAATCAATAATGCTAGACAGAAATCAAACCCAATTATTAAAAAAAACACAGTCTGTATTGCTGTTATGGTTTTTGGCTTGGTATCTAAGACCTTTGAGCCATATCTTCATTTAATTATGTCTTCTTTCTTGATGTTTGCATTAAAATATGGGCGTCACACATTTTAATGCATCTAGGGAGTGCTTGGAAAGAAATGCATGGCAACAGACCTCATGATTGTGACTGATGAGAATTGTGTAGTTGGATTTCCAGTCACTATACAATTCTCAACGCCACATACACAAAACCTTTATTTCAATGATTCCTCATAACTGTTCGTCAACACGGATGCTTATGCAACGAAACGACACCACTTTCACTGCACAAAATCCACTCCGAAGCAATTTTGAATCATAGAAATAAAGATCGACATCCAGACGCCATGGTTTCCCGCCAAACACTCCTCAACACAGCCTGTGTTATTACACCATTCGATAGTGTTGTTAATAAGGTTCGATTTCTGGGAAGTAATGATATACGGGAAACTAATGAAAAATGTTAAATTTTAATAAAATATTTTTTGTTCCACCTTGGTTGAAGCGATAATCGAAGCGATGATCACTATTTTATCAATCAATCTAATGATGCAGTTCATCGTCAACTATACAGGGTGTAAAAGAGATGAACAGTCAAACGAGAACCATGTATTCTGCTCACCATCATAACATTTTTCTTCCTTTAGACTATACCTGGGAAATTGATAGTTACGATTTTATTGAAGGTCAAAGTCATATTTTTTTTTTAATTTTTTTATGAAAACGTATTCTATACGTTATTTCTTAATTATTGTCCAAAGAAACATTATCATTTTTTTTAGTATTTCATAACAAAAAATGTCTTCAAAACGTTAGCTTTCAATGTAGCTCACTCGATGCGCACGGACACTAATGAACGGGGCCGCCGTCAAGCAAAATTATCGCGGTTTTGCGAGTTGCGTGCGAGTTGAGCCCTTTACATTGCGCGGTACAATTTGCAATTTTTTTTAACACCAAAAAATAAAAATCATTCCCCAGCAATATTTTTTTTGAAAAATGTCTTATTTTGATGTATAGAATACGTGGTTCTCGTTTGACTGTTCATGTCTTTTACACCCAGTATAATGTCCCCACCTCGGGCTCGAGGGTACCCCACATTAGGGGCGATTAGGCCTTAGTCAACCACGCTGGCCAAGTGCGGGTTGGTCGACTTCACACACAACCTAAGAATTTCTTCATAGCTGTGTGCAGGTTTCCTCACGATGTTTTCCTTCACCGTAAAAGCGTCGATTAAACGTACATATGAATTCAAAATTTGAAAACACATTGGTACGTGGCGGGGATCGAACCGGTGCCTCCCGGGTGGGAGACGACGCTCTTACGCACTACGCCACCGATGATGCAGTTGTTTTCATCGAAATCGGGCTCGACATTGTAGTGGTCAGTCTATCTCGTTCTAATATACGTGTTAGTAGGCTCTCTCTTTCTAATTGCACGTCTAAAGTTTACTATATCTACCCTCCAGACTGTCAAAAGCCCGTGAAGACCTCAAATTAGCAGGCAGTGTGCGGGCAGCAGCCAAGCAAGAGTCACAGAGGAAGGCTTCGGCTATGTCCATATATTGCAGTCAGGTAAGATTAATCTTTAAGGGCGTGCATTCAATTTATGTCAAAATTCAATTCAATTCAATTCATTTATTGCATAACCATAATGTACACACAAGATGATATATGAAAAATAAACAGACCATCATGGACCCTGTCGGGCACGCAACAATTAGAAGAGAGGAAGCGCTTTCTTAATAAATAATGAATATACCTACAGCTGTTTTTATATTAATTTGTAACTTATTTGCAACATTTTCGCACTATCTAAATTAAAATGAAAACAAATTGAAATTAAATAAAATCCAAATTACAATTAAAATCAAATTAAAATTAAAATCAAAGTCAAAATTAAAATCAAGATTAAAATAAGTCAAAATTAAAACTACAACCAAGGTCAAAATTCAAATTGCAATCAAAGTCAAATTTAAAATAGGGCAGAACCAATATTAAAAACAAACAAATTGAAATTAAATTAACTAAAATCCAAATTACAATTAAAACAAATTAAAATTAAAATCAAAGTCAAAATAAAAATTAAGATTACAATGAGTCAAAATTAAAACTACAACCAAAGTCAAAATTAGAATTAAAATCAAAGTCAAAATAAAATTGTCATTGTAAATTAAAATCAAAATTAAAGTAAAATGTTCATTATAATTTATCATTTAAGTATTCATTGATATCATAATAGCATTTTGTAATCAAAAATTGTTTTAATTTATTTACAAATATATTATCCTTTATTTCTGAAGTAAATGTGTCAGGTAGTTTATTATATAACTTAATAGAGATATTATAGGCGTTTGAATTGTTTAGTTTTAGGCGGGTACTTGGTAGTACTAATTTATTTCTATTTCGCAATGAATACTTTGTCGGAATATCTCCACGCATTTCATAAAAACATTTATATTTCCGGACAAATCTGCACATTTCTAAAATAAAAAGGCAGGGCAAAGTAAGAATTTTATATTTTTGGAAGAACGGTCTGCAGCTATCAGTTTGATCAATATTTGATATAATTCGAATAAGTTTTTTTTGAATGGTGAATAAAGTGGGCGTGTCAGTACTGTTTCCCCACAGATCCTTATATTCCACATTGTTTTAACTTTGTTATTTGAAGAGTTCATTTTATTTATGTAATGTAATTTTTTGGAACGTACTATCGCTTTTTTTAAGATTTTTTCATATTGTTTATAATGAATTTTTAAGACAATACTTTTAGATTTGGTAGAGAGTATTTTTAATAACCGTTTGTTTTCGCATGATTTTTTTAAACCTTTAGTTAACCAGTACTTTTTCATTTTGGCCTTTAATTTAATTTGTCGCTGAGGTATTGATTTGTTCAATATTTTTATTAATAAGTCGTGAAATGCATAATAATTCTCGTTTATATCTTTGTTGGGGTATATTATATTGTGCCAGTCTATTAAGAGTAATTGCGATTTAATTTTTGATATTGTCATACTATTAAACAATCGTTTCTCTACATACCATTCTATTTGTTTTGTTTGTTGAGGTATTTTTAGATAAATAATAGTGCCTGCGTGATCCGAAAAACCTAGTTCCCTAACTTCAGTACGTATATAATCATTTCTAAAGTTAGTAAAGATAAGATCCAAGCAAGTAGATGTGGTCTCTGTTATGTGGGTTGGTGTTTTTATGTGTTGATATAATTTATATTGTAACATTAAATTTAGGAATTCTCACATATTATGGATTTTTCAGACCTAATTTTCACGTCGGGTTATACAAAACTGTCAAATTTCTCCAAACGATTTTCAACCTAAGACTATTTAATATGAAGTGCATAATCGATTGGGAAAATTTGAATTGGTGGAAGTAAAAAATAGGCGGGGCTTGGAGCAGGTTTAAATTGGCGGGAGTTGCACCCCATAATACAATACGGACTGTCGCTACCGGGTAAAAAATACGACATTGGAATAAATGAAAAAGGTGTTTCTTACGAGTATTTAAATGAAACTATTTTTTATGTTATATTTTATTATATTTTGAACTAGACAATGTGTGAACAAAGTAATTAACTCTTTACTTTGTGTTTTATTTTTTAAATTAAACCACAACCTAAAATGAAGCATTTTTTGCATAAACAATAAATAAAAAAATAGATCGCTCAATATCAAAAGAACTACATTCTTACTTTTAATAAAAATTACAACATGTTTTAATTTTAATTTGCTTTTTTTTCTAAAAATTACTCAAAATAAAACTTAAAATCATCGGGAGTGGTCTCCCTTGACTTTCTCGTATACCGGAAACGACTCAAAAGTTGATAGAAATCTTATATTTTGATGTCATACATGCATGTTAAAGGTTGCAATAAGTTAAAGCATACTCGAGTTATCGTGCTAACGCACAGACACACACACAGACATAATTCCATAAATGGTCTTTTCGACTTAGCTAGGTCCAAAACGTGTAAATCCGTCAAAATCTCGAGGTCGAATTTTTTGACGATTACAAGACTTTCTCTATACTACGTTACGAGAAAGTAAAAAGGGCTCAGCAAAAGATTATAGGAAAAAAGAAATATCTACGAATTTCCGCACTATGTGGCAAATTTCTCCCAGTAGCGCCTCCTGTCGTGTTAAAAGATTATACTGGGTGTAAAAGACATGAACAGTCAAACGAGAACCATGTATTCTATACATCAAAATAAGACATATTTCAAAAAAAATATTGCTGGGAAATGATTTTTATTTTTAGGTGTTAAAAAAATTGCAAATTGTATCGCGCAATGTAATGGGCTCAACTCGCACGCAACCCGCAAAACCGCAATAATTTTGTCAGACGGCGGCCCCGTTCGTTAGTGTCCTTGCGCATCGAGTGAGCTACATTGAACGCTAACGTTTTGATGCCATTTTTTGTTATTAAATACTAAAAAAAATGATAATGTTTCTTTGGACAATAATTAAGAAATAACGTATAGAATACGTTTTCACAAAAAAAAAAAAATTATGACTTTGACCTTCAATAAAATCGTAACTATCAATTTCCCAGGTATAGTCTATAGGAAGAAAAGTGTTATGATGGTGAGCAGAATACATGGTTCTCGTTTGACTGTTCATGTCTTTTACACCCTGTATTTGCTAAATGTAACACCGAGAACTTTGTCGCCTGCACATATGGCAGCAGATCAGGTCAACACCGCCAAATTTCTTTTTTTTAACGTTATAATTGCGTACATTACGTTACCATATTTTCTTACAGATAGGCGACGCCAGACCCATAAGCTTTTGCAGGTTCAGTAACGACAGCAAAATGCTTATAACGTCGAGTTGGTAAGTCCTTACAGTACAACGGATATGAGACGGGGAAGGCCTAGTGTCTAGAGCAGTGGCAAACGCTACAAAGCGTTTCTCACAACGGCAACTCTTGACACGACGGTCGCTATTTTTTTTACAGTAATGGAGTCAACACATCTCTGTTTAACACGCTTTTATAAGGTTCACCTGTATGTTTGCTTGTATGTTCGTGACAGACTCCTTCGTACGCAATTTTGACCCACTTCAAACGGTCAGATGACATTACTATAATTCGATAAAGTTGAGAGAAACCTTACATTTTGATGTCATACATGCATGTTAAATTTGGTTGCAATAAGTTAAAGTATACTCGAGTTATCGTGCTAACGCGCAGACACACACAGAGACATAATTCCAAAAACGGTAATTTTGGACTCGGGGAAGTTTTTTGACGATTACAAGACCTTCTCTATGCTACGTATACGAGAAAGTAAAAATGTTATAGGTGAGAAAAAGAAGACAATATTTAAATAGTTTAAGGTCACTAAAAATATTATTAAAAGTTAAAATTACTGTGCACAATAGGCAAAGCTGAAGACCTCATTTTTAGAATGTGTGGTAAGGAGGAAGAAAGCATGGAGCACGTACTATGTGACTGCGATGCACTAGCCAATAGGCGACTAAAGGTCCTGGGTCTAGGTTACCCTAAACCAGAGGACTTTATAGACCTTATTCGCGCCAACATCGTAAAACTCATACAAAATGTTTTCGATGTTGGCGGGGATGGGTGATAAGGAAAGGGGAAGCACAAAAGATCCCATAGGGTCGAAGTGCTCTGAGACAGCCTCAGCCCCTTACTTAAGAATAAGAATAAGATAATAAAATTACTGCAATTATTTACAATCTCGTTTGGAGCTTGCTGCAAAAAACGTTTATGCTTTGAAATTTTACAAAGCAAAGGTCTCTTGGTACTGGAGAGGTAAATATAACTATAACAAATGTTATTGGTTATCATAATGTTATTATATTAATACATAAATGAATATATATATTTTTAAATGCGTCGGTGGCGTAGTGCGTAAGAGCGTCGTCTCCTACCCGGGAGGCACTGGTTCGATCCCCGCCACGTACCAATGTGTTTTCAAATTTTGAATTCATATGTACGTTTAATCGACACTTTTACGGTGAAGGAAAACATCGTGAGGAAACCAAACCTGCACACAGCTATGAAGAAATTCTTAGGTTGTGTGTGAAGTCGACCAACCCGCACGTAGCCAGCGTAGTTGACTTAGGCCTAATCGCCCCTAATGTGGGGTAGGCTCGAGCCCGAGGTGGGGACATTATATGACCTGTTGATGATGATGATGAATATAAAAATAACCCTTTCCAGGTCAGGGCTAGTCAAAGTTTGGTCAGTGCCCGAATGCACCCCGCTGCAGATCCTCAAAGGCCACTCCTGCAATGTTAGTGCGGCCACCTTCCATCCTGCCGCGGCTATGCCGGACCACTTCCAGAAAAAGGTTGGTGGCAATTTATATCCCATGTTTCTGAAATGTGCATTAACTTTGTTACTTTTTTTCACCTGTATGTTTGTATGTAACCGACCCCTTTGTGCGCAATTGTGACCCACTTTAAAAGGTCAGATTTAATTTCAACTTTATAGACTTATCAAAGACCGATGACATTACAATAATTCGATAAAAATATCCCATTATACTGATTAGAATCGCCAGGATTAATAAATTAAACGTTTGGAATGTTAGTTCAGTTATACATCGCTAGATGGCGTTGTCATTGTTAAGTTGGCGGTGTTAAGATTTTTTTTAATAATATAAGTACTTTCATTCGTTGTAATTCGCAGTAAAAAATGGAAAATAAAATAATAGTTAAAAAAACACCCTTTTTAGTTTTTTTAAAACTATTATTTTTAGGAGGAATCCGTCACGGATTCCTCGATAATCGATCTACCTACACCATAGATATCTACTGGGTGTAAAAGACATGAACAGTCAAACGAGAACCATGTATTCTATACATCAAATTAAGACATATTTCAACAAAATTATTGCTGGGAAATGATTTTTATTTTTTGGTGTTAAAAAAAATTGCAAATTGTACCGCGCAATGTAAAGGGCTCAACTCGCACGCAACTCGCAAAACAGCGATAATTTTGCCAGACGGCGGCCCCGTTCGTTAGTGTCCGTGCGCATCGAGTGAGCTACATTGAACGCTAACGTTTTGAAGCCATTTTTTGTTATGAAATACTAAAAAAAATGATAATGTTTCTTTGGACAATAATTAAGAAATAACGTATAGAATACGTTTTCATAAAAAAATGAAAAAAAAAATTATGACTTTGACCTTTAATAAAATCGTAACTATCAATTTCCCAGTTATAGTCTAAAGGCAGAAAAATGTTATGGTGGTGAGCAGAATACATGGTTCTCGTTTGACTGTTCATGTCTTTTACAACCTGTATATCATAGGAAACTATACACGGTGAGTTCTTTTTTCGGGTCAGTATGGGGAAATTCTTAACTATAAGAGATAGAGAAAAACTCTTAGGAACCGTGATCTTCATTTTATATTAAACAAAAATGGTATTTAAAAAAAAATTAAAATCCTAATAGTTTTGTAGATATCGGGTTATTTGAAAAAAATTTTTTTTTGTTATTTCGATTGTATATCGAAGTAGTTTTTATTTATTTATTATTTTTATATCACTTTATAAACCAAAAATTTATGGAGACCATAGTTCTAAAGTTGCTAGAAGTTCTTGAAATTAACGTTTTAGTTTTCTTTATTAGTTAAACTTTAATAGTTTTCTTGGTTTATAGTTTTGTTGATTTTTTTTTGTTTTGTTTTGTTTCAGTCATCAATATCAATTAGATAGTAAAATGTATCTTTAATAAAATGTTAATTTCAAGCAATTTCAACAACTTCTAGCAACTTTAGACCTATAGTCTCCGTACAATTTTTGGTTTGTATAGTAACATACAATCGAAATAATAAAAAAATTTTTTTTTCAAAAAATCTGTTAACTCAAAATCTATTAAGATTTTAATTTTTTTAAATACCATTTTTATTTTATCTAAAATTAAGATCACGGTTCCTAAGAGAGTTTTTCTCTATCTCTTATAGTTTAGAATTTCCTCATACTGACCTGACCTGAGTTTTTTTTTCGGGTCAGAAAAAAAAACTCACGCGTATATTAGAAAGAGCGCCACTTTATGGTCAGGTGTAGCAAAAAAGTGTATTTTTTCAGGTGAACAGTACTAATGAGAATGACATGGATACGTCAGTGGACGCCCCATCGGAGGGCGGGGCTTGCGCGATGGCGTCTTGCGCGTACGACGGTACAGTCTACCTTTGGAGTTTTAACAGGTATTGTATTTGAAGAGTTAGTATTTTAATTGTACTGTTTTTACCACGGGTATGTTTCATCCGTCCTTGGCTACGGGTTGATTATATTCTTCTTTTATTTACTTGATGGCAATTAGGAAAGGTAGCCAGTGTAATTACTGGGCATGGAAGGCATATCATCTTAGTCCTCAGGATGGCAACGCACTTGCACTGTTAAGTGATTTACCCTTAATACTGCAAGTGTCTATATGCGACGGTCCCACTTAACACCAGGGGGCCGCAAGCTTGTTTGCCATCTGAATAAAATAAAAAAAATAATATAAATGTGGTTTTATTAGGGTAACAACTATTTCTGCCAATCTCAAGTTAGGAAAAAACCTCTTCATTTGGTAGTGCCTTACTTCTTGATTTTTGCATTAAAATATGACTCGAATTGAATCACGAGCATAGGCTCGTGATTCAATTCTAGTCTACTTCGCTGGCGCGTGTTTTATATCGGCACTCGCAGCAAAAAATAACTTTGCTCACTTGTTGAACAAATAACTATTGTTCAACGAGTGAGCAAAGTTATTTTTTGCTGCGAGTGCCGATATTAATAGCGAGTGATTCACAAATAGACTACTGAGCACAATGAGTGATTTAAGAAACGAGACAAAACAAATTTGTTTTTCGATAATGATGAACTCCTATACAAATTTCCATACAAATTTTCATCCCTTATTTCAACCCCATCATGCTCTTTTTGTAAAAAAATTGTGTGTGTCAGCTCCGACGCACGACTGGAGTTTACTCCGAGGCAGGTGAGATGGCGCACCTGCTGTCATCCGTGTTTTGACAATTAGAAAATCTTGCGACATAGGATGCGCACCAATTATGACTTTGACCTTCAAAAACGTTACGAGGTCATTCATCGATAGATTTTACTCCTCACATTTTTCTCATACCGGGCCCCTTATACATATATGCAAATCGATTCTTAAGGAGTAAACTCCAAAAATCGGGAGTGGTTTCCCCTTGACTTTCTCGTATACCGGAAACAACTCAAAGGTCGATAGAAACCTTATATTTTGATGTCATACATGCATGTAAAATATTGGTCACCCATCCGAGTACCGATCGCGCACTTGGTTGCTTAACTTTCGTGATCGACGGCTCAAAATTTGATAGAAACCTTATATTTTGATGTCATATACGCATATTAAATTTGGTTGCAATAAGTTAAAGCATGCTCGAGTTATCGTGCTAACGCACACAAACACAGATACACAGACATACAGACACACACACAGACATAATTTCAAAAAATAAAATTTTTGGACTCAGGAAGGCCAAAACGTGTAAATCCGTCAAAATCTCGAGGTCGATTTTTTGACGATTACAAGACTTCCCCCATACCACGTACGAGAACGTAAAAAGCTAACTTATATCCCATCTTAAGGTCTATTATATTAGGGGTTTAAGTATGAAATGGCCGTTTTGTATGGAGAATTTAACGAAAATTCATTTTTCCATACAAATATATTTGCGATTTTTTAAGGAACCACAAATCTAAATTTTATGTAATTTTTTGGATATATTAAGACAACATTAAGCTGTAGGATACATAAAGAAAAAATTTGCGAATTGATATATGTAAAAAATATTCATATTATTCTAACAGAGACGGACACCTCTTATGACGAGCCGTTTTTGAAGACGTATTTCTATTAAAAAAATAAAAGTAAGAATAGAATTTTATTCATAAATATAAGTCCTTGTAATGAAGTTGAAAATAAAAAAAGAATAATGGACATAGCTATTGTATTATAGGAATTATACACTAATGAATAATGAGGAAAAAATCGGCAATTTCATACTTTAACCCCTATTATTTTTGTTGCTAATTTTATCAAAATCGCCGACTCAAAAGCGTGACTATGTTAGGTCTTCCATGCCTTATATACACAGGTGAAAATATCAAAAACGTTTGAACAAATATAACATTTATTTCTATCAAGTGCCTAAATACAAAGTTTCTGGTC
Organism: Elophila nymphaeata; assembly: GCA_955850985.1. NCBI lineage: Eukaryota > Metazoa > Arthropoda > Insecta > Lepidoptera > Crambidae > Elophila > Elophila nymphaeata. The sequence continues at coordinate 6,801,374 of OY039093.1, forward strand.
TTATATTCAACAATGACGAACTTCCATGCACACTTCCATCCCTTATTTCAACCACTTCAAGCCTTCTTCGCGATAAAAGGTAGCCAATATATGTTATTCTGATGTTCTATATTAGATATCTACCTTTTACTGCGAAAAAGGGTTGAAGGGGTTGAAACAGGGATTTTTAGTAATATTTGAAAATAAACCCACGAAACTTTGAATTTAGGCATTTGATAAGAAATAAATAAAGGGTAGTATTTAACTGTAAATAAAAAAAATCATTCCTTTTGTATATCAAAAATACTGATTGCACGGCAAAATAGATGACCCTAACCTACCCATCACTCAGCCATGTAGGTAGGTACATAATTGGACTCTCCCAAAAACAGTGCATTCCACGTGATCATAAAAAAAATAACCCTAACCTACCTCTTCATTTTACGCCCGGGTAAATTTGATATGCAATCAGTTTATTTGATGAATATAAATTGATTGATGGTAACTTCTTTGATGTGCATTTAACCTTTGGTGTACCGGGTGCGCCATTACGTGCTGTCCAGTAAAATAAATAGAAAAAAAAGTGTGTGTGTCAGCTCCGACCCACGACTGGAGTTTACTCCGAGACAGGTGAGATGGCGCACCTGCTGTCATCCGTGTTTTGACAGTTAGAAAGTTGCGCGACATAGGATGCACACCAATTATGACTTTGACCTTCAAAAACGTAACGAGGTCATTCATCGATAGATTTTACTCCTCACATTTTTCTCAAACCGGGCCCCTTATATATGCAAATCGATTGTTAAGGAGTAAACTCCAAAAATAAAGAGGTAAGAGGTCCTCTTATTTACCGAGACATAGGTAAATAAGAGGACCTTTTCTAAATTATTTATATTAATAATATAAATCAATAATAATAACATACCCAGAAAAAATATCAAAATACACAGATCTATCTATAGCAATCAAGACATAATGGCAAGCAACTTCCGTGAAAACTGTACCCATCATAATATTGACTACAGGTATTATTCCCAAAACCTAAAAGTACCTAGTTTAAAACTACTTGACATTCACCCACTCTCTTTTCAACAACTTCAAAAATCAGTAATCGTTCGGAAGTTCCTATCAGCAGAAGGAATAACTTACGCATTTAAAATCATGATAGCTATAATCAAAACATGCTTGGCCAAAAGCCCGCATATTTTGACTTAATACCTTTTTCTTACAAAAAAGAGCTAAAAAAAAGAATGTAAATCTAATATATAAAATTCTCGTGTCGCGGTGTTTGTGGTTAAACTCCTCCGAAACGGCTTTCCCGATTCTCATGAAATTTTGTGTGCATATTGGGTAGGTCTGAGAATCGGACAACATCTATTTTTTATCCCCCTAAATGTTAAGGGTAATCAACCCCTAAATTTTTTTTTTAATTTTTGGACGAAATTATTTGTTTTTTATTTTTTTATTATGTGGCATTAAAAATACATACAACCCTAAATTTTCACTTTTTTTTATCACCAACCCCTATTTTTTATAGCCATTTTAGTAATTTAATCATTTTTGTAAGGCAAAATAACTTTTGCCGGGTCAGCTAGTAATAATATAATATTACTAGCTGTGCCCGCGACTTCGTCCGCGTGGATTTCCCATTTTTGCAACATTTTTCATTGATGCTCAATTCCTATTAGTCGTAGAGTGATGCTATGGAGGTATATAGGCCTATATCAGGGTTTCCCATACTGCGCGTCGCGATGCCCTGGCATCCCAGGGTTCGCGGTTCTATCCCGGGGGCGGGCGTAGTGAGACGATCCACATAGAATGGCTGTCTAGCTGCTATGCGAGCTAGTAGAACGAAAATAAATGTAGAGAAAGAAATGAAAGTCGCGATTTCAAAACTTGAGCCCGGATCGACTGTCTAGGGCGAGCGAAAAAATCGAACACAGCATCTTTCGCAATCCGGGCGACTGCGTCCGTTTTTGTTTGTTTGGGAAGTTTGGGAAGTCCTGGCCTATAGTCTTCCTCGATAAATAGACAATCAAAGAACTTTTCAATTTGAATCAGTAATTCCCCTTTTTAGGGTTCTGTACCCAAAGGGTAAAACGGGATCCTATTACTAAGACTCCGCCGTCCGTCTGTCCATCTGTCACCAGGCTGTATATCAGTAATACTAATAAATAGAATAAAATAAATATTGAAGCTGGTCCCATAAAATAAACGTGACTTTTTTTGGTCGATTTTGATAACGGCATCAGATAGACGCTTGAAATATTCACAGAATATTTAGTTATATTATTCACTTTAAAAATAAATAATTAAATTAAAAAAAATATATATTTAAGGGGGCTCAACAACAAACGTGATTTATTTCTCGGTTTCAATAACGATAACAGGTAGAAACTTGAAATGTTAACAAAATATTGAATTTAAAATTCAAATAATTTCGGACAGTTTTGATAAAATCTATGGCACGGAACCCTTCGTTCACGCGTCCGACTCCTTCTAGGCAGTTTTTTTTTGACTATTTTTACAGGATGTCTCTGATGACCTTCTTTGAGTCACCAGGGGTTTTAGTAAAGGAGAGGACCTCGGTGGGTCCTCAGGCTTTAAGGTGGAATCACTCCAGAGAGAATTCCTGACCGGTGAGCATCTCCCTCGGAGGAGTCTCCTATTAAAGTCTAACCTATTAGAACCTATTAGAGTCTCTAAGGCGTCTGAATCTGACGGGATCAGTAGTTCCTAAGATAAGCGCGATCAACCAAAAAAAAAACAACTCGGTATAGATGCGTGCGTAGTACTTGATCATTATTTAGCTGCGGCGTTATGTTAAAACTATGATATCTCTGAAGATATTCATTGAAATCTAATGATGTAAAGAACAATTTTGTACAAAATTAAATACTTGTGATGAATAATGTATTCATTTTGATAAGTAATAATATCATGTTTACAAAAATACCTTCGCATCTTAAGCATTATTTTAGAACAAAATTTATTAACAAAAATAGGTTATAGCGAGTCAACCTTAAGAGATAGATAAATGCTGTCTGTAACTTGTTTTTAGAACTTTTAAAGGAGAATAATTCCGTCATACATATTTTTTGTGTAACTTTAACCGTTTACGCAGCGCACGCAAAGAAATCTTTCTAACTTTAAAGAAATTATTTCAAACTATAATATTTATTAAGATATTCATTGAAATCAAATGAAGTCGTGAACTGTTTTGTGCAAAATTAAATACTTGTCATAAATAATGTATTTATTTTGATAAGGAATAATATCATGTATACAAAAACACCATCGCAGATAACGCATTATTTTAAAACAAATTTGATTACCAAAAAGAAAGGTTATAGTGGAGCCAACCATAAAAGATAGACATATGCTGTCGCGGACCTTTTTTTTAGAAAATTTAATGGAGAACAATTCTGTCATACATGATTTTTACGTAACTTTAACCGTTTACGCAGCGCACGCAGTGAAAGCTTTGAAAAGAAATATTTTTCTCCAGTTTTTGCAACATTCTTCATTGATACTCAGCTCCTATTAAACGTATCGTAATGTTATATAGCCTATAGCCTTCCTAAATAAATGGACTATCCAACGAAAAAAGAATTTTTCAATTTGAGCCAGTAGTTGCTGAGATCTTAGGGTTCAACCAAACAAACAAACTCTTCAGCTTTATTATTAGTATAGATTTAAATTATTAAGCAATAAACTCATTTTTATTTTATTTTTATTATTTATTTAATTTAATAATATAATTTAAATACTGATAAATACGTATTTGGGCAACAATTTATTATTTTTTTTCCAGCGAAGCGCCTATCGCATCCTTAGCTGGCCACGGCCCGTCACGAGTGTCCAGGGCAGAATTTCATCCTTCCGGAAGGTTCCTCGCCACCACAGTTTTCGACCATTCCTGGAGGCTATGGGACTTGGAGACTGGTATGTAACTCTTTGTCTATTTTTTGAGCCCCTAAGGTCTTAGAATAAATCTCAGCTCGAAAGGGAACTCACAACTGTATACCATACCATTAAAAAAAAAACCGCCTTTAAAAAACGGTAGAAAAAAAATTTTGTTTATAAAAATCTAAATGTTTTTTGAGGTCGGTCCCAAATTTATTACGTTTATTACAAATATTGAGGTTGGCACCGACCTCAAAAAATATTTAGATAAACAAAATTTTTATTTCTACCGTTTTTTGAAGGCGGTTTTTTTTTATTTAAATTTTTTTTTTTCTGCTTTTTAGTGTTTTATGTATAGAAATTTTCAGGAAACTACCTCAAGATCTTTTAGATACAAGTGATAAAATTACGATATCATCAATGTCAATTAAATTTGCATTATTAGGTATAACTCAAAAACTACTTGTCAGATGTCGATAAAATTTAAATGGGACCCCATGACAAGCACTAGCTTCCAAAGGTCAAAAGAATCTTAAAAATCTGTCCACCCAGTAACGAGTTATGAGGTAACAAACATTAAAAAAAACATACAGTCGAATTGATATCCTCCTCCTTTTTGAAGTCGGTTAACAAAATAATATTTAATTAGAAAAGACAGAGTGACTTTTATTCTTCTTATTTAATTTATTAATAACAAAATGATATTAAAAAAAAGTATATTTGTTTCAAGTGGTTTCTTGGATCAGTAAAAGAAACATATATTTTAACCAACGAATTAGGAATGATATAGAAGCATAACTCCCTAACGAAGCCCGCTAAAACATGGTCCCAAACTCATACAATTAAACTGATAATACTAACGCGATACGCACACTGACAAAACAAAATACCTTGCTAAATTTATATTCTACTCATGAATTCGTCAACCCATTCATTTGGTGCGCAACTTTACTTAGTAGGATAATAAGAGGGAAACGGAAATATCAAACCCAAGCGAGTTTGTGTGAGACGGATTATTACGCGGTACACTACGCCCAAAGTATGTTTATATATTACCTACTCTACTAACAGCGGCGAGGATGGTGTAATACAATAGGTGTCAAGTCATATTAATTATCCCCTAATACGGCGGCTGCCATATAAATATACCCATGTCTTCATTCTCAAAACGTATAGAGCACACTTTACTGGCATTAGTTGGTAACAAGTCATCATCTCTTCTTTCTAATCAGAAAGCTGCAATGCACTGATCATCTGAAACTCAAATAAATATGTTATTAATAAGAAACAGCAGGAAATCCAATTTTTAAAAACTCTATACTTAATACTAATGTTTAATAGTAACATATTAAAAACTGGCTGGCTACTGATTGCATAACACAGACAACTCAAGACGAACAAAACATGAAATTACTTTACTTACATGAGATAAATTATCCCGGTTTGTTTTTTACTGCCTTCTTTCCGTCTTTTACACCACTTTACCGCACAGGAGGTCATTTTTGTCCTTGAAAAATGAGCTGTTTATTGTATTTTTCGCAAAACTAAATGACACGGACGCTTGTCGCGGCAGACTGATGGACGCGTTGATAGTACTTTTTCGGCCCCGCCCACTTGATTGGGGTTTGCGTAGAACGATTTTGACGTGACAACGTCTTATAATTCGATAGAGCCGGCTGCACGCACGAAAAAACATGACGGCGTTACCTCGCTCTGAATCTAATTCTCTAATTTGAATTTGGAATTATGTTCTTTAAAATTTAAACTTTCAATGATACCAAAACCAGTTAGATACAAATAGTATAGCCAAAGAGATTTTATTACAAGTTTATTCATACTATAATGCGAAATCTATTAAACAAATGAAATTAAATTTTTCTTTTGAAAAATGCTACCATTCCATTAGTATTTTCTTAAGACGTTGTCACGTTCAACTATCGTCAGTAAACCGACTTTACAGACAACCAATTTTTTGACGGAATTCGTGTTCTATATCATTCCTAATTCGTTGGGTGGGGGACGCAAGACAAACTTTAGTGACTTTTCTCAATTTTTTGTGGGTCGCTACATAAAAATAGTTGAGAATCTATGGCCTAGATAATTGGTGTGAACGTGGAAATATATTATATTATTATTTTCAATTTGGGATATTTTTCGTTTGTTCTACAGCTACCGAAGTTCTTCACCAAGAAGGGCATGCTAAACCAGTTTATAGCATTGCTTTCCAAGGCGACGGCTCATTGGCAGTTACTGGGTAAGTGTAACAAGAATTGTCAAAGGACGATGTACATTTATGGCCATTTGTGAACACTATTGTACACAAAAAGCTAATTTATCAATAATTTTATTTTAATACTAGCTGTGCCCGCGACATCGTCCGCGTAGAATTTACCAAAAAAAAGTAGCCAAGTTACTCCTTATTACACCAGCTACCTGCCAAAAAAAGTCCCGTCAAAATCGGTCCAGCCGTTTCAGAGATTAGCCGAAACAAACAGACAGACAGACAAAAATTGTAAAAAATGTTATTTTGGTGTACCTTTATATATTCATATGCATGTAGTAAAAAACGGTTATTTCAATATTTCAAACAGACACTCCAATTTTATTTATATGTATAGATATCCTATAATACAATTGTCTTTTTTAAAATAGAATTTAATTTGTTTTATACTTCATCAAAATCGGAGGCTTTGACCTTACATCCCGTATTTCAACCCCAGACGGGTCAAAATTTCAAAAATGCTAGAACAAATATTTATTTATTTTTATTAAGTGCCTTGCCTAAATTCCAAGTTTCATTGTTTTATCTTCGATAATGACGAATTCCCATACAAAATTTGATCCCTTATCAACCATTGAATGCTGCTTTTAACAAAAAAAGGTAGTTTAAGACCTTGAAAGTGTGACTTTTTTCTTCCAAACGACCTTTCATCCCCTCACGGGACAAAATTTCAAAAACGCTAGAGCAAATATTTACATATTTATTATCAAATGCCTAAATACAAAGTTTCATGGTTTTACCTTCAATAATGACGAACTTCCATACAAACTTTCATCCCTTTTTTCAACCCATTCAAGCCTTTTTTCGCAACTTATGTCCTTTCTCAACGTCTAGTCAATATTTGTACCAAATTTCATCAAAATCGGTTCAGTAGTTAGGCGTGAAAGAATAACAGAGTTTTTTTTGCCATTTATAAAATTAGTAGATAGTAGGAATTTAATATTAGGGGTTTAAGTATGAAATTGCCGTTTTGTATGGAGAATTTAACGAAAATTAATTTTTCCTTACAAATATATTTGCGATTTTTTAAGGAATTTTGTGGATATATTTAGACAACATTAAGCTATAGTATACATAGAGCAAACAATGTGAATTGATATATCTGTAAAAAAAAAATTCATATTTTTATAACGGAGACGGGCACCTCTTAGGACGAGCTGTTTTTGAAGATGTATTTCTAGTAAAAAAAAAATAAGAATAAAATTTTATACATAAATACAAGCCCTTGTAATGAAGTTTAAAATAAAAAAAGAATAATGGACATAGCTATTGTATTAAAGGAATTATACGCTAATGAATAATGAGGAAAAAATCGGCAATTTCATACTTTAACCCCTATTACATTATGTATTATACATATTCAGAGGTATGGACGCCTTCGGTCGAGTATGGGATCTGAGGACGGGTCGTTGCGTGATGTTCCTCGAAGGTCATTTGGGGCCGGTTCTGGCAACGGACTGGTCTCCCGCGGGCCATCATCTGGCCACGGCTGCCGCTGATCACCAGGTCAGAAATATATTTTGCTATTTCCTTTAGGACGAATAATCGTACGTGCACTTGTGTACTCACCACAGAAATAATAATAAAGAGTTTATATGAAACGGATATCTGGTAACTATCCGGTATCCGGCCTAAATTTACTATACGGCCGGATACCGGATAGTAGCTCGATATCCGGCCGGATACCCGGATATTCAAAAACTACGACAATTTCCTATAATAAAATGCAATACATTCATCTTTGTGAGGTAAATATCAATAAAATGACATAATTATGGCGGCTTTTATTGAAAGTCGAAAAAGTTACAAAAAAATCAGGCCTTTCAAAAAACTAAATTTTCATCTGAGAATTTCACTCTTAATGATAAATACTAAAAACTTTTAGTAAAAAATGCAACGAGACAATGGTTCGAATATCCGGCCGGCGGATATCCGGAAAACTCGGGTTAACAGCTCGCCGGATATCCGGAAATCTGGCTTCATCTCTAATAAAGAGGATGGAAGTGCCTTTTTTTTTCATGTTACGAGATGGCAAACAAGCTTGCGGTCCACCTGATGTTATGTGGCCACCACCACCTATAGACACTTGCAATATTAAGTGTAAATCACTTAACACCGCAAGTGCGTTTGCCATCCTGGGAACTAAGATGATATGCCCTCCATGCCCAGTAATTACACTGGCTACCTTTCCCTTCAATCCGAAACACAGCGAACTGCTTCACGGCAGAAATAAGAAAGGCGGTGGTACCTACCCAGACGACCCTACATATGGATCTACCATATAGTAAATTTATTTGTTGCCACTTTTTTGACCTTTTGCTGCCACCAGCCTATCTCTTCGCTTCTAGATAAAACGCTCTGCGTTTTTAAAGCCATTGCTATGAAGTTGTATGTTAATAACATACTGGGTGTAAAAGACATGAACAGTCAAACGAGAACCATGTATTCTATACATCAAAATAAGACATATTTAAAAAAAAATATTGCTGGGAAATGATTTTTATTTTTTGGTGTTAAAAAAAATTGCAAATTGTACCGCGCAATGTAAAGGGCTCAACTCGCACGCAACTCGCAAAACCGCGATATTTTTGCTGGACAACGGCCCCGTTCGTTAGTGTCCGTGCGCATCGAGTGAGCTACATTGAACGGTAACTTTTTGAAGCCATTTTTTGTTACGAAATACTAAAAAAATGATAATACTTCTTTGGACAATAATTAAGAAATAACGTATAGAATACGTTAACATAAAAAAATAAAAAATAAAAAATATGACTTTGACCTCCAATAAAATCGCAACTATCAATTTCCCAGGTATAGTCTAAAGGAAAAAAAATGTTATGATGGTGAGCAGAATACATGGTTTTCGTTTGACTGTTCATGTCTTTTACACCCTGTATATACCAATATTTCACAGTGAACGTTTTTCTCAATGTGTGTTTTGATAAAAACAGTATTATTACATTAAAATAAAACATTCGAATGAAATGTGATCCCCTTATTAGTGTAATTACACACTCTGGACGAGTTTCCGCAATTACCAATGCCTCAAAACACCATTTTAAGGCATTTTTATCACACCGACGGTTCGAGCAGCACTGAGCCGCAAGTCGCGCGCTTGTGTCCTAAAGACACAAGTGCGGCACCAAGGTTACTCGACTAAGGCACTTCTATCCTCTATATTATTATTTCTGTGGCCGAAACTACTCATCCGTTTATGATGTCAATTGATTCGTTATTTATGATCCGGGTAACAAGCTACATTTTTTTATTTTGTTTTATTTGGACAACCAATAAGACTTACACTAAAACAATCTATAGGACACTATTACAAAATTGTCTTAAAACTAAACGCAGTCTCACTTAAAGGCTGCCACGGCATGAATATGGACTAGTGACAGTTACAAGTTTATAAAATACTCTTAATGTAAGTTAACATATTTCTTAAATTAAAAATGGGACCAAAATTAATTAAATCAACACCGAAAGGATCTTGTTTTTGAACGCACGTGGTCTATCAGAAAAGATGTCTATGTCAAAGTTTTTACACAATTTATTATATTGCCTCTGAAGTCTTATCATGGTGGTGTGGTGACCCAAGTTTGCTTTTTGAACCATCAGCTGAAAATGGCACATATCTCTTACGTCGTGGTAACTTAAGTGATTAAGATTAATTGATTCCAATTTAATTTGAAATCTCAGATGCGTTCCTTGTTAGAAGGTAGCTGCTTAATTGGCTTTGTGTGTTTGATATGACAGATGCCACAGAAACCTCTATTGAATGCGCTCAATTCTTTGCGAGTGAACTTCATAATAAGGTGACCAGACTTGGCTGCAATATTCTAGACCAGAACGGACAAGAGCTAAAATAAATTAATTTTAGTAGATGGTGTTCTAAACCCTTGGTTGCCATCTGATCCCACTTAAAAATATTATTTATAGGTAACTAAAAACTTATTTCACAGACTAAAATCTGGGATCTCCGCCGGCGAGCGATATTATACACAATACCAGCGCACACACATCTAACCAGCGGTAAGATGCAAAACCGAAAGATTTAATAGTTAATCTTCTCTTTGTGATATAAGTTCGCCCTTGCAAACTCTATCACTGTTTATTTGTTATTTTTATATTACTCAATGCAATAAGGAGTATACATAATAATATAGATATTTATTTTTATAAATATACTTAAATAAACACATAAACAACCATAACTCGTGAACAAATGTTCGAGTTCATCACACAAACATTTGCTCCTGCCAGGATTCGAACCCGGACCGCTTGATATGTAAGCAGCGTTACTGAACAATCCACCACGACTGCGGCGGCGAGCGTCACGCATACTTCAACAATTTTTTTTGAAGTGACAATTATTATTCATCTACCGTCATTTTGTAAAATAACAAGTTTGGCAAACGTTTTTTTTTTCAAGTGATGTTTTTCCATTTGAAAATTTCATTGCAAAATAAAACATTTTCGAAATTTTTTATATGTCAAATGACTATTTAAAAAGTAATATGTTTGTGAAATGAAATATTTGTCGAATAACTAGTTTGTAAAACGTTATCTGTCAAATGATTACTCTGTCATTAGTTTTTTGTCAAATAATAGAAAACCCATAAAACACTTGTAGAAAACAATGATGAATCTAGTAATTTAGTTAGTTTAAGTATTTCGTAATAATACACCGTTACATAACTAAAATTTTATCTTTAACATTGTCTTCTTTGTCCAGACGTCCGCTACCAGAGAAGCCATGGTCACTTCCTGGTGACGTCATCGTATGACCGCTCCGCCAAGCTGTGGTCGAACCCCGCGTGGCATCCACTGAGGACACTCTCAGGACATGACAATAAGGTATTTATACATACGGGGTGTTACAATACCTTAGACAAAACCAAAGCCTACGCATTCTTTACATCAAAACAAGAAACATATAAAAAATTAATGCTGGGAAACGATTAAAACTTTTCGTGTTAAAAAAATCTCCAAAAAATACCGCGCAATGTATAACAGCGCGCAAGTCGCGCGGCGCTTAGCAACTTGAGACGTGCGCGACGTTCGGTCGGCTGAGGTGAATGACCCCGATATCGAGTGGTTACATTGAGCGCTGACGTTTTAAAGCCATTTTTGGTATGAAATACTTAAAATTTTGATATTGTTTCTTTGGGCAAAGATTAAGAAATAATATTTTCAATTTGTTTTCATAAAAAACTTGAAATTTTTTTTTCAACTTCTTCAATAACTTCTTGACTATTAATTTCCCAGGTATAGTCTAGAACAGCGGTTCCCAAACTTTTTTTTCTAATAGACCACTTTCAAAATTTTGCTGGTTCCGGAGGACCCCAGCAGCTACATTTCTACCATATTCCCAAAACTCGACAAAAAAAAAAGGGAAATATTCTTGTTTCGTATTTGTTCAAATATATAATTATTACATTAATAATTATTATTGCTATCATATGACATTGTAATATGAACTAATAATGTAATATTACATTGTAATATGATTACAGTAGTAATATAATAAAATTAAACATTAATAACGTGATGACAATCACAAAATAATTATAATTTACTAGTACTGAATATGGAATATGCAAGTTTTTACAGCAAGTTTGCCTACATCTATTGGTGAAGTCAAGCGAATATTTTCCGTGGACCACTTACGAATTGTGCACCCCCATTTTCTTATCACGCCAACGTAGACCCCGTCGAGACTCCCGTGGACCCCTGAGGGTTCACCTGGACCACTTTGGGAATCAATGGTCTAGAAGAGAGAAATTGTCCTAATGATGTGCGGAATACGTAGTTCTCGGCTTTGTCATAGGTCTGGTTACACCCAGTTTTAACCGGCTAAAATTAGGTGTAGCCGTACTTCGGGTTCTAGCCGTAACTAAACACATACATTAGGCGCATTTTCTTTTGATTTATACTTTCTCGTATACGTGTAAGAATGGGAAAAGTCTTATAATCGTAAAAAAAATCTACCTTGAGATTTTGACGGATTTACACGTTTTGGACCTCCGTGAGTCCAAAAATACCGTTTTTGGAATTATGTCTGTGTGTGTGTCTGTGCGTTAGCACGATAACTCGAGTATGCTTTAACTTATTGCAACCATTAACATGCATGTATGTCATCACAATATAAGGTTTCTATCAACTTTTGAGTCGTTTCAGGTATACGAGAAAGTCAAGGGGAGACCACTCCCGATTTTTTATGTATAAGATTTAAATGTATTTCCTTTATTTCATTTAAAATACATACAAAATTATATTTCTCAATATTAAATTTTTACAATGTATAAACACTAAAAAATATAACATTTAAAAATACAATAATGTATTTATTATTATAATTTACACTATAGATTTAGTTTATATATACAGTGGTTACTCCACTGTACTTCCCTATTCTACTGAATAGGGAAAGATAATGTTGCCACATATGAAATATTAGAACAGGAACTAAGTGGTGCTGTATTAAAATTATAAAATTAAAATATTTATGCCCAATAACTATGTAATGTGTTTTTTTTTCTCTTACAGGTGATGAGTGTAGACATATCGTACGACAACAAGTATATAGCAACATCGTCCTTCGATAGAACTTTCAAGTTGTGGGCGCCAGATCTGTCTTAGAAGTGCGATATTTTATACAAATAAAACATAGATTTAAGTAATTAGATGAGAATAGTGTGACAAAGATGATGAACTGGAACGTGGGTAGAGTGAGAAGAAGATTAGAAAAGAGATGGAGAGATTGTTTGAGACATAGATTTATAATTACTGATGTTTGATAGGCAATGAACGACTAGGGCGAGTCCAAAAAAAATGCACCAATGTGTGAGTAATTCGCGTGTGTGCGTGTAATATAGTCGTCATTCTTATTTTTTAACGGAAATGCTATGCACCAGTTTGTATGGATGTTACTATAAAAATGACGGATTTCCCATACAAACTTTCATCCCTATAGGGGTTGATTTTAGACAAATCCTAAAATACCCCTTTCTTAATGTTAATCGAAGGTGTATAAACCATTTTTACTTTCTCGTATACGTAGTACAGAGGAAGTACTGTAATTTTTTTTTTTTTGACAATAAATATTTTTAAGAAAATGTATTTTCTAACTTATAACCCATCATAAATCCCTCGATCCACTACGATCAACTGATCGAATCCGAAAAGAAAAAAATTGTACGATTTCCTTTTTACAAAATTCGACATAAATTGACAGTCTTGTAATCGTCAAAAAATTGGACCTCGAGATTTTGACGGATTTACACGTTTTGGACCTCCCTGAGTCCGAAAAACCCGTTTTTGGAATTATGTCTGTGTGTGTGTGTCTGTGCGTTAGCACGATAACTCGAGTATGCTTTAACTTATTGCAACCAAATTTAACATGCATGACATCAAAATATAAGGTTTCTATCAACTTTTGAGTCGTTTCCGTATATGAGAAAGTCAAGGAGAGACCACTCCCGATTTTTAATATATTTTACTTTAAAAATGACGGATTTCCATACAAACTGTCATCCCCTATTTTACCCCCTTAGGGGTTGAATTTCGAAATATCCGGCCTTATGCCTAGGTCATAAAAAATTTCAGCTATGGACTTAGCCAAGGGTATCGACTGGGCGTTGATCAGTCAGACAGTGAGTCAGGACTTTGCCTTTCATATACAGGATTGAATTTCGTAATGCCACCTGAAGGGAAAGTACTCTTAATACTGTAGATAGAAAATTTTACTCAAAGGAAACATTCCTTTATTTTTGAAAAGAAAGAAAACTGCTTTCAAAGGTTTCGAAAATTCGCTTGCCACACCCGGGAGTCGAACCAACTAAAATCTGTAAAAATTACATCCTGTACTTTTATTGCATCGATCGTTAGGGTCAATTATTAAGACGAAATCTCTATATAAAACTTGATAAATTAAATGAAAGGAAAGCCATGAAACCCTTATTTATTTTATTTATTTACATAAAATGGTAAACTAACTAATTAGTTGCTCGAAATGGGCTCCATTCTCTTGAATACACAAATTTATTCTTCTAACAAATTCATTCATTTTAATGTACTTATAAATGACATCAATGATAATTATTAACTACTAACATGGATAGCAGATGGATCTTTGAGTAAAAGTGCTTTAACTTGACCCATTGAATTTATAAGTCCTTTTTCATGGCTTTCCTTTCATTTCAATTATCAAGTTTGTTGGAGAGATTTCGTCTTTATAAATGACCCTAACGATCGATGCAATAAAAGTACATATTGTAATTTTTACAGATTTTAGTTGGTTCGATTCTCGGGTGTAGCAAGCGAATTTTAGAAAAAAATTGAATGCAGTTTTCTTTCTTTTCAAAAATAAAGGAATGTTTCCTTTGAGTAAAATTTTCTGTCTACAGTATTAAGAATACTTTCCCTTCAGGTGGCATTACAAAATTCCACCCAGTATATAGATTATGACTTGACAATGTGAATTATGACTCTTTCCAAATTAATACTATGAAAGCTATAAAGGAAGGATAAAACTTGCTGAGTTTCTTGCCGGTTCTTCTCAGAACAACCTAAGTTAATACAGAAATTTGAATTTGAGTTTCACATACGCGCAGGCGGCCCATGTCGGCCTGTCAGTTACTTAGAAAGGACAGCAACTGCCAGACTGCAGTACTATTTCTCACACACACATGCGCATTAATCACACATTGGTGCATTTTTTCTGTCTCGCCCTAGTCGTTCATTGACAATCTATAAACATCAGTAATTGTAAAATGGATGTAACTAATTCCTTTGTTTTTTTTTTGTGAATAAATATTTTTAAGAAAATGTATTTCTAACTTATAACCCACCATAAATCCCTCGATCCACTACGATCAACTGACGAATCCGAAAAGAATACGATTTCCTTTTAACAAAATTCGACATAAATTGACATAGAGGAAGTCTTGTAATCGTCGAAAAATTCGACCTCGAGATTTTGACGGATTTACACGTTTTGAACGTCCCTGAGTCCACAAAAATATAGTTTTTGGAATTATGTCTGTGCGTTAGCACGATAACTCGAGTATGCTTTAACTTATTGCAACCAAATTTAACATGCGTGTATGACATCAAAATATAAGGTTTCTATCAACTTTTGAGTCGTCGATCACGAAAGTTAAGCAACCATGTGCGCGGTCGGTATTCGGATGGGTGACCGAAAATTTAACGTGCATGTATGACATCAAAATATAAGGATTCTATCGACTTTTGAGTCGTTTGCGGTGTACGAGAAAGTCAAGGGGAGACCACTCCCGATTTTTTTCTATAAAATAATATAACGCGTATGTTACTCGGTGAAAAAGTAGCTTTCTTGTGAAAGAATTTTTAATCAAGAAATTTATAGGTAAAACTGGAAGCTAAACTATGAACAAAAAGGTGAAGACAACTTTCTTGACCCCAAGTAACCTTTGAATGTTCCCGTTTGCTACCTGTCTCTTTCCAACTCTGCTAACAAGTAATATGATGACGTACGTACGTATGACGTATTAGACGATCACGTGACACGTGCTACAGTGGTTAGAAAGAGACAAATGGATAAGTTTCAAGGTCAAATTTTTTTGTTCTGGCTTCCAGTTGGACCGATTTATGCAAAAATGACCCAACCCACATTAACAACATTTTGAGATATTCAATGTCAAAGTATTTTTTATCAATACCTATACGTATCGTCTACCTTAAATTGTATAGGTAATGATAAAGAAATACTTTGACATTAAATATCTCGGAAATGCCGTTAATGTGGGTTGGACCATTTTTGCATTAATCGGTCCAGTTTTACCAATAAATTTCTTGTTTTTAATATTGGTCCAGTAGCTTTTGAGGCTATTCATTACAGATATACAAGTATTTCCTATTTATAATACCACTGTACAATGTAAATGTACGTCGAATTTAAAAAAAAGAAAACGTACATACATAGTTTTTTAATTTGTTAAAAAAAAACATTCTAAAATATCACCAAATCGCATCAGAAATAGTTAAACGTTATCTCTCCGTTTGTATGGAGACGAGCTCTCCATTATATTCTCGTAATAAACAATAAAACCACAAAAATAATGTTTTCAAATCATTTATTTGCACGGCCAATGTCGCTTTACCTTACACGAGCTTATACAACCTTATTTACAAATTGCAATTTAAAAAACTTTATTAACTAGGAATCAACACGTACCTTACGTAACCTACGTTAACATAGACTTTGCCTAAAATTAATTCTTCTATTATTTACAAAATACGGAGAAATTTGCTCCCATGCCTTTAGCCAGAGATCAACAAAATGACGCCACAGTGATGCGACTCGCGACAAATTGACATAAATTCGTGTATATACATCCCACTGACGCCACAGAGATGCGACATTGATATTTTTTTTCCGATATATTTACAATTTGCATTTCTTGTAGAAAGTTACATACAATTCTGGAATATACAGTGCTTGGTATATGGTGTAATAAGCCTACCAATGCTAACATACTCATATAAATACTATGGTCAATATATTCACCATACAAATAAGTTTTGTAAGACTATATTAGCATGAGCATATAAAAATGAAATACCTATGGCAATAATTCAAGTATACCCTAAAGCTTCTTTTTAAGGGAATATGTATACTTAATAATCTTTTATTTATTTTTTGAAGTTAAGCAGTTATTATGCTGTATAGGAATTACATGTACTTTGGTAGATAAAAGTGTTATATCTATTTTTTTAACCAAAATAGCAAAAAAAAAACAATAAAATTGTATTGGATTCTTAATAAAATCATATAGAATTATTAAAGTATTCATTAATTCTAATTGTTAAAATGTTTGAATTTGACTATGAAATCAGTCTAAATATTTTTTTATAAAACTGAATTATTCTTTGAATAAGTATGCAATTGCTGGAAAAGATAAAAATAATTAAAACATATTAAAAACAGAACCAGAGAGTGTCCTTTCTTAAGACTTAATAACTATGTCATTTGCTAAATAAAATTTTAAATAATTGGACATAGAAAATTAATATTTAGTATTTTATAAAGGACACAATACAATGTTGTATACTTAAAGGCTTTACATAAAATTAAGTTTTCAACTAATTATTCGAACATAATTATTGAAAACTCGAATAATAAAAAATAATAGGAAAAAAACAAAAAAAAAACAACTTTTTGAAGATTTTCGTTTACTAGTTAGCTATTCTAAATAAACTTGGTCAACGTAGTTAACAGTCAGTGTGACTATGTATCACTTGACACAATTAGTACAAATATGACAGTTGTTAGTTGCGTTAATTTAAAACTGATTATTTCCTCGAGTGGAGCAACTTGAAACTGATCATCGGAACTCACAACTAGTAAGCTAGTGGCCAGTTGCCGCAATACGGAGATCTAAGTTGGTCTGTGTGCATACCGCCTTATCTGCAAGAGCTATAGATACGGAAATCATGTTTTTAGGGCAATTAAAATTATACAATATGTAAATTAAATAACCAACACCCTGAATACAGGTGGTTTGGGATCGGCTTCAGAGTTGATTACAATACTTTTTTTTAAAAAAAAAAGACTTGTTTTATTTTTCAAAAAAAATCGTTTTTTTTTAAAGAAAAATTTTGAAATCAACTTAGAAGCCGATCCCAAATCACCTGTATTCAAGGTGTTGGTTATTTAATTTACATGTTGTATATTAAAAAATGGGATTCTGTGCGTAATTGTATGCATTTAAAAGAAAAATAAAAGAACTAATTTGAATATATTAAATTCGACTAGACTATTCTAGGCGCAGTTTGATGTATATACATTCTTAATAATTTACAACTAATTATTAATAATTATTAAAAACATCATTAATCTATTTTTGGTCAGTAACAATTTTTTTTTACAAACAACAATTATTAATTTTGTTTGCGTGTTTTTTTTTCATTGTGCGAATTAAAAGTTCCCAATTAAACAGAGTCCTTTCAAATGGAATGTGATAAATCGTATTAGCAAAGATTTTAATCGTTAGATACGTGCTGTAATGACTAAAGAGTTACTTTGAATCTCAGAATGACTGGTCGAAACTTCGTGTTCACATTAAAATGTGAATTATGTGAAACATCTCGTCTCTTCTTTGTTCTACCCTGCTTGGGATCGGTACAGTGTCTTCATATCGACATAGTTCTATATATTTTGGCATTAGACACCAACCCTCATGGATCTCTAGGTTCCAAAATAATCTATGTTGAGTGGGATGTAAGCCTGAAACTTAAAAAATATCTTCGCCTTAAAAAATATTTCATTGATATTTTAGTTTAGAATAGGGGAAGGCCATTTAAATCGTTTAAAAAAAAAAATTTTTTTTTCCAACAATATTTTTTAAATACACATATCACAATTAGGTAGGGAAAAGAAGACAATATACCGTATCTAACGATTAAATATTCGCCAAATTCCAATGGGGGCATAACCTGTGCGTAAATATATCAGTCGGGCAACGCCACAGAGATGCGACATTCGTTGCAGGTACCCACAAAATGGTATGTGCAATTTCGGGGCGGCTCAAGGCGCGCACGCAGCAATGTTTAATATAAAATCACTGCAATCACTATATGTCAACTGTAAACGCGTTAGAATCGCATTTCCACGAGTTTCTTAGCTATCCAACGTCCTTATCTTAAATCGTTGTGTCGCGGACGCGACAAAACACAATTTTAATCACAACTATAATTTTAATTTCGTTCGGACGACGAAACGAAGCTGCAACCGAATCGCACAATCTTGCGACTAAGTCGCAGAATAGTGCGATGAAGTCGCAGAACTTTACGACAAAGTCGCAGAACTTTACGACAAAGTCGCAGAACTTTGCGACAAAGTCACAAAAAGTACCAAGACACGATGAAATTTATCGGACTAGATTCAGTTCTTGGTGGTAGGTGTGCCTGTAGCCGCGCCCATTAGTAGACCGGAATAACCTGAAGGAAATGAAATAAAATAAATTAGTCTAAAATAATGATTACACTAAATATTTATTTAACAAAGTAAATAGTTACAGTAATTTTAGAATTGCCTATTTTTAATTATTATTAGTTATTTGTATTGTGTAGTATGATATTGTTCTGGCTTGTTCAATGGTTGCTTCTATTTAAGGGTTTGTGAGTTTTTGGGTTTGAAGTCCCTTTTTATTTAGGCTGGCAAATTGTTAAAATTTTTAGGTACTGTATGGCCCATACTGTCTGATATAGCTTTATGTGTAACCAAAGCACCTTTTGGTATTACAAACGTGATTTATTTAATTATTTATACTTAATTGTACACCAACAAAAATGAAATTACAAAATAAAATACATATTGCAAAATTTGGTGATTTTACTCTTATGTAGTATGCATGTTCCTTCAATCATGTTTATATGAAAATGAGTCATATCCATTGGTAGGTATCCATGGTGAAAACCCAATTTAATAAAATAAAAAAATCCATATTCTTCCTGAATAAAATAATAGAATATAGCTTCATTGTCCATCAACCAATTAAATATAGACATTCGACAAAACAATAAATAATGTCCCTTTTTCTCATAGATATAGGAAACTGTCCCTTTTTCTCATAGATAAAGTATTATGTATGAGATATATGAGAATGTATTTACTTTAGGTATTAATTTTTATTTTTTATTGTTTTGACATTTTATCATTTTAGGGACACAATTTAACTTATCAATTAGATTTAAATTTAATATATTTATGTAATGCAGTTATTGTGGTGCCCTTACAGGGTTCATGTGCTGGGAAACTTTAATGTAGGTACCTACCTAAACACCGTTGTAAACCACATGAAACAATAAATGAATGAATGAATGAATGAAATGTAGATCGGCAGTGTAAAAGAGAAAGAGCATACTAACGCGTATATTAGAGCGAGATAGATAGACGAGACCATTTCACGTACACGCAGGCGGCCTAAGGAGTCAAACAGTACTGTGTCGCGGGTTCAAGTCCCGTCTCAGCACTTATCTATCACAGGAATGTTTGTTTTTCGTTTTCTATTTAATTTGGTATCAATTTCAATCATGACTAAACTTCATCATCATCATCAGCTCATATAATGTCCCCACCTCGGGGCTCGAGCCTACCCCACATTAGGAGCGATTAGGCCTTAGTCAACCACGCTGGCCAAGTGCGGGTTAGTCCACTTCACACACAACCTAATAATTTCATCATAGGTGTGTGCAGGTTTCCTCACGATGTTTTTCCTTCACCGTAAAAGCGTCGATTAAACGTACATATTAATTCAAAATTTGAAAACACATTGGTACGTGGCGGGGATCGAACTTACGCATCGAACTTACGCACTACGCCACCGACGCTTTTCGCTATGACTAAATTTGCCAAACACAAAAAAAAACAAAACTGTCATATTTATTTATTGAGCATACCTGTGTAATTTTATAGTAAAAAAATTTGTGTGTGTCAGCTCCGACGCACGACTGGAGTTTACTCCGAGACAGGTGAGATGGCGCACCTGCTGTCATCCGTATTTTGACAATTAGAAAGTTGCGCGACATAGGATGCGCACCAATTATGACTTGGACCTTCAAAAACGTAACGAGGTCATTCATCGATAGATTTTACTCCTCACATTTTTCTCATACCGGGCCCCTTATATATGCAAATCGATTCTTAAGGAGTAAACTCCAAAAACCTCAATTGTAAAACTTATTTATTTGGTAAGTCTAAATAAATAATCAATTGTACTAACCTCTAAGCTGGTCCGCCAGTACATCTCGGTACGCGGCCAGATGCCTAGGGTCGAATTGGGGTACCACACCGCCGTATAAGGCGTGCAGGTAGCCTGGCTCCAGGGCTTTGCCCACGCCCACTCCCATGCCCACGCCCACGCCCAACGACGGCGTCAGAGGCCCAGGCCCCAAGCCCACGCTGTCACGAGAACCTAGACAAGTAGATGAATGACTACAATGCTTCGCTTTCAAAATTGCCTCAAGTGAAATATCAATTGAATTTGAATACCGCATTTCATGTTACAACGGGTGTAACCAGACCTATGACAAAGCCGAGAACTACGTATTCCGCTCATCATTAGGACCATTTTTTTCTTCCAGACTATACCTGGGAAATTAATAGTTAAGAAGTTATTGAAGGTCAAAGATCGGATTTATTTCAAGAATTTTATGAAAACAAATTATATTTTTTTTTGTTTAATTCAAACAACTCTTCAACAAGTGGGTTCGGGTGCAAAGATAACCCTTGTATGTGTTGGCGCTTATATCGTTCAATTTCATTTGCAACTGTTGACAAATTCAAGTAATTGAGAACCTCTTCATTTCTAGTGAACCAAGGAGCATTAACTATTGCCCTAAGAATACCGTTCTGCGCACGATGAATGCGGAGTATATTGTAAACATTATTTCTTAATTTTTGTCCAAAGAAACATAATCAAAATTTTGAGAATTTCATACCAAAAAATTACTTTAAACAGTTCAATGTAACCACAATCAACTCAGCGGAAAAATCGTCTCCCAGCAATAATTTTTATATGTTTCTTGCTTTGTCTAAGGTCTTTTACATCCTGTAAATGTTTCCTAATTACAAACTTATTCGCAAATAATTCACCGACTAAGGTTACTATTATCAAAAAAAACGAATTCTCATATGTAGCTCGCTATATTGCACTATGTAACGTGGTACTATAATATTGGCATGTTATAGCAACTCTTTCTCGTTTCCCAATTTACAGGCAATATTTTAAAATCAAAATTCAAATTATGATAGTCGAAAAAAATGCACTGAAAAAAATCGACTTGCCTCAGGCTTTTTTTCTAGTATTAAAAATATTTACGCGTTTGTAAACGCAAAAATATAATTATTCCATAATCTTCAAAGTATGATTTTGAATTTGGATTAATATTACTTTTAAAATATTGCCAGAAACTAAATAAATAAATAAAGTTACAAATTTATAAAAAAACAGGATATCCACGAGTTCACTGGATAATCTTGCCAGACAAAAATCTCTCTTCCAAACGGATAAATCTCAATCCAAAGTTACCCTATTTTACATATCGACAACATTTCCAATATAAAACGTTGCCATATAAAACAACCAAGAGCACAAAAATACAGCTTATACAAGAAATTTATTGATAAAACTGGAAGCCACACTACCAATAAAAAACTGAAGTCCAAAAAATTGTTCTTGAAACCGCTTACTTCCTACCTGTCTCTTTCTAATGCTACGGCCGCACACATCGCGATAACATTCGTGCGATAATCTTCGCCTTCGGGCTACCGCGAATGTGCATGGCCACATATTGCGCGCTGTAAAGTCTGTCGCGATGTGATCGCGATGTTACGCAAAAAACAAAATGGACGCCGCGGTCGGCCTATATTTTATGGCAATTATTTTTTATTCTGTCAGGAATTATTGTTTAAGAAAAAAGCAAGGCTAAACAATATTGACCCACACTCCTAATTGCTAATAAGTTCTAAAATCTTGTCGTTATTCCAATCCATGGTAGAAAACTAATTTAGACCAATACGTCCGATGCGCACGATGTCTGTGCGCCGACTGAAGACCACGAAGTGTGGCCACGCAAGCGAAGGACATCGCGATGAAAAAGGCTTTGATGTGCGCCTGTTTACCGACAACGGCGCGATGTCCGTGCGACTTCGCACGAAGTGCCGAAGTATGCGCGTATACTTGGCTAGACACATCGCAATAACGCGAATATTCGCGACATCGCGATGTGTGCGGCCGCAGCATAACTCTCCGCACAAGTAATATGATGACGTACGTACGTATGACGTGTCACCTGACCGTCTAATACGTGTGCTTTAGAGGTTATGAAGGGACAAATAGGAAGTAAGCAGTATCAAGGACAAATTTTTTGACTTCACTTTTTTATTGGTAGTGTGGCTTCTAGTTTTACCTTTAAATTTCTTGAGCTTATAACAGTTTTAAAAAAATACTTACCCGTCGAACTGGTCGGCGAGACGTTATCCCTGGAGTTAATCTGGTAGTTTGGTACGACTATCGGATTCTTTTTAACACCTGAGGGGGAGGGGAATGGTCTAGGCGGCTCTTTAGGAGGGGTCGGTGTTTTACTAGACACAAACTTCCCATTTGACGACCTTTTCGGAGGCGCTCTGTTCTTACTA
The DNA here is from genome assembly GCA_955850985.1 of Elophila nymphaeata. Lineage (NCBI taxonomy): Eukaryota > Metazoa > Arthropoda > Insecta > Lepidoptera > Crambidae > Elophila > Elophila nymphaeata. The sequence goes on from OY039093.1 coordinate 6,824,722, forward strand.
GGCGTCTGTGCTTTAGGATTGACTAAAGTTATTTCTAAATTCGACCCTACAACAGCTTTTCCTTCTAGCAACGTGTAGTTTTTAGGATTCTGACTTGTTTTAGAAGGAGATGGAGCTGTTGGCACTCTAACTATTTCAACCGCAGGTGTCTGTCCACCGGTCTTGCAAGTTAGATCTAAAATGTCTTGTGGGGGAGTCGAACTTTGGACTGTCCTAGTTGGCTTAAGCGGTGCGCCGTGCAAAACATGGGGAGGAGGCATAAAAGGGTCTTTCGGATTGCCATAAACAGTTTTCTCTGGACCACTATTCCCGAAAATACTAGTCGCTTGTATCACTTTAGGCGGTTGGATTCCGTTGTAATTCGTCGGAAGTATGTTGTACATTTGAAAGAGTTGCGCTTGCGTCATTATTTGATGTTGCATCGCCGGGTTTATTAACATAGGGGTGCGGTTCATTAGAGGGGCCAGTTGTGGGTTTGGGAGCGGCCAGGCGGGTACAGCAGTGACTTCCAACCCCCTTTCTTTTAAGATGTCTAGTCTTTTCTTTTTAGCGGATTGTGGGCTTTCTGGGTATTCGTCTAGGTCTATGATTTCTGGCGATTTTGGTTTGTAGGGGACCTGTGAAAGAAAAATTTGAGTTATAAAAATGTTTGAAATTAGACAATAGATTATCAATGCGGGCGATAACGACCCCTTGTTGAGACTAATAATAATAGGGTTAAATTTGCGACGAACGGTAAGTAAAATGGTGCTCTAAAAAACAACATTATTAATCCCAATATGGGCAAAATAAGGTTAACAAATTATGATCTGACGAAATCTGAATGCATTAGACACATAATGAGAAATCCCTTGAAATGCCTACCCTAATAAAGTATATCTTTTCGAAAAGCTTTTCGTTAAGATAAACCTACTTTTAAAATAGGTATAAAAGAGACTAAAAAATATAAATATTACGAGCTTAGTATAGCTCTCCGAATTGCTGTTTGCTGATAAACGTTTTACTGAAAAGTTCATAGTCAGTTGCAAATACCTGTTATAAGGGCTCTACTCAGCTTGATCATAAAAAATAATAACTTAAACCTACTAACATTAAATTATCTCAGTCGATTATACCGCGAACGTTAATCGAGGAACGGCTATTCGGCGTTGACATATTACACTTCGATCACAAGATTAGCTTATTGTCAGTTCATAAATACAGAAAGACACAGACACTATGATAGGACTTGTCCCAAGCTTTTTTTTAATCCTTGTCACCATTATACGTACTCACATTTTGACAGTATAAAGAGTTTATAATACACTTCTAATATCTTAGGCATATAGAGCATCCCATTACTATTACCCCAAAACAATAATAACACAAAACAGTTACAATATTAATTAATTTTTGGACTATTGTTCAATATAACTTACTTCGACGATATCATCATCGGCAGCGTTGGTGAGAGGGGGCGGTCGATGTATACCAAAGTTATTGATTGTAGGGCCTGATTCTGAGCGAACTATGCTGGGTGCTGAAAGATGAATAATTGAGTCATAAACACCTGCTTATCTGTGTAATACTGTTAAAAGTGGTTTTTGTTCAATTTATAATGCACAAGTGCGTTCGTTTTGTTAATGAGAGGTTTTATTTTGGAAGAAAATGAGAAAAAATTTGGACTTCTACGAGGATTAGTTTAGGAGTAATGCGCACGGCCACGTTTCTACTATTGTGGCTTCCGAAGAGTCACTTGCACATGTTTTTTGCTCTTGAGAGCGTTAGAACAATCCCTATTGGAACTCATATCTGTGTTCGGTTCGACTGATTGTAGGACTAGTTTGAAATCAATTCAAATCAGTAAATTATTTATTTAAATATACGTTTTAAAAGTACTTAGTCAAAAACCCTACCACTCTTTTGGGACAAAGTTTGTATGGATGTCTTTATTACTGTTCCACACCCAAACTACTGAATGGATTATATATAATGAATCTTTACAATAATATAGCTCATACATACATCAGAATAACGTACAGGATATAATTTATTGTACTAATCGTGCGCAGACGTAGTCACAGGCAGAAAAAAACTCCACAGCTAATGTCAGCCTAGCCAACTACTATCGTACCTACCATTAAAGTAGTGTTAATGGCATTATTGTGTTCCTACATTTAATGACTAGATAGCCAGGCTTCGTTCTCATAAAGAGCAGGAGTCTCCACGTGAAGCATTAGAAAAGAACTTGCTTAATAAGTAAATACTTACCGGAGGTGGGTGGTACAGTGCTGGGCCGAGCTGGCTTCACTCTCACAGCTCGGAGGGAACTTCGGCCCGCGGGTCTACTGCTTTTCTACATGGACAAGGTGGTAAATTATGCATGTATAAGATGCGACTCGAACTAAGTTACCACGAGAGTGCTTAGCTTTATAAGATTTTTATTTCAGTAATGATAAATAGTTATTTTCACCTCTCCAGCACCAGACCTCTTTTGCTTCGTAAAATCTCGAAGGAAAAACGCTTTTTGCTACATGCTCTGAACAAGTCTGTAACGTTCGATCTAAATTATTTTAGTAATCTTACTTTTAATTTTCAATGGTCATTTTTAAGATAATAAACTTGTTTTTCTCACCTATAACGATTTTCTCGCTGGAGAGGTGAAAAGTTGTATGTTTCACACGAGAGCAATTTTTTTTGTCTTGTGCCTTTAAATCACTCACTGCGCTCAGTAGTCTATTTATGAATCAATCAAATCAATTCTAGACTACTTCGCTGGTTCGTGATTTAATATCGGCACTCGCAGCAAAAAATAACTTTGCTCACTTGTTGAACAAAAACTATTGTTCAACAAGTGAGCAAAGTTATTTTTTGCTGCGAGTGCCGATATTAAATCATGAACCAGCGAAGGAGTCTATAAATAGACTACTGAGTGAAGTGAGTGTGTGAAGGATGATAGACTGTGTGAAGGATGATAGATATAAAATTACAAATGTTGAAGGTGTAAATGTTGAGATCACAGCTTCTTATAGTCAACTGACTGAATTATTAAATGACTGTAATACGCATAAAAATTAAATTGTAAGATTTTCTTTTATAATAACTAGTAATTTATATTTACTTGTAAATGTAGTAAACAACCCTATGAACTAGACTCAAATTTACCTGATGGTCGTGTCCATTAACATATTTGTCGCTGAGAGATGATAATGAGGAAAGCGAGCTGGAAACTTCAGACCCTTCCGTTGATATACTGGAGTCTGGTTTTACTGGAACAAGTACAATAACATCGTATACTAACGTTAAAACCACGGCTTCGCTTGGAATTCTAAAAAAAGAATATTGCCAATGTTACTCAGTTAAAATGTATAATTTAATTTATTTATCTACACTTTATTGCACTTAAAATAACAAAATTACGGTAATACAGTTTGGAAGGGCGAACTTATCTCTATAAGAGATCTCTTCCAGCCAACCCAAAAGTCAGGGAGGTATTATGTCAGTAGGTGGGAGACAAGAAAGTGCATTATAAAGTAAGATAAAAATAATAAGTAGTAATCAAAAACATAGAAAAGTTACTAAATTAAATACATATACACTATAATACAATATAAATACACTAATATAATACATACAAATAAATACATACATACATATAAAAAAATAAAAGACTACATTACAGATTGCGATAAACTGACTGAGACTTAAAAATGTATATAAAAAAGACATGTTTTTTTTTTTAATTTAAACTTAAAAGTTTAATTAAAAAAATAGACATTGAAAGACTCAACGTATTTTTTTATTTTCTATAATTATGATTCTTAGTACTTTAATTTAAAATTTCAAAACTCATTCTAAAACGACGTAAGTGCAACTGTCGGATTTTCGTGGGTTAATGTCTTGATTGGGCTCTACAAAAATTTACACCTGTCAAATCTTTGTGGTTTAGTAGGTCATAAGTAGAATAATCCACGAGGAGTTTCTCCCTAGTTCTTGTTGTCAAAACACGTGTTGAGAGACTCCTTTTTTAACCCAAATCAACCGTACAATTTTTATTGCTTTAGTTACATTTTCACTTGACATTGGCAAAATGCGTTCGTTTAATGCGACGCGACGCCATTAATTAAGAATAGAATAGAATAGGTCATAAGTAAAAAAATAAGTTTTTGGATGTTCTCTCGAGTTCTTGTTGTAAAAACACGTGTTGAGAGACACCATTTTCAACTCAATCCACCGTACAATTGTCTGTTACTATAAGTACAATTTCACTTGACATTGGCGAAATGCGCAATCTTTATGTGTCGCGATCGCCATTAGTTTAAAGGAGGAAGAAGAAAAAAGTTGGATGGCAAAGACATTTTCTGTTAGTAATCCTACCCTGTTCATTTTTAGTACATTAAGTTTTTTTTAGGCAAACACAACCTGGTCAGACTAGTATGGTTACCGGGACATGTAGGGATTGAAGGTAATGAAAATGCTGACAAACTAGCAAGGAAAGGATCGGCTCAAAACCTCAATGGGCCCGAGCCTTTTGTAGGATTATCTAGAAGTACCATAAAAATGGCACTAAAGGAGTATTATCCAAAGAGGCACCTCAGGGAATGGTTGTCCACTCCCCGACTGACACACTCAAAGAAATTTTTAGGATCCTCACACATAGGCTACCTTAAAAGAATAGGAAGAATCAGCAGGACCCTAATCCACTGCCTCACAGGTGCTCTCACTGGCCACTTTGCCACTAAGAGACACCTGTGTACAATAGGCAAATCACCCATCTGTAGAATGTGTGGTGAGGAGGAAGAAATCATGGAGCACATACTACGTAACTGCGATGCGCTAGCCAATAGGCGACTAAAGGTTTAGGTTACCCTAAACCAGAGGACTTCATAGACCTTATTCCCGCCAACATCGTAAAACTCGTACAAAATGTTTTCGATGTTGGCGGGGATGGGTGATAAGGAAAGGGGAAGCACAAAAGATCCCATAAGGTCGAAGTGCTCTGAGACACAGCCTCAGCCCATTGCATAAGAATAGAGTAGAATAGAAGCCCAGAGATAGAGTAGCCCTAGACAAACCCAAATAACCCACATGTATTTTCTACGATTTTTGTAGTTTCCGAGACATTTTTGTGCATAATGATGTGGTAAACATAGATGCAGCTTTGATTTATTTTTCTCACATAGCTGAATATATGGCTAGTCTAACAAAATCTTCACCTTTCTCCTGAGATGAAAATTCAGTGGTTTCGTAATTATCTAAACTAGTTTTTTTGAAATGCTGTCTATTACCTATAGTATCCTTATGGTTCAAAACTTCCGGTTTCTCGTCCGGCGCTTCTTTGACCTTCGTCTCCTCCTCAAAGAGTTTCTTGACCCCTGGCTCTATCAGCTTCTCCACTGGCTTCACTGATATCTTCAGGGGTTTCTCCTGCTTCTCCTCTTTCGGTAACGACTCTAGGAACTCTCTGTTCAACTCTTCTGCTGGCTTCGATATTAGATTCAACTCTTCTTTTGGGTCTTCTGTTGGGTTCTGTGGACAATTTTCGGATTATGTTTTGGCGGTGATTTCTTTAGGACCGGAATGAAAGGGAAAGAAGATGAAGATTGTATTGAAGATTCTAACCGTGCAAAGGGAGGAATATTATAAATATGTGTGTTCTTATATATTTTTTTCAACAAGTGTACTTAATGATTCAAGAATACATTATCTGTTAAGCCGGAATGAATATACTGACCCGAGGCTGAATATATATTCTAGAATCATAGCTTAGAACGCTCCTGATGAAAATAACATTCAAACTAAAACTAAATCAATATCGGATCATCCGTTTGGTAGCTACAATGCTACAGACAGACATACAGATACACGCGTTGAATGTACTATTAATTAAGTATGAAATGTATTTTTTTTTATTAATCTTACAATTTTATGGGCTTAATTTTTTTTAATGCTATTACTGTAGTTCCCTTACAGGGTTCATGTATTGGAAAACTTTTATGAATAGATCTTTATGAATCAACATAAAACTATTAATAAATAAATTACTTTTTTCGACGAGGAGTTAATAAAACCTAAAACTTACCATTTCATTGCTAGTTGCCGTGGCAGGAGGCGTTGGTGGTTTATGGTCATCATCCAATTCTATAGTCTCTACTGTTCTAGGTTCCACTCGGCCGTTGAGACGAGATCTACGGTTCTCGTGTTTCTCATATGGTAGGAGGTACCTGGAATCAATATTTGATTATCATTCATCGGTCTGTCTATTTTAGAAGTTGATTAGAACACTTTTTTGCTTTTATTCTAAAAAGTTTCTTGAGCAACTTAGCATGTTGGTCCCAACAAGCCTCCCTGAAGAACTCCTTACCTCTCATAATGCCTTCTCGCTCTCGCTGGTTGCTCAGCTGATAACGACCGCCATAATCTTTGTCTACAAACCGCTTCGTACCCCCCTCGCGACTTCACGTCACGGTATAGCGAACGTAGTGACACTGAAAACAAAAGAAATAAGATGTTAACTTTATCAAAGGCTTCTGAAAAAACAAGTTTGATTTAAAAGGCATTGGCGCTTGAAATTTTAACGCCGCATTAAGACTGTAATTATACTGAACTTTAATGATTTATCTAGCATTATTTATGTCTGAGGAGGTCGACAAATAAAAGAAACAGGTGTAGTGTTAGAAACTCTTCTATCGTTCCTAGGGCTGTGTTTAATGTTGTTCATCTATGATTTTAGAATACCGCTTCGCCTTAATTTTATGGAATCAGTTAAAGCTTGAATAGAATTGATAAATCAATCGACCACTGTACACCGTATTTTATACTTCGTTTAATATGTCAATAAATATATTGCATATGGGTTGCCTAACAAATTTTAGTCCAGGGTATGATTAATTAATAATTATTATTATTTTTTTAATTCTATACCAATCGAAAGTAAAGCCCATAGAATATGCAAACGTTAGGTTGCCTATTCTTTTCTGGTCACAACTCTCGGGTAGCCGGGTATAAACAGGTAAATCGATAGGTACTAGTATTTTGCACCGGTCTGATTATTGAATTAAAATTAAATTAAATGAAAGGTTATTTCATTATGAACATGGTGGTATAAGGTTGCCTGCGAAAAATCAGTCCCAAATTCCGATTGTCCAATTTTGACAAGTAAAATATTGCTGCGAGTGAATGTGTGCGACTGAGAGGTCCCAACCAACCATCCCATACGATAGAAGAGGACACAGCATAGCAGCTGTTTTGTTCCTGTTGGATTAATTAATGCCATCCCTTTTCAATTTTTGCCAATGTAGTGAAATATAAGTAAAATAATAAAAGTGTACATATGTGTTACTACAGCATTAGTGACACACTCAAAGAAATTTTTAGGATCCTCACACACAGGCTACCTTAAAAGAATAGGAGGAATCAGCAGGACCCAAATCCGCTGCCTCACAGGTGCTCTCACTGGCCACTTTGCCACTAAACGACACCTGTGCACAATAGGCAAAGCTGAAGACCCCATTTGTAGAATGTGTGGTGAGGAGGAAGAAAGCATGGAGCACATACTACGTGACTGTCATGCACTAGCCAATAGGCGACTAAGGGTCCTGGGTCTAGGTTACCCCAAACCAGAAGACTTTATAGACCTTATTCCCGCCAACATCGTAAAACTCATACAAAACGTTTTCGATGTTGGCGGGGATGGGTGATAAGGAAAGGGGAAGCACAAAAGATCCCATAGGGTCCAAGTGCTCTGAGACAGCCTCAGCCCCTTACATAAGAATAATAATAAATACTACAGCATTTCGTATCATATATTTTTCCTGTTTTGTTAGCGTATAATTTATCTAATACTATAATATCGTTGAGTGTAAACATAAGAAAACAGATGAATGTTTAAGAATTTTTCGCTGAAATTACATTAAAATAATTCTATCTAGTTGTCTCGGCTTCTAAAATTTCGAACGATTTTTGTATTACATTAATGTTTTAGCCAAATACTCACAGTCTTCTAGAGGACATGAGTCCCCACGGTCTCGGTGGAATTGCCTAAGCTGCGTGAGGAAGGTCTTCTCCTCTGCTTTATCCCTTCTCGTATCTTCTTCGTCTTCTGAGTGCTTCTCTCCACCATTACGAAGGGACAGACGACGAGGGGTTTGAGGCTGTAGACAATAGAGATATACGAAGTCTATTATTGATGGATAGATATATATCTATGTATAGTACCATATGGTTAAATAATTGAAATAAAATATAATAAAACATTGAGGATATGAAAGTTTTTGATTTATTATTTCTTTTCTACTCTAAATTTTATAAGTGTCAAATGTGTACGTCACGTGACCTCTTGGTATGACGTCACAAGTTCACAACATTGTATTAATATCAATGTACTAACTAGGACGGTGAAACAAAGAATGTCTCAGATCTTAGATATTTGACGACCGAGCGAAGCGAGGGATTTTAACCTGAGCGCATGTTCCAAAAACTATCATCATATTTTTTAGGTATTCATTTAATATTTGGTCTTGTTTTCATCTTTTCAGTTGACTAATTGTCTTCTAACGCAGGCGGGTATTTTTGTTTTTATTTATTTTATAAAATACAGTCATGATATAGCTACCTTTTTAATATCCTTATGATAAGCCCTTTAATTTGTTACTTGATACCCATATTGATGAATTCTAAATTAAAAAAAAAACACTTTTAATAATAGCACTTCACAGCCGCTATGTTGTTTATATTTAACATCACATACCTAAGAACACTTGGGGTGTCTAGAAAAATCTAACAATACCTTAATTAGAGAAATCCGTTCAGCCGTTTGAAAGATATATAAGGGTAATAAATAATATTACAAGTATACATACCTACATAAAAGATACGCGCGAAAAACATAACCCTTTCCATTCGGGTAAAAAAGAAAAAGCCCCATGTCCTACATAAACTTACCGTGGGCGTCCTAACATTCTCGCGGTCATGGTCGGACTCGGAACGGTCGGATGCATCAGGCGAGGCTCGTCGTCTTCGGCCCCGCGGCCGTCCCTTCAGTTTTGGTGCTAGCTCGTTGCAGACAAACTCGTGACCTTCCAGTTCCGGGTACTCGAATGTGTCCTGGAAACAGTTGTGGGATAAAGGTCGTGAGAATCAATACTGGGTAGTTTGATTACCAAGAAATTTATAGGTAGTACTGGAAAAAACAATAAAAAAGTGAAGTCGAAAAATTTTACCTAGAAACTGCTTTTTTTATACAACTTGTAATTTAAATAACAAACATCCTGAATACAGGTGGGTTGGGATCGGCTTCCGAGTTGATTTTAATATAAAAAAAAAAAAAATATTAGTTTTTTTTTAAAAAAAAAAATTGATTTAAAAAATATTATTATTTTGTTTAAAATTTTTTTTTTTTTAAGTGAACTGAAGCCGATCCCAACCCACTTGTACTCACGATGTTGGTTATTTAAATAACATGATGTATACTACAAGATGGCAAACAAGCTTGCAGCCCACCTGGTGTTAAGTGGTTACCGTCGCCTAGAGCAAACCACTTAACACTGCAAGTTCGTTGCTATCGGGAACTAAGATGATGTGCCTTCAATGCCCAGTAATTACACTGGCTACCTTTACCCTTCAATCCGAAACACAGCGAACTGCTTCACGGCAGAAATAAGAAAGGCGGTGGTACCTACCCAGACGACCCTACATATGGGTCTACACATAGATTTATTATTACTTACGTTTATAGATGAACACCACTTGGGTGAGACCAAAAAAATACACCGCTGTGTGGGTAATGCGCATGTGTGCATGAAAAATAGTACTGCAGTCTGACAGTTGCTGTCTTTTCTACGTGACTGACAGGCCTCCTTAGGCCGCCAGCGTGTACGTGAAATGGTCTCGTCTATCTATCTCGCTCTAATATACGCGTTAGTATGCTCTTTCTCTTTTACATTGCCGATCTACAGTTTCCTATATCTATGGGTCTACCACCTAGCTTACACCGGGCACTGCTTCTGGAGCTGCAACGGGATGGACCCGGCGCCCGCACGTCCACTCCATAGAAAGCTAAGAACTTTCAGAAGAAAGAGAGCTGATCTCGGTAGATATGATGTAGACGATCTCGTCTAGCTCTCTCCCAAGTCCCACGTGAGATTGGGCGAGAATTGGCTCGACCTCCTCCCCTTACCTATGTAATCTAATCTATACTAATATTAAAAAGAGAAAAGATTTGTATGTTTGTAATGAATAAACTAAAAAACTGCTGGACGAAAATTAAAAATTCTTTCACCGTAAGAAAAAAATATAAGCGGACAAAGCCGCGAGCGGAGCGCTAGTGGGAAATAAACTTCTTAAATAATAACTCTTACCTTACAATATAATATCCTAGTGTTTGTTGTGGGCGCCGCGTACCCCCCTAAAGCGGCGACGAGAGAGTCCCTAAGCCAGTCGCCTTGGATCCCCTCGAGGCGGGAGAGCAGGGCGCGGTAGCGACAATACCGCGGGTACGAGAACACCACTACCCCCGGACTGTCGTTGTCCACTGAAAAAAACAATTAATGATTTCTTGCCAACTTTACATTTTTTTTAGGGTTTTTGGCTTGATATCTAAGACCTTTGAGCCATATCTTCATTTAATTATGTCTTCTTTCTTGATGTTTGCATTAAAATATGGGCGTCACACATTTTAATTCATCTAGGCAGTGCTTGGAAAGAAATGCATGGCAACAGACCTCATGATTGTGACTGATGAGAATTGTATAGTGTGATTTCCAATCACTATACAATTCTCAACGCCACATACACAAAACCTTTATTTCAGTGATTCCTCATAATAGTTCGTCAACACAGATGCTTATTCAACGAAACGACACCACTTTCACTGCACAATATCCAGTCCGAAGCAATTGTCAATTATCGAAATAAAGATCGACATCCAGACGCCATGGTTTCCCGCCAAACACTCCCTGCCAACTTTACAGAAGGTATTATGGAATTATTTTTGCGTTAAGAGGAAACACCACGGGCTAGAGAAATGAAAAATAGGTATTTGTAAAATCTATTGCTGTCGCGCAGTGCCCGGCCGCGCGAGCTATCAATGTGTGAGTGTGACTGTCAATGTTTGCGTGGCGCCGCGTCCGCCTGCGCGCGGCACGCTCCCAGAGACTTTCGTTACTCTGCCTTGCAGTCGACAAGTTGATTTCGGCGCTTACGGAGTATTTGTTTCGTGTAATTCTTGTATTACTTCACTGTTTTATATCGGCTTGTGTATTGGATTTTGAGATTTTGAGATCGTTTATTCCCCTTAACGTTTCGGTCTGTTTCCCCTTCGAGAAGTGAGCAAGAAACGAATCGAGGGCAAGAAGACCTTCCGGATACTGATGGAAGAAGGTGGTGTTATCCTCATGGATACCTGAAGGACGGCCTTCGGGTTATGTCGGACTCTTACCGACTAAGCACCCCTTGCCTAGTGTGGTGGCTATAAGGCTATCGGAAGCAGCAGCCCCCTCAGGAGAGGGGAAGGTGCACGCGCTTTCCTAGATAGACCAGCCCGCCAAGCATGAACACCGAAACACGATATGATATAGCCATTTATCGCTTTGAACTGTCAAAAATCATTGGATATAACCGCCAACTTGAAATTTTATCGAAACTGCGAACATCTACAACAAAGCTTAAACATGTTCGCAGCTTGTATAAAATTTCAAGGCGACTGTTATATCCTATTCCATTATCTATACTAATCTATACTAATAATAAAGCTGAAGAGTTTGTTTGTTTGGTTGAACCCTAAGATCTCAGCAACTACTGACTCAAATTGAAAAATTCTTTTTCCGTTGGATAGTCCATTTATCTGGAAAGGCTATAAAAATCATGGTACGTCCAATAGGAGCTGAGCTGAGCATCAATGAAGAATGTTGCAAAAACGGGTGAAAAATATTTCTTTTCAATGCTTTCACTGCGTGCGCTGCGTAAACGGTTAAAGTTACGTAAAAATCATGTATGACGGAATTGTTATCCATTAAAATTTCAAAAAAAAGTCCGCGACAGTATATGTCTATATTTTAAGGTTGGCTCACTATAACCTATCTTTTTGGTAAACAAATTTGTTCTAAAATAATGCATTATCTGCGATGGTGTTTTTGTATGCATGATATTATTCCTTATCAAAATAAATACATTATTTAGCACAAGTAATTAATTTTGCACAAAATTGTTCAGGACTTCATTTGATTTCAATGAATATCTTAAGAAATATCATAGTTTGAAATAAACGGAAAATAAAAAATTTTGTATTTTCAGAGTTTTCTTTGCGTGCGCTGCGTAAACGGTTAAAGTTATGCAAAAATTTTGTATCACGAAATTATTCTCCGTTAAAAGTTCTAAAAAAAAGTTTCTGAGAGCATTTATCTATCTCTTAAGGTTGACTCGCTATAACCTATTTTTGTTAATAAATTTTGTTCTAAAATAATGCATTAGATGCGAAGGTATTTTTGTGAACATAATATTATTCCTTATCAAAATAAATACATTATTCATCACAAGTATTTAATTTTGTACAAAATTGTTCTTTACATCATTAGATTTCAATGAATATCTTCAGAGATATCATAGTTTTAACATAACTCCGCAGCTAAATAATGATCAAGTACTGCGCACGCATCTATACTGAGTTGTTTTTTGTTTGGTTGAACGCGCTTATCTTAGGAACTACTGATCCCGTCAGATTCGGACGCCTTAGAAACTCTAATAGGTTTAGAGACTTCTCCGAGGGAGATGCTCACCGGTCAGGAATCCTCTCTGGAGTGATTCGACCTTAAAGCTTGAGGACCCACCGAGGTCCTCTCTTTTACTAAAAGCCCTGGTGACTCAAAGAAAGTCATCAGAGACATCCTGTAAAAATAGTAAAAAAAAACCGCCTAATAGAAGGAGTGGGACGCGTGAACGAAGGGTTCCGTGCCATAGATTTTATGAAACTGTCCGAAAATTATTTTTTCGCCCGCCCTAGGCAGTCGATCCGGGCTCAACTTTTGAAATCGCGACTTTCATTTCTTTCTCTATATTTATTTTCGTTCGACTAGCTCGCATAGCAGCTAGACAGCCATTCTATGTGGATCGTCTCACTACGCCCGCCCCGGGATAGAACCGCGAACCCTGGGGTGCCAGGGCATCGCGACGCGCAGTAAGGGAAACCCTGATATAGGCCTATATACCTCCATAGCATCACTCTACGACTAATAGGAGTTGAGCATCAATGAAAAATTTTGCAAAAATGGGAAATCCACGCGGACGAAGTCGCGGGCACAGCTAGTCCTATTATATAAGACAGTTCAAAGCGATAAATGGCTATATCATATCGTGTTTCGGTGGTCATGCTAGGCGGGCAGGGTATGAACGCGGAAGGCGAACGGAACCCATAGTGGGGGCGATGGGATTATTTTTCGCAGTGGCGGAAGGCCGCGTGATAATCCTAAGTTGCCAAAGGGGCAGTGAAGTTAATTTGAGCAGTAGCATCTACGCAGTCGAGCTAACAATCGAACATCATAATGTGTTAAATACACTGCACGCAAAATATTCATCTAGAAATATCGATATCGATGAACAACACTAGGTTAAATCGATAAAATTATCGACTACATGTCACGTCATGAGTGTATACGTGTTAGTCCGCGTCTCCCTAACCTCAAGCCTCCCCCCGCAGAGCGCGATAGAGACAACGGCAGCTTGGACTGAAAATACCTATTAAAAGAACAGAAAATCAACGATTCGTAGTCCCCTGATTTCTTCTCCAAAACTTAACCGATTTAAGTACTTTTTTCATAAAAAAAATAACAAAGGCTTGAGCTGTGTTCCTATGTTTTAATTTTTTAATATAATTTAGTCAAATTTGTTTCCTGGATGTTTGAACACAGAGGAAAATTTGGCCATTTTTTTAGGTTTTTGAACGTTCATATATCTTTTAATAGTTAATTTATGAAAAAAACGAAAACATAGGGACATCTTAATAGTGGCCATAGATATTCAGGAAAAAAATTATAACTCTACCGGCATTGTCCAGGGAGGAAACAGGGGACTACGTTTGTATGGAAAAACGGGCGTTGTGTTTCCTCTTAACAAATGGCTTGGTAACTAAGACCTTTGAGCCAGCCTTCAACTTTACAGCACAGACTTTTGATTTTCATTACTAATACCATTGATCACATCAGCCAAAGGGATTCTATCGATACAGCCGTATATGTTGTTAGATTTTTTTTATTATTGTTTTTGTTATTTGTGTTGATTTTGAAATGTTTTATTTTTTGTTTGTACTGTTACAATTGTTTATTATTTTTTCATTAATATTATTTTGTAATTAAGGTAAATGTATTAGTTTCAATGTGTATAACCCAAGGAGCTTATATTACTTGGTATAACCGTAGTCCCTGCTAGAATACCAGCGCCATCGTATGGCATTACGCTGAGGCAGTGACCTAGTTGGCCTGCTATTCTAATTTGTTTTTATTTTATGCATATTTATCCTTAATTCTTGGCCAATAAATGCTTTCTTTCTTTCTTTGTGAATGCGTAAATATTATTAAAATTAGAAAATAAACTGAAATCGACTTTCCGCCATGGACAGTCGATTTTTTCTAATGTAGGAGATTCTAACAGATCAGGTTCTCAATTCGGTTGGTATGTTTTTTTTTTGAAGTTGTACACTGCGAGGAGGACTGACGGCAGTTGCAGACGCAGCGTTTGTAGGCAACAAGGTGAACCGACGGTCTGGTAAAGGCCGGGAAGCCGCTGGATGAGGACAGCTCAGGATCGACTGGTGTGGAGATCCTTCAAGGAATCCTATCCTATATAGCAGTGGACGTCTCTCGCTCGGCTGATATGAAGATGATAATACTATTAAGCCTGCTCACCTAACGCGCTCTTCTCCCTCTCAACATCACTGAAGTCCAACTTCGTATGGTGCAGCGGCTGCGTATGCCTCGGCTCTTGCGGCGGGGCGCAGGCCCCTCTCCAGACGGCGCGGAGGCCCCACCTCCAGCCGGTGCCGTCGCAAACCCAGCTGAGTAAGTCCTCGGCTCGGACCACCACCTTGTCGTTGATTGCTAGGACTTCATCCTGGAAGGAGAGAGGTTTAAATTAAATATACACACATAAGTACATATTAGACATGTGATGAAGGCACAGTAGAATAGCATCACCCCACACCGCTTATCTAGCCAAAAGTAAGTATCATTAAGAACTTGTGTTGTGGATACTACATAAAGGACATTTTTTTTACTTTGTACGTAGTATGGAGGAATTATTGTGATCGTCAAAAAATTTGACCACGAGATTTTGACGGCTTTACACGTTTTGGACCTCCTTCAGTCCGAAAATACCGTTTTTGGAATTATGTCTATGTGTGTGTCTGTGTGTCTATGCGTTAGCAGGATAACTCGAGTATGCTTTAACTTATTGCAACCAAATTTAACATGCATGTATGACATCAAAATATAAAGTTTCTATCAACTTTTGAGTCGTTTCCGGTATACGAGGTCAAGGGGAGACAAATCCCGATTTTTTTTAAATTCTAACTGAAATAAATAAAATGGCTGTATAAACAACCATGAATCGCAAACAAATATTCGTGTTCGTCACACAAACATTTGCCGCTACCAGGATTCGAACCCGGACCGCATGATGTGTAGGCAGCTATACTGACCACTCCACTTTAGAAAACAATTACTAGTCTACTTTAGAAAACGATTGGAGCTAAAATTCGAAAGATTTTTGTTGTACCTAAAGCATCCCTCGTCTCCCATAACCACAGAACAGTAAAAGAGGTTCTGTCCATAACACTCAGAAAACTACAAAAACGATTGATTTTACATATCAAGATGCTAGTTTTTTTCATATTTAAATAACCAAATTAGCTACAAGATGAATATTGAATAAGTTTGTAAACGCAAAAGTTATTCCATAATGTAAGGTAGTTTCATCTTAACTGAGCGTCAAATATTTGAAAAAATATTTCGTTCGGATCTTAGAAGTGCAAACAAAGATTTGATGAAACAATGTTTACCATAAAAACATAAGCACCAAGCACTGACAAATTTCGACAGCGAAAGCAATGCCTCGGTAGCTTAGTGGTTAACGCAGCCGTCCGGATTGCGGAAGATGCTGGCTTCGATACCCGACTGAGGCAGGTCGATTTTTCAAAACAAAAACCACTTTCAAAACATAAATGGAGAAATAAAAATTGTATGTTTAAGAAAAACTATATTCCAACTATGTTTTTTATGAATCAGACTCCATTTACTAGGTGGTAGACACATATGTAGGGTTGTTTGGGTAGCCACCACCGCCTTTCTTATTTCTGCCGTGAAGCAGTTCGCTGTTCGGATCGAAGGGAAAGGTAGCCAGTGTAATTACTGGGCATGGAGGGCATATCATCTTAGTCCCCAGTATGGCAAACGCACTTGCGGTGTTAAGTGATTCCCACTTAATATTGCAGGTGTCTATAGGCGGCGGTGACCATTTAACATCAGGTGGGCCACGAGCTTGTTTGCCATCTCGTAACATAAAAAAAAATTGACTAACAAAAGAAGTCTGAACAATCACCTCTCACGCAGTCTTTCGGTCTTCCTCTCTTAACCATTCACTCTCATTACCCTTGTCACACGATCATCATCTCTCATTACCAAGACATACATTAAAAATGCGGAGACAAACCCAAAACCACTACGTGTGTACAAGCGCAATTTATATTTAACAATTAAATTTAACGTAACGACTGTGTGTGTACGCGCGGCGATGTGTGCGTACGAAACAAGGTGAACTTATACAGGTTGATGCGAGAATGCGAAAATAATTTGTTGTTGTTTGAAGTAAAACTTCTTTACGCACGCTTGACGAAGGAAGGAGGGAGTTGAGAGGGTGATATAAGTTAGTCAAGATAGAAAGAGAGAGAGTTACGTTTCGTATAATATTATTAATTGCATGTATTTTAAATCTCAGATTTTCAGCAGGTTTAAATATTATTATTTTTTTTTTTTTTTTTATTGAAAGGCACAATAACAGACAACAGATTACAACACTTATACAAATAGATAACTAGACATACTAATTAAACCTGAAGTCCAATTACAATAGTGCACAGCCTTAGTTTAGTAACTTAGACAGCAAACAGTAAAAGGCAATTAAATTTATGTAAATAAATAAAAAAAACTAGAAAATATTGTTCACAAGATAAATTGTTGTTTAATTATTATGTTTAAAAATAAAGGAATGAGCTCACACACTAACCTCTTAAATACGAGTGCACCATCGCCAATTATGTCACACTCAGAACAAATTTCATTATAGTTAGCACACATCCTACGCAGAGGATTGTTTCTTGAAACATTGTTTTTAGACAAAGGAATGCTAAATAATTTACGATCACGCACAGATCGAGTCGGCACCTTCAGATTGAGTTTCTTTAACAAACCACTATCGTAAGTTCCGTTGGCAATCCGACGGAGTGAGGAAAGGTCACTTATAGCTCGACGCTATTCTAGCGAGTACATGTCAAAATGACTTAGGCGATCAGAATAGGCAACTTTCTTTTTCCTTTCCTTATTTACGGTCGAGAACCAATTAAATAACATTGTAATTTTATTTATATTATTATTATTATAGAAGTTTTACATCAGTCGTGTTGTCTTAATCACTCGTTTTTTTTCTGACGGAGAAGTCCTGGGATTTATTCTCCACCTGGGGGCTTAAGCTGCCTATTCACTGGAGCGGAGAGAGCGGAGCTGTGCCTATATTAACCAACAGGATTGCTTCCCTAGAGCGAAGTGGGAATTTTAAGCAACCCTATTGGTTAATATTAGCACAGCTCCGCTCCCTACACTCTAATGGACAGGCAGCCTTAGGGTCACTTTCAACTAGGGAAATATAAAAACTAAGCTACGATACTATGTGATGTGACCGTTTTCATTCCAATGATGCTAGGTTATGTACCGGAGCGAGTAAGATGTGCTATGTAAGATAACGCCGCCGCAACGTAGCTACACCACTCGTGACCATACATGACAAGCAGTTTAGAAAAATCATTGAAATAAAGGTTTTGTGGAGTGTATAACGTTGAGAATTTTATAGTGGGATTTCCACCTCATCAGTCGCCATCATGAGGTCTGTTGACATACACTTCTTGCCAAGCACTCCCTAGAAGCTAACATGAAAAAAAAAGGAGATAAATACTGAAGACATGGCTGTATGGGCTAGATCCCTTTGCCTTCCCTTGGGAGAGTTAAAAAACAACAACAAAAAACAATCGTCACAATATCTCAACCGTTTAGCATCAGCCTGTACAGTGACATGTGACACGCACACACGCGCGCCGAATTGATAGCAACTCGGATCTATGCGGTGCAACGCCCCTGAGTTAATGCTGGGGGCGCACTGAGCGCATAGACTTAAAAAATATGTTTCCTTTATACTTACATATTTGGCAATTACTAAAATACTGAGTATTTCAGATTACTAAGCAAATGACAGGCAGTGCATGCAAACTATTGTATTCATTATATGACCAAAATATTCCAATTTTCGAACACTACGTCACACACGCTAAATATTTGCCGTTTTGTCTCAAACAGTTCATCTGTGTTTTGTTTATTAATTAGAGATGAGTATGTGTATGCGCGATGTTTAGTTTACTTATTTAACTAGCTTAAAATAATATCGTTGCTTAATAAAATAAAAAAAAAACTTCATTAAAAGACATTTAAATCGTATTACTTGGTCACAAAGTCTTCGGAAAGTGTTAAAAAAGAGATATAGGTAATATTTGCAACGATAAACATAAACACTTGATAATATTTCACCCGAGTAAAATAGGTAAAGAAGAAAAAAATAAAATAGTTAATTTAAATTTTCATTTAAGTATTCATAGAAAGCTGTTTGCTGAAAGGCAGATAAACAATTTAAGAGCATCTGTTACATATTATGAATAATAAGTGTTAATAAAATGTTTGAGTGGAGACACTCAAACATCTGCACCATCAAGGACTTATATTGACGAGATATTTTGTTATTAACACTTCATAAGTATTCAGAAATAATAAAATGTATTAAAACAACAGGCAAAATGTATTAATAAAAATTTTAATTATTTTAACTTATAGATTCTAAGAATAACCCAAGATACCTATCCCGGCTACCCAAGTTAACGAATTATAGATCTAAACACAGATTCAATCAGTTGAATGAAAACAGTTGCGTAGATCTACGCGTACAGACGCTAAAACTAAATTGTCATAAAACAATCTAGTAAGTTTTTTATTTGCATCAATAGAAGATTCATTAGGAATTTTGTCTACTCACTGCACTTTCCCAACACATTTACTAAATAAAAAATAGGTTAAAAGTACTTATAAATAGACCCGTGTGTATCGTTTATGTTACATAATATCCAGTTTTTATATTCATCAATTAGTTAACCAGTAATCGAATCGATGACCTTCTGCGGTGTAATAGCGCTTCAATGTTTAGGTCAATTGATACAAGGTCGACGATGTTTTAAAGGAGTATATTAAACAATGATATTAGCGTTTGTATTAGAATAACCATTAAACTAATGTGCATATTGCTACAACTAAGTATTCACCAAAGCAGCGAATGAGATTTTAAAATCGAGGCCTTCTGTAAGACAGCTGATTCTTTACTAGACAAGCGCATTAGACTTTGAGGGACCAATCGGCAGTGTCGTACATTTCCTAATGACCGTAAATAAGTAGTAAAAAGAGCTGTAAATAAGTTCTATGTAACATTTGTGCGATAGTAGATCCACTTAATAATAAAGGTAGGTATAACATATCTATCTCCCCACCTCCAAAAACACTAATGTAATGAATTTGTTATAAGGAACATGATCACTTACTAATATTTAACTAGATACAAGAGAAAGTAAATGAAAAGACAACATTTATTGAACGCACAATCAGTAATTGTATAGATATTAATATATCATGCCAGACCCCATAACGTGATCATAACCGTTGAATTACATTATCTCGACAAGTAGCAGAAGTTTTCATATTACGTTTTATTTAAATACAAATACAGCCAAATGGGTAATAGCCACATGTTATGTATGACAAACGAACGTATTAATAAATAGGTTATTATATTAATGTTTGAATATTTATTAATTGAATACAATTTTCCTTAAGTTTTAAGATGTAGTTACAACACGGCCGATATAAACCTGTATCTAGATGACAAAATACATATGATCACGCTCGAAGTCCCAAGAGGGATTGAGCAGAGCCTTAGGTAACACTTCATTACACATAAAGCTACATCTGGCAGAATGGGCCTGCCTGTCACAAGAAAGAAGAAATAATGCATATAGATATTACATGTTTAATATTACGTACGAGTGTCAATAAATACTGTAATTGTATACTTTTTCTTTATTATTAAAAAGGCGAGAAAATTTTCATTCCAGGTAGGCAACGCACGTGCGATACCCCTGGTATTGCATGTATTCATATACTGCAGTAATCGCAGCCGTATGCAAGAAAATATAGGAATTGTATCTCTTGGGTATTAAAATAATAGCGTACTTTATACTATTTTAATCGTTAATTCAATTTCGTATTTCGTGTTTAGTTGCATATAGTAATAAGCTACAAAAAGGTATATTAGAGATTAAGCAGTACATTTTAAAAAAATAATTATAAATTTAATTTATTTGCACATTAGCGTGCGGCCGGTGTACCACTGTCCTAACCGGCATAAATTCTCAATAACACGAAATGGCGGCGCGGGGTGCGCGGGGCGAGGAAAGCTCCAGGGCCGCACTTTAACGAAATATTATTATTATTACACTTAAAAATCTATAATTGCGCAGTTTCTAGTTACGTACAAACAGGTATGTTTAAACCTATTTTAAAGTACTTACAGTTAAATACTTTTCGGTCACGACTAATATAAATTACTGTATCAAAATAAAGGAAAAATGCTACTTTATACTACATACAAAATTATACTATTAATTAATACTGCAATTACTATAAGTTGGAAAAATTGACGAAAAGTTATACTTCAGGTAACAGTTAATATGGTCACTAGACTTTATAAATGTGATTGGCAAGTCACCATTGATATATCGCCGAAGTAATCTTAATAAATATTACATTACTATTTAATATTTTAAAAATTTAACTACAAGATTTTATAATACGTTACACGGAAGACCAATATAAATATTTAAGTGAATAAAAGTGCCGTAATTTATTAAAAATAATTAATTCTAAGTAACTCTTTATAAGTATTAAAAATATTAAACAATGAAAATCAGATCATAATATTTAATTTAGAAAAAAAAATCATAATATTTCTTTTTTTCTCTGAATAACTAACGCCATGTTAATTAAATATACATATAAGTAAGG
Source organism: Elophila nymphaeata (assembly GCA_955850985.1). Classification (NCBI taxonomy): domain Eukaryota; kingdom Metazoa; phylum Arthropoda; class Insecta; order Lepidoptera; family Crambidae; genus Elophila; species Elophila nymphaeata. Next base: position 6,846,111 of record OY039093.1, read on the forward strand.
TATGCCGATTCACCTTCCTAATGTTAGTATTACAATTGCGGTATAATAATTCATTAATACAGTATGTATGCTACACGTAATAATATATCGTGTAAAGGTGCCTACGCATGCTAACTAAATAACATTATAAATATTTATTTATAATGTTTTTATTTCACTTTTACAATATAGCCATTACAAAAGTTATTTTTAAGAAAATTTAATAACTATATTGTGAGATACTGGCTTCTGTACTAGGAAAACCTGTGTTATAGATGATAAGAATATCATTACTTTGTTGTTATTAAAAATTGTAAACTAAATTATGAAATGATTCCATACACATAGTTCGGTCATTGAATTAATGGAATCAAAATGATTTGTTGATGAATGATTGAATAAAAATTTCTAAATGAATTTCACAAATTAAACTTTTTATTAACACCATACTTATTAATCGCCATGTTAGCATGGGTAAGTGCTCAAATGTTATACCGTGACCAAACTACCAGTATTATTAGCTGATATTAACACCAATAATAATTATGAATTTAACACAGTCTGTCATTATTGCACTTAAATTGAGTCAACATAATCCGTATTACTGAGAATAACTGGTTTGTGTATATGAAAACAATACCAAACCAAAATTAAATAATATTATGAAAACATCTCACAAATGATCGTGATAGTTCTCAATACTGTTTGATAATTAAAGATTTTCTTATCGAGACCTTAATATATAGTTTTTTTTTTCTTTTTTTTCGCGGGTAGTTTTGAAAGATATACACATAAAATTTTGCTCTGTTCTTTATTTAATGTTTTTAGTATTTTAATTAAATTAAATTCACCCTTTTTATACAAATGTGTTAAAAATACCCACCAGTGAGTGTTGGTGATATTACATTTCTGCACAATTTTACATTATACACGTTTTCATCACCATCTCATCAAGGCACTTCACTGTCACAATGGATACCGCTCAAATCAATGAAAACCTGCAGAGCCTTTCTGTACAGTTTGTTGCAAGGATGGAGGAATTCGAAGTGGCCTTGCAGCAACATTCCTCAACACCAGTGTCAGCTACACAGTTACAAACAGTGAAAGGGCTTGCATCTGAATACCTTCAATTTAAGGCTTTTGTATTAAAGGCCATTCAAACAATTAAATCTCAGCTGGAGCTCCTAAATGCAGGCATGGATCAAGTAGAGACACACACACGGCGGAAAGTGCTGCTTCTTCATGGCTTGCCGGACGATTCTGGTGAGAATACCGAGGCGAAGGTGTTGGCCGTCTTCAACAAACAACTGAAGCTACCTCATATACAAACTGATAGTATAGAGGTGTGTTATAGGCTTGGTATAAAGAGAGACCGCAATAGGCCAATTTTAGTACGTTTCTCCAACATGAAAGCACGCTCCTCTGTTTGGAATGCCAAGACTGCCCTTAAAGGATCAAAGGTCACCGTGTCCGAATTCTTGACAAAGTCAAGACAGGGTGTCTTCTCTGCGGCACGTAAGCATTTTGGGATAAGGAATTGCTGGTCATCGGAAGGTATGATAGTCATTCTGCTACCAGATAAAACTAAGAAGAAGATTTCTGCTATGACGGATCTAATAAAACTTCAGTCACAGTTTCCCTCGTCGACAGATAAGTGAAATAGTGTATTCCTTTCTGTTAATTGGTTTGCTGATTTTCTAACTTGCCGTGACTAACTGATAGTGACATTTTTTTTTTTCTCTTTTGTTTTCTCATACTTTAGAATAACGTAATTGTAAGGTAATTTCACATTGTTATAATTTTTTACTTTGTTAACTTTGTTGTGTTTCTTGTTACTTGCGTCACACTGACATATGTCATGTTTATTTCATATTCTCCCTATTATGGCAAGGCAAAGACATCTGACCCATGCATCCATGTCTTCAGTGTTTATTTTCTTTTTTTGATTTTAGCATTAAATGTAGGTCATAAATTTCAGGCTTGAGGCTTTGAACAAAATAATACTTAGCATTGTATACTTTCCTCAAGCAATATTTTTTAACACATCTTTTTTTATTCTTATTTTTCATTTGTCAATGTAAACAGCCAACTCTCGCTGGTGGTAATTGAAATTAGTTATTTAGTTTACTATATTATAGATTAAGTTGTAATTTAATAGTTAATAATTTTATTGAAGTATCTATTTATATTTTGTTTAGGTACTTAGGTGTATATTATTATTTATATATCTTTATTTTATGTCTTTTTTAGATAATTATTTTTCAGACACTTCTGATGAATACGAAAGTGCGTGTAGTGACATTTCATCCTCTTCTGATACCGATGCACTCTCATTGGACATAAAACTTCAATCTGTGTTCCAAAGTAAATCCACTTTCCTCAACCTTGTACACATTAATGCCCAAAGTGTCGCTGGACACATATCTGATTTCATTGCATCTTTTAACAGTGGCATAGTTGACGCCATATTGGTTTCTGAATCTTGGCTTAAACCTTCACTGCCTTCTTCAATTTGCTCTCTTTATGGTTATAAGCTTTACAGGAATGACCGGATTGGTTCTGGTGGCGGTGGTGTCTGTATATACATCCGGAATAACATTCCATGCACCATAATCGATAAATCCCCAAACGACCATGCCGGCTTCCTTGAACATCTTTTTTTGCAAGTTGAAATGCATCACATTAAAATTTTGGTGGGCGTAGTTTATAGTCCCAATGACAAAGTTAATTTCTTCCAACATTTTGAATCTGCCCTTGAGAATTTAAGTTCCACTTACGATCATGTGATTCTTATGGGCGACCTAAATACGTGCTTACTGAAGCAAAACTTTAGGTCTACCCGACTCAAATCCTCAATATCGTCTGTTAACTTTGAACTGTTACCACTTTCAGCTACCCATCACTCTCCTAATTGTCAGCCTTCTCTTCTCGATTTACAGATAGTATCCAAACCCAAATTAGTCTCTTCTCACGGCCAAATGACCGCTCCGTTCTCTTACCATGACCTTATATACCTTTCATATAAGGTCCGTCCACCTAAACGTAAAATCAAAGTCATATTTCAGCGTAACTTTGGAGGCATTAATATTGATCACTTGAGAGAGGATTTTAACAAAACGGATTGGACCTCGATTTTAAATGTAGGCACTATAGACGAGAAAGTTGCAATATTCAACAGGCTTTTACTAAAATTATTTGACACTCATGCTCCAATCAGACCTGTAAGAGTTAAACATTTACCGGCACCTTGGCTTACTCCTTTTATTAAAAGAGCCATGCAGCGCAGAGATAGGGCCAAATCTAATCTCAAGAAGGACTCTAGTGATACCAATCTTCAGTTATACAAAAAGCTCCGTAATCTCTGCAACAGGTTGTGTAGGGATGCCAAACGCCGCTATATCCATACATCGTTAGAAAATGTCTCCCCTGCACAAATGTGGAAATTTCTGAAGTCACTTGGGGTGGGTGATACTCCTGAAGTCTCCCATAATCTACCTGAATTGAACGGCTTAAACAAGCATTTTTGTAAGCCTCCAGTCATTTTAGACAATAGCTTTAAGAATAAAACATTAAAATTTCTTAACAACACTAAACCACCTGACTGTGAATCCTTTACTTTTCGCGATATCACGGAGGATGATGTTAAAAAGAGCATCCTATCCATTAAATCCAAAGCGGTGGGAAATGACGGTATTTGTCGTGATATGCTGACACTTCTATTGGATGATGTTACTGTGATTGTCACTCACATTTTAAATTTTTCACTTTCCACTAACGTCTTTCCGAGTGAGTGGAAGCTAGCCCACGTCGTCCCCCTTCCGAAATCTACAAATCCTACCACCTATTCCGATTTCCGCCCTATTTCCATACTCCCATTCCTGTCGAAGGTTCTTGAAAGTGCTGTGCATAAACAACTTTCTTTCTACCTCTCCTATAACAACCTTATCAGCCAATTTCAATCTGGTTTTCGTCCACATCACAGCACTGTGACAGCACTGTTAAACGTCACTGATGACATTCGATGGGCCTTGGACAACAGATTGGCTACTGTCATTGTTCTTCTTGACTTTAGCAGTGCTTTCAACTCAGTCGATTTCGATATCCTTTTATCCATCCTTGTCTCAAATAACATTCCACCCTCCGTGATTGCTTGGTTCTCCGACTATCTTCGTGGACGTCAGCAGCGCATTAAGTGTGATGAGTCATTTTCAGACTGGTGTCACCTTACTGCTGGCGTACCGCAGGGCGGCGTCCTTTCTCCTCTTCTTTTCTCAATTTTTATAAATGAGCTCACAAAGGTCATATCTCCTCCCTACCACTTGTACGCAGATGATTTACAGATATATAGGCACTGTAACTTGGATGACATAAATACTGCTGTAGACAACATTAACAACGACTTACTCATAGTAAAGGATTGGGCAGATTCATTTGGACTTCTTGTTAACCCTAAAAAGTCACAGTCAATTATAGTTACCAGTAATAGGATGTCCTACAGAATTGATAGGGGTAATATCACTAAGGTTTCATATAACGGAGTTATGATACCGTACTCTGAAAAGAGTAAAGATTTAGGGCTTATTATTGACAGCACGCTGTCATGGTCTTCGCACATTAATGAAGTCAGTCGTCGTATTCACTTCTCCTATCACTCTCTCAAGCGTCTTCAGTATTTCTTGCCATTTAAAACTAAAGTTATGCTAGCTCAATCTCTTTTACTTCCCATTCTCGACTATGCTGATGTCTGTTATTTAGATGCAACTGAGGAGCTGCTTAACAAACTGGAACGCCTTCAGAACCTGGCAATTCGTTTCATTTTCGGCTTACGGAAGTTTGACCATATTTCAGAATTTCGATCAAAGTTAAAGTGGCTTCCTATTCGACTTCGCAGAAATGTACATATCCTTTCCTTACTGTACAAAATCCTTCACAACCCTCAACATCCTTATTATTTGCGCTCTCGTTTTAATTTCCTTCCCTCTGACTCCCGTCCTAAGCGTTCTTGTATAACTAAAACCCTTGCCCGACCTGCAGCCAAGTCAAAATTTTTTGGTAAATCTTATACTGTGCATGCTGCACAACTTTGGAACAAATTACCGCCGGGAATTCGTGAGAGTGATTCTGTGACTACATTCAAACGAAAACTGAAAGAGCACTATCTCTCTAACTTATCTTAACTTTATGTATATATTTGTATTTATTATGTATATATTTATATTTATGTACATGTGTATGTAGGTATACGTAGATTATATAATTATGTAAATTATGAATGTATAAATATAATATATTTATGTTAGTTTAGTATTATAATTTTAGATAGTTAACTACTATTATTTTTGTGGTTTATTTGTAGTGTACACGTTACTCCCGCATATAAATGCTTAGACTATTGCTAGGGTTGGCTGGAAGAGATCTCTTTTAGAGATAAGCTCACCTTTGTACATGTTTTTTCCAGCACTATGTTATAACTACCTATTGTGTGTACAATAAAGAAGAATATATAATATACTAAACATTTGTAATATAAATTAACACTATTAACATGATATAAGTGTATTGCAGTTTAAAATAACTATGTTAAACATTTCTACAGACACACCTATCAAACAAACATACATACATAATATCACGATCATAATCTAAAGGGTTGAGCAGAGCTTTAGGTAACCTTTGGAAACACATAAAGCCACATCTGGCAGTATGGGACATGCAGCGCCTCATCAAAATAGTGAAAAATATCCAGCCTGTCGACGGCATAAAAGAGCGTTAAACCCAATAAATAACTAACAAAGTAAGTAATATCTATTCTAAATCATCAGTAAATCAACAAACAATAGGAACAAGACAGATTTTACACACTAAAATAAATCGGCAATCAATTAAAAATAATGAGAATAATTTCATATAAAACCATCTGTACTTAATTGAATGCAAAAATAAGTTAAACAGATCCCAACAACGAGATTATCAACAACGAGTCTGCATTAAATTCAAGGACAAAATACGACATAAACTGAAATAGCTGATTTTAAATTATAATATTCCTGTTGCCGGACACTTTGCTGTCCTATTTAATATTTGGATAGATTTGATTGTTGTCTTTTACATGTAACTTTTGTACAGACAACAGCACGTCGAGCTATACAAAACTGTCAAATTTCTCCAAACGATTTTCAACCTAAGATCATTCAATGTAAAGTGCATAATCGATTGGGAAAATTTGACAGTTTGTGGTAAAGCATTGTATTTTTACCTCAGTTACGATTTGTTACTGATTTTACTTTTATAAAAAAATATTATTTTACGCATTTGTCATTCACGAACAAACCACCGCTCTACGCATCATCATATAATGTACTCATTACTTTTTGATTCCGTATGGAAACTTGTACCTAACGCTTTAAATTGATTCCTAAAACCTAAATTTTCAATAAAATAAAACATCTTAATTACTAAAACATAATCCATTTTCCTTCGTAATTTTATTATATACAAAATATAGATATTTTGAAATATTTAATTAAATACTCAATTATTATTTGTTCCATGTCAAAAAAATATCATTAAGTACTGATAAAATACATATAATAATATTCATAATCATGTCAATATATAATTTTTTTAATAATCATGTAAATTTAGTTGAAAAACAAAACACAAAACAACAATATTAAAATTTATTTTAAATTTATTTATATTATATCGGCGCCGCGTCGATACGTCCCTGACCGAAAACAGTGAAAGATGAGAGTCAGGTCGTACACGGCGATCGCGACATCTTGATACTTCGATTACATAACGTCAGACTAATATTGTTCTATCAAAGTTTTTTATCTGTCTTATATTAAATGCTTGATTTTCATATTTTGTTTAAATTAATTACAACAATGTAACAATAATGTTTAAATTAAGTTTATGACTTAAACAATTTCGTATGTAAGATAGAAAGGAGTTGTAATTAATTTTGTTTAGATGTACTTACCGAACGACTGCACCATGGGCTACTAATAAAGGCAAACATTTTCAAAGTTTCTATAACGCACAAATAAACTTAATTAATTTGATAATTTAAGTAACCCGACCCACAATACAAATAAATAAATATTGCCTATGCTTCTATCTGCATGATGTTGTAAAATAAAGTTAGGGAATAGCCAATTACCCAATGTTTGACTGGTTAATAAATTGTAGGCGTTTGTAGAGGCCGATCTATTTCATTCTAAAGTAAATAATTCCTGCTTCTAAAAGCAGTAACCACCAGATAAGATATAGCCTTTAGATTAGAACCTTTACACCACTAGATCCCGACTGTTGTTCTATATAAAAACAAGTCTGCGACCGCTAAAACTATAACGCTAGGCTGTAAAGTTGGAAATAAGTTAAAATATACGATACTTCATAGTTGAAATCGAAGAACCGAAGGGGTAGAGTATAACTCCACTCCAGTGACAAATGAATTGAAAGGGAATCGAAAAGGTTGTTAAGGACACGTTATGAAAAAGAATGGAATGCATGTTATGAAAAGAAGAGTGATGGATTTGAAGAATGTTTTAATGGATCACTTGAGAAATTATATAAAACAGAAAGGAGCATATAATAAGACGACAGTCGCAACATAGATACACCCATTAATCACGCTCATAATTCCAAAAAGGGTTGAGCAGAGCTTTAGGTTACATTTGGTTACACATGTCAAATATGGCAGTATGGGTCATACAGTACCCCAAAATAGGGACAGATTGCCCCAGCCTGTCGTCTACCAAAAAGCAACTAACCTATCCATCCTAAGGTTGCCTGGAAGAGATCGCTTTTAGCGATAAGGCCGCCCATTGTACAATATACTTAAAATGTTATAAAAATGTACTATTTTTATGTCGATGTACAATAAAGTTTATTTCTATTCTATTTCTATTCTTCAGTGATTCAACAAACAAAAGCCAACGGACAGATGTTACAATCTAAACTACTCAGCAGTCCAGGTGGCAGCTGTAACGACCGCAAATAAATTGTGAGTTCGGTAGGAAGAAGAAAATATAACCTTAAAAGGTATACTTATGTGATGGATCAGTAAACAATGCGAGAACTGAACTAAATACCTATGCTGTCTGTAAGACAAAAAATCTGTTTACGTTGTATAAAAAAAGCGCCAAATTGTTAATTTTTTACAAACATCAGTCAACTGTAACAACTTTCAAACTAAATTCTTGCCTAACTTAAGTATCAAGTCAACTCGTTACCACTACAAGAGTGTTCACAAAGTTTTCAGATCCACTCAATAGCAGAAAGGCGTAACTGCGTTATCGTTGTTCAAAACAATCCTTATTCCGTGGGCACAAAGTCTCACTTCCCTCAACCGCTTGTTTAACTTATTAATATACGTAGCTTATACACAATTTGAAGATTAGGAAACCGGGTTTTTTTACTTCGTTTTTTCGTTTCGTTTTTATTTGCTATTTTCTTGCATTACTAACCCTATATGCGCGATAAACTGATTTTATTAGAACACGACTTTGTACTAATGGATGTAATACTTTTGGATAAAAAATTAAATCGTTAGCTACTCGCCATTATTGTCGCACAGACACACATAAATAGATCATACATTTATACGCAATTACACTCACCCTAAAATAGTGTTATTAGGTAATTTCGATTCTTATTTTTTTCTTCTTCTTGAATTTCTTATCACTAATACTAGAATTGATAATTGTATACGTACGTACTCAGGTACGTAAGTATATACATATTATCATAAACATTATGATAAGTACTTAATCTTGATAAATACCAAAATTGGTATATCTAAGAAAGTTTGGGAATTGGAGTTCTGAAATACAGGTAAATAGTTTAGACTCCAATTTCCCACAAACGCAGAAAATATTAAGCCTAAATATATTATATGCAATAAATTGTGGTGAGAACAATGAATTATATAACCAAACCTTATAAGAACGAAGGCTGAGTAACATCATTCTGTGATATTATAATTAGTTAGATAAAAATAATGTTGTTTTACCTTATCAGTTTAATTGTAATATTCAGTACTGGTTTGGTGTAAATAACTAAGACTGCGCCCGCGACTTCGTTCGCGTGAATTGGGCAGCATTTTTTTTTTTTGGTATCTTGTTTCCAATAAATATACGTATAATAAACATAGAGTCCACTTCCATAAAGTTCATATGCTATTCATCCCAATAGGAGTCGATAATTTAAAAACCCTAGAACAACTACTTTTAATTTATTTAAACAAACAAACTTTTACTTTAAGAAATTTATTTCATATCAAGTGCCTAAATTCAAAATTTCATGATTTTATCATGTTAAATTTTGGTCACCCATCCGAGTACCGACCACGCACTTGGTTGCTTAACTTTCGTGATTGACGGCTCAAAATTTTATAGAAACCTTATATTTTGATGTCATACACGTATGTTAAATTTGCTTGCAATAAGTTAAAGCATGCTCGAGTAAATGTTTTTGGACTCAGGGAGGTCCAAAACGTGTAAATCCGTCAAAATCTTATTGTCAAATTTTTTTACGATTACAAGACTAGAACGGAATAGAATAGACTAGCTCTGTACTACGTATGCGAGAAAGTAAAAATACCCATATTGATTTTCAGACTTTATTACCCCATTCACCCATATCACCCCAAAAAAACCGAAACAATGGTTTACTCATTTATCGATAGGAGTACTCTTGTGAAGGTTCAAATAAAATAATCTTGTTTGCAAACTAATTTTCATCTCCTGGGGCAAACCCCTTGGGTGTTGAATTTCGATAATTTTGGTTTATCACTTGTCTACGTCATGAAAGGAACCTCTCTGCGGAATTTCAACTATCTGGATTCAAAGTCAAAGGATTTTTCATTTTATATATTAAGATAACGCGACATCCATAAATAAATCTACAATCGTATGGCCTTTTTCGGATAAAGCTCGGCGATGCTCGGAATAAGATCCATCCACCGACACTGTTGCTATCATTCCCATGCGAACTAAGAAATTTGGCAACTATTTCTATATCACCCAATTCATTACCAGCACATGTGTTCCCTATTTCTTATAGTTAAGAGGCGTAGTCGTGAAGAAGTACCTTGCAGGTCCGCAAGGCAAAGGTGGCTACTGCGGCGCATTATCTCTCGCACCTCAGCCATACACTAATAGCACATTTGAAACTGAACGTCATTGTCACCTCACTATCCTGCAGCATATCTGTTATCCAAGAAATCTAAAAGAGTAACTTTTTTCTTGCTAGAAATTTACCCAAACCACTGTGATCACAGTCTGCTAAACGATTTCAGGTGCATTTTGCAAACATAATATTTAAAAATAAATACATTCAATTTGTTTGTAATTTTATTTGGTTTATATTTTATGAATAAATTTGTGTGCCGAATGAAAATACACAGATTCTTTGATCACGGCCAAGCTAAAAATAATTTGAAATGTAACTAGTTTGTTATTTTTAGGTTAGGTCAGTTTGCGATGTAGTTATTATTAAATAGTACTAAACAGTTTTAAGAAGTGAACAAACTAGCACATTTACTTCCACGTACGCTTAAGTTGTCATGTCAATAGTGATACGGCGTTATTGTGTTCAGATAGTTAGCGATATTATAGCTAGCCAGTCCTTCAGAGATTAAGGATTTGGCGAAACTAGATTCCACCTACATCACCACTTACGATAGGGTGAGATGAGGAATATGACTTACTACGTCAAGGTAAAAATGTTTTAGAGGCCCCAATTAATTTAAACATAACCCTTTCTAACAGATTTGTGTACGCTAGAACAATAAAATTCATGTTGTTTCGATTCCTTCTCTAAGGTTTCCTTTCTCGCCGACCACAGCGTTTTATGATAATATATACTATAACCCTCTTCCCGCAGTCGCTCCGTGTACACGCGTGCACGTACTGTCATATTAAACTCTGTTTATCGATTGGCTACTAACAATAGAATAGATAACGTCACGGTTATGTTCATAGGCGGAGCGGAAAGGGTATGTTTTCTTTAATTTTAGGCGACTACGAAAGACTAGCGTCAACGCCTTTTTAGTGGCACAAATTGTATTATAACCTCAATTTAAGATATTGTAATTTTAATACTGTGTCATTCACTAAATTACTACGACAAATGAGACACGGTTCGATGTTTATCATATTTCAACCTATCCTAAACTGGAAGATATCATTTTTTAAAGCAGACATTTCTTTGTTTGTAAGTGTTTTGTTGATTCAATTAATTTAAATTTAAAATGAAATTATATATATAGTATAATACAGGATCATTATGTTCAGATGGGGCTTACAAAAACTTAAAATTGTTTAGTCTATTACATGGCATGGATCATGCGACCAACGAAAATTCATTCAAAAAAACTCCGCTAACCCGCTCCGCTTATGTCCGTCCCCTAGCATCCTCACACCAGACGTGAACTCAAGAGTTCGGGCAGATTTAAACAGGGATTCGGGAAGCGAATATGCACTTGATTTGTCTCTATGACTATTTGTTAATCTTACTTAGTTTGAATGTTTCAACATTTATTTGATATTAATTAGGGTAAACTGTTTTATTATGCTCTATCTATACTAATAAAGCTCTCGTCCGTTAATTGAACAATAACCATAATAACATAGGCACTACGCGAGGTCTGAATTTCGGAACAGCTCCAAGTGCTGTGCGCTGAAGACGTACCCTTTGTTTTTTTGGAAGAGAGCATGTGGCCTTTACCTCAACTCAAGGTAGGCCATAGGGCCCTGATAAACCATAATGCTAACACTATTATTACAGACTATGTTTAAATGTTGATAGCTAGCTATGCGATCTTAAAACGAGCCCTACAACCAAACAATACGAGCACAGATTTATAATTTATTTAAACTTAATAAACCTACACAAAAAACATAACAAAATCTCCTGCCGCATTTCAACCACCTATTTGGTTAGTTTTTTCAAGTTGGTAAAAACCGTAGCCTAGAAACACATACCTTTATATTTAAAAATATAATATACTAGCTGTCCCGGCCACGCGTTGCTATGGTAATTTTATACTACTGACCTATAACATTGTATCTGCAGTAAAAAAAAAATATGACTACTTATCAACATAAAAACTATCCTATCTCTCAAGTTGGTTCAAACTGCACACGGTGTACAAATTTGATTAAAATCGGTTAAGTAGTTTAGGAGTCCATCGCGGACAAACAATGTGACACGTAATTTATATATATTGAAATTTACTATCAAAGTATTTCTACTAACATTTAAATATTTCCACGGTCACATTACAACCATTATTCAACCCAAATTGAGTATTTTTAAGAACTTGTTTTATGGAATCTAGAAAATATACATATAATTTACATATTTAATATACATAAACTCATTCAAACAGGTATGTAAACAAATGTTTCCTACCGCGATTCGAACCCGGACCGCTTTATGTGTAGTAGAAGAGGTAGAGCACAGCGGATTAGTCGCTCGATTTTGGAGCGCCCAAGCTGAAGCAGTAGCAGTCCACATTACAGAGACAGCAGTCAAATAACATTACATTATGGAATCTTTTTTAGGTTGCCAAACGCGTAAATATTACTAGAAAAAATATACACTAAAAATATCGACCTGCCCCAGGCGGGAATCGAACCCAGCATCCTCCGCAATCCGGGCGGCTGCGTAGCACTACATTTTCGTGCATGATGTGTTTTTGTAGCCGAGTAACGTTGCCAGTACCGTACCCGTAGTGTAAGTTTTTCGTTTAAAATACGCAACTACTGTAGTTGTGTTAAGAGCTCGATTTGTATAGGAAACGTGAATAGCGCCCCTAGCGGAAAGAAGCGCAAGTTATGTTTCCCATACAAATTGAGCTCCTAACGCAACTACAACAGTAACACTTTTAAAAAGAAAAAACTTACAATACGGGCACAGAGCACCGAGTTACGGTATGAGATATAGTTAATTTAGACAGCGCGGAAGTGACACATAAGTGTAAGAATCGTCTATAGGCTACGGTGACTACTTACCATCAGGCGGACCATATGTTTCGATTACCAACTACATTGTAAAGAAAAATCCATTAAAAATACTATTAATACACTCATTCCACAGACCAATTTCATTAAAATCTGTCAATCAACTCACACCACCAAAACATCAAACGCGTCGTTAAATTATTCTAAAAGATCCATAGCTACCTAAGTATAATCACAAACGTTTGTTTTTATAACATTGCCTCTTGAAGGTCGCCAAGAACACTTGGTTAAACACCAATAAATAATTATAAAAACGCGCTAGTATCAAGAAACATGGGCGGGTGTACAAATAAAAATTTCGACAATAAAATAAATAGCTGACTTGGTCGTTACGTTATCGATTTTTGTTGACGCTACCTGTTTTGTGAACAATTACACTTTTTCTGCTTGCTAATACACTTTCGGATTATGTCTCCGTGAATGTTAGAGTAAGGATGTGACATTTGAAGTTTGGTGAATTTTGGGTGAATTACAAAAAATATTTTGAGGCACATTGAGCAAAATTTCTACTCAACTAACACAATTTCGGAAGACCTTTGCTTACATCCGGTCACCTTTAAGGGTGTTTGCTTATTATATTATCTGTGATAATGCTATTAAAATTTTTGTATCAAGCGCAATGAAAAAGAAAAAATTAACACTAATTCTGCAATCCATTAACTAAAAGTAATTACAATGACAGTCTTATAATAAAATAAAGACGCCTTTAAATTCGTAATGAGAAAAATTAATATAGTGTTAATATCATTGTTGGAGACTCTTTTGATATATTTATGCTTTTTTATACTTTTTAATATCTATGTGTTTTTTATGAAAGCTTGTCACCTTTGTCACTGTTCAGAAAATATTATATTAATTATTTGTCAAAGGCTTGAGCTCGTTTGATTTCTTACAATCATAAACGTGAAAGTTAAATATGTTGCTGTGGGCTTTGATTATTTGACATGTAAATAATCAAAGGCCGTGGGATGGATTCAGTTTTTTTGTGGGAAATTTACATCTATGCGTCTATGCGACAAAGCTACGGGCAAAAAGTAGTGTGAACTAAATAAGAATATGGTCCGCAGAATGGTAATAGGTCAGCTTAGCCACTTCAGTCAATGAGGTTTTGATGTTTAGTAGGCTGGCAATATGTCACTATTTTTAGGCACTGCATATCCCATACTGCCAGATGCGGTTTTATGTGAAACCAAATTTTACTTAAAGCTCTGATCATAACTTTTGGAATAATGATCGTGAAGTATATACGTAAGCGTGTATCGATAGGATAGCTTTTTTTCCGATGACACTCGTAATTATTCTAAAGTGAATTTGACCGGGAAACATTTTTAACCATTATGAGTTGTAAATGATTTATAAACGCAATCAGACTTTTATCGAAGATATTAATTCTAAAATTTTAAAAGTATCAACTCCACTCGCACACTATACACCGACTCGGAATCCGACAACGCGCGACGCTTACGAAATGTCCCGACGTAACTAACGTAAAACAACGTAGCTGAGAATTTCACTATTAGTCAATCATTTGGAAGCAATTAAATTCTATTTTTGTCCATAGGTATGTTATTGTGGATAAAACTTTTATTTTAAAACTGGTAGGGACAAATATTTATGTGACGAACAAGAATATTTATATGAAATATTCGAAACATCTCTTAAATTAAATTTTACTACCAAAATATTTGGTAATAAATGTTAGCTTTGGACGTAATACAGATAGAGAGGAGAAAATGTGCCGTGTTTTCGCAGCTTTGCATCTCAGCTGAATAGCAGTCGCCCAGTAATCTCTTTTTAGGTCTTTTTTTTTCATTTCAAAAAATATTGAGTATAACATTTAATTTAAAAACAATGAAATTATATTAACATTCCATGATAATTCACATGAAGTCGACCAAGCCGCACTTGGCCAGCGTCGGTTCCAAATGACTACGAACAAGTGACTACGTTCATTCCAAATATTGAGGTTGGGTGGCATCGATCTCAAAAAAACATTTAGATTTTTCAAACATAAACATTTTATTTATCCGTTTTTAGTTTTGAATGCGGTTTTTTTATTTAAAAATAATTTACTTTTTGCTTTTTAGTGTTGTAGGTACAGACATTTTTGGAGTTTACTCCTTAAGAATCGATTTGCATATATAAGGGGCCCGGTATGAGAAAAATGTGAGGAGTAAAATCTATCGATGAATGACCTCGTTACGTTTTTGGAGGTCAAAGTCATAATTGGTGCGCATCCTATGTCGCGCAACTTTCTAATTGTCAAAACACGGATGACAGCAGGTGCGCCATCTCACCTGTCTCAAAATAAACTCCAATCGTGCGTCGGAGCTGACACACAAAATCTCGATTTATTTTAGATCATCGAATTTCAACCAAAAAAATTCAATAAAATATGATTTTTGATCTCAAAACAACATTTAGATTTTTCAAACATAAACATTTTATTTCTCCGTTGTTAGTTTTAAATTAGAAAAATGCACTGAAAAAAAATCGACTTGCCTCAGGCGGGAAGGCAAGTCGATTTTTTTCAGTGCATTTTTCTAGTATTATATTTACGCGTTTGTAAACGCAAAAATAAAATTATTCCATAGTTTTAAATTGTTTATTTTTTAATTTAAAAATAATTTACTTTTTCCTTTATATTGTTGCAGGTATAGACATTTTTCAGGAAACTATCTCGAAGTCTTTTAGACCATCGATTCTCAACCATTTCTATTACCCACGTAAAAGCCAAAAAAATTAAGTAAAATATCTTGCGACCCCGCGGTTTTCGTAATTTAAATGATATGAAGGTACTACACTAATTCGTTACATAGCGTCAATAAATAAATTTGCAACCTTTTAATAGGGAGACATAAGACGGTAACAAAATTATGTGATATTAACATCGTATCTTATTGAAATCACCGATTCTAAGGTAATCATTAATGGCACACAAACATTGAAAACTTATGTATTCGTAAAAATTAATTTAATTAGTTTAATACAAAAAAAGTATATACTTAAACAACAATTAAAATTTCTCACGAGCGACCTTCTCCACGAGGAGCGTACTAAGTAAAGCAAGCAAACGAAGCAAGCTGGAGGGCACAGGGCTGCCAACAATCAAATAATTAATGTTTAAAAAGTTTAATTACCAACAAATCAATAAATTTAATTATAAAATGTTCATAATTTACCGGTATAGTTTGGGATACCCTGGTATTGCAAAATACACAAAAAGTGTCCGGGATATAAAGTTGTAGTTTTGACGAATTCAAAATATCTTTTGCTTTTATATGTATTTATACTTGAATGGGTAAAGCATTTTTTTACACAGTATTGTTTGACCGGATCTAAGTGTAAAGTATTTTTTTTTTAATAAAATAGTTATTGATTTTACAAAAAAAAATCAAAATATTGAATAATAATAGCAACTAAAAACAACTGAGGTTTAAAACCTGTGCTGTTTTGAGTTACAGACAGAAAAAAAAAGATTTCGGGAAGTTATTATCCACAAGCATTTCCTATCCAAACAGATATGATTATTTAAACGAAAACAATCACAGTAAATTACATCATTGAGTTAGGTACTAAAGCTTAATTTTCTAAACATACAAAACACTCCGCTGACATCACAAAAAATAAAGAATTCTAAATAGATTTTAGAAAATACTGTTATTGTAGAATAAGTACGTATTAACTTATCAAAAATAAAAAAAATCCCACAATCTATTTTATTTTAAATACTGATATTATTTTATTAATATTAATCCTGTTAACCAAGCTAATTCGTTTGTGCTAGGAGCAGTGAGGGAAAAAAAAACTTATTTTAGATAACACATTTAAATACATATTAGTATAGTGATTGAGACTGTCTGTACAGTTTTTCCACTCGACGTATTCGATTAAAAGAGTACAATATAATAGTACTCATTATTTACATTTTTTGCAATAGAACATTGAGTTTTGTAGGGATAATAATACAATATTAATAAATTATATTTCCACGCTAACACCCATTATCTAACCTAAATTAAGTATCATTAAGAACTTATTTTAAGGATACTAGGTACTGGATAAATAAGCATAAGATATTTTTATAAATAAGTTATAAACAACCATGATTATCGAAAAAAGTTCGTGTTCACCATACAAAAAAAAGTCTACCAAGATTCGAACCCGGGCTGCTTGTTGTGTAGGTAGCGTTACTGACCATTTCACCACGACAGCGGGCGTCAAATGAATGATCAAATAAATATATGACTAATTGTCTACGTGAACATTAAGGCTGATTTGGTTTTCGCACAAAAAATTGGTCTCGCGATTCAGTTAGGTAATGCATAATTAACTTTATGTATCCAGTTAGTAACCTTGCTATATTGTTAATATTTTTGTTCTTGTTTGTTACTTAACAATAATAATTAATTATAAATAAAATTAAACATCAATAAATATATTGAAGTAATAATAATAATAAACTGGTGACAGCCCTGCGTACTCGGCAGCGAGTATGCGCTCGGCCGATATTTTTTCACTGCGGAACGAGGTAAAGTGGAGTCGTGTACACTATTATATTTTTTCTAATTTAAATATTTTAATACGTAATTTTGTGAAAGTTTAGATATAAATTGCGATACAAAAACATTGAAAAGTTGTGTATTACAATTATCTATTCTTTAATGTTGATACTTTTATACCAAAAATAGGTATATTTGTTTTTTATAGAGTCAAAGCTTCCATCAGATACCTACTTTAGTTTATTTATTATATTTACGGAAACCTTCCTAGTCCATCCGAAAAAGCTTAAAAGTTAATAATACAAACACATTAGCGTATCAGATACCATGAATAAATTACTATTTAAGTTTTTTATTTAACTTTATCCAATTTCAACCGTCAGTAAGTTGTTACCATTATACCAATATTTTTGTACATAACAACATACATTAACACAATCACGCTCATAATCCCAAAAGGGATTAAACAGCTTTAGGTAACATTCGGTTATACATAAAGTCACATCTGGAAGTATGGGCCATACAGTGCCTCAAAATAGTGACAGGTTGCCGGCCTGTAGCCTACATAAAAGGAGCATTAAATCCAAAAAGTGAAGAAACCTAAAGTCCAACAAAATAAGTGAACAAAGATGGCAGATTTTTTTACATTACGTCATCGCAGCACTCCGGCTAAATATAAATATATACACCACTTTTAGAAACTTATATTTGGTTGATAATTTGATTATGCAATAAATCAATATATTAATTATAGATAATTAAAATTAGCTATCACATTAACTAATTAACTTCACTATCAGCCTTGACTTGATTAATGTGTGCATTATCATTATAACCTTGTGTCCCTTACGAGGTCATCTGCCTTAATAGTCTGGTTTCTGGTCAACATCTGCATCTCATAATCATTATTCACCAATTAAAGTTACAAAACGTTTATAGAAAAGAAATACAAATTACGTTTATAATATTAGTGGGATAAGTCGTTTATAAATAAGTATTTTGTGTCTAGCTTTAGTAAACTTTTTATATTGTAAATATCTTTCAAATAATACCATCAATAAAATATTACCAAAAAAAAAGATTCTGTCTACATACTGGGTGTAAATGAGCAGTCAAACGAAAACCACGTATTCTATACATCAAAATAAGACATATTTCAGAAAAAATATTGCTGGGAAATGATTTTTATTTTTTGGCGTTACAAAAAATTGCAAATTGTACCGCGCAATGTAAAGGGCTCAACTCGCACGCAACTCGCAAAACCGCGATAATTTTGCTTGACGGCGGCCCCGTTCGTTAGTGTCCGTGCGCATCGAGTGAGCTACATTGAACGCTAACGTTTTGAAGCCATTTTTTATTATGAAATACTAAAAAAAATGATAATGTTTCTTTAGACAATAATTAAGAAATAACGTATAGAATACGTTTTCATAAAAAAATGAAAAAAAAAATTATGACTTTGACCTTCAATAAAATCGTAACTATCAATTTCCCAGGTATAGTCTAAAGGAAGAAAAATGTTATGACGGTGAGCAGAATACATAGTTCTCGTTTGACTGCTCATGTTTTTTACACCCTGTATTTTAAAAAAATAAAATATTTTTAGCAAAAAAATTGGAAAACCGAATTCAATGCATACAAATTTAAACTAAAAAGTAAGAAATAAATAATATTTTTATGAAGTAGTTGAAAAGAGCGTCATAGAAAACCAAGGAAAGTATTGATACACATTTATAATTCTTTATTTATAATTCATACTCCGATATATTTGGAGCCGGTGCCAGCCTAAGCAAAATAAACTTACCTAATAGATATGAACTTGATTAATCCATTAACTATACATAATAATGAATGCATAATTAAGATGATGACCTTTCTAACGAACAAAAAACGGGAGAAATAAAAATTTTGTTTATAAAAATCTAAATGTTTTTTGAGGTCGGTCCCAAATACAAGTGACAACGTTTATTACAAATATTGAGGTTGGGACCGACCTCAAAAAACATTTAGATTTTTATAAACAAAATTTTTATTTCTCCCGTTTTTTGAAGGCGGTTTTTTTTTTATTTAAAAATTTTTTTTCTGGTTTTTAGTGTTTTGAGTAATGATATTTACCGGAAACTACCTCAAGATCTTTTAGACACACAAGTGACAAAATTACGATATCATCAATGTGAATTAATAGGCATTATTAGGGATAACTCAAAAACTACTTATCAGATGTCGATAAAATTTAAATGGGACCCCATGACAAGCAGTAGCTTCCAAAGGTCAAAAGAATTTTAAAAATCGGTCCATCCAGTAACGAGTTATGAGGTAACAAACATTAAAAAAAAAAAAAAAAAAAAAAAAACATACAGTCGAATTGATAACCTCCTCCTTTTTTGAAGTCGGTTAAAAAAGAATTATCAAAATCGATTAATTATTGACGAAGTAAGATCCTCCTCCTTTTTTTGTTTGAAGTCGGTTAATAATAATAAGCAAAGATCAAAGCACACCACTCCATAGCAGCGCTGTCCGCAACAATAGTCGCGTCTTGCTCGCACATCCCCCATCTCGCTCGTTGCGAGGGTTCAAGCGCTTGTTTGTATGTAGCTGTTACCGTATTAGTCACCGAATATTTAATTAAACACGTATAGATTTAATTTTAACGAAGATATCAATTTTTGAACTGTGAGTATATTTACTTCACAGGCGAAAGGTCAATTTAGAAGTTATCACATATTACGTAGAAGGGTATTACTTTTGGTTAAAAAGAAACAATTGCTAATTTGGTAAACAAAGGATCATATTACGTAGGTACGTAACATACATACATCTATAATAGGTTGAAAAAAATACTACCTTTCCAACCTGTCATAGATATATTTATGTATAAAAATATAAACATAATATGTATGTATATTGTTATGTATTAAGTGCATACCTATGTATTGTCGAATAACTTAAATAAATTAGCAGAACTAGATTGTTATGTATTTCGTATAAATAAGTTAGATAATTTCACGTCTTATGTTTATTTGTAGTACGTTTTATTTCATTTTTACTTTCCTCGAGATGTTGATGGATTCACACGTTTTGGACCTCCCTGAGCCCAAAATACCGTTTTTGGAATTATGTCTATGTGTGTGTCTGTATGTCTACTACTGTCTGTGCGTTAGCACGATAACTCGAGTAGGTACCTATGCTTTAACTTATTGCAACCAAATTTAACATGCATGTATGACATCAAAATATAAGGTTTCTATAAACTTTTGAGCCGTCGATCACGAAAGTTAAGCAACCAAGTGCGCGGTCGGTACTCGGATGGGTGACCAAAATTTTTATATATGCATTAATGCATATTGTACCCGTAATTAAAGTATAATAATTATCATGCAAAAGGAAGTGTTGGCATGAAGAGATCTCTTTTAGATATAAGTTTAACTTCGTACGTGTGTATTTTTTTTATATGATTTTATGTGTATATATATATTACATATATATAATCATCATCATCAATTCAGCCGAGAGACGCCCACTGTTTACATAATATTTATTCTTAATTAATGACTTTGAGATAATTTAATTAATTGCAAGTGAAACTAATTTTGAAAATAAATTTAAATTGTACGATACATAGCATAGTTTGGTTTAAAAATGGAGTACCACGACACGTGATGTTGCAATAACAACTCTGGTGACACTCCTATAACACTTTTTTGGTGACCCAATTTTGCAATGAAGGCAGATTTACACAGGGTAAGTAGCTGACTGACAAACTCGAGGAAAGTTAGTGTAGACTAAACTGATTCGCAGTCAGTACAGCGCTGTCGCGGGCGCGCTGACTGTCAGCATGTAAACGGTTGCGCCAGCACTGATACCTGCTACTGTCTCTTTACTTATCCCCGTGTAACAGCCTTGTGATGTTCAAGGTTGCTGCAATGTAGCTAATAATAATAATAGCGTTTATTATTTTAATGCACACAAAAAGATAAATAGAAAAAAAAGAACAATGCAAGTAAACACAAATGTATGTACAAGGTAGGCGGCCTTATTGCTAATAAGCAATTTCTTCCAGGCACCCTTGTGTTGCAGGAAAACAAATAGAAAAGAATATAATATAGCAAAAACAAATTACTTAAAAACAAAATTAAGCTAATTACAAAAAGCAAATAATACAAAATCACTTAAGCTAAGTATATAGGCATTGTATAAAAAAAAAAAAAACGAACAGCATAGAATAAGGTGACGGTAACACAGCTAAGGACGGGTGGAAAGAAAATGACTCCAACCTTGACTTTTAAAGGAGTCCAACATGCGAGCACTTCTAATACTCATAGGCAGAGCATTCCACAATCGGACTGCATGAACAGAAAAGGAATCGGACAGGAAGTCAGAAGTATGAGGTGGTATAACAAGTTAAGTAGTAGGTTTTTTTTTTGACAGGGAGATCAAATGCATTTACGCATCGTCCCTGCGGGGTGGTGCCAACCGCAGGGGATTTGTGGGACACGAGGTGAAGGCGTTCCCGCCATACCCACTAAACATACTTCCCGGCCTGACCTCCAGTGCGCTATTGCGGGACGGCTCGGGATCTGCGCACGTGAGCGCAACTACACCGAGACCGTCCCAACGCTGCCCGTCTAGGTACTCCTTGCAACAATTGGTGGCCAGCAGCCACTCCTCCACCGACGGCTGCTCGACAGCACCCGGGGGCCTTCGGGCGCGGTCGTATCCCTGAAAAGGGCCGTCCGGAACTAGCCGTGGTGGGAAAACAAAAACATCTCGACGATGGCATGTGACTTTAAATGCGAAGCGGACACAGTTGACATCAAAAGCCACACACCCGCCGATTCCTGTACTATACCTACCTGTTTATTGCACAAAAAAATTACGATACATTTGCAAAGGCGAACTTACCTATCTCTAGAAGATATCTCTTATCCCTTATCTACATCATAAAAGGAACATCTGTGCAAAAATAAAGCTATCTAGGTCCATGGGTATGGGTTAGGCGTTGATCAGTCAGTGAGTGAGTCAAGTATTTTTTTTTTTAGATTGTCAATGGCTAGTCACAGTAACATACCACAATGCGCGCGGCCATGTGACTGGCTGGCTGTGTGATATTTTTTATTGTGAGTTTTTTACTTAAACGTTATTACCTGTGCTGAAGGACTCGTGAATATAGAACTTTATTATTATACATGTAAAGTACACAGTTGTATTAATCAGCTGCAGTGACATCGATTTTGTTAAGGTCATACTTTTAACCTATTAAACTGGTTTTCTGAAAACCATCGACTTATTCAAATACTTAGTAAGTACTTACACAAAAATTGGTTAGGTATACTATAAAAAAATAGGTAACAATATATTATTAATAATGCACGATGGTCCTTAGGACACGCATTAACTTTACAAAAAAGCTACATAAACATATCCTATGAAGGAACTAGTAGGTACTATAAAGAACTACTATAAAGGTACTCATTATGAAGCATAGTTTTTAAGTTAACCATTACTTATGAGCAGATGTTCTTATATTCATACAAAGATTTGTCCCTGTTAGGAATGGAAGCTGGACAGACTGGTGTGAAGGCAGTGCTGCAGGGTGGGATGGTTATGTCTAACTTTATTTTATATTATTTGCTTGAACATTATAGCATTTTATTTCCACTGACTGTGTTTCTACCGAAAATATTAGATATGATTTAAAAACCATGTCATTTTTGTATGAATGATGACCGAAGGTACAAACAAACCTATCGGTCGCCCGCGGCTCCGCTCGCGACAATGTCGCTTATCGTGCCAAAAAGTCCACGCCAAAGATATGGCCATTTATCGCTTTGAACTGTCTAAATCATTGGATAAAACCCGCCATCTTGAAATTTTATCGAAACTGCGAACATGTATAACTAATTTATGTTCACAGTTTCGATAAAATTTCAAAATGTGCGGTTTTACAATGATTTTTGACAGTTCAAATCGATAAATGGTTTCAAACTAAATTTAACCAAAGCAAATTTCATTAAAACTGGTTCAGTTATTTAGGCGTGAAAGCGTAACAAACAAACTAACTCACTTTTTAATATTACTTAGTTAGAATCTAAGCAAAAATGATTCGAACCCGCGACCTGTAGACAGTGTTATAACTACTCCACCCAAGCGGTCAAATCTTTATTTTTAATATCAATTTTCCATTGTACAACCCAACTAGCTTTGATATGACCTAAATGATAAGAATTTATGCGTCGCCGATAAAACACGGTTGCGAAGTTAAACTAAGATTTGCGGGGAATTCACGTGTTTTTGTAATATTACTTTATTTCATCATCAACAGCTCATATAATGTCCCCACCTCTGGCTCGAGCCTACCCCACATTAGGGGCGATTAGGCCTTAGTCAACCACGCTGACCAAGTGCGGGTTGGTCGACGTCACACACAACCTAAGAATTTCTTCATAGGTGTGTGCAGGTTTTCTCACGATGTTTTCCTTCACCGTAAAAGCGTCGATTAAACGTACATATGAATTCAAAATTGTAAAACACATTGGTACGTGGCGGGGATCGAACCAGTGCCTCCCGGGTGGGAGACGACGCTCTTACGCACTACGCCAACGACGCTTCTCGCCAACGACCCTTCTCTGATTTATGATTTCTTTATTTACTATTTATGAAATAACATTTTCTTATTAAAAGTTTAATTATTACCTAGTTTTATTATATTATAGTTTTTAAAAATAAGTTAAATACTTACCTACATTTTAAATAATTTTGATATTTACAATAATTGAAAATCGATCAATGTGTTGTTCTTGCTCGCCGCAACGAACGCAACATCGAAATTAGTTCAAGTGCGTGCTTTCTTTAGTTCGTAAGTGAAATGTAACATTTCTTATGAGTTAAAAATCTCTTTAAACCGATAATGAATAATTATTATGACTCTTTCCAAATCAAAACTGTAAAGGGAGGATAAAACTTGCTGACTTTCTTGCCGGTTTTTCTCAGAACAAGGTCTCGTGGTAGACTCTTGAACCGATAGCATTCAAAATTTACTTTCATAAGTGTAAAAATTGTACCTAAACGACTAAAGAAATTTGAGTTTGAGTTGAAAAATTTCGGTCACCCATCCGTGTACCGACAGCGAACTCGGTAGTTTAACTTTCGTGATCTTTAAGAAAAACGTACCCACGACGCCATTGACCTCCTCGAAGTTATTAATAATAACTTAATAATTAAATACAAGAAAATAATTACACAAAGAGTTACTACCTAGGTAATAGAAGTCTTCGTTCTAATACACGCACACAAACGAGACTAATTTTATGGTTACACTACATATGCAATTGTTATCTTCAATGGAAACTAGTCTTTAGCTACAAATCACGAAAGGCGGAACTCGTTCGACTACTACAGTCTGTCCATTTGAATTTCGAAGCAACCATAATGATATAAGCACACGGGTCGTGAGCCGAATGCTTCAAATCAAATAAGTCATTCTCAACCTTAGCACAATAGAAATAGGATCCTAACGAAAAGTATCGTTATAACCAAGTAGCTACAAACGATTTTGTTTCGACTTTACTCTAAGCATAAATAGAGTCGATACTTGTTTGTTGAACGGAAGTTGTGACGTAAGCAACTCGATCTTGCTTCTTTTCGTTTTATGTATTTCAGCCAGTACGTGTTATTAAAATTTTAACATGAATTGAATTTAAAATTAACCTAGCCACAAAACCGTCAAATTCAGTTCAGTGCCCAAAACTGTAAAAAATTCTATCTTAGAGGTGTGTAGGTATTATAAAGCGCAAAATCGATTGGGATTTTTTTTTAACACTCTTATATTAGTTTCATCTGTACGTTTGTTTGTTTGTTTGTATGTAACTGACTCGTTTGGACTCGATTTTGACCCACTTTAAACGGTCAGATTTGATTTCAACTTTATAGACTTATCAAAGACCGATTACATTAGAATAATTCGATAAGAATATCCCATTATCCTGATTAGAATCGCCAGGACTAATAAATTAAACGTTTGGAGTGTTAGTTCCACTATACGTCACTAGATGGCGTTGTCATTAAGTAAGTACTTTCATCGGCGGTTATAATTCGCACTAAAAAGTGGAAAAGAAAATAATAGTATAAAAAGAAACTAAATGATGAACGAAAAGTATAATTAATATTTAGAGAAAAGCGTGGGGTGCTCAATTTAATAATATACCGATCGAATATTTTCAATAACTAATGTAATTGAGCACCTCACGCTATTATAAAACACATTGGTACGTGGCGGGGATCAAACCAGTGCCTCCCGGGTGGGAGACGACGCTCTTACGCACTACGCCACCGACGCTTCATTTCACAGATTAAAAGAACCACCGAAAACCGGGCAAGCCTATTGTAATCTTAGTTACAAATAGTAGAAAAAAAAACGTTAAAATCACTCAAAAGAAACCGGTTCGTTGTGTTAAAGTGACACGCGTCACGGGTCAGAAAATAAACACTTTCTATCGAGCTGGGGGCAGAATATAGCGTTGGGAGCGTACCAGACGCGGTAAGCGGTACTTAGCGGGGCGTTTATAAGTATATAGCACTTTATAAGCATGTAGCACTCCGACCGCGTGGAGTTTTTTAAATCAAATAGCCTATGTTCATTAGGTATAATGTCAGATTATAAATGTAAAAGAATTTTTCAAATCCGTCCAGTAGTTTCGGAGCCTATTCAATACAAACAGACAAATTCTCTTTAAAATATTAATATAGACAAGCTTTTGATTTCATCTAACTTGAACATCATCATCACTTGGCGCCCCGTCGTATAATAAAAATACAAAAAGGTTCCAGTGTCCCAAAGGGGTGCAGGACTTAGGTAATGTTAGCTATCAAAAAAAATTTATAAAAAAAAACAACATTAAAAGACAGCCGAATTTCCGTGGTAGTTTAGTATGGAACTCGCGCGTATAGGTCGCAAGTCTAACCTAACCTAACCTAGTTAAGTCCTGCACCCCCTTTGCGACACCCTAACCTACAAAAAAATGTCATATCAAAAGCTTACAAAAATATCTATACCTACCTACTAATATTATAAAGGCGAAGATTTGTATGTTTGTAACGATTAAACTCAAAAGTATTAGAAGATATCATAATTTCGAAAATTCCTTCACCATTAGAATGCTATTCACACATTCCATCCATCTTTTCTTGGGTCTTCCTCTCCCTCTATCTATATCCATCCACATTGATTCACATTACTTTCTTTCTTACATCATCATCTCTTCTCATTATATGCCCATACCATGCCAATCTGTTACCTCTCAGTCTATCTGCCACTTCCAAACTTCCTCTAATGTACTCATTTTTCACTGTGTCCATTCTTATTACACCAGACATCCACTGTAGCGTTCTCACCTAAGCACGTGTAGTGGATTTTCATCCATCCGCTTTAATGCCCAACTTTCTGATCCTAACACACTAATCTCAACAGTCGGAGTGTTATCAAAGAAATTTAAAAAATGCTTTAAATATATTAATCATCATCATTTGGACGCTGTCTTGGTAGAGTGATCAGTATAGCTGCCTACACATCAAGCGGTCCGGGTTCGAGTCCTGGTAGCGGCAAATGTTTGTGGAGCGGCAAATACAGTGGACATACACGAATATTTGTTGACGGGTCACGGTTGTTTATATATTTATTTATAAAAACATCTTAAAACCATTATGTAAGTATATGAAAAAATGTACGTTATCTAGTATGTATCCATAACACAAGTTCCAATGATACTTAATTTGGGCTAGATAATTGCTGTGAGCGTAGAAATATACAGGGTGTAAGGGAAACGCTCCCTAAAACGAAAACAGGAGGTAGTCCTAGTGATACTGAATACGATGTCATAGGTAAAATCTCAAAAATAAATTACATTTTTAACACTTTTTTTTCACTTATTTTGTGTATTATCATGCCAGGACAACAAAATAAAACAATAATTTAAAATTTACAAACGCAAATTCATTTTTTTTACAATAAAAGCAATGTACTAAAAAATATCACGCGCAGTCTACGGGCCGGGCGGCGGGCGAGCGAAACGTCTAGCGCCGCTGCGTGGCCTTGCCCTTGACCGTTGTTGACCCATTGAACCCGCGCACGTTGACCAAGGTCAGCGCACGCGAGCGATACCGGCCGGCCGCGCCATCCCATCTACTACCTAAACTTTTCTGACGCACCCCGACGCGACGATAGGGAAGCTAGGTATGTTTTACCACACCTGCTAGATATGTACCTATCATAATTCACAAGCATAACAGATATCCCGTTTCTTAAATTTTATGACAGACTAAAGTAGGCTTCTAATGTAAAATAGCCCATGTAAAATAACGTAGGTAGGTACTGCATTATACAGTGTCGCCTACGTGCTTAAATATCATCATAATAATCCACTCTTCCACAGACTACTGAGGGGATACCTACATCATTATTACGAATTTTTAAAATACCGCTATTAGGTATGTTACCTAGTAAACAAGATAATGTAGGCATCTACGTCATCAGTCAACACGCGCTAGGAGACTCTCACGCAAACTCAACAAACTAAATTTCATAACTCACGTATTGACGAGAACTTTATGCAACACAATTAAACCGCTGTACAAACAAAAGTAGCTACAAAAATAACCTTTAGTACAATGAATCTTGCACACATAAAATATCATTATAAACTTAATACTGATTAAAGTCATAGGTACTTTTTGGAGAAATTCTATCACTTTTGGCCGATCAGCTGTTATTCTGCGCGGCACCACCAACACGCGGCGGCAGCATTCTTTGGCGGATAGTACAAAGACACCGGCATCATAGGCGGCTTCTTTGTATTTGCCGAAAGGACAAATGAAAATGCCGCCCAGTCGGTGCACGGCGCAGGACGCACGCGCAGTTCGCTGTTAGCTTCGAACGTAAACGCATGTGATTTACGAACGAAATGTTATTACCTACCTAGTTCATTTGTGTGTGTGTGTGAGTTGTGTTTTAAACTGCCTCTAATTAGGCGTACAGTGCTTGCGAATACGAAGCAATATTAAGTGGATGTGCCTCAGAGAAGCTGGATGAAATGCTTCCTTGCATTAAGGATATCGCGGCGTAGGTATCCAAATCTGGGAGCGCTAATTGCACCTCATTAGACGAAATGCCTAACGTAGGTACGTAGTTTTTATCAAATTGTTAGTTTTATTTATTTCCTTGTCATTTTCGTTATTTTTCTAGTATTAGTGCGGAATCGAATCTGGATCTGAAATCTGGCTTATTTCTCCGTTCACGTACACCCATCTAGGTATTTGTTGTTGTTTACTTTTAAACGTAGATAGCTAAACTATTACTCGTGCCTAGAAATTAAATCAATTAAGACTACAAGGCTTAAAATGGGACACCAACGAATCGGTATACTGATTGTGTGTAAGTGTGTAAAATAATGTCTTCAATAAATTCGTTGTAACTCGTGACCTTACAAGTCCTGTGTAGCTTAGAGGAGTGCATTCGCCCGGATCGCGAAAGGTCCCTGGTTCGAGTCCTGTCTCGGGCTTTTATCATGTTAGAATTTTTTATCAATTTCGTTTTCTATTTTTTTCACTCAGCATGTCATGGTGCTTCTCAAGTTAGTGAAAAGGTAGGTAGGTAACTACCTCAGACCAAATAAAATCTGAGGGAACTTGATTTGATGACGCGCGCTTTCGCTTATTTGCTAAGTAGGTAATTAATAAGACAAAAGTTGTTACTCGTCGCTTTGATTATTTATTTGTGTTTTTTTATTATTTGTATGATACTTAAGTACCTACCTACTAAAATTATTAAACGGTACCCGGACTACTAAGATGATTTCGAGTGTAACATCTGTCCTGGTGGTTGGCTTTTGTTAGTTACTTTACTGAAGTTTCATTACCTACTTTACGAGTTCAATGCCCCTGCATGCACACGTTTAAGGTTGAAAACTAAATGTTGTCCGTACATAAAAAATGAGTGTAACTCTGTTAAACTAAAGATTTGTGAAGAGGTTTTCATGATCTGCGGGCTTAGTCTGCGGGCGTTCGAACCTGTTCAGTTTTAGATACGCGTTGCGCGCCGGGGCGCCGCCGCCGCTTGCGTCGGGCCGCTACGGGCCGCCCGCACGTACGTAATACATTGCGCGTTGTAAAATTACCAACTCTTTAAATATTCAATTTAAAAAAAAACTGCTTATGCCATAAATTTACTTTGAGGTAGTAGACTTTATATTTTTCGTTTTAGAGAGCGGGTCCCTTACACCCTGTATACAACATGTAAACTAAATAACCAACACCCTGAATACAGGTGGTTTGGGATCGGCTTCCAAATTGATTTCAATATTTTTTTTTTTAAAAAAAACGATTTTTTTATTTAAAAAAGAATTTTTATTTGAAAAATAACGATTTTTTTTAAAAAAAACAACAAAAAAAAAACAAAAAGTACGCAGAAAATATAGTTCGTATGCGTAGAATAGTTATATCAAGCAGCATTTAAATTTTCTTATTTCTTCTAAACTAAGCGCCTTATACCAATTTTCATCGATTTTACTTTAATAAAGTCAGATTTCCATTCAAACTTCCATCCCTTATTTTACCCCCTTAGGGATTCAATTTTCAAAAATCCTAAATACCCCTTACTTAATTTCTAGCTGAAAGTCTATACACCATTTTTTCTGGATTTTACTTTAAAAATGATGGATTTCCATACACACTTTGCACCCCGTTTTCACCATCTTAGAGGGTGAATTTCCAAAAAGCCTTTCTTAATGCACCCCTGGAACTCCTAAGGAACCTACCTACCAAATTTGTAATCTCTAGACCCAGCGGTTTAGGCTGTGCGTTGGTATGTCAGTCAGTCAGTCAATCAGTCAGTCAGGGAGTAGTCCACCACGCTTGCCCAATTGGTGGACGGAGTATAAGGTGATCAATATCCGTTTGCTGATCCATTAGTCGCCTTCTGCGACACCAATTGGAGTATATGGAGTGATGCTATTCTTCTCTGCTGGCATCAAACGGCTCAAACATAAAATTGATAAAGCAATTCCAACAGATAACTTGTAACCATTAATGAGTTGGCGCGCGCAATTAGGAAAATCCACGCATTATCAATATTGGGTTAACATAATTAAATACAAAGTTACGTCCACAAGTTAGGTACTACAAAAACGTAGCACCATGTTGGCCAGCCCTGATATACATTTGATGTCATCACCGAATCAATATCCAGTATAATTTTTAACTCACGAATGCAAGTAAGCCACATTCGATGCGGTATTTGAGGCACAGCGCTCAAATTTGGAGCGGCCTGAACTGGGGTAATATCCCCACCTAATACAACATGTAATTTAAATAACCAACACCCTGAATACAGGTGGGTTGGGTTCGGCTTCTGAGTTGATTTAAAAAAAAATACATAAAAAACAGTTTAAAAAAAATTGCCTGAAAATATTACAATATTTTCTGGGTACTTATTGTTTTTTTTTACCGCGCACTTGGTACTTAACTTTCGTGATCGACAACTCAAAATTTGATAGAAATCTTATATTTTGATGTCATACACGCATGTTTTTGGTTGCAATAAGTTAAAGCATGCTCGAGTTATCGTGCTAACGCACAGACACACACACACAGACATAATTCCAAAAACGGTATTCTTGGACTCAGGGAGGTCAAAAACGTGTAAATCCGTCAAAATCTCGAGGTCGAATTTTTTGAAGATTACAAGACTTCCTTTATACTACGTATACGAGTAAGTAAAAATATATTATACTGATGACAATTTTGAGAGGTAGTGCTCTTTCAACTTATGTTTGAAAGAATTGACCGATGGACTCTCTCTAATCTCCACTGGAAGTTTATTCCACAACTGGATGGCAGTCACAGTGAATGATCTCGCAAAAAACTTAGATTTGGAAGCGGGTCGAAGTAAGGTTTTGGTACCACAAGCACGCTTGGGACGAGAACTGGACGGAATGAGGTTAAAACTGGAACGCAAGTAATCTGGATGGTGAGGATTGCCAAGGATTTTGTAAAGAAGACCTTAGAGAAGACCACAGTCAAAAACACCATTTTTTTGTAGTGTTGCGTTTCAGTTGGTGAGTAAGGTTGCTAGAAATCCACAGGGCGTGGAAGGGGCCAGGGTTGGCAGCGCGCGAATGTCACGCCAGTGTTGCAAACCGTTTAGGCGCAGAATGTCCAATTCGCAAAATGACCAGTTCGCAGAATGTCCATTTCGCAGAATGTCCATTTCGCAGAATGTCCAGTTCGCAAAATGTCAATTTCGCAAAATGTCCAATATTCATCGTGACGTGATTAATTTACTAAACACTTTCTTGTGTTTCATATTAATGTGAGAAACGCCCTAAAGTCGCTTCTGGTTTATGTCGACCTAACCCACTCGTCGCTTCGCTCCTCACTAACCTAAGTTACACTGTCACTGAAAGGGAAAATCACGTTACGATTAACATTGGACATATTGCGAACTGGACATTTTGCGAATTGGACATTCTGCGAACTGGATATTTTGCGACCGTTGGACATTTTGCGAATTGGACATTCTGCGCCTGCGTTGCAAACGCCTATAGGCTACGGTTACTTCTTACCACAAGGTTGTATGCTTGTCTGCCAAAAAATAACATAAAATATCGTTTTACGAAAAAAATAAAATACATGAAAGTTATTAGCGGCTTCTTGTGGAAAAATAAGAATAATAGTCAAGAATTTACATTGGGTCGATAGAAACGTTTATAAATATCGTTTGTCACTTGCCTAAGCTCTCATGTCGAAACGCTATTAATAACAGCCACTATTCGCAAAGTTGACCACCTCTGACTCGAGAAGCAAAACAAAAGCAAATTTTCTATAATTAAACAAAAGAACGCAAGTGGTCGATACGCGCACTAGATACTATATTCAAATGTTGGCATCATTAAAAAATATAATCCGAGTTTGGTAGCCCTGGAGAAGCCACATCACTGGTAAATAATTGCTTAACTGAGAATCCGTGGAGAGGGTTGCTTTGTAAAAAAAATATTTACAACTAAATTATTTTCAGAAGTCTAATAAATATTATAGTATTAAAGTAAAATTTTATACTATCACAGAACATAATTATTATCGTATAGAATGGACACTGCGTCCCCCAACCAATCGGGGCTTCCTCACTGTCTGTGCAATAGTCAAATCCATAAGTAAGTAAACCTTCAGTAAACGAACAAAAGTCGACCACCAGAACAGGAGTTATATTCTTAAACATCTCAGGAGTCCGGGTTATTTCCACGCTCACGCCTATTATCTAGCCCAAGTTAAGTGTCATAAAGAACTTGTGTTATTATAGATACTAGATAACGTACAAATATACATAAATATCTCGATATTTCATAAATAACCATAAATAAATATATAAACAACCATCATGACACGTGCACAAATGTTCCTGTTCATCACAAAACATTTGCCACTACCAGAACTCGAACCCAGACTCGATGTGTAGGCAATACTACTGACCACTACAACACGACAGTGTAATAACATGGACATCGTTACCGAAACGTCTATAAGCTACGAGTACATTAACTATTTAACATAAAGGTAAACTATGTTTCTGTGACACTTCATAAGCAAAAAAATATATTACAATGAGAAACAACCGCATGAGGTTTTTCCAATAAATCAAAAAATAAAATGCGTTTAAACAGATTGAGAGCCGCTGAAGTAATAACTCCTTATCGGTCGAACATTTAAAAACCGTGTTCAGACCCAATGAGTTACATTATATGATTATTATTACTTTATGTAGGTACTGTGTTGCACAAAAGTCTTACTTGTATGATATACCTACAGTATTTTTAATCACGAACGCGAGTGCATGTACATTGTATTTGTGTACGTACACACAGAGCGTCGGTGGCGTAGTGCGTAAGAGCATTGACTCCTACCCGGGTGGCACCGGTTCGAACCCCGCCACGTATTCATATGTACGTTTAATCGACGTTTTTTAGGTGAAGGAAAACATCGTGAGGAAACCTGCACACCTCACACCTATGAATAAATTGTTATAAGCTATAAACTGTTTTGTCTCACACTTACACTGACTGTGAGCTTTAGCATAAATCCCACTATCAGGAATACTGTAAACGATTAATTTAGATAAAAATGTAAATATTTTTTTAAAGATTACTTTAAATTAAAGAAACTATACTCTTCGAAGTATGAGACAAATTAGTAACAATTGTATAATATAAATCAAACTAAGAAACCTACTCAACTTTGCAAATGACTTAGTTCAAATATAAAAACGTTATAAATGTTTAAAATTTTGTGAATGACTGTACGTCAACAGTCCGTCGCTGTTATCAGTTATTTACACAGAGAACGAACCAGCGATAAGACGCAATACCTAGCCTAGAGCGGCCGCACTGATGACTGTTCTCAAACTTTACTTAAATATTGCACATTTATAT
The DNA here is from genome assembly GCA_955850985.1 of Elophila nymphaeata. Lineage (NCBI taxonomy): Eukaryota > Metazoa > Arthropoda > Insecta > Lepidoptera > Crambidae > Elophila > Elophila nymphaeata. The sequence goes on from OY039093.1 coordinate 6,880,098, forward strand.
AATACACTCACTCAAGATTTTCTTTGTGTTATTTGCGATTAATTTCGTAGATTAAAATGTCTGTTACAAACAATTACAACATATGACAATTCGGGAGCGACACATGTATTTCATAATGGTATTTGATATACTAATAAATGTAAAAAAAATCTTGAAATTAAATACCACATTTTTTTACATTATCAAGTAAAATATCCAGTGTCCCATCCCGTGGATATCGTAAAAGCCATATCAAAAAAGGGAGATTCAAAGCCCCGTGCAGACTTTTTTTTTGACTAATTTTGCAGGATGTCTCTGATGACCACCGGGGCTTTTGGTGAAGGCGAGGACTTGTAAGTCAAATCACCCCAGAGAGGATTCCTGACCGGTGAGCATCTCCCTCGGGGGAGTCTCCGCACCAATTAGGGTCTCTCAAGGCGTTGGAGTCGGACGGGGTCCCGTGCAGTCTATCGCACCAAGAGATCACTCGTGCAGTGGCCAGTAAGTCACCCACCAGAGCATTCCCAAGGAGGGTTAGTGTCAAGCAGACAATAAAACTATACCAAAATCTATAGCAGTCTGGTGATATACTACACCCAGCCCAATAACTTGGTACCAGTAGCAGTAGTGTAAGTTTTTAGTATAATAAACGTAACTTTAAGTTGCGTTCAAAGCTCAATTTGTACAGGAAATGTATATTTCTAATAAAAAGCGTCCCTAACGGTGAATAGCGCCCCTAGCGGAAAGAAGCACAATGCGCGCTTAGTGTACAAATTGAGCTTTTAACGGAACCAAAAGTTGTTTACAGTTTTTATAGTAAATAACTTACACTACGGGTACTGAGTGAGAGTTCTTACTTTACTACAGATCGACATAGTGCAAAGAAAGTTTATGTGTTTGTATGTTTAGTCCGTCAATCATGTTTAACATTCATAGCCTGAATTTCAATTCAAATGATGCTTTTTTATCCTGGCAATATGTTCCTAAGGAATGAATTCACAGCTTTATGGAAAAAGACATCAACGCGGGCGAATTCGCGAGCACAAGCTAGTATTTATATAAATATTACAAATATTGAATCATGTATTTAAAGAATAATATCGCTGCTAATACTCATCATGTTCCGGACGGGTCCGTCCAAACCTCGTCATAAGGTAGTGCCCCTAATAATGCGATCGATCTCCGTTCACACAGAAACAGAGTAGGTACACTTGCCTGCACTTTCGGTTACCGACGCTTCTATCAATCAATATTTGGTATCTATATTATGATTGCTACTAACCATGTAACTAACTCATGTTTCACAAATTTTTGGCTTCCCATTTTTTGCAGAATATATTTTAGTCGTCTTTTACACTATCTTTTAACTTTAACTTTTTTGTTTTTAAGTCCATTTTCTCATCTCTATCAAATACACTTCTAGTTTGACACGATAAATAAAATTATAAATCTCTAAAAAAATAAATAAAAAATATTTTCAAATAATGTGTCGAAAACGACTCTAGTGTAATCTATAGGCTAAAGTCGTCACATGGCGCGTCGCAGAGCGAATGTATTGTGTACTGCAACCGGAATAGTTGATACTTTACATTATTATTATTTATTTATTTCTTTTAAGTATTTTCTGACTTAGCTAGCTGACGATACTTGCTTACTGCCTAGATAATTTCGTATTGTTTTCAGATACATAGCTGTAAGTTTAATAACTTGGACTTTCACATTCGCTAGAAAGATCAAACAAAATACATGTTGACGTTCTCATGGAATATGCAATATATTAAAGCCAAGATAATATTTGACACCGTTGTGGTGGAGTGGCCAGTAACGCTGCCTGCACATCAAGCGGCCCGGGTTCGTCTCCCGGTGGAAGCAAATGTTTGCTGATGTAAAAATATCTAAAATATTATGTATATTAATTGTCCGTTATATTACTAATAATACTTAATTTTATATAGAACATTCGTGTGAGCGTGAAAATTTATACCATAACCTACCTACTTACCTACAAAATATTCACTAACAACAAAGATAAATGATGCTGATGACGGCATAGTAAAATAACGTAATAATTAAAAAATAAAATAAAACAAATGCTTGTTATTTTCTGTAAGAAAGGCTGAATTCAGTGCCTCTAATATGTAAATAATTAATTTGGTAACTAGTTATCACAAAAACATATCACATGTTATGCAAATCAGATAAGTAATCTTTATCGTGTTGTTTCAATAAAACAAGTAATACTCAATCAATTTCAAGATAATTATAATACTATCTATGATACTCGTATTGAAAGATAACTCTATTTAAGTTCTGTCTGAACCACCGAAAGTCAAGTTGTCGAGTTTTCACTTATTACAACATTTAGCACTATAAGTAACATCCGCTTTGTTTTCAACGCAAAAAGATAACTTCTATACTTAAAACTTTATAAGGCACTGTTAAATATGTTTACACCATATTTGGAACCTTCTAAGCTTCAACATAGTAAGATTGAAAACCAATGAATTATCAAAAGTACTTATGTATTATTTCTTATTTATTAATACATTTGTAATTCGTAATATTGCACAAGAAATTATTACACGTGAGTTAAAACCGTAAAAGTTGTTTTATTTACAAGAAATTATTGTGAGCGAAGAGCACATACAATTTTTTTTCAACTCAGTTATTTATGTTTTTTATTTACAGGGTCACGGACTACATACATCAAACGAAAAAATTATGGATCTTTTTGTATTACTCAATTTGAAATTTAAAATTAAGTAAATTGTCTGTACATTTAGAACAAAAAATATGTAGGACATAAATTTTTGACGTGCTTCATCGCAACTTAAAAAAATGGTTATTTATTTACCTGTATAAAGAGCAAAATGATCAACAAAGTTTCCAAATCAATACTATAAAAATTGTAAAGGGAGGATAAAACTTGTTTAGTTTGTTGCCGGTTCTTCTCAGAACAAGGTCTCCTGGTAGACTCTTGAACCGATGGCATCAAAATTGACTTTCATAAGTGTAAAAATTGTACCTAAATGACTAAAGAAATTTTGCGATGTGTGATAATTTGTGAAAGAAAAAAATCAAATAAATCCCTTTATTGAATACTAGCACTCTCGCCTACGACTTCGTCTACGTGAAAGTTTTTTAAGATCAAATAATAGTCACAATAATGCCACTCAGGAATAACGGAGCATTCTAATGGTAAAAGAGTTTTTGAGTTTATTCGTTACAAACATACAAATCTTCTCTTTATAATATTATATAATATACTAATATTAGTACAAATATAGATGTGTAGCATTGAGTAAGCCTAATAAAACACTAAAATATGGTTTAGGTAAGCAGTATTCGTGAAACATCAACAAGTACTTACTCGAGTAACAGTACTCAAACAACCAAATTTTAATGACTTTCACAATGACTCAGTTTAGTAATTATTCTTAGCAATAACTAATTACTTCTTTTTAAATGCGGTTATAATTGTATTTTATTTTATGATTTCGACAATATCCCAAACACACACACTAACAATAATAACTATACAATTATATTTATATTTTACCAAAAATAAATAAAAACGACAATAACGATAAACAACAAAGCTCAACTTTCTTCGAGTGCACTACAAAAATCCCATAGCGTTCTACAAAATTACTCTTCAGTCGGCAAAGGCGAAATTCGCCGTTACGCTACCGAGTTAAGATACAATTTTGTTTGTACCACCACTGCATAGGTATTGTCGCGTGGTACAAGAATAATATACCCTTTGTCGTAAATAGGTTTCGGTACTTATAAATAGCGTGTAATTTTATTAGTAAGTACTACTTTTGACAATGAGACGCGATGGCGCTTAGTAAAATTTTGATGAGTTTAGTGAATTGAAGATTGATGACTAATTACATGATTGCCAACAAACAAGGATTAGGTATTTCGTGTGGATGTATTATGTGAGTAGATATAGTTGGAAGTTAATCGTCGAAGTTGTATTGCTTGTATAGGCAACCAAGGTACCCAGGACAGCGGACGTACTTTCCGGTGAAAGTTCGCGATCCCAGGTCATTGACCTAGTACCTTGACAGGATGCCCGGCGAAGACGATTAGTGGGTAGTGGATTGAACGACTTTAACTCCAAGCCCCACATACATGCAGTACTGGATGATAGTAAATTCGACAGTTTGTGTTAGCCTTATCTGCCGTCGTCTGTACCGTAATGTGTGTATCAAACAAAAGATTTCTTCAAACCAATATAATCTATTATTAAAATGAAGAATAATAAACCATTTCATCTTTACTTTCTCGTATACGTTGTACAGAGGAAGTCTAGTAATCGTCAAAAAAATCGACTCGAGATTTTGACGGATTTACACGTTTTGGACTTCCCTGAGTCCAAAAAACCCGTTTTTGGAATTATGTCTGTGTGTGTGTCTGTGCGTTGGCACGATAACTCGAGTATGCTTTAACTTATTGCAACCAAATTTAACATGCATGTATAACATCAAAATATAAGATTTCTATCAACTTTTGAGTCGTCGATCACGAAAGTTAAGCAACTAAGTGCGCGGCCTTTACTCGGATGGGTGACCAAAATTTATCACACATCACATCAAAATATAAGGTTTCTATCAACTTTTGAGTCGTTACCGGTCTACGAGAAAGTCAAGGGGAGACCACTCCCGATTTTTTTACTATGAAAGCGTAATTTTTTCACTGAGTTATTTTAGTAAGAATTAGGTGGGTAGGGTAGTGACATAACAACTCGTGTCACCTATAAACATAGCCAGTCATTATGGCAAATGGGATGTTGCCTGTCAAGTTAGTAAAGATAATTTTTAGTCAGTGTCCAAACATAATATTTCTTTAAATTTAGCAGTTTTGCTATTAAGAACTCATGGCTTTGCGTTATATCTTAATATATATAAATTACGTGTCACGTTGTTTGTCCGCGATGGACTCCTAAACTACTTAACCGATTTCAATCAAATTTGTACACCGTGTGTAGTTTGATCCAACTTGAGAGATAGGATAGTTTTTATCTTGATAAGTAGTCATATTTTTTTTACTGCAAATAGGTACAATGTTATAGGTCAGTAGTATGAAATTACCACAGCAACGCGTGGCCGGGACAGCTAGTAAGATTATATGTATAGTCAATTGACTGAATATATCTACAATCATTTTGATTCACTTAAAAATATTAAATTCTAGCGACACTCTTTTGTAACCAAGGAGATTTTCTGGGATTACATGCTCTCCTCTTTGTAATAGAAGTACATGTAATTAATACCTTGTATTTATTTGTAAATGGCGTAAACATCCTCATTGATAATTTATTACAGTAGATGAAATTAAATGTTATTATTATTATTATTCCACTATTAATTATAATTAAATCATAATTTTATATCCATTCAGAAACTCTTGATACGAATAAAATTTCAATAAGATATTGTTTAAGATAAGATTTTTAATATTAATTTAGTATATTATGCTTTATTGTACACCAGGTGCGTATTTAATATTTTCTCATCTTCAATTTTGATGGGTAGGTAATCTATTACACATTTTTGCTCTCATCGACAGGGGGGCACTTCGAAGCATTTTTAATTTGCATGTTGGTTTTGGATAATTTATGATTTTGCGAACATAAGTGACACGGAAACAAACAAACGGCACATAGTATAGGGATGATAAGGTTAATTAATAATTAGAAAGCGACATGGTATTTCCGATGTCTGTGGTGAAAACTGATAATCACAGATATATCTAAGGAGATCGGTCGAATCGCCGAGTTCATAGGAAGACCGAGTGTCGCAATCAGCGGCCGTACTACATAACATGGTTCTAGTTGAGCATGCCGTAATATACACTATTCATTGCGCGCGTTTTAAGGACTGCGAAGCGATGAAAGTTAAGCACGGGAAAGTTGATCGGTCAAATCGCTGAGTTACGTATTCACTTTTGACTTTATCGGAAGGCTTGACACAAGTTAAACGCCGGCGTAGCCTATCTCCTTGTATTATTAAATCTGTGCTGATAATAGAAAAAAATTCATATAATTTTTGAGCTACCGCTTACAACTTGCACCACGCGCCGCCCGTAATTTCATCCATGAAAATAGTTGGCGTTACCAAATACGGATTAGAAAGAGACAGAGCTACAACCGCGCCGGGGCGCGAGCGAGACGGCTATACACACTTCGCACCGTTCTCGATTTTTGAGGTTTCCGTTCGTATGAAGGCGTTGTTTTTTAAGAATGAATTGATAATGGATGATAATAGAGTTGTGACGACATTTTGTGACGTCACCAGTCAATACAGTCCGATTGATTTGGTGAAAATAAACATGAACCGTAGTTTTTTTTACTTTCTCGTACGTAGTATAGAGGAAATCTTGTAATCGTAAAAAAATTCGACCTCGAGATTTTGACGGATTTACACGTTTTGCACCTCCCTGAGTCCAAAAATATTTTTTTTGGAATTATGTCTGTGTGTGTCTATGCGTTAGCACGATAACTCGAGCATGCTTTAACTTATTGCAACCAAATTTAACATACGTGTACAACATCAAAATATAAGGTTTCTATAAATTTTTTAGCCGTCGATCACGAAAGTTAAGCAACTAAGTGCGCGGTCGGTACTCGGATGGGTGACCAAAATTTGACATGCATGTATGACATCAAAATATAAGATTTCTTTCAACCTTTGAGTCGTTTCCGGTATACGAGAAAGTCAAGGGGAGACCACTTCCGATTTTTTAAACAATTATTTAACTAACACGTTTTTATAAGCTTCACCTGTATGTTTGCTTGCTTGTATGTTTGTAACCAACTCCTTTGTACGCAATTTCGACCCACTTCAAACGGTCAGATTTCATTTAAGCTTTATAGGCTTAGACTTATCAAAGACCGATGGCATTACAATAATTCGATAAGAAAATCCCATTGTTCTGATTAGAATCGCCTGGCAGGACTAATAGATTAAACGTTTGGAATGTTAGTTCAGTTATGCGTCACTAGATGGCGTTGTCACTGTTATGACTTGTTCTAGTTGGCGAGTTTCATCGGCGGTAATAAATGGCACTAAAAATTAGAAAATAAATTATAGTTCTAAAAAACACGCTTATAAACATAAATCGAGGCAAAAAGTGAAAAAGATTTTTTATCATACTTACATAGAAACGAAACAATGAACAAAAAGTATAATTATTACTATTTATAACGTTTATTTTGCATTTATGCTGCCTACTTTATTAACGTAACACACATTTATTTATATAGGTACACCAACAGCTCACATATTAAATTAATACAAAATAGAAATATTTCAAAGGGTTACATTCTGATATATGGGCCAATTACAGGCATACTCAACTTTTTTTTTTAAACAGTACTTTTATAAAAATATTAAACTAATTAAAGTTAAAGCAAATTACAATTGGAATTAACACAATATAAAATGTGAGATTCATGGGTTGACTGGAAGATATCTCTTCTAGAGATAAGTTCGCCCTTGCTAACTATGTTTTAGTGAAATATATCTGTAAATTTTTATATGCAATAAAGAGTATACTTATTATTATTTAGAGAAAAGCTTTTAATAAGATATCCTGGTAAGTAATATCTATAAGTTGCGAAAAGCAATAAATTAAGCCTTTATTTAAAAAAAGTATTTTTATTTGTCCTGATCTAAAACCCTATATCCCGATTTGTTTTACCATCTGCCTCAATTTTAATCGAGTCGGGGAACACTATAACCCCATATATGACGCCCGCCGTCGTGGTGGAGTGGTCAGTACAGTAACGCAGCCTACACATCAAGCGGTCCGGGTTCGAATCCTGGTAGGAGAAAATGTTTGTGTAATAAACACGAACATTTGTTCACGAATCATGGTTGTTTATGTATTTATTTAAGTTTTTTTTTATAAAATATCTATAGTATTATGTATATTAAATTTGTCCGTTATCTAGTATCCATAACACAAGTTCTTAATGATACTTAATTTGTGCTAGATAATTGTGTGAACGTGGGAAAAAAATATTAAAAAAAAATAAGGCACTGTCTTTGTCAAAGCCTTACAAACACACATTACGACAATTAAACGTACTCTAAGTCATGCACGAGTGTCCCTTCCCCAGTAGGGTTTACCAAACAGGGTGACCATGATAGTAGAAAACTATGGACTTTTATTTCTACTGGTCGCTAAAAAGAGCGGACTCTTTCATACCATAATAACATTACCGTGACCACGAACGCTGCAAAGTGTTACGAAACGTCTGGCAGTAATAGCAAAATGTAAAATCTAATTACACGCGAGTTAAATCCGTAAAAGTTATTTTATTTAAAAAAAAAAGTTATGTCAAATTTTGTTTAAAGGTTATTTCCACTTTGTTAAGACATATTTTAATAGTGCATTATAATGGGGTGGAGGGTGACTACCTGAGACACAAGACCCGTCCTAGTTCAGGGGTCAGCCAGCCCACCATAATCTGTTTTTATTGTTATAAAAATGTCTTATAAATTGTTGTATTGTACTGTAGGATTATGGAGAAGAATAAATGAAAAAAAAAATAATAACCGCCTTCATAATTCGACTCACTGTTGGGACATGACACAAGCCTCTCTTTGTCATCGAAGGAGGTTTAGGCAGTAGTCCACCACGCTTGCCCAATGCAGATTAGTGGACGGAGTATAAGGTGTTCAATACCCCTTTGCTGATCCATTTGTCACCTTCTACGACACCTGTTGGAAGATATGGGGTGATGCTATTCGACTCTGCCGGTATCACATGGCTAGCAGACTCTTTTCTTCAATCATATTTATTGTGACACATATTATACATATTTCTCTGCATTTATACCCTATTATGAACTTTGTAGAATAGTGCATTTATCGAGGAAGGCTTTAGGGTAGAAAAATCCGACGTTAACGCGAGCGAAGCCGCGAGCGTCCACTAGTTACTAATATGCACTTGAAATTAAATTGAAGTTAATGTATATGCCATTACATAAGGCGGTGGTAGAAAATCTTTCTTCTACCCTGCTTCCGATTCATTTGGGGTCGGTGCAGTGTGTTTATATATCGAAGATAATGCTAAAGGATTTGGCAACAGATTTTTATGGCCGTGTGCATGACACGAACCCTCCTTGGGAACGACTGCTATCTTTCTACGGCACCAGGGACCACGAGCTTAACATGCTGACGAAGAATGGAAGAAAATCGAGTTGAAAATTATTTTAGTCACCCATTCGAGTACCGATCGTGTCTTGGTACCTAGTTTAAATTTCGTGTTATTAACCTTATACAACTTAATGACATTGACTAACTTTATAGAGTTAAAGTTTGTGTTCGTGTTAAATTAAAAGTGTATGAACTTCAATATGTATTGTTTATATTATAAATATAGTCTAATAAATAATAACTGACATACACTCGTTTAGAAGTTGTTCGCTGGTTAACTACAGTTAACCAGCGACTTCTAAACGACTACTTTTTTTTCAACTGGGATCAACTGTCCCCTGATCGCGTCAAAATTAAAACCAAACCGTTATAGTTTTCATATGTTTTAACAGCTGACAACTGTCAAACTGTATGAAAACGATAACGTTTTGGTTTTAAGGTTCGTAATAGCGCGATCGGGGGAGCTGCACACTGTTTAGAAAAAAGCAGCATTTTCCTCAACTTCAAAGGCTTCGAACCACAGTATGTTTTTACGCTGTGGTAATAGTGTCATAGTATAACACAATTTAGCGCTATTACGCGTCCTCAGTACGCGCTCTGTTTAGCGAATTCATAATAATGTTCCCACACATAAGACGCATACCCATGCGTAAAAAAACTAATCTTACCGTCCCATGTTGGTTGCGGCCGTCCGGAGTGTTCTCTGGCAGAAAGTATAGCCGGAGACTGACCAGCGTCTGATCTGACACTCTGTCTGTCCATAGCAGCTGGAGTTCTCCTGTGGGCAATGGGTATTATGAAAGTTGCAGGTAAATTAAATCCTACTTTATTTAAATATCATCATCATAATAAGAGCCTTTATAATTCGACCCACTGCTGGGACACAAGGCCTCTCCTTGTCATCGAAGGAGGTTTAGGCAGTAGTTCACCACGCTTTCTCAATGCGGATTGGTGGACGGAGTATAAGGAGGTGAATAACTGAATACCCCTTTGCTGATCCATTAGTCTCCTTCTACGACACCCATTGGATGATGTAGAGTTAAAGGTTTTTAAACTATGTAGTCCAAAGTCGTTCAATTAGCTATGGAAAGAGCCATGACTTTACGGCACGACGGACGACTGCATCAGACGATCGCGTGGATACACTACTGCCGACATAGGATGTTGTCGGTCTTTAGTTGAGTGTGCAGATTAACTGAGTGAAGACATGTTTACGTGTGCTTGCTTACGTGTTCTACATACATAATTAACGCGGTCAGGTTAAAAACAATATTGAAAGAGACAAACGCTATAAATCTTTTCGCTGTAGTAAGCGGTGCACGGGCGATAAATCCGTCTCCCTCAGTTGTGGACTTGTGGAGCTACCCTCGGCAATAGGCCATGTCGGTTGCGTTCGTCACGTTCGGTTTGTCCGGAAAGTTCTTCTGACTCTTTTCGCTGTCGTCTTTCGCTCCTCCCCGTGGGGGAAGGAAAGCAGCTGGGGGCAGTAATGATCAGGTGAGAAAAAAAAGCGACAAATCCCAACAAGTTTGGATCCGGCGGTGGGGCGACCGATGACGGCCGAGCATAGTTCGGCCGATAACGGATTTTTTGTATCCAACTTAAGTACATTGAAGTTCAAATGCAGTTCAGATGCAGTTGAGTCCAACTGCATTAGGATTGCACGTCAACTGTAGCTTGCAATCAGCGAGCAGTTGTTGGAACTGCACGTGCACACAAACTGCAATTCGCCAGTCGGAATGTAGTCCGTTTGTCTAGCTAGAGCATTAGATCCCTTCCGACCGGCTCTATACGTTTGAGACTCTGTAGCGAATGTATACAGAGTGGGTGAGGCGGAAGTGACGGGACGGGCGAATCGAATAGCTCGGTAGTACTCGGTACAGAGCGTGTATGCACTTGTTAGTAAAAATCTGTACCGAAACTGTGCAGATTACTTACCAAAACGAAAACGCGCAAAAGTCAATCAGAAAAGGGCATACAAAGGAGGTGGAATTAGCAAAAAAACTATTCAAAGTATCGAGTAAGGACTGGATGGAGCCATCTCTAAGGTGCGAGCAATACTCTACGCAGGACGAAAACACGCCGCACCTTGTTCAGGATACTCTTCTGAGTCTATTTTTATCACGGTGGCGACGTAACCTATCGGATTTAAGTGGCAGCGGAACTCTTTACCGAACATGAGCTTTGCTATTTTAACCGTAACCGGAAGATACGTAATACGGAAGGATGATTATTATTGTTTACTGATAGTAAAATACATCTAATATCTTGTCTGTTTGTTTGTTTATTAAAACTACACTTTATTTTACCTTTCCCTTTTCCAAAGGAAGTTGGCAGCGTATGCAGCGCTTGTTTGCATGATGAACCCAGGTTTTACTTGCATCAGATTTCAACTCACCAACTGACACCAGCTCCGAATCCTGCCAGATCCGGACGAAGAAGAAGTCGCCAATGGCAACAATCTTCTCCTTCTCGCCTATGGTGAGACGGATCGCTTTGTAGAACGTGTACTGGCCGTGCTGACCGCATGGAGCGCCGACCAGCTGAAACAAGCAACGAATAACTATGTTAAATGGTCGTTCGTCAAGCAGTTCCGTGCGTTATAAGTAACGATAATAAGGGCTAAGCTATCATGTACGTGGTCGGTACTCGGATGGGTGATCGAAAAAATTTCAACTCGAATTTTTCTCCATGCTTCGGAAGGCACGTGAAGCTGGTGATCCTGGCTGCTGTTGAAAGATAGCAGTCGTTCTCAAGGAGGGTTGGTGTCAGGCAGGCACACGGCCGTAAAAATCAAATGGCAAAGCTTATGTTTTATAACTTATGCATTAGACATGCCTATTTACCACCAGACCTAATGATAACAGTGGTAGAACAAGACGGGCGATGTGTCTGATATAACTATTTATAGACCCATTTCATTGGCCACTATAACTGCCACGATGCTTAACGGGCTCCTTGATCAGCAACTGGGTAGATAGATAGGTAGACTTACACGACGCACAGTATTTAGGGCCGGACTCTCAACGGAAAGTGCAATTTTGGCCTTTAGGAGACTGTCAGGTATTACACGAAGAGGAAGACATCAGTTTACGGATGTAAGGAAAAAATTAAAAACAATTACCCGACTATGAAAAAAAAGGAATGAAACGGTTAGAATCGAGGTTTACAAGGTAAAATCGACTCTTCCTATTGTTAAATGAAATGGCTCTTTATTTAAATGGACTTTGCCAAGTAGTTTTAAATCGTCAAAAGCCCTACCCACCATTTCGGGACGAAATAATTATTTTACTTGAATAATTATTTATATGCTGAGATGGAGAAGAAATTAAGTTAAAATATGCCTAAGTTAAACGGACCATAATAATGAATCGATCTACACATTATTCATCAAAATCGGATGAATAGTTTAGGCGCTACGGAGGAACATACATAAAGACATACATCATACATAGACGGCTAAAATCATAACTTTTTGGCTTCGCCATAGTCGAGTAAAAAGTGCATGTAATCTAACAAAATATGGTTACCCTACATTCATTTAAAATTCTTTGTATATAAAATTCAGGTTACTTATGTTTGTGTTGTTAAAGTATGTATGTATGTATTATGTGTGGTACTACTGACACAGAGTTATATTGCATTAAATTGACATACATACTACACAGTAAGAACTAGGAACGGAAAAAAACCATTCATTACCACCGTAGCGTATGCAAGGAGAGTCAGCAAAAGAACCGGACGCGGCCATTTTAAACCGTACCGATAGCAAACAGGCCGAATTAATTCGAAGCCCAATATCGCCCTTAACTTTTGAAGAACGGAAGGGACGGTGCGCAAAAAAGTTACACGCAAAACGATTTATTATTTTCTATGAATATTAAATGTTACTTTTCGAATGAAAAGTTTTTTTTTTACTAGATTTGGTATCCATTTGAGTTTGACGACCATCTTATTGAAATCGTTAGAAACGCCAGAGCGTAAGAACATACAGTGGTTTGACACCTTTGAAGTTGAATAAAATGCCGCTTTTGTCTAGACAGCGTGCAGACATACAGTAAGCATACAGTGGACCACCATACCAAACGAGTGTATGGCAGTTTGGTGACGCCACCGCTCTCCTCTCGTCTCGTGACCCCCTTACGACTGCCCTGTCTAGACATGCTCGTTGGCTGATTTTACGAATATATAGACTGTGGTAACCACAGATTTAATAATACAAGGAGATAGGCCAAGCCGGCGTTTAACTTGTGACAAGTGTATGCCCTGTGGGCATACATTGCCGCCACTTCGCCTTCCGATAAAGTCAAGTGAATACGTAACTCAGCGATTTGACCGATCCCCTTTGCGGCTGTGCTAACTTTCATCGCTTCGCAGTCCTTAAGACGCGCGCAATGAATAGTGTATATTACGGCCGCTGATCGCGACACTCCGTCTTCCTATAAACTCGGCGATTCGGCCGATCTCCTTAGATTGATATATCTGTGGTGGTAACGCTTGAGACACGTCAATGATGTGTGTGATTAACACGTTCCCTGTCCACGACTCCATTTGGAGTCGCAAATTGTCTTCAGTCGCAAGTCCCCATATGAAGTCATAAATTACATAAATTTTAAATGACGATATGTTGGACTAGACGTGTGAATTGGGATTGGATTTTGGTTTAGACTTGTGAGTTGGTAAGTTTATTACAAAAATAGGAGTGGACATGAGAGGAAAAAAGTGACTCTTGTATGAGGGATAGTGAACATGTTTTTTTTATACTACGAGATGGCAAACAAGCTTGCGGGCCACCTGGTGTTAAGTGGTTACCGCCGCCTATAGACACTTACAATATTAAGGGTCACTTAACACTGCAAGTGCGTTGCCATCCTGCCCGCCTAGCCTGACCACCGAAACACGATATGATATAGCCATTTATCGCGTTAGTTAAACTGTCAAAAATTATTGGATATAACCGACAACTTGAAATTATCACGAAACTGCGAACACGTAGAAGGCCTAAACCTGTCATATCCAATAATTATTGACAGTTCAACGCGATAAATGGCTATATCATATCGTGTTTCGGTGGTCATGCTAGGCGGGCAGGGGACTTAGATGATATGCCTTCCATGCCCAGTAATTACACATTAAGTACGTGTTAAATAATGTCGCACAATCAAGAAATGGAATTCACTCCTTCTTATACTGTGGTCGTAATTTGTTATCTTCTTTCACTCTCCTCGGTCTGAACTGCCTATCTGAGCCGCATTTCAGCTTTAACGCCCTTCTTTGCCGTACCGGAAATAAATACGTATATTATTTTCTTTCGCGCAGTCTATCCATCTTTTCTTCGGTCTGCCTGTCCTCCTTATACGTTGCGCTGAATGACTTGGCTAGTTTTCCTTCAGCCCTTTAATTTTTATCAGTTTTTATTTAACTGTACTTTCTAAAGTGCACGCGAGTTGACGAGAAAAATAATAGGTAAGATCGGAAGGTGCCAATTCGCGCGCTAGCGAGTTTCATAGTCGCCAGTTGACGATTAACTCGAATTATTTATTTATTTATTTATTTATTTAATCATTTATTGTACACGAGAATTACAAAAATAGGAAAAGTTACAAATTATAAATAGTACAAAAGGTGTGGCTTATTTCTAAAAGAAATCTCTTCCAACCCACCTGTGATAGGAGACATGCTGAGAAACGTGGATATCGCGTGTACTTATAGAATAAATAGGTATATTACTAATAAAATACTTATACTAAATATATGAATATACAATACATATACAAATACATACTATACACAATTTCAAATATATATATTTATACAAATAAATATTATAATACGTGAACATAAAAATATAGGATAAATATATATATAAAAAAAAAGAAAGCTGAAGGAGAACAACATAATTTAAGGTAAGGAGAGATAGTGCTCTTTTACTTTACGCTTAAACACTGGAAGAGAACGTATGTCGCGTACTGACGGTGGTAGTGCATTCCATAATTTAACTGCATGAACAGTAAACGAGTCCTGAAAGAAATTCGTGCGGAAAATATTTGTAGGAAGTTTGAGAAGGGTACGGAGATGCGATCTGCAAGAAACACCAGGAGGATGTGCAAACTCAAAACGCTCGCGAAGATATATAGGAGAAAGTGGGTTATATAATACATTAAAAAGAAGAAAGAGGATGCGCGAATTTCTGCGAAGTCGGATAGGAAGCCATTTTAATTGTTGACGGAACTGTGAGACATGATCGTATTTACGTAACCCGAAAATGAAGCGAATGCATAGATTTTGCAGTCGCTCGAGCTTGTTAAGGAGCTCCTCCGTAAGATCCAGGTAACACGCGTCAGCGTAATCTAAAATCGGGAGAATTAGTGACTGGGCTAAGGCAATTCTGGTTTGAAGTGGTAAAAAGTATTGCAAAGATTTAAGGGTGTGGAAAGAAGAATACACTTTGCGACTGACTTCATTTACTTGGTCCTTCCAGTTCAGGTTGCTATCAAAAATGACACCCAGATTTTTGGCTGATTTGGAGAAAGGAATTACTGTGCCATCCAGGGTCAAAGGTGACAGCGTATTGAGATCCAGTTTATTAATTAAGTGCTTGCTTCCAATTAATAGAGCCTTCGATTTTGACGGATTGATATGAAGTCCGTAAGATTTAGCCCAGACACATATATTATCCAAGTCTTCGTTGAGACTTGCAGTGGCAATATCAATGTCGGAAATAGGAAAGTGGCGGTAAAGCTGCAAGTCGTCCGCATACAAATGGAAGCTATTAGAAAGGACATGCGAAACTGTGTTGATAAAGCAGGAAAAGAGGAGAGGGGAAAGTATACCCCCTTGAGGAACTCCCGTAGTCAAACTGCACCAGCTGGAAACTTCGTCATTTATTCGGATGCATTGGGAACGGTAACGAAGATAGGAATCAAACCAGGAGACAGCATCAGGCGTAATGTTGAATGAGCTGAGGATGCCAAGAAGAATATCAAAGTCAACTCCATTGAAGGCGTTGCTGAAGTCGAGAAGTAAAAGACAGGTGAGAGACTTTTTCTCCATGGCAAACCTGATGTCGTCAGTTACCTGGATGAGAGCACTGACTGTGCTGTGCCCCGGTCTGAAACCAGATTGGAATGGGCTAAGGAGATTATTAGATGATAGATATAGGGACAGTTGATTGTGGGATAGGTGCTCGAGAACTTTGGAGAGAAAGGGCAAAATAGAGATTGGTCGGAAGTCAGACAGAAATTGAGGATTGGGGACTTTAGGTAGAGGAATGATGTGAGCTTGTTTCCAAACGGTAGGAAAACAATTGGTAGAAAGAGAAGAGTTGAAAATGTGCGTAAGGATAGGAGAAAGTTCAGTAAGCAGAGGAGAAATCATCTTACTGCAGATTTTATCACTGCCGCAGGCAGATGATGATATCGCCTGAATTGATTTTTTCACATCATCATTGGAAACAGGAGTGAAGCGGAAAGGAGTACAGGACGGCTTAGGAGCATCCGACAAATGACGTAAAGTGTTGGCTTTGATGATGGTATCTAATGGGGTGGACGAGGACGCAAAATGTTTATTTAGTGCCCCACTATCAATATCAATGCGTGAACTAGGCGATTTGCCTATACCGACAGATTTAAGGAATCTCCATACCTCCGAAGGTGACTTACCATACAATGATTCATGGAAGTACCGCCTCTTAGCATCTCTGCAAAGTCGATTGCAGTGGTTTCGCAATAATTTGAAGCGCGCTAGATTTATGTCACTAGCGAAACGTTTGAGGCGGCTTTTCGCCTTGTCCCTTTTAGCCATTAACTCCTTAATGTCAGATGTAAGCCAAGGCGCTGGGTAGTGCTTGACTCTAACGCGTTTCACTGGAGCATGTTTGTCAAACAGACCCAAAATGCGGGTGTTAAAAGCATCAATTTTGCCATCCATGTCGTCGTTGGTGACAACATCTGTCCAATCCATTAGGGATGCATCATATTTTAGGGCATCTAAATCCATGTTCTTAAAACTACGATAGTCACGATACTGCGACTTTAACTTAGGTGGACGAATCTTATAGGATAAATATATTAGGTCATGGTAAGAGAAAATCGCGGTAAGTTGACCATGCGCAGCTACTTTATCTAAACAGGAGACAATCGACAGGTCAAGGAGAGATGGAGCGCAGTTTGGGGAAAAGTGTGTAGCAGAAGAAGGAAGGATATGCAGGTTAAAAGAAGTGACAATGTCCTGAAGGAAACGAGAGCGAGAATTGTTTTTAAGTAAGCAAGTGTTAAAGTCGCCTAGTAGAAGTATATCAGGGTAAAGAGGACACAGATCACTAAGCGTTGAATCTAAAGTTGAAAAGTAATCAATATTAAGATTTGGGCTATACAATACTCCGAGTAGTAGTTTTTTATAGTTAACAGTGACTTCAATAAATAAAAACTCAACAGATTCGCTGTACAGGCTAGGTGAAGAGACAACAATTTTATACGGTAAATCTGCCCGCAAGTAAATAGCTACTCCACCACCGCCCTTTCCAGTTCTGTCATTCCGAACAAGAATATAACCTGGGAGAGAGTATGATGTGGACAAAAGAGAAGGTTTTAAAAATGATTCCGAGACAAGTATAGCATCTATACATGTAGCAGAAAAAGATGCCAATAGGTCAGAGTGATGAGACGGAATACTCTGTGCATTGATATGCACTACATTAAAAAGATTCTGGAAACTAGAGAAGGCGGACGTTAACTGTTCATGCAGCGTCAAAGGAGCAAAACCATCAGCACTTTGAAAACTATCAGAAGAAGAGCATGAGAAAAAACTAGTATCTAATATATGTTCAACATTATCCATATAAGAAATATAATATATATATACATGTATATAAATAATATAAAAATTAAATAAAAATTAAATGAGCAAATATATCACGACGATTTCTTACTTCATTACAGAAGCCAGCACCCACCACAAACAGACGGATAGAGAGACTTACAAATTATGATTATCTTAATTTACATCTGTAATTAGTAACTAACAGATATGCTGGCATATGTGAAAAATAACAAACAAACAAAAAATATAAAGAATATAAAATCAAATAATTCTATACTTGCATGAACATTGTTAACACGACAAAAAAAAAACAACTAGATAATTTCCCACAAACATTGCGAAACCAATAATAGAAAAGCGACTCAATAAGCATATACCCCTGGCCAAGAACCACGCGAAAAAAAAAAAATAATAACTCGGTCAAAAAGAATCTTCAAATTCTGTACATCCAGTAAAGAGAAAAGGAGAGAAAAAAAAATCAGTTGAATTGAGAGCCTCCTTCTTTTTGAAGGCGGTCAGAAAGAAAATATTGCGATGTAAGTAGGTAAAGAAAACAAAATAAAAGTAATAAAAAAAAGAAAGCAACAAAATCGATGACATGGTGGTATGAGCTAGATCCCTTTGCCTTCCCCAGGAATATAGTTTGAGAAAGAAAAACGAGAGTGTTTTATTAAAAATATAGGTATAACTTTTATAAATAAGTATTACGAAGTAAACACGATAACAAGCTTTTTAATAAAGCGCATAATAGGTAGGTACTCAGATAATATTTTCTTTATAACTTTATAATCATCCCTTTATTGGAACGCTGATATCTATGCTATGTACCTAGGGGTGTAAGATAATGACTGCGACATAAAAAATAATTTTAAAACTAGTACCCAGACATTATCGTACACTGTTTAATCTGATTTGTATGTTACTTCCAAATAAAGATTTTTGATGTGAATTTTGAGTTGTGTCCTGGTTTTTGACTTATTCAAATACTTTTTAGGTTTGGTCTAGGCGATAGGCTGGCAAACTTTTTTTTTTAATATACAACTAGATGACAAACAAACTGACGGCCCACCTGGTGTTAAGAGGATACCGTCGCCTATAAACACCTGCAATAACAAGGAACAAATCACTTGGTAATGCAGGTCCGTTGTCATCCTGAGGCCTAAGGTGCAATGCCTTCGCTCGGTAGTTCACGGCTGAAATATGAAAGGCGGTGGTACTTACCCAGACAACCCTACATACAGGTCTACCACCTAGTCATGTCACCATTTGGAGGCACTGCATGGTCCATATTGCCAATTGTGGCTTTATGTGTAAGGCTGTGCTTAAACCCTCTTGGTACCCACTATGAGCGTCATCGTATTTATTATGTATGTAATTGTATGTACTTACATAAAAACCTAAAACTAAAATTTGTGTGCCAATATAAAATTCTCAAAATTAGTTATTCAGCCGTTTCTGCTGACGGTACACCATACGACCTCTGAATCAATAAGTATAAAATTGATACAAGCTTTGCGTGAGGGAGACGGCGATATTAGAGCGAGATGGCACTATGCTTAGCTTTTACCACCTGTAGTAGTGTCGATAAACTAAATTTATTTTTTTTTGTTTAAAATAAATGACACGCTTTACTCTAAGAGGCGTAGAGATAGTGATGATTAGAATTAACAGCGGGCGTATTTCAAAAATATAAAAAAATAAGTTTTTAGGAGTAGCAGTGGAGTGGTTAGTAACGCTGTCTAAGCATCAAGTGGTACAGGTTCGAGTCCTGGTAGCGGCAAATGTTTGTGTTAATGACAATGAAAGTGTTCATGAGTCATGGTTGACTCAAAGTTTAAATATACAAATATCTAATATGCGTGTCCGTTATTTATTATGTAACACTAAATCTTAATTTTACTTAATATTTTTACTTTCTCGTATACGTAGTAAAGGAAGTCTTGTAATTGTCAAAAAATTCGACCTCGAGATTTTGACGGATTTACACGTTTTGGACCTCCCCGAGTCCAAAAATACCGTTTTTGGAATTATGTATGTGTCTGTGTGTCTGTATGTCGGTGTGTCTGTGCGTTAGCACGATAACTCGAGTATGCTTTAACTTATTGCAACCAAATTTAACATGCATGTATAACACAAAATATAAGGTTTCTATCAACTTTTGAGCCTTCGATCACGAAAGTTAAGCAACCAAGTGCGCGGTCGGTACTCGGGTGAGTGACCAAAATTTAACATGCATGTATGACATCAAAATATAAGGTTTCTATCAACTTTTGAATCGTTTCCGGTATACAAGAAAGTCAAGGGGAGACCACTCCCGATTTTTGGGATAATAAATTGATGTGGAGTGGAAATATTCAAAATTAACCATACATACATCACGTCCAAAATCCTAAAATATTATAGATTGAGCAGAGCCATAGTAGAAACAGAAGAGTCTTAGGTAACGTTTGGTTACACATGAAGCCACATCTGGCAGTATGGGCCAAATTGTTTCTCAAAATCATGACACTAAATCAAAATAGTTGCATAGACACGTTGCCTGCCCGTCGCCTCCATAAAAGAGGCCACCAGTGAACCAACAAACAAAAGCCAATGATTAGGGCAGATGTACTCTAAAATACTCAGCAGACAGTGTTTGCCAACATAGCATTAAAAAAAATTACTTTATATTAAAGAAATTAAAAAACTGGAACTACAGCCTATGTATAAGACCCTTGTGAATGTTATGTGATACGCAATAAAGATATTTGATTTGATTTAAAAAAAAAAAACCTTCAAATGTAAAAACCGAGAAATAAAAATTTTATGTTTTAAAATGTTTTTTTTTTAGGTCAGTCCCAAGGAATACGTTTATATTCCAAATGTTGATGATGGCAGTACCTTTACTTAATTAATTCTTTGTGTAGCGATGACACATTTTCCTAGTGAATAGTGACTGATGCACACTTAACTCTGAACCGGTTAAAAAATATTGAACCGGTTTTGATGACATACAACATACACACTTTTATACTAATCTTAATATAATATATATAAATTATGTGTCACGTTGTTTGTCCGCGATGGACTCCTAAACTACTTAACCGATTTTAATCAAATTTATACACCGTGTGCAGTTTGATCCAACTTGAGAGATAGGATAGTTTTTATCTTGATAAGTAGTCATATTTTTACTTTCTCGTATACGTAGTATAGAGGAAGTCTTGTAATCGTCAGAAAATTCGACCTCGAGATTTTGACGGATTTACACGTTTTGGGCCTCCCTGAGTCAAAAAATACCGTCTTTGGAATTATGTCTGTGTGTGTGTGTCTGTGCGTTAACATGATAACTCGAGCATGCTTTAATTTATTGCATACTTATTCTTAAATAAGGGGCTGAGGCCGTATCTCAGAGCACTTCGACCCTATGGGATCTTTTGTGCTTCCCCTTTCCTTATCACCCATCCCCGCCAACATAGAGAACATTTTGTATGAGTTTCACGATGTTGGCGGAAAATAAGGTCTATAAAGTCCTCTGGTTTAGGGTAAGCTAAACCTACTAGGACCCTTAGTCGCCGGTTGGCTAGTGCATCGCAGTCACATAGTATGTGCTTCATGCTTTCTTCCTCCTCACCACACATTCTACAGATGGGGTCATCAGCTTTGCCTATTGTGCACAGGTGTCTTCTAGTGGCAAAGTGAGACGACCAATTAAAATTTAACATGCATGTATGACCACTCCCGATTTTTTTGAAGTCGGTTAAAAAAAAACTAGGTACGTTTAAGACAAACATTCTTAACGTAACCTGTATGTATACAGATCATAAATGAAACAAAAGACGCATCTGATAAATAAAAAAACGTTGCATGTTGACGTAAGACAAGGCTGTATGATAATACCTTTGCCTATTTTCCTTGAACAAACATTATTGGATAGCGCCGTGGTATAATGAAAGAATTATGTCACAGTCGCTGTGACCGCAACTTCGTTAGCGAATATTTGAAACATTTAAATTCTTATTTTATTAATCGAGCGTATTATATAGGATTATTAAGCCTCACTATCACGAAAGTCAAGCTACCAAGTGCGCGGTCGTTACTCGGATGGGTGACCGAAAATTACTTCGGAAGCCACGTTAAGCTGGTGGTGGGCTGCTGTTGAATGTTAGCAGTCCTTTCCCAAGGATAGTAGGTAGTATCTGATGGGGTCTCCCGGTGTCCTCGTCAGGAGGACGCGCCAGATCGAGCACAGGGGCTGGCGTTAGTCGGTAGCCCCTGTGGGCTGCTGGGCACCAATTGGTGCACAAGGAGTGCCTAGACGGGCAGCGTTGGGACGGTCTCGGTGTAGTTGCGCTCACGTGCGCAGATCCCGAGCCGTCCCGCAACAGCGCACTGGAGGTCAGGCCGGGGAGGATGTTTAGTGGGTATGGAGGGAACACCTTTACCTCGAGTCCCACATATCCCCTGCGGTTGGCACCACCCCGCAGGGACGATGCGTAAATGCATTTGACCTCCCCGTCAACAAAAAAAAAACAAAAAAAAGGTAGTACTTATCTGGTAGGCGCACGGCCATAAAATACTTAGGCACATATTGTCGATAGCATTTTTTTTGCACCTGCGTGTAACATCATGACAACCTTTATGATTCGACTAGCTTTTGCCTGCGATTTCGTCCGCGTAGAATAGTTACTTCGGGCAGCATTTATATTTTCTTATTATTTCTTCTAACCCAAGCGCCATATACCAACAACAAATTTTACTTTTAAAAAAAATGAGGGATTTCCGTATAAACTTCCATCCCTTATTTTACCCCCTTAGGGATTGAATTTAAAAAAATCCTAAACACGTCTTAGGTAGCTACTTAATTTCTAACTGAAAGGCCATAGGTACACCAATTTTCAACCGACTTCAAAAAGGAGTTTTTTTTTTTTTAATGTTTGTTACCTCATAACTCTTTACTGGGTGTACCGATTTTGAAAATTCTTTCGACCTTTGGAAGCAGGTGCTTGTCATTTGGTCCCATTGAAATTTCATCGACATCTGACGAGTAGTTTTAAAATTATCCCTAATAATGCTTATTTAATTGACATCGATGATATCGTAATCTTATCACTTGTGTGTCAAAAAGATCTCGGGATCGTTTCCTGAAAATTGACATACTTAAAACACTAAAAAGCAAAAAATAAAATTATTTTTAAATAAAAAAAAACCGCCTTCAAAACTAAAAACGAAGAAATAAAAATTCTGTTTATAAAATCTAAATGTTTTTTGAGGTCGGTGCCAACCTCAATATTTGGATTAAACGTTGTTACTTGTATTTGGGACCGACCTCAAAAAAACATTTAGATTTTTATAAACAGAATTTTTATTTCTTCGTTTTTAGTTTTTTATGGTTATATGTACCTTTAAAGCAGGGATGTAACGGAGGTAGTTTTATCGGAACCGAAGTCGGAGTCGGAGTTTTTAAATTTGATTTATCGGAATCGGAGTCGGAGGCAGGGTCAGAAGTGGTGGCATGAGAAAGAATTTTTATTTACAGACAAATAAAACATTCATTAATCATTTTTTTTAAATTATAAAATAAAACACAAACAATGAAAAAAAATTAGCATATTATTTCCAAATAAACAAGAACACACATTATATTAAATGAACAAAACCACGGTAATATTATCTATATTACCGTGGTTTTGTTCATTTAATATTACCGTGACAAAACTGTTCATAACAGTCGACACAGGCCGCCGTCGCCGCTAAGTTATGCTTTGACCTCCTATTAAAACCTCCGATTTAAAAGTGTCGGAGCCGAAGTCGGAACCGAAGGTGTAATAATAATCGGAAGTTCCGACTTAACGGAACCGGAGTCGAAGCTCCGTAACATCCCTGCTTTAAAGTATTCCAGTCAGTCAGTATTCATTTTTATATAGAAGATAGATTGGGACAAATCATGTGACACAAGGCCTCTAATTCCACCTAAGTAGGTTCAGTAGTCCACCACGCTTGCCCAATGCGGATTGGTGGACGGAGTATAAGGTGATCAATACCCCTTTGCTGATCCATTAGACAAATATCCATTAAGATCCATTGGAGGATCCGGGGTGATGCTTTTCTACTCTGCCGGCATTACACGGCCTGCGAGCCAGGACGAACCTTTTTTGTCGTTTTCATTTTTATAATTGTTTGCCAGTACCCACATTTCACAACGATATCAGTGTTAGCATAGCATATTACTCTTTAATAGTAATCTGAGGACAATGTTGCTATATAGTAACAGTTGTACGATTAGTACCTGTGTAATAAGAAACCAATTAAACTTATATGTAACACAAATTGTAGAACTGTTTGTTGTCCTTCACAAAAAGAAAACCGCCTTCAAAACTAAAAACGGAGAAATAAAATAACTGTCTAAAAAAAATCAAATGTTTTTTGAGGTCGGTCCCAAATAATATACAAGTGACAACGTTTATTACAAATATTGAGGTTGGCACCGACCTCAAAATAACATTTAGATTTTAATAAACAAAATTTTTATTTCTCCGATTTTAGTTTTGAAAGCGGTTTTTTTTTTTATTTAAAAATAATTTCTTTGTTGCTTTTTCGTGTCTTGGTAGGTTTAGACATTTTCATCAGGAAACTAAGTATCTCGAGATCTCTTAGACACACAAGTGATAAGATTAGGATATCATCGATGTCAATTAAATAGGCATTATTAGGGATAGCTCAAAAAGTACTAGTCAGATGTCGATCAAATTTAAATGGGACCACACCACACATGACATGCACCGACTTCCAGCGTCGAAAGCATCTTCAAAATCGGTAAACCCACTAAAGAGTTATGAAGTAACAAACATAAAAAAACAAAACATTCGAATTGAGAACCTCTTTTTTTGAAGTCGGTTAAAAACAAAAATAGCATGATAAACCGACCTTAAATAAATTAAAAGCAGGGTACAAGAAAGAATAATACTTATGCAGAAAATTGAGACTTATTTGTCAACTGGCGACTATGAAACTGTTCTATTCAAGAAGCTTATTGTTCTATTCCATTCTTAATTATTAATGGCGTCGCGATACATTTAAGTTACGCATTTTGCCAATGTCAAGTGAAAATGTTAAGCACAGCCGCAATATAATACAATTTGTAAGATAGTAACGCATAATTTAAAGCGATTGTGTTTTTATGAATAAAAGTCGGACTATTTTTTTAAACATTGTTTTTTAAACATAAATCTAAGTTTTTCGGTTCTTACGTGTGAAAAGTTATTCCATTACTTGATAAATTTATTTATTTTTATTTATTTATTTATTTATTTATTTATTATTATTTAATTATACGGGTATAAACCCACTTACATAATTAAATCAAATTAACATGACATAGAATTATTACAATTTGATTTACATTACAAACAAAGATTGAGTATACGAAAATGAAAATTACAAATAGATTTAGATTTTAAAAACACAAATTAAACTACACATTACGATCTGAAAATAAAAATTACAAATTGATTTACATTAGGAACACAAATTAAAATTAAACATTACTTCTCCGAAAATGAAAAACATACTGAAGAAACAGTATGCCAGAGGTCTGTGAATAAATCGAGCTCAGGGTGGTGGACTAGGAGTGCATTGAGCGCGGTGTGCATACGACACAAAGGCGACTGTGCATGTGCCACAGTGCGGCTGGTGGGTCGTGCGAACAGAACGTGGCGGCGGCTTGAACGGTGCCGCGTATAGTTGTCAGGCACGAAAAAGCGCATCAGTTTCTCGAGAAGCTCCACACATTCAATGTCACCGCGTAAGATTTTTAATGCGGTCCGAATTTGATCGGTCCTCCGCCTAACCTCCAAAGAGCGCATTCCCAGCATGCCAAGCAAAAAAAGCGTGGGATATAGGAAAGGGTAATAACCATAAATTCTCTTATATAAGTATCTCAAAAATGCCTTTTGAACTTTTTCGAGCATTAGCTTGTAAGAAGTTTCGTGCGGGCTCCACACACATGCACTAGTTTCTAGCTTACTTCTAACCAACGCTATATATAATAATTTTATGACATTTGGATTCCGTATGTCACGCATATTACGGAGTACGAATCCCAAACGACGAAAAGATTCCTTTGTTAAATCGAGAATATGTCGATTGAAGCTTAATGTAGTATCGAAAGTGACACCAAGATCAGTTATTATCTCAGTACGTGTGATATGTTCACCAGCCATTTGGTAGTCATAAACAATAGGATGATGTCGTCTACCAAAGGACATCACAAAGCACTTCTTCAGATTGAGTCCCATCCCATTACGATCACTCCATTGAAGCAGTGAATTGATGTCATGTTGTATCAGGTCACAATCATTAGTACTATTTACTTCCATATAAATTTTTAAATCATCAGCATAGAGGAGACATTTTGTAAATTTAAATACCTTTACTACATCATTAATCATTAAGAGGAAAAGCAAAGGACCAAGTATCGACCCCTGATTAACACCAGAAGGTGTTAAGTAAGTTCCAGAGACATAGCAGCCATAACGAACATACTGCCGCCTATCACTGAGATAATTAAAAAACAATTGTAGCAGTTTTGGCGCGAATCCATAAGTTTTAAGTTTTTTTAGTAAGATGTTACTATCTACTCTATCGAATGCTTTGCAATAATCAAAGTATAGTACATCCACCTGTCTCCCCCTGTCTAGGCTAGATGATATATAATCAACCAGAGTGAGTAGATTGGTATTCACCGATTTTTGGGCTCTAAAACCATGTTGTTCTTCGCATAGGAAGTTTTGAACTTGGCTGTATATACTTTTGTAAGCAAGTTTTTCAAATATCTTGGCAAATGCCGAAATAATCGCAATGGGACGGTACTCTTCCACAGACGCTTTATTCCCTGATTTGGGAACTGGTATCACTTTCGATGTTTTCCATTGTAATGGATAGATTGTCGTAGTGATTACTAAATTTATAATATGAGAGAGAGGCTGGCATATAAGGTCTTTACACAGTTTAATAACAGAAGTAGGTACTCCATCGGGACCCACAGACGAGGTCGGCTTAAGTCTAATTATAGCCTCTCTAACGTCAGCTTGAGAATACGGAGATATAGACACGAACGATGTCAACTCAGAAAGAGAGTCAGTACACTCCGGTCGACATGTGTCAGAGGTATAGGCGCTAGCAAAATATTCTGCAAAGGCTTCCGCAGACTCTACACCAGAGCAATGAGTATCTTTATATATAAGTGTAGATTCAAAGCCACCGTTACTACGTAAGCTTGACAAATGCCTCCAGAACGCCCGAGGGTTAGATTTAAGATTATTTTCAAGGGTACGCATATGATCTCTGTAAGCTATGTGGATGCATTTTTTAAGAGAAGATCGCAATTCAGCAAATTGTGCGTATATATTAGGGCATTTGCTCTTCTTCCAAATACGATGCAATTTTGTTTTCAATTTAACATTTCTAATTATATTAAGGTCGAACCAAACAGGATATCTCTTAGATGAAGCTGGTGATCTGCGTTTTTTAGGAATAATTTGATCGAAAATATCATAAAAAGTTTCGTAAAATAGATTAGTGGCCCTAATGACATCAGTAGAATTCATTACTGGGGTCCAGTCACAGTCATGTATCGCATTATAAACTAACGAAGAATCCATCTTATTGAAATTCCAATCTTTGTCCAATTCAATGTTACTAGGCCGAAGTTCAGTTGGCCGCTTTATTGACACAAAACTTATCAAAATATCTAAAGGGGGATGATATGGGTCTATATTCACTATACCGCCACACTCGGCCTCAGAGACCACCACCCTATCAATACACTCCCTACATAGCACAACATCTAATTTACCACCATATACATTAAGAATGTTATTTCTATCATAAAAGTTACAAAATGATGTAAAGTAACAATAATAGCTGCACACATTAACTGAAGCGCTGTTGAGATTGATATCTCCAAGAATAATCATTGGACCTTTAACATCAGCCAAGAAGGATTCAATTTTAGTGAACCAGTCAAAGTAGGCACTATCAGGGGCACTGGGATTTATATAAACCACACACACGTATACAACACGATTGTTCACTGTGAAGGAGACCCAGAGGTCTTCACCAGACGGCGTCTCAAACTCACTTCGACGAGTCAAAACTAATCCGGGGCGTGCAGCAAGCAAAACACCGCCACCACGAGATTTCCTATCTCGCCTGACGATACTCCAGCTTGAGGCAGTCAATTCAGCGTCATTAACAGAAGGATCGAGAAATGTTTCAGTTGCAGCAATTAGATCATGGTGTAATAGCAACAAATTTGTGTTCCATGACCTTAGTTTTGTCTTGATGCCTCTAACATTCTGATACATGATGTTCAGAGTTGTTTGCTTGTATACCAATCTGCAGCCATCCGTCCCAACCACACCGTCATCGACAACATCACTGACCGCAGTCGAAGCCTGACGCCGATTTTTCAGCTGTTTTCTTTTGCTCCCGACGAAAGGGCCGACTCCAAGGCTTGATACAAACATTCTGAGGCCAGTTCTCTGTCGCCAGTATGATAGTGGACAAGGTAAAAGGCAGAGTTATCTTGAATGATGCATATGGGCCACGGGCCTTCAATTCTTCTACTTTGTGGTTGACAGCTCCCGTAATCGACCTCAGATGTTCGTTAACTTGTTCAATCGTAGTTCCCTGTTTGACGTAGAAAAGGTGGAAACTACGCTGCCGCTCAGATGCTTCCAAAATCGTTTTTCCAGGGGCAGCGGTACCACGCAATAAATTGTCTGCGATATTACGTCGTCTTTGAGGAGACGTTACCTCAGCGTAGCTCCGGCCTCCAACCATTCGTTCGCCGGATGCAGGTGGTCTCTCTGAAGCAACCGAGGCCTTAGTTTTTTGGACGACTTTCTTCGCTTTGGTGACTGCGATTGCGTCAATACCTCTCTCCGTCGTCTCAGGTTGTTGGTGAGATACAGTGGTAGCAGGCGCAGCCTCCACCAAGGAACAGCTATTACGTAACTCATTCTCAGTTGAACAGCGATGCTCCAGTTCATCAATCCTACACTCCAATGCTGACAGCCTTGTATTGAATTGTGCCAGCGAACTATCAAGAACTGACGAAAGTCTTTCTGCAATGGTTTTCGCAATGAAATCTGTGAGTTGCTCACGCATTGCATATTGGAACTCTTCGCGAACAATATCTCTGATGTGGTCCAAATACATGAGATCTTCATTATATGAGACATTGAGTGCAGCGTGCTTATGCTGGCGAATGGTGACATTCTCTAGGCTGTCCCGAGATGGAAGAGTGGCGTCAGCATCACCGACAGCGGGAACAGAAAGTCGAATAGGCGTGTTTGCATTATTCCGCTTGGGCTCTCTGCATTTACATGCTTGGCACTTCCAAGAGCTCTTATGATCCGAAGTCATGGTATTTAGAAACCGGCATTCAGCCACACCAGCACAGTCGAGATCATAAACTTCTGAGCATATACTGCACCTTAAATATCGCCGACCGTCAATAGCCCCAAAGCAACCAGCGCATTTATTACCATTGTTCGCCATAGTAAAGTCGAAAATTAGCAAATAACAGATAACTCAAGCGACTATAGTTTTGGAATCCTGATTCACTGCAATTGAAATAACTGATTCACTGCAATGATTGTATATTACAGTTGAACAGGACGGCATTTTGAAAGAAAAACGGATATTTCTTGCTGACCGTACGTATTCACACGACATTATCGGACGGCGGAATGGCGGCAATGTATGCTACTGTGCATACACTTGTCACAAGTTACACGTCAGCTCGGCCTATCTCCTTGTATTATTAAATCTGGGGTCTTACCTATAATTTTAGGCGTCAACTCGTGCGCACATAAAGTACAATCAAATAAAAACGGATTAAAATGACAACAAGCAAAGTCATTAGCGCAATGTGTAACGATGGCTGAAAGTCCTTTTTCCTGTAGTCCTTCAGTTAAATTAGATATTGCTGATCTTTTTCTAAACAACATTTTCTTCTGTGTACATTTAGAAACTAAATGATGAACGAAAAGTATAATTATTATTTAGAGAAAAGCGTGGGGTGCTCAATAACATTAGTTCTTGAAAATATACGATCGGTACAATTAAATTGGGCACCCCACGCTATGCTCTAAATAATAATTAGGTAGGTTATAGGTACTTTTCCTTCATTATTTAGTTTCTATACTAAATAGTTATTTATTATACAAGAGTGGAAAGTTCCTTTTTAACCGCGTGCTCGATTTGGATGACCGAGCAAGCGAAGGATTCTAAAGTTGAATCACGAGCGCAGCGAGTGATTCTAAATTAGAATCCTGAGCGTCAGCGAGGGAAACAAACGAGCACAAGGTGAAAAATCTTTCCACTCGAGTGCAATACGTAACTTTTCATCCCACCTCAGCGAGGAAATGACAAAATGAAAAAGAATTTTTTCACAATTTAAAAAGTTCTAATCATAAATTTGGCACCATAGAGGTTACATTAAATAGGTTTAATGACGTTTTGAATTTACAATTATATTGAGTACTCATTATATGTGATGTTCTAAATTCAAATCTACTTTGCCACTCAAGCGAATAAAATAGAATTTTCCAGCCAGATTTCGAAGCGCAAAATTACACTTTCCGAGGTGGTGGGATGAAAAAGTTATTTTTCCCTTTTTAGTCCGGTTTAATATAAAAGCGTGTTTTTTATTTATTTTTTACTTTTATTTTATTATCCACTTTTTAATGCGAATTGCCTATAACCACAAATGAAAGTAGTTATATTATTAAAAAAATCTTAACAACGCAACTTACGTGGCATGCCTTTTAAGTTTTGTCGTTTGAAGAAAAAACACAACTAGAACCTTCTAGTAGTTTTTATTGTTTTTCAAAGTATTCACCACGTAGCTTAATACACTTTTCCATTCGCTCAAACCAGTTATTATAACCTTTATTCCACTCTAAAGTGGGGGTGTTCAAAATGACTAACTTGAAAGCGTCGAATGCTCCTTCACCGGACTGGAACCTTTGACCACGAAGACTTTTCTTAATTTTCGGAAATGTAAAGAAATCGTTAGGGCTTAGGTCAGGACTGTATGGAGCATGGTCAAGAATTTCTACTTTTTCCTACTTCAAATACTCAATCCATTGACAAGCGCTTTGTGAGCTAGCGTTGTCGTGGTGCAGGATGATGCGTCGCTTTGAGTTAGATTTTCGAAGTTCGGCGATGACTTGTGGTAAACAAACTGTGGTATACCATTATGAGTTAACCGTTCTACGATCTTGAAGTGCAATAGTCGCAACATGGCCGGTTTTTCCAACAAATGTGGCAACCATCTTCCTTGAAAGTGCTTCGACAACGAACAACTTTAGTCGGCTTTGGCTTGTCTTGGACGACCCGATTGTAGATTGTTGTTTGGAATCAGGATCGTTGGCATAGATCCAAGATTCGTCACCACTGATGATGTCGTAGACGTGATTTGACTCTCCTCGGTTGAACCTTTGCAGAGTTTTCTTACACCGTCTGACGCGGGCCGCCTTGTGATCGTCGGAAAGCAGATGCGGTATCCAACGGCAAACTAGCTTACTCACACCAAGCGCTTCATGCAAGATCTTCTGAATGGTTGTCCCTGAGATGCCTAATAGAACCTCTATCTCTCGATACGTCACATAACGATCTTCGAGAATTCGTTGTCTCACAGCAATGATGTTATCTTCAGTGAAGGCGGATTTTGGGCGTCCTTCGCGAGATTTGTCACTAACACTAGTATTTTTACGCTGGAATTCTAAATAACAGCGTTCGACAGTCCGCAGACATGGGGCTTCATTACTGAACACAGATGTAAGCTCTTCAAAATACTGAAGCCGTGTCAGGCGTCTTCCAAAGTTGTAGAAAATTATTGCACGAACATTTTCCTTAGAAAGATTCATTTTCGTACGTAACCTGACAGATTCCAATCGATGCTGTGACTAAACAATAGCAATAATCCTAATACTTTCAACTGTTTTGAGATTCTAAATTTAAACATATTTGAATATAGTACAGTTCCAAATTAAAAATTGCCGGGAAATATGGAAACGACAGAACTTAAAAGGCATGCCTAGTAACAATGACAACGCCATCTAGTGACGTATAACTGAAGTTTTCCAAACGTTTAATTTATTAGTCCTGGCGATTCTAATCAGGATAATGGCATATTCTTATCGAATTATTGTAATGTCATCGGTCTTTGATAAGTCTATAAAGTTTAAATGAAGTCTGACCGTTTAAAGTGGGTCAAATCGAGTCCAAACTAGTCAGTTACATACATACAAACAGGAGTTACAAACATACAGGTGAAACTAATATAACCGTGTTCAAAATAACCTCAAACCTACTACCCACCAAACGAAACGTATAAGTAGGTATCTATATATTAAATTTATTATAAAGTTTCTTTATACGTTAACGTCAGATTTTCACGATCGACGACCCAGTGGACGACAAAAAAATAGAGAAAATCGGAAGTTGTAAACTCGCGCGCGCTGCAAGTTTCACAGTCGCCAGTTACCGAACAAGCGAAAATGTGCAGCGTACTGACCGCTCCGCCAAGACGGCCGTCAAAGATCAAGATATAATAAACCAGCTATAATTAACTGTTGAGATTTAGGTCTGTTATTTATAAAAAAAATGCGTCACGGAATTCGTTCGTATGCATCTTTAGTTATTAGTCGATCGTTTGTGGAACGTACGGGTTTTTCTCTCTCTACAGTCTTGGCACATGGCGAAGTTGCGTCAGCGTATTTGTACACCATGCGACATGCATCTTATATGCAGTGCCACAAACTTATCTGGCACTTTGACCCAGTGGAAAAAATTATAACTAAAATTTAGCCATAGTTAGGTACTTAGTGTAGTTGGGTATTGGTTTTCCGACAGTCCTACACATCTTCCGATTTAGGATCTTAATATAGGAAAGGAAGATTTTATAAAAGTTAGGACTACCGTCAAACACATTATCCGATGTCATCCGATATTAGGATAGGATAGGATAAGAACGTCTAGCGACGGCTTTAGACGTAGACTGATAATTTTTATATCGTTTTGTAGAATAGCTCAAATACTAATAATAAAATGTAAATAAAACATATCCTAACGACCTCGTTTTTATGATATTTTAAAGTAACCGATTTAAAAAAAATCAAATTGTATGAGATTTGTACAATATGTTTGCCACTTCTACTGATAGTTAATCTTGTTAGGTAGCTATCGAATGATACCAAATTATTGCTTATCCGTGTCAAGGTGCAAATTTCTCACTTTTTGTTGAAGGAAAAAGTCAAAATTAAGAAAAACATAAGTATTTAAGTTCTTGTATTTCGGCGAGGGTGGGAGATAGACCTAGCTTGAGGTATTTCTATCGAAAAAATTTTCATAGAACACACTTTTAAAGTTTGTTTACACTTTCCCACTGTAAGTGTAATAACTTCGGTAAAAGTGCAAATAAAAATTATAAGCAGTTGGAATGATTTGATTGCACTGAACGGCAACATAGCACAGATAAAGTCACTCCTACATTGTACAAGCAATTTCTATTGAATAAAAAATCTGGAGTGGTCTCCCCTTGACTCTCTCGTATACCGGAAACGAGTCAAAAGTTGATAGAAACCTTATACTTTGATGTCATACATGCATTATTATTTTTATTTTTGTTTGGCAAGTTTAATTATGATTGAAATTGATACCAAATTAAATAGAAACGAAAAACATGTAAAAAATCCTGTCATGGATAAGTGCTGAGACGGGACTTGAACCCGCGACCTTTCGCTATCCGGGCGACTGCTTTTCCAACTGAGCTACACAGGACTGTTTGACCACGACGAATTTAGCCATGTCTTTCGTTTTTTGATTGCGTCTCAGTCCTGTGTAGCTCAGTTGGAAGAGCAGTCGCCCGGATAGCGAAAGGTCGCGGGTTCAAGTCCCGTCTCAGCACTTATCCATGACAGGATTTTTTACATGTTTTTCGTTTCTATTTAATTTGGTATCAATTTCAATCATAATTAAACTTGCCAAACAAAAATAAAAATAATATTTCAAATAAGCAAAATTGTCTAACTTAACTGATCGACGGTATTTGTAAAAATATCTCATCGGGTGTTAAAGATGTAAATCTGCAACATTGTTAGGCATACGTCAGCTTGATGACGCAATCAAAAAACGAAAGACATGGCTAAATTCGTCGTGGTCAAACAGTCCTGTGTAGCTCAGTTGGAAGAGCAGTCGCCCGGATAGCGAAAGGTCGCGGGTTCAAGTCCCGTCTCAGCACTTATCCATGACAGGATTTTTTACATGTTTTTATTGTTTCTATTTAATTTGGTATCAATTTCAATCATAGACATACATGCATGTTAAATTTTGGTTACCCATCCGAGTACCGACCGCGCACATGGTTGCTTAACTTTCGTGATCGACGTCTCAAAAGTTGATAGAAACTTTATATTTTGATGTCATACATGCATGTTCAATTTGGTTGCAATAAGTTAAAGCATACTTTAGTTATCGTGCTAACGCACAGACAGACACACAGACATAATTCCAAAAAAATATTTTTTGACTCAAGGAGGTCTAAAACGTTTAAATCCGTCAAAATCTCGAGGTCAAATTTTTTGACGATTACAAGACTTCCTCTATACTACGTATACGAGAAAGTAAAAAGGTACGAAGGTACCAATATTCCAAGTCCTAACTTCATACTAAATCAGTTGAATTTTTGTTTAAGTCCTAGCTCCATAAATTCATTTAGGTTTTTCAAGGTCTTCACCCCCTTTGCGAGACCCTAACCAAGCTCTGGATGCTGTAGGCTGCGACACTGCATTACAAATACTTTGACCAACAAGAGACTGATATGGTCCTGACGCAAAGAATTCCAGGGCTAGAAGTAACTAAAATGAATGAAAAGATTTGATCGGAACAATTGACTGGGCATTACTGGGCATGGAGGGCATATCATCTTAGTCCCCGGATGGCAAACGCACTTGCGGTGTTAAGTGATTTACACTTAATATTGCAAGTGTCTATAGGCGGTGGTGACCACTTAACATCAGGTGGGCCGCAAGGTCGTTTGCCATCTCGTAACATAAAAAAAATTGACGTTTAGTCGTTGGCATCCGAAGGAAAGAAATCGTCATTTGCAGAATACTTCTCAGTTGACGTTTCAAGGTTTCAGTGCGATTTATTAGCTGAATACGGTTCGTCGATGGTTCAACGACATTGCGATGAAGCGACTTCAAAATCGGTTCATTTGACGTACGTGAATACGAAAAAGTGTTTAACGACTAAATCGCTGCAATGTCGCTAATATCACAGTATACCAAGAACAGTAGTTTATCTGCAGCAGGCTGTCGGCGAGTTATTAGCCTACTCTTGCGTTGACAAATAGGGTTCGTAAAATGTGCCGGGCGGCGAGCGAATGTGCAATGACATATAAACGCGCGATCACACCGAGACGGCGCGGCCCGTACTGCAGCCACCTTATGCCCCCATATTTTATGTCAATGTGGGCGTCACAATGCGTACGTACACGACGCCAAGTACGTACGCACACATTCTAATGGATAGCGGCCAGTTTGTATGAAGACGTATTACTGTTCTTGGTCTACTGTGCTAATATTGTGAGAAGGAGGGAACGCGTATGCTGGCAGTGAATCCATTTTTTGATTGTTGCGGTAAAGAAATGAGTTGCCAAATTTCTTAGTTCGCGTTGGAACTGTAACCACAGTTTGACACCGTACGTCAGCACGCGTCGCGTAGTTCTTAAGAGTACATCTCGACTGTGATTGTTGCCTAAAATGGCCAATTTTGGCGTTCTTGATCTCAGAAACTAAAATACGTTAGCTTTTTTGATTTACTGAATAGTAGTTCGTAGCGGCCTGGCTTTTTGTAAATTTTGCTTCTTTTTAATACATAAATATAACTCCTTGAAATTTTTTTTTTCTTATTTATTTTTTGTTTTTATTCAAATCTACGTTATAAAAGGGATACTAAAACTAGATACCTACAAAATACTTAAAAACTACTAAATTAAAGATAAAATACTTCGCCTAGGTCCTCTGAAACAGGAAGTGTACCAATAACACTGGCTGCATTACCTCGCTGGATCGCGAGACTTATTTTTTGTGCGACATACAGACCAGCCTTATTGTCACTTACTGTCTCACGTAGCCGCTCTGCAATATCCCGAAAAAGTCGGTGAGCTCCTGGACCCCATGGTCCCAGAGTCTCTACCCCAAACGGCTCAAATAAGTAGTCTCCTGAGAGACCGGCGTATTTGCGCCGTTTGAGAGACTCAGCGGAAGCTGCAGCTCTTTTTAATTAAAACTTGTAGAGAAAGATTTTCATGAAATGCGCGATGGCACTTTTTTGAGCCCCTGGATTAAACTACTGTTCTAAACAAATAAAACAAAAAAAAATGGATGTTATCTCTTGTATAGTCGCACAGTTTGTAGCGGCCTCGGAATTTTGAAACATCATTGATTTAATATAGAAAAAAAATCTCATTCCAAACCAAAAAACTTCGAAATTCGCTTTTAGTTAACCGTGAATATCTACTATCTGCGATAGTATTTTGAGCAATATTTATGCCAGAGTAATTGTTACGTTATATGGAATAAAGGAAAAAGTGCTCCTTAGAGCACTCGCCGTGGTATAGACAGTGGAACGCGCTCAATGACGCTGCATCGAGTGGCAAAGATGGTTGGTTACTTCTTATCCAATCCTGTCCAAAGCATCGAGTAAGTAGGTACTTGTTGGAGCCATCCCACAGTCTAATGTCCTATGCACCTACATTTACCCTTTGGCATATTTCATAATGCCACTTTTACAAACGGACGACCCCATTTGACCAGTGCGGAGTCATACAAAAATTGTCTGCGACTAACAGCACAAGCGTCGGTGGCGTAGTGCATAGGGCACACCGGTACGAACCCCGCCAAGTACCAATGTGTTTTCAAATTTTGAATTCATTTCAATCAATTTCAAAATTCATCGCGAGGAAACCTGCACACAGCTATGAAGAAATTTTTAGGTTGTGTGTGAAGTCGGCCAGTGTGGTTGACTTAGGCCTAATCGTCACTAATGTGAGGTAGGTTCGAGCCCCTCGGTGGGGATATTATATGAGCTGTTGATAATGATACATCACAAAAATATGGAATGCCTCAACACAAGCGAAGCCGTGTGCAAACTGAGTGCACTTTTAATCATTGGAGTTTAATTAACAGATTGTAGAAATTGAATTTGGTAATGAATAAAAATTATGATAACATATTTTACAATCTTTAATTATATACCTACTGTTTATTTACAATCCAATAAATATTACAGTCCGCGCCGGTGATGCAGTAGTATAAATAGGTAAGCTACGTAGAACTAATGATGTGCAACTACAACGATTTTTACTTAGACAAAAATAAGAAAATATCTGTTATAACAAATAAAATATCAACTTGTTTAATTAAAAAAAAAATACTTACAGATATCTTCAAATTATTCAAATATTTGGTAATGGCCGATAAAAAAGCATTTGTGGAATGTATATTATGTGTAGCTTTCAATGATTTAATTTTGCTGATGCCATGTTATTTTTTTAGGTAGGTATTTAATACATAGTATACGTACGTATACAATTTTCAATTAGGTATACAGGATGAATTTTTCAAGTGAGCCTTAAGGGCTAAATCCTAAACTATAAGGAATATAATAAAATGCAAAAAGGAGTCAAAACCCCGATTTTGATGAAAACAAAAACTGCATCATTTTATTTTTAAAAATCAATAATCATAGCCAGGAATCGATCCTAATGATATATACGGGTATAATAAGGAAGCACTGATTGACTCAATAGGAAACAATGAAAAAGTGAGTCAAATAATACATTGCATTATAATATAATTACATATTTCCACGTTCACACCAATTAACTCGCCTAAATTAAAGTATCATTAAGCTCTTGTATTATGGACACTAGACAGGCAAACTGCGTAGATTTATTTTTATTTTACACATAAATCAATACAGTTTCCACAGTTTTATCAGACAGACATAATTTAAAAAGAAATTACACTAAACGTAGATAATAAATTACATATCCTACTACTCTAATTCATCATAATTTTCCCACTCTGCTCCAAATTTATTTTGGGGTCGGTGCAGTCTGTATGTCTTGATATCGACAATACTGCTTGAGGATTTGGCATTAGATTTTTACGGTCGTCTGCCTGACACCAACCCTCCTTGGGAACGAGTGCTATC
Organism: Elophila nymphaeata; assembly: GCA_955850985.1. Taxonomy (NCBI): domain Eukaryota; kingdom Metazoa; phylum Arthropoda; class Insecta; order Lepidoptera; family Crambidae; genus Elophila; species Elophila nymphaeata. The sequence goes on from OY039093.1 coordinate 6,918,344, forward strand.
TTTTGACAGCAGCCGGGACCACCAGTTTAACGTGCCTTCAGAATCACTGAGGAAAATTGAGTTGAAAAAATGTCGGTCACCCATCCAAGTACTGACCGCGCACTTGGTAGCTTAACTTTTGTGAGCGATACTAAGAACGCACGATCGTGGCGCCATTGTCCTCCTCAACTTACAACTCTAATTATACATATGAAATTTGCATGGATGGATGTTTCATACTCAGTCACAGCAAAACGGCTGAACGGATCTGGATAAATTTTGGCTAGACTATAGTCTATAATGAGTTATACTTATATTTAGGCTACTATTTGGTGCTAAAGCCGACATCCACGATAGCAGAGCCGCATTCAGCCACTGATTCTAATAAATGAAGTATCTAGTAAGAATCTACTAAGTAAGAATCATTTATTAGAACCAGTGGCCAATAAGTAAAATCCGAAAACGAAGACAGATGTTACACACATAGCAGCAGCATCTGAGTAGTCCAGCAATTTTTTATTGATAGGAAATGAATTACATAGCTTCAACCCCAAGTTACGCACCTAATTTAAAACATTATTTTTTGCTAAAACTTATTTCGTATGATTGGAGTTTTTTTTCAATATTTTAAATAATATTTTATCACATTTATAAAACGATATTGTTCAGAAAAAACATCAATAGATAGCCAAAGTTCTATGTTTAATAAATTTTCATATGATAGTTTTATAAACATTAGTTAGAAATACCCTAAATTTATTAGAAAATAACATCATATCCTCATATCCTATTTTTTTAAACTCTAGTGATACAAAATTCTTACGCACTAAAAATATTGAGGAGTTAAAATATTTTCTAGTTAGCAAAGCTATACTGAGCACTACCTACCTGAGAATCTGAGTACATGATAAGAAAACTGATGAATTGTGGTCCGTAATCCAACCACACATAGGTAAAAACAGTTGTAGGTAAGTGACAACAAGTAATAGCGTGCCCTCTGAAGCAGGGAGAAAGTTCAGATGGCCTTATGTAAATTAACACCAACGAGATCAAGCTGCTACTTATTGCAATTCAAATATAATAACTGTCACATTTATGGTGATAAGAAACAAGCTTTGCAAGAGCGAAATTAGCTTTACAAAGAATCTCTTCCGGTCTACCTAAAAAACATATTACAAATGTAAGCATAACAATAAAATTATACAATAAAAATTAAATTAAAATTATTTTAAATTTAATTAAAAAGTAATTATATAACTTATATACAATTACTTAATTACCAATTATAATACAATTGCTTAGTTACCAATGATGAATGATAAATTTTTCGGATCCTACAATACACTACGCTATACTCTGATATCCAATATCTGAAGTTATTTTTAATTTGTAAAAAAAAATATTAATTAGGTATAAGATGAATATTTATTATTATCTCATTTCATATAAGTACACACACATATTTCGAAATCGTAATATACGTAATTATATCAATTGAGACTTCCTCTCCAAATAAACAAATAATGTAATAAACAAAGGCGGAACATTATAATTTTTAATGTATACACCGCCTTACTCTTATACACATCTTTTATCAAAAATTAAAAGTAAATCATCGACGTCGATAATTTATGCAACGCGGCGCGCCCCCACACTAGCGGTTGCTGATACATCGGCCGACGGCAGTTAGAGCCGCGAGCAACGATCATTTCCTTTACTTTTCCGTTTTTCTGAGTTAATTATCTACATTGGTAATTACGATTTGTGTAAGTAATCGATAAGGCTGCGTGTTTACTTCATAATTATTAATGAAAATTTCAAAATAGTTAAGTAATAACATAACTTACAATAATATTATGATTTTTGTAGACAAAGCTAAAAAACGACCTATTTATCAATTTATTGTTTACGTTAATTAACGTATTAGATGAAAAAAACACCGGACTGAAGTACCTACCTAGTAAGAATGTGTTTAAAACCTTTTTAAAGCACGTAAAGCAATAACTGTTATCTAATTTACCTAAGTTTAAAATCGCGAAATTAAAAATGTAAAGTCGTAAGTACTATCTGTACACTGCATAACAATGGATGACGTCATCAAATCACCCAGAGATATTGTATACCTACCTGCTTACTTCACTAATTTGGTCTGATTTTGTAATTAATCAAGGAAATATGTTTAATTTTATGAAGAAAAACGTAGTTTGAAACTAGTTTTACGTTAATTTTAAATTTCAACGGTCCGAATTGTTCGAAATCAATTTTGAAAACATATTTACGTAGTCATGCTGATTTAATAAATAATCTTACCTTGTATGACGGTTTCTCCATGATCCAAAAAGACAAAGGCAATCCGATAATCTCACTTCAATTTAACGTAACACATTAGAAAGGTTCAAAACACTGCAGATATATCAAACAAAACAAAAAAAATTATAACTGCATCCAATGTTATTTTTAACTGCTTAGACATTGCACTATATTTAAAACACTATGTCCTCAGTTTTTTCGCGGCTAACAGTCCCAATGCGCAGAGATAACATAAATATAATAAAGAAAATTTCAAATTCAACAATTAACACCACTTTTAGTTTTCGCGCAATTTTGGTACCAATACACTACTTGACACTTGATGGTAATGGCCGATAAAAAAAAATAATGTGTAATCAAACAATTATCTATGCAGATAACGTTGTCAATAATAATAATAATCACAATTTAATTTCACGGTTTCACGTCGACTTGTCACCACAGTTTGTTTTCCAATTGTTGTGTATGTAAATTGCGATGATTTTTATGGTGAAATAATCGGGTACAATAAGACAATATGGCGTACAATTGACAAAAATAAGTGAACACGCGCGCGTGGAAACGGAATGCCTGGCGCGGCCATTCCGGTACGCGGCCGAGCCGTGTCTGTGGTGTGGTTGGTTGCTCTGTATATCTTGCCTGCTCACACACTGAACCCTAGGGTTGACACTGATTTATGAATTTTTAATTAGGTGAATATTATATTTTATTTAAACTTAACATTATAAAGATGAAGAGTTTATTTGTATGTTGGTTGTACGCCCTAAGGAACTACTGATACAAAGAAAAAAATATTTTTGTGTTGGATACTTAGTTAATTTATCGAGGAAGATTCTGAAACTTATCTCCGAGAGTTTGTAGGTACTCTCACAGGGTACCCACTCTAGAGTAAAGAAAGAAAGAAAATACATTTTATTGCCTTTCACAAAGCTATTGAATAATAAAAACTATAACAAACAACACGACAATACGAGTAAAATTGTATTGTCCAAATATGCCTAAAATTTTCAGCTTTGTCGTCGATTTATTTATGAACGAGTCGTTTTGTCGAGCGACCACTAGTTATTAATATTTTCAAGGTATCAATCCTCTAATTATATCCTAATATAAACTCAATATGGCTTACCGTTCACTAACAAACGCTTAACCTATTGGTCGAAATACCTATAGGTACTCAATATTACACCTTACCTCTTATAGTTCACAAAAAATAGAGTTCGAGTTATTTACTTCATAATGTTTCTCATGTAAGTGAATTATAAATTCTTTTTGAAAAATAAAATATCTTTAACCACAAAATAGCCATAAACCTGATAACAATCTTCATTTAACCCGAAATGCTGGTTTTCGATTTGCTATTTCTATGTATTTATAGTAATTTAACTATAGGATTTCTAAAAGATTATGCGTGTTTATAAGTTAAGAGGAACTAATAAAGGTAAACCATTCTTCTCTGATATTTGAGTTAGAAAGATGTCGAATGAACTTAATTAAAATTAAAGTAAAATTTTGGAATATTAAATCTACCTATTTAATATTCTATTATATATATCTATTTAATATTCCAACTAAATATGAAGTATTTAATGTCAACAGAACCTAGAACATTTTCCAATTAATGGTGTAAGACAAAAAAATACTTAAAAATCTGATCACGTCTGGATGCGGACAGAACAGGATAGGTCATTGTGGTGGCATTCGTTGGGAAGGCATATATTCAGCAGAGCACGTTGTAAGGCTGAATAATGATATTGATGATGATAATAATAATATTTTTGTGTCAGTTTGCTTATGTGGAATATTATCATTAGTGTTAAAATTGTCAATACTACTAATAGTTATTAAGACAAACTGAATTATCAATACTTATGAATCGATAAGGTCAAGTGTCACACTTCGTACACGTATAAAATTGTATATGTTTATTTTTAAATTCAATTACACTTAATTTAGAAAAATTTTGCTATTGAAGTTATACACCGTTTGCTCTATTAGCACCAGTTGCACTAAGTGTAATACATACATACATAAACATACATACATAGGTAATATCACGCTCTATCCCGAAGGTATTTAGCAGAGCCTTAGGTAACATTACTAATAAAGTACACATTAAGGCACATTTGAAAGTATGGGTAACTAAAATAAAGTAACAAAACTAAACCAATCGTATAATTAATAATAATAATAATCATCACGGAAATCGAAAGTGGCCAGCCCTGGCGCACACAGGCATAAACGCACACACCCTTACCACGTAACTACAACAATTTTTTACGTAAATAATCATTGGCATAGTACATCAACGGAATTGGTATCAATCAGTGAACTAGTCGGTTTCGTAATCTGTAATCGATTTGTCAATTACCATAACATTTGAATTTAGAAGTGTTTGTTAGCATAATTTGAAATTAAAACTTTTTCTTTTAAAATCGGTTAAGCTCGTCATTTTGTTTTCTAATTGTCACTTTTGTTCCTATTGTAAAAAAGCTAAAAAAAAGTTATCTTATTAAAACACGATAACTTAGTTAATTCTTTAAATTAGAACAATAAAAATGCTCGTCCGAAATTTCCGAGAATGAGACAAGTTAGGAACTATTATAAACTACTTACTTATATTAAAATTACAATTCGATTTAAGTATATAATTTTATTTATTCGTTACGGATTAATGTAAACCCCGATCAAACTATAATTGCTAGACACTAGGGGGGTACCTATAGAAATAAAAAATAAAGACCTTACGACTGACCAGTGGGCCCATTCGTTAACTTTTTGACACATAAAAGTGATGATCACTAAGTGGATTACATATCCATTGCTATTTTGCACGACACTATATTATGGCACTTGTCGTGTAAAAACGAAGAAATAAAAATTCTGTTTATAAAAATCTAAATGTTTTTTTGAGGTCGGTCCCAAATACAAGTAACAACGTTTAATCCAAATTTAAAAATAATTTTATTTTTTGCTTTTTAGTGTTTTAAGTATGTAAATTTTCAGAAAACGATCTTGAGATCTTTTAGACACACACGTGATAAGATTACGATATCATCGATGTCAATTAAATAGGCATTATTAAAGATAACTTTAAAACTACTAGTCATATGTCGATTTAATTTGAATGGGACCAAATGACAAGCACCTGCTTCCAAAGGTCGAAAGAATCTTCTAAATCGGTACACCCAGTAAAGAGTTATGAGGTAACAAACATTAAAAACAAAACAAAAAAAAAACATACAGTCGAATTGATAACCTCCTCCTTTTTGAAGTCGGTTGAAAACAGCAATGGATATGTAAACCACTTACAGATCATCACTTTTATGTGTCAAAAAAAAGTTACAAAATAAGCTCACAGCACAGAATAAAGACAAAAACGAGATGCACAGATGGCACTTTAGGTTAACAATAGAAATAAAAAACAAATTAAAATAAAAACAAAAGGTACAAATTCCTACATGTAAACATGGTAATTTTTGATTATTTCTGAAGCTAAAGCCTTTTTAATTTAGTTTAGGTGCTAAGTGAATATCTATCCATATACGAGATTGAGGCAACATAGCAATTATGATGCAAAAGTTACAAAAGTGTTAAGTGTAAGTCACACACCCGCACGCACTGCCGAGCACATTCTCACAGCTGATTTTTGTTTAATTCGACGTCGACGAGAAAGTCGATGTCGATCGATATGTCGTGGACCGATCGTATAGTTGGTCAGATAGTGAAGTACTGGACTTTAAAAAACTTGACCGCTGGTCGAGTAACCCATTTTATAAAAATGGAAGTTGTCAGGAGTGATCATTAGGTTCAGGGTTTTTTATGACCAAGTGAAGTGGACTGTTTGTGGGAGAGTCTATTGGCCTACAACATAATTGTCCATCGGGCTGTCTCCGGTCATTGACTTTGATAACAGCGCCAGCTACTAAATACACCTACTCATACTTCAAATATTTAAAAATATATATGCTTCTACAACGTTTAACAGAAATAACACACACCCTGAAAGAAGTCTGCTTGGCATCGGCTTCTGAATCGATGAAATAAAGATAATCTGGTCTAAAAATATTACCCCTTAAATAATTAAATAATAACCTTAAATAATTTTACATCTAAACGACATAGTACGCAATCGTCTGGATTGTCCAGAGCTTGTAGAAAAGATGATGCTGTGTACTCCATCGCGCCGTACTCGCCACACTCCACTCTTCGCAGTTTCTTCTCATAATAGTAACTATGCACATAACGCTGTGATGACCCGTATAGTTACAACTTATAACAAATTGTTTAGTGAAATCGATTTATTTATTTGTACTAAAAAACATTCCTAAAAAAACTTAAAGATATTCACCTAAGTTAGTTTTATATATCCTACCTAATACACGTTAATTTTTTTTTTTAATTTTACTATTTATTATGATAATGATTATTCAAATATTTATTTATTAAAAATTATTAAAATATGATGCAATTTATACTTCTATATTTGTATATTGTATATTAATAAATATATGTCATATTTATCTATTGTGTAATTGTTGCTGTAGATGTAAAGCACTGTTCATAGGTTTTTTTTTTATCAGATTGCATTTATGTTGTCATAATTTTCTTAATCTGGTTATATTATGGATAACAGATCTGGCCTTACAAGTTTGGGCGTAAAAATTGTTATAATTTAGAAATAAGTTGGCTGTTGTTATTCTTTTTCAATAAAAATAAAAAAAATAAAATAAAAAAAAAATTGAGTTTTACGTAATGGTAATAAAGTTTACTTTACAAAAAAGTAGGATATAAACTAAAAAACTACGAGGACATCACACAATAACCTATTTTACATTAAAAGTTATTGAAATCAATTAATTTGCATATTAGTAACCAACCACTTTTGTTTACTTGAAATGGCAACACTGTGCTGGATAGCAGAAAGCCGAAGATGGAGCGAGTTTGCCCAGAAGATGCCTATTCATCCGCACTCATGCACGCACGCACGTGCACTGAGGCAAGCACGCACACCAAAATAAATAATCTGCCATCACTTTTATGTTTTAGGGTATATTACACACACCCCACCTAGTACGGGAAGTGACTTTTAATCACCTGGGCCCCGATCGCGGTAAATAATTGCAAGATGAAGCGCGAGTGGAACACGAACGAAACTCAACTTTTCAATGTTTTCGTATGGCGGTGTTGATTTGACAGATGGTCCGAACGCATGTCGAACGCAGATGAAACACAAACGCTGTCATAGTCACGTTTAGATTACATTTCAAAGGACACTACTTTTTCTCAAACGTTGCACGAACGTTAACGGATTTTCTGTACTTTACTTAAAATTTTCTTATAAGTAAATATGACGTATTTGGAGTTTTTAGAATTCGCTGTGCCGCGACTTTACCGCGATAAGGAATTTTACATTGACTGGAACTCAAATGGAACGCAAACGCAGCTGGAACACAAACGAAACGAAGATAAATTATTTTTGTATTATATTACCGCGATCGGGGCCCTGGTACAGGGAGGGTTAACAATTGAACAAAAGACAAAACAAAAAATTGTAAGTACATACCTTACATAACACAATCCAAAAAGTGCGCTTACTATTTTTATCTGGAACCCGCGCGTGTACTACCACACATAGAGTTTGACCGGCATTTAGTTATTTTATTTTTAGATTAGAGTTAGTTTTCTGCAAAAAGCAATACATACGTTACGTACGTAGGAAACTCTGATTTTAAAGGTACTTCCACATTAAGTAGGTACCTAGGTATATCACAGATAGTATAATACTATACCAGTACCTACTTACATTAAACGTATCTAAACATTAAAACGTGAAGAAAAAGCTTTGTATAAATTATAATATCATTGTTTGTACCTACCCTTTTTAAGCATATTACGCACACATGACTGTGTACTTATGTGAGATTTGGTATACCTAAATAAAAAAGGTTTTAAAGAGAATAAGTGCGGAAAAATATTTATGTATAAAATGTGTTGCAATAAACTTAAATATGATTGTAGGTAATTGATTAAAAGAGTCGACACTTTTTGTCAACTAATCCGTGACTAGTTTAATATGTTTATGTGGAGGCACATGTGGAAAATTTAAAATGTTTAGATTGGTCCTAAATTACTTTTTTTTTGCTGTACGTATACCTAGTCAGTCAATAAAGAGTCACTAAAGGGTCCTAAAGAGTCACTGTTAGTCAAACCAAAATAAATAGTAGTAATTGATCACCAAAAATATTAATTAGGTATCATATTATAGGTATGTTTGTAAAAGGAGTTTGTGCGCTAGTGCAGACTTTTTTAAGAATATGGTTTTCTGGCGGTTCGCCTGCCGCTGCCGCAACACGCTCGCTTCGCTCGCTCGGCTCGCGCGCTTTGTTTTGGTCGCAGTAGGTACCTACTCGCAGTTGTAGTGATTTAAGTAGGTACTAAAGTTGGTCTTTGAATACATTTTGTAGGACTTTGTAAGAGAGATTACTGAGGTAATGGTTTCAAAATTTTGTTTGGTGGTCAAAACAAAAATTCGTTCCCATAAAAATATATTAAAAATAGGTACTTACTTATACTATTTTCTTAATTTATTTGCTCGCGTTGGCTTTTTTTGAGATGGGTTTGGTGCCTCTTTTATGTAGGCGACGGACAGGCAACCTTTAAATATTCTGACGCACTGCGTGACCACACTGCCAGATGGGGCTTTATGTGTAACCAAATGTTAGGTACCTAAACTTTAACCATTCTGTTTGTGGGATCAAGAACGTGATAAACTAGCATGTTAAAAAAATCAATGTACATACAAAATATATTTTCGCTAGTGACTCATCCCAACGAACACGACTCGAGTAATATTTGTTTATTAAACAATATTGTTTGTAACTTGAAATGCTGACAGTATTATTTTTTTCAACGTAATTCTGTGTCATCTTTCTACCTGAGATGCCCTTGAAATACTTTGAATATTGAGAAGTTATAATAAGAAAGCTCTTAGGATATTATTTTCTGTGTCCAAATTACATTAGACTCGCATTCTATGAATGTAATATGACTTGCCTGTATGGGTACAGATCCCTTTGCCTCCTGCAAAAGGTCGCAGAGGAGGAGTTTGGCGCGCTTTTATGCGTCACTCAGATTTTTGTCTCAATTATTCAAAAATTGTTTCCAAGTGGATTTTCTGCAGTGAAAGTGTTTTGAATTATTATGGTTGACGACAGCTTCTGTTAATTGGTTCTCTGAAGTGACTTCAATGTAGGCGACAGGCTGGCAATCTGTCAATATTTTAAACCATTGGCTTGCCAGGTGTATTTAAATATTACCTAAAACTAATCTGTTGGGATGTTTAATGAGGTAAATTTTTATTTAACTAAAGAAAAATAATGTTCTTATTTTTATTATTCAATCACATCATAGTACTTACCTACGTATTTTATTAAAATGTTCAATTCACAATAAATAAAATAGTGGTTATCATATCAACGTACCTATGTTTTGTTGAACACAAATTTTCGAGAAAATGGCAGCGGAGTATTATATTATTATCGTAAATACACATTTACGACTTATCTTAAAAAGAAACGATAAGAAGTAACTTTACTTAAGATAAACAAATCATCTAGATATATATACCTAGTTTAAACATTTTGAAATAATGTTGTTTTTAAAAATTCTCTTGTTCAATGAGTCAAGAGGTCAAGCCCATTAAAATATTAAAAAAAAACAATTTAGGTATTCTTGACCTGGGGTAAAGTCATGTTTTCCAAAACTATGGTCCAACCCACAGAAATAATAATCCTCTTTATTATTATTTCTGTGGTCCAACCAAACCTGTCCAAACATATATACTTACATAAAAAGATAGAAAATGTGTTCTACATTGTAATTCAGCAAAAAAGGGCCCCATGTAAATTTGGCAATGGCAGCGCAGGACCGATCGGTTTGGAGATCCTTGGGGGAGGCCTATGTCCAACAGTGGGCGTCTCTCGGCTGAAATGAGGATGATGATGATGTAAATTTACCATAAACGAAGTAATTTAAAAACAAAGATATGTAAAGGTTACTTAATAACAAAATAATACCATGCTATTACAATTAAATAATAGTGATCTCTACAAACTCACCCCGTGTGCAACGATTCACGCACACAGAGAAAACGTGTTCGTTTTTCAAATAATCCCAAACTCTCTCTGTACAAGAATTGAGCCTTATCAAGTGGCGATAAAGTTGATTATTGCCTATTTTGAAAACTTATTATTACTTGCCTACAAACAGTCTATGTTCAATATAACATCATACACGGTACAAGGCGATTTTTAATATTTTTATAAAGTAATCCAAAATGGCCGTTTTTAGTTTTCGACAAAAAAGTAATCTTTGCAATAAACGTGAAAGAAATAATGTTATTTTAAACGTTTATAAGCACAACAAATTTACTCCTTCAGATCTGAATTAGTGTTTCGCCTTGAAAAATATCATTGATATTTTTGAGAGGATTATAATCGTTTTTGATCTTTTTTTATACTATACTATACTTATATATATTTACGAAGCTTTCGCGTATGTTTGTTTCTCTTTCACACAAAAACTACTGAATGAATGGATTTTAATGAAACTTTACAATCATACAAAAATAACCCAGGACCTACTGATCACTTCTGACCATTACCATTTTTAAAAAATGGGTTTTTCGACCAGTGGTCGAGATTTTTATGGTCCAGTAGCTTTTCACGATATGCCGGCATATCACAGTCTGCCCAACGGGTGCGCATTTTCTTACATAACTTTTCAATTCCTATCATTGGAGGTCCGAAAATATTTCTCATACCATTTAAAACCATAATGATCATTCTACATAACTTCATAAAACATAATCATTGAAATTCATAATATCATTAATCATACATTTTTGGGCGAGTCTAGTGTTTTATGCACCTACATGGCTGGGTGATGGGTATGTTAGGGTTATTTTTTTACGACCAGGCGGAGTGCACTGTTTTTGTAAGCAACAAGGTAGTAACAGTAATAATAAAAAAAATATGATCACTAACTGTTATGAGCTCCGCTGGCAGTAATAAAAATGTATGAATAAAAAAAGTATGAAAAATAAAATTATGAAGAGTGATTACTATGAACACAAATCGGTAGTAAGACAAAGAATGGGATTTAGAATATTATGTGAGCTATTATGGACCCCTGCCCAACTAATTATACGATCGGCTCACGACATATAAATATCTAAGAAGCCTAATAGTACTAGACACGGAATTACAAAGTTTAAATCTCTGTAAGTAATTATTGATTAAGCGCTTGACACAGCATGACGTCATGCCCTTGCAGAGAAGGTTACTGAATGCGATGGATTATTGCTTTGGAAATGGAATGAAGATGTTTTATGCAATAAGGGATACAGACTGGAGTAAGATAGAGAATTCCTTTTAATGTTATTTTGTTGGCAAAGCAGACAAGCAGTAAGCAGTCTAGTGGTCACAGTAGCCTATAGGCGCTGCAACGTCCTAATGCCCTCTCCATGGAGCTCTGTCAACCTTACTTAACAACAGAAACACAACATTTAACTATGTGGTAGACCCATATGTAGGGTCGTCTGGGTAGGTACCACCGCCTTTCTTATTTCTGCCGTGAAGCAGTTCGCTGTGTTCCGGATTGAAGGGAAAGGTAGCCAGTGTAATTACTGGTCACGGAGGGCATATCATCTTAGTCCCCAGGATGGCAAACGCACTTGCGGTGTTAAGTGGTTTACACTTAATATTGCAAGTGTCTATAGGCGGCGGTAACCACTTAACATCAGGTGGGCCGCAAGCTTGTTTGCCATCTCGTACTTAACGTAAAAAAAAACATAAATGTAGTGTTGTTTGACTGAGGTCTCTTTTAAGGTTCACAAATTCACACAAAACAATATTAGTGTACTTCCAGACATGTCGAACAGTTAATAAACAATGAAAAATAAAGTGAATTACAATAAATATGGTTTAATAAAAAAGGTGTCACAGTCTGTACGCGCACTAAGCAGCAATTTCAAGCAAATGGATACGACACGCGGCGCGAACACACGGGGTGCGATCTTTATTTAGACTAGTGATAAGCGTTGACGCGTCTCAAACGTCGGTCGCGTCGGTAGCGTCTCCGGCTGTTGGCCACATATAGCTCACTTTTTCGGCCTTATCCCGCAGGTGCTCAATATATTTCATCTAATCTAACGCTTTAGGAATGGAATATGTATGAAACTTACTTAATTATATTTATTACTGGCAAAATATTTATTTATTTATTTATATGGCGGCCGTCGTGTAAAATGTTAATGTTGCGTTAATTGTTATTCGCAGAAATTGTCTAGGCACTCACGTGAGATGAATGCCAAGAAACCCGTCTTCTTAATCCCTGGACGATTATTAATATCCAGACACAATTGATTTTAATTGTGTTCTCGCGCTCCTGAGCGCGAACGGGGCTTAACGAGTTAATAGAAACAAAATACTATCCACGTATTTGAATTGACATAAAATAAATGAATACGTCCAAATATAGATAACTATCGATCTTTAGAAAACAGATTTTATCTAACTTTCATAATCGCTAACATGAAAGTGCCCTCGACAAAGTTAACGTCTTAAGCGACATGATTATAGAAAGCGCTCCTAGCACGCGGCAAGGTGGTCGTGAAGTTAAAATGTTTGGCGCCCAACCAACGAAATTATAGGTGTCATGGGCGCGAGCCTAATGCAATTTTATCCTCCCAAGCGCCCAGACCGCTGGGGCGCTTTCTATATCATGTCCTTAAATAAATTTTGTCGCAGTAGTTCTTCATATACGAGCTTCTGTGTTATCGATAAATCGAATATACCGATTTTTGACGTGACAACGTCTTATAATTCGATAGAGCCGGCTGCACGCACGAAAAAACATGACGTCATGCGGCGTTACCTCGCTCTGAATCTAATTCTCTAATTTGAATTTGGAATTATGTTCTTTAAAATTTAAACTTTCAATGATACCAAAACCAGCCAGATACAAATAGTATAGCCAAAGAGATTTTATTACAAGTTTATTCATACTATAATGCGAAATCTATTAAACAAATGAAATTAAATTTTTCTTTTGAAAAATGCTACCATTCCATCAGTATTTTCTTAAGACGTTGTCACGTTCAACTATCGTCAGTAAACCGACTTTACAGACAACCAATTTTTTTATGTAAAATTTTACTATAGATATAAGTGCTACTATTCTAGTTTCATATTGGTTCTAACTTTTACGTCATAAAGTGTCAGTCACTGTTAAAATTATCTATCTAACAAGAAAATTACAAAAATATGTAGCAAAAAAAAATAACAAAGGATTCTTTTCTAACCTTAATTTTATTTACATGTAAAACTGACCCCGTGTAACCGCGCTGACCCGAACGCCACTCGCTCCGACCAAATGAATGTGCACAGAGTCGGTACACACGGGGCGAATTTTTCTTATCTCATGTGTCGACTGTTCGCTGAATTGTGTCGCTTTGTAATTAGAATATTGTATACCGTGTCTAAATTGATGCGGGAACGAAATGGTAGGCTGTTTATTTGTTTTAGGATTATTTTTTCAATAGCTAGATATTTTTTACACATAAGTAGGTAAGTATTAACGTAATAGCTGTACCTGGACCCTAACTGTTTATGGAATTAAAATAATGAAACAATTTTGATTGAAATTTGGACGAATGATTCGTCTGTTATATACCTAGTCCATGGTCTGAGCTATATGGGATTGGGAGCCATCGGAACCATACCTAGTTACTGTTTTTACGCCGGTGCTGCACCCTGGTGGCAGAATAGTGCAGTAATGTTCCCTATTGCACATACGTTAGGAAGAAAGAATTTTTGATAGGTTTTTTTTTCCTATAAGTAGGTAAGTAAATATTAACGTAAAAACTCAGTAAAAAAATATTTTTAAATAAAAATAACCCCCTGCAAAAAAAACGGAGAAATAAAAATTTCGTTTATAAAAATCTAAATGTTTTTTGAGGTCCCAAATACAAGTGACAACGTTTACTTATTCCAAATTTTGAAGATGGCACCGACCTCATTTTTAATTTTGAAGGCGGTTTTTTTTTATTTAAAAATAATTTTTTGTTAGCAAAACTTTTTGAAATAAACTTTTATTACCCAAGTAATTACTTACTTTAATAGGTAAATAAATATCAGATATCCCAAGCCTTAAGTCCAAATTATAATTAACTTTATATATAAAAGTTATTGATAAATTACGCACATAAATTATCTTTTTCGTAAAAATTTATTTACTTAATAAAAATATCGTGTCAAAAGTAATTTTAATAATATTTTTGTCTTTTTTTACTTTCTCGTATACGTAGTACTTACTTACATAGGAAGTCTTGTAATCGTCAAAAAATTCGACCTCGAGATTTTGACTGATTTACACGTTTTGGACCTCCCCGAGTCCAAAAATACCGTTTTTGGAATTATGTCTGTGTGTCTGTGTCGTTAGCACGATAACTCGAGTATGCTTTAACATTATTGCGACCAAATTTAACATCATGTATGACATCAAAATATAATATAAGGTTTCTATAAAATTTTGAGTCAACGATCACGAAAGTTAAGCAACCAAGTGCGCGGTCGGTACTCGGATGGGTGACCAAAATTTAACATGCATATATGACATCAAAATATAAGGTTTCTATCAGCTTTTGAGTCGTTTCCGGTATACGAGAAAGTCAAGGCACAGTATACCATATACTGTGGCCAAGGGAAGACCACTCCCGATTTTTGTCTTGTGGTATGTGTCTGTGTAGAGTATTTATTCCGCCTTAATAATAATACATGGAAACATTATTACTACTATATTAAATATAAATTTAACAATCAATAAAAACGATCAACAAAAATGCTTAACTTAACCTTGACCTTTAACTAAACAGGTTTTGATGAAATTTCGCTGCACAAGTAGCCCGTTATTTTGTAAAAGGTTTTGGTTTATAGTGGATATTGGTAATAAAAGTGTTAATTAACTTTTTATTTGTTAACCATTATTGTTAAATATTACCCCCCTCCGCCGACATCGGTTAGAAGGAGGGTACAGGCGGAATTCATTGAAATATATTCTCGTAAATAATGAACAAAGAACGAATGGAGTGGCTAACTAAAATTAAAAACTGCACGCACAGTAATTTATTTAATTTATCATAAGTCCCGATTTTAATATAAGTAATTGAAATATATAAACTAATCCTTCAAACTTTATTTGCACTACAGTTACTCCACACAGATTTATTAAAGTGGACAGCTAAATAATGATAATGAAAAGAACAACAAACTGTCAAATAAATAACATAGAACCAGTTTACAAAAAGGTGCATATTATTATAATCGAAAAAAGAAACAAGATTTGTACAAAGGGCGACCTTATCGCTAAGAGCGATCTCTTCCAGTCAGCCTTAAGATGGTCAGGATTTGAAAAAAATAAAGAACCCTACTCCCTACCATAATAGAAAACATACTCGTATAGGTTTTATAATTATATTTTATAGGAATAGGCAGGTATATATCAGACCAGGTCGGTCAGTATAGCTGCCCACTGCACCACATATTTATTTAAGTTATCTAGTGTCCATGACACAACTTCTTAATGATACATTGGGCTAGATAATTGATGTGTGCTTGGAAATTTATTATATTTTTGTATATTTTTAATAACAAACCTTCTGTAAGATCTTTTCGATATGATCTATGGAATTTTGAAGTTATGTCTTTGTCTACACATCAAGCGGTCCGGATTCGAATCCTGGTAGCAGCAAATTTTGTCTGACGAACACAAATATTTGTTCACGAGTCGTGGTTATTTATATATTTATTTATGTGCGTTTATAAATATAGATAAAAAAATATTATGCTTATTAAAATTGTCTGTTACCTAGTATCCATAAAACAAGTTCTTAATGATGCTTAATTTGGGCTAGATATTTATTGGTGTGAGCTTGGAAATATATTATTGTATCTAACTAAATGTTACCTAATGCTCTACTTAAGTCTATTTGGGATTGTATGTATATTTATATGTATGTATATTTATATTATTCTTAACAATGAAAACACCTCCATGCCTTTCCATGTGCCAACCCATCCTTTCCCTAGGCAAGCTTGCGCGACAAAAGTTTTAATTATATGGCGCTCTCTCTCCAACGCGTACCACACGAGTCTTCCTATCTTTGTCTCTCCGTAGAAATGCGATGAAACGACGCCACAGAGATGAGAATTTTGCAGTTATAATTTTGCTTACAATATTTTATAGAGTCGACAGCTAAACTATTTTTTATTACCTTTGAATGTTTTTTATATTTTTTTTTTCTTTGAATGTTTTTCTACGCTCACTCCAATTATCTAGCCCAAATTAAGTATCTTTAAAAACTTGTGTTATGGATACTAGATAACGCACAAATATACTTAATAATATAGATATTTTTTTAAACAAACTTAAATAAATATATAAACAACCATGACTCATGAACAAATGCTCGTGTTTATCACACTAACATTTGCCACTAACAGGACTCGAACCCGGACCGCCCGATGTGTAGGCAGCGTTACTGACCACTCCACCACGGCGGCGTCAAATGTTGATTTATTTGACTGTAGTCTTCCGTAATGTGGAGGTAGGTTACTACCCCATTTCGACCCCCACCAAATTCGAGCGACTATCCTCTGTTCTGTGGTCTCTACCCTCGACTAAATGGAATCTCTTAGCTGTGTTCGTTCTTATAAATTGCTATTATTTTAAGCTATTACCCAAATTCTTTCCACTCGCGCAGCGTTGGTGCCTAATTTGGGTTTACCAGATCGTGTGGGGAGGCCCCCCACAAGGTGGACCAACGATCTTAGGGCGTAGACAACACGCATTTCGACACTCGCTCTCGCTATCGCTAAATCAAAAAATGTATGGGATTGACATAAGAAACCGAAAAGTCACTTCGATTGCTTATGTCAATCCCATACATTATACATTTTTACTTTCTCGTATACGTAGCATAGAGGAAGTCTTGTAATCGTCAAAAAATTGGACCTCGAGATTTTGACGGATATTTACACGTTTTATTTACGTAAGACGATTTTTTGCTAGTTTTTGACCCCCTCTCGCCCCTACAATAAGAAAAAATATATAGAAAAACCTTTTTGTAACAAAAATAAGAAATGGTCGACCCTCTTAAATCGTCTGGGTTATTCCTCCCCATCGACTTTCCCCATCAATGGGGGATTGTGAACTTTTCTTCCACAAATGGGGAATATCACACAGACATCCAGGTACTGAGAAACATTTTTTTTTTATATACACAGTGGCTTTTTTGTTATCCACAATAATATTAGCGCTATTGGACTACGCTAATATAATGGGAGCGTTGATTTTTATTGGCTGTTAAGTAATTGATTTTGGTTTATTATGTTATTTGTTTTATTTTAGCTTTATTATTAACTCATATTTCTATTGTTGATATTTTACTATTGATATTGTGTTTTATGTATTGTTAAATTTTTTTAAGGTTGTTTACTATGTTGTTTACATGGTTTATATAGGTGTTTGTAGTTTCTTCTTTTTTAATGATATCTTGATAGTTGCTTTTATTTATTTTGTGTATGTTGCAAACGATTTCTAAGTCGTTGCGGGTGTTAATAAACTTGGGGCAGTGGTGAATTAAATGGTCGAAAGTTTGAATTGTGGTGTTATCGCAGGGGCAAAAAGGGTCAGTGGTAATTTTAAATCTATGTAAATATTGTTTATTGTAACCAGGGATGTTACGGAGCTTCGACTCCGGTTCCGTTAAGTCGGAACTTCCGATTATTATTACACCTTCGGTTCCGACTTCGGCTCCGACACTTTTAAATCGGAGGTTTTAATCGGAGGTCGAAGCATAACATAGCGGCGACGGCGGCCTGTGTCGACTGTTATGAAAGGTTTTTTTTCATTGTTTGTGTTTTATTTTATAATTTAAAAAAAAATGATTTAAGAATGTTTTATTTGTCTGTATATAAAAATTCTTTCTCAAGCCACCACTTCTGACCCTGCCTCCGACTCCGATTCCGACTCCGATTCCGACTCCGATTCCGACTCCGATTCCGATTCCGATAAATCAAATTTAAAAACTCCGACTCCGACTTCGGTTCCGATAAAACTACCTCCGTTACATCCCTGATTGTAACCATGACCGGACAGGAATTGGGAAGTTTGAAAGGTGTACTGAGAAACATTAGAGTAAGGTCGGCTACGCTTAGTCATATAAAAAAATAACCCTGAACCTACCAATCACATAGACTGATTAGCACTGAGTGGGGATATGTGGAAGAAAAGTTCACTATTCCCCCTTGATGGGGCAAGTCGATGGAGATTAGTGGGATAACCGGATCGTCTTACGTAATAAATATAAATGACCCCTTACATTTGACACGCATCCACTCCATCCCGCCTAGCATGACCACCGAAACACGATATGATGTAGCCATTTATCGCTTTGAACTGTCAAAAATCATTTGTTATAACCACCATCTTGAAATATAGAATTAGCAAACAAGTATAAGCCTTTACATGTTCGCAGTTTCGATAAAATTTCAAGTAAGCGGTTATATCCAATGATTTTTGACAGTTCAATGCGATAAATGGCAATATCATATCGTGTTTCGGTGGTCATGCTAGGCGGGCATTTATCAAATTCAATTTGGGTTGTTTTGAGCTTTTTAATTCATTAGGTAAGTACTGTTACTTATTTAGTATTTTTGTGAGTATTGCTGGTTCAAATCGGGTGAGATGACGCGAATCGCTTTCTCGTCGAATGTAAAAAATAATATATAAAGCCATCTCTGTGGCGTCCCCACTTCGTAGGCTACGATTAGCTTGCTATCCCTTTCGCTCCAGAGATTTTTTGCCTAAACCCTTGGATTCAGAATTTTTGGAATGATGCCTTCAATAGATTTTGGAGGAAGAAAATAATAACAGACTATTTATTATTTTGGACCTCTTTAGAGGAAAAAGGGTGTAAGTATAAAGAGACTAAAGATATCAGATTCATATAGGTACACCTAATTAATCACGGATACATTATCATGGAGTGATCAATAGGTCAAGGCTATAAGATGTTTAAAAAGTTTAAAAGTTAAAAAAAAATTGTTTGTCATTGGTTGTTTTTTTTTTAATGAGCAAGCGGGGTGGACTATTTATTGTGGGAGACTAATTTCGCACCTACATGAGGTGTGTGTGATCGGTAGATTCAGCCCCCGTAACGCGTTTACGAATGTTAAAACTAAAACCAAATCGTTAACGTTTTCATTATTTATGTATATCAATTTGATATCTGACAGCTTTCAAGCTGTGTTCAAAATGTATGAAAATGGAAGCGTTTTGGATTTGGTTAATAATACGTTATACTGTATATTATCGGCCAAGCAGATCTCGATCGGCACAGTACAAACAAACATCGATAGATTTCATATGAAAAAGAAACTTTTATAAAACGTAAAAAGTAGCAATTTCGATTTCGTAAACAAATTAATAAAAAAATAAAGCACTGTGACTGTGTGACAATTACAGCTGATAATCGGACGCCATATTAAGTCGTGATTCGACCAAGATAATTCTGCTGACACTTCAGACTATACACACTCTTATTACAATGGCGTAAAGTTGATAACGCTTTGTGTTTCTATCAATTAACAGCAAAGGTATTTTGGCCTTACCAACAATAGTATCATTTAGTTCGACTATACGATTAAACCTTATATGGCTGCTGTTAAGGTGCAATATCCCATAAATCTTTTTTAACAATTATGCTGAAACCTGTTTTGACTTCTTGTTGATATTGAATGGATCCGCCATTTTGAGATAAGTAAAACATTAGTTTTTTTCGAAATCGTTTGCTTTACTATTATTATTGAATTAAAAATTATTAAAACGTATCAATTAGGTACTTTTACAATTGTGGTTAGATAAATTAATATTACTTAATAATATAACATAAGTACAGTCGAATAGAGAACCTCCACCTTTTTTTGAAGTCGGTTTAAAAAAGGAATCCATATTTTTTACAGTAATGATAAATATCTCATTGATTTAACTGTCTACTTATCACGAACATAGCTTAGGTAACATATGACATAGGTAGAATCTAATTAGGTAGGTAGGTACCTACCTACCTATCGTATCGACAAAATACCGGAGTTCGACGTAACGAGATATTTTCTTCAACGAAAACGAAAGAAAATAAGTAGGTAATTGGTTTTCGAAATTGAAACGGAAAGAAGTGATTTCCAGATATTTAACCGACAGAAGAAAAAAGAATGTTTTTTTTTTCATAAGTATTTATATTTCTAATTTTAATACCTAATTTTTTAATAATTATAAATGTAGGTAGTGTTATCAATTGTTGTATAACCTGCATAATTACAATAAATTTGTGTTCTATTGTATGACCTCAAATAAGTAGGTACTTACCCGTAAAGGTAAATAAGTATTATCCTACAATATTTTTATTTTAAATGATAGCCATATTTTTATCATAATTAGTAGGTAGGTACTCTACCTTGCTCTTGCTACTCTTACTGTACCTAGACAAGGTACCATACAGTGGCGTAGCGTGGGTATCGGCCGCCCGGGGCGGAAGATAATTTTGCCGCCCTCTTATTTAGGTATTTCAATTTAATGTATAGGTACTATGCATTACACACTAAGAAGTTCAAAAAGTATAGATACGTTGCACTCGCTCGAAAATGGCAACGACAAAGTCGGGCAATTGCCGGATTTACATTCAGTTTGGAACTAATTAAATGAAAGTTTGGAAACAATTTAATGAAAAAAAATAATTAGGTACAATATCACTGTTAGAGACATGAAAAGGTGTCATTTCATTTGACAAATACATTTTTCTTATCAAAACAATTTCATATGGAACATTTTTATTTTGGGTTTACAAACGCGTAAATATTTTTAACACTAGAAACTCATCTGCCTGTCCGAAAAAAGGGCAGGTCGATTTTTTTCAGTGTATTTTTCCAGCCTCATAAATATTTACGCGTTTGTAAGCGCAAATAATTATTCCACACTATAAGGTAGTTTTATTATGGAATAATTTTTATTTTTGCGTTTACAAACGCGTAAATATTAATACTAGAAAAATGCACTGAAAAACGACTTGCCTCAGGCGGGACTTTTATTCAGTGAATTTTTCTACGTAGTTTCATCTTAACTGGAGGTCAAATATTTGCAAAAATATTTTGTTCGGATCTTAGAAGTGCAAATTTCAATTTTTTAATGAAAAAATGTTTACCATAAAAACATAAGCACCAAACACTGATAAATTTCGACAGCGAAAGCAGTGCCCTGGTAGCATACGTAGTGGTTAACTCAGCCGCCCGGATTGCGGAGGATGCTGCGTTCGATTCCCGCCTGAGACAGGTAATTTTTTTCAGTGTATTTGTATTGTCTTAAAAACAATTTTAATTTCATTTTGTTATTCAATTTGATGTCATTGACAAAAAGTGCGCGTATGTATATCCTCTGTTATCGGTAGATATCGGTGCGCGCTCTCGCCAATGAGCGCTAAGCATCTATCAATACGTTACTCATGTGGTATATAAATTTATCTCTTTCTAATAACGGGTTTGCCTAATCATTGAGTGATCCATGCATAAAACTTACTTTGAATAGTCAAAGTCATTATCGCTGATTATGAGTCATAAACAATTAAAGCACAAAATATTCCTCGTGAACACAAAATAAACTAAGGGGAATCGCCGCAAGTCAGAATAGACGGTGTTGCCAGCAGTTGCTACAAAATATCATTCAAACTCGTCACAGAATAACTAATGAAAAATTCCATACTCGTTTCAATTGGTCTGAATTTGTAGTTGCAAAAAAATTTGAAATGGTTTCAATTTTTTTTTAACTATTGTGAAATTTTGCCGCCCCCTCAAATGTGCCGCCCGGGGCGGACCGCCCCCCCTGCCCCCCCTACGCTACGCCACTGGTACCATACCTAGAAGCTTCTAGACAACTTTGGTTTCGTCACACAAACATTTAATTTTTGAACCTAGAGTGCTGTGTATGCAGTGCTGAACAAATCAAGACGAACTATGGAAACTTAAATAAAATTAATATTCATAGCTATCGCTTAGCTCTCACTGGATAAGTAGCCTACCTCAAGTACCTACTCACGATACAAATACACATGGTGACCTTTATAATGTATTTTTTATGCTGTATGACGAACAAGAAGGTGCGAAGACCCAGTTTACAGATATGGTCCCGGGCAGTTCTGTCTGCCCAATTTCACTACGCCATCGCCACGGCCACGGCACACCACTCTTGAGATTGGATTTGGATTCATATTTAGTGGTTATTGAGTACCTACGGATTTTGTTAGAACTCAATAATATTTAGTTCGCTCAATATCCACGCAATTTGAATACAATTTGGCGCTGTTGAAACTCAAGAGTTCGGAGCGTCGCTCCCAATATCCATCGGGATTAATGTTAAGGAGCCTTTAGTCACATCCTCATTTTTC
The DNA here is from genome assembly GCA_955850985.1 of Elophila nymphaeata. NCBI lineage: Eukaryota > Metazoa > Arthropoda > Insecta > Lepidoptera > Crambidae > Elophila > Elophila nymphaeata. The sequence goes on from OY039093.1 coordinate 6,941,187, forward strand.
GATGTCAGTTCACTATAGAGGTTGTTTGATAGGTACAGTCAACAATACAAACCAAACTATACAAAACTGTCAATTTTCTCCAAAAAAATTACGGCCTAAATCTAACCTAATTTGGCCTATCTAGACGTGCTCGTTGGCGCTATAAGAACTATCATAAATTCTACAGTGTGAAATAAGTTTTGAAATATTTTGTTTCACATATCCAAACTATTTGTATGGAGAAATAAATTATTTTACAATATTTAATTTTTGATATCACCACGGTATATTTCCATATTGTCCACATACCAAACATCCTGTAGAACTTTTCATTTTAGTAATATGTAAGTAATAAAGATTGCAAAAGAAAAATTGATAGATAAAACGCGAACAATAACAGATAAATAAGATAACGGACATCACTCACTGCGATATCTTGATCGATAGCGAATGTAATGTTACTATCAAGTAACTATCTGTTGTGAATTTGAAACAGTTATTACTGGCGATATGGGTTACGTGAATGGTCATCATGCGTTAACAATAATTTTGAAAAAATATGCTTATGAAGCTAGACTACTTTAATTACACAACATATAAGTAGGACCGAGAACATTCCAAAATTGGTACTTTAGTAAAATCTTGAAAATAGGTCTAACCAAATAAAAAATATTATAAAGAAGCGTTGGTGGCGTAGTGCGTGAGAGCGTCGCCTTCCACCCGGGAGGCACTGTTCTATTCCCGCTACGTACCAATGTGTTTTCAACTTTTGAATTCATATGTACGTTTAATCGACACTTTTACGGCGAAGGAAAACATTGTGAGGAAACCTGCACACACCTATGAAGAAATTCTTAGGTTGTGTGTGAAGTTGACCAACACGCACTTGGCCAGCGTGGTTGACTAAGGCCTAATCGCTCCTAATGTGGGGTAGGCTCGAGCCCCTCGGTGGGGACATTATATGAGCTGTTGCTGACACGTGTTCCCTCCTTACAATCCTGGGTCGTTCAAAAGAGGCTTGAAGAAGCACCTTGCAGGTGACTGCGCGGTGTTTTATCTCTTGCACTAGCTATCTTTACATTCAAACTCCATTTCTGCTTACTATGAGGTTTAATGGAGTCATTTGCTTGAGCTTTTTATAAATAAAATAAAAAATATATGTACGGATGACAGCAGAATAGACTATCCAAAACTGTCTTTCTTCCCAAAACTGTCTGCTGTTCTTTTGATTTCCAATTTTATTTGGGGTTGGAGTTTGAAGTAGATAAATTTTTTAATACCCTAGATATTCTATGTATTTCTATTCTTAATTAACAAGTGAAAATGTAACGTAAAGTAACAAAAATGTACGGTTGATTTGGATTCAAAATGGAGTCTCTCAACACGTGTTTTTACAACAAGAACTCTACCCTAGATATTTTTTATTCGTCGGATATCGTACTACTCAGACAAATTAAAATTACGTTGTCAATTGTCATTTCGTGTTTAGTATTGATTGCAAGTAACATTTGCTTTTGTTAGGTTAATAATTTAACAGACTGTTAACTTTTATCTAGGGATTGAAAAATCAGCCCTAAGAGCTAAATATTTTAATCATCAGATTGAAATCAACAGTCTAATCTATTCTTAATTAATGGCGTCGCGTCGCATTAAACGTACGCATTTTGCCAATGTCAAGTGAAAATGTAACTAAAGTAACAAAAATTGTACGGTTGATTGAGGTTAAAAATGGAGTCTCTCAACACGTGTTTTTACAACAAGAACTCAGGAGAAACCAAGGAGAAACTCATTAAAGTTAATAGTTTAGATTCAAAACAAATGTCACAAATGCAAGACACGAATTTTTAATACTTTAGTTACATTTTCACTTGACATTGGCAAAATGCGTACGTTTAATGCGACGCGATGCCATTAATTAAGAATGGAATAGAATAGTATCTACGATATCTAGGGAATAAAAAAATATGAGGGGAATGAAAAATCAGCTCTTAGTTAATAATATTTATAGCTTCGCGTAGGGTAATAGCTCAATAGTTTATCTTGCGGTGTACCGAAGCTTTAGAGTGCTAATAATAATACGAACATACCTTGAGCGCGACTCTCCTGTTAAATCATGAGTCGGGGCATTGTCGATAAACACGATACTGTTTTATCGATAAATGAGAATTAATATCGTAAATCATCATATTTTGTATTGCATTTTCGTGCGACCACTACATAAATGTGACGAATGTTGTTTAACCTGTTTTGAAAACTTATTGTTATTGCCTACACTACAAAGAGTTCTATTAGTGATATGACTCAATATGACATCACACAATGTATGATGACATCACACAATGTATGATGACATACATGGTGCAAGGTGAATTTCATTATATTAAGAAATTAATCCATAATGATGTTCTCTTAGATCTAATCCGTAAAAGTTGTTTTATTTATAATAATCCATAATGACTTATTTTTCTCTGAACTCTATACAACTACAGTGATCTGAGTGATACTAATCACGTCGTGATACTTGATGCAGTAATATTTTTTTTAAGTACACTACAAAAAAGGATTTGGAGGGGAGTGATTTTCGAGACCGATTGGCACCAGTTGATAGATGGTCTCATCTCAATGATAATTTTTCGGAATAATGCGATGATTAAGATAAGTTAAGTGAAATGTATAGAATGATAACTACTTTTCATTTATATTAACTACATATGTATATCGTTTTTGATATTATTTCTTATCTTTTTACTAATAAACTGGCTATTTTTTGTTTCGTTAAAATTTGCCTTTTTTTAACTTTTATACTGGTTTTGCATGATTTAAAGGATTTTTTACAGAATTGATAAAATATAAATATAGTTCCTGTTCACCTAGGTAAATTAAGAACAAGGACACTTATTGCTTCTACTTTTTTCATCTAGCTAAATGCACAAGAAGACTTAACTTAGCAAGAAAAAGTATGAAAGTTGTCTTATTCCACATAAAAGTTAAGCTTCCAGCACTTTAATCACAATTTTAGTGTTATAATTTACACAAACCGAGCCACATGGTGTCATATTGTCTTGATGTGCTTGAACCTTAATATTGTTGGTTATGGAATCTAAAGCATCTTATCATTTTAATTTGAACAATTGAATTAAATTGCTTTAACACATACGTCATGCCTATTTCCTACGGAGTGATAGCATATACCATATCCTTCTATTCTATTCTTTATTAATGGCGTCGCTACGCATTAAACGTACGCACTTTGCCAATGTCAAGTGAAAATGTAACTAAGTAGTAAGTAACAAAAATTGTACGGTTGATTTAGTTTAAAAATGAAGTATCTCAACACGTGTTTTGACAACAAGAACTCGGGAGAAACTCTTATACCATCCTTGCATATTTCTTTAGCCTCTAGTCGACATGCTCAGCCGTTTCAAATACTTTTGAAATAAAATAAAACCTAAAATCGCCCCTAATATGGGGTAGGCTCGAGCACCTCGGTGGGGGCATTATATGAGCTGTTGATGAAGATGGTGATGAAAGTAAAACCGTCCAATTTTACAATGACACGTCGATATAAAATTACGTTTATTTTTATTCTACTACTCTATTCTTCTTTCTTCTACCCTGCTCCCAATTTATTTTTGGGTCGGTTCAGTATGTCTTGCTATCGAAAATACTACAAAGGTTTTGGTTATAGAATTAGATTTTACGGCCGGCCGCCTACCTGACACCACCTCCTTGTGAACGACTACTATTTTTCGATAGCAGCCGAGACTACGAGCTTAACATGTCTTCCGAAGCGTGAAAGAAAATTATGGTTGAAAATTTTTCGGTCACCCATTCGAGTACCGACCGCACGCTTGGTAGCTTAGCTTTCGTGATCTAGTAACGATCACGAACGCCACGCAGTCGACCTCTATTTTTAGTCAACTAAAAACACAAATAAAATCATTCTTCCTAGAACAAAGGAAACCTAACTTTATCGATAATGTGACAATAACCGGCGTGGTCACAACACTACTCACGGTATCCATTTAGTTTGACAAGCATTCGGTTTCATATATCCGTTGTGTTTATGTGTGCCTTGCGCATGTGTGCGTTGCGGATTGAGGGCTGCGTTCTTAAAAGTAATAATAATAATAATTAATTTTGTGTATTTCTATTATTTTTTTCAGGGTATACCTATGGCATAATAATATGAATTATTACGCATCTAATTAAAATTTAATTTAATAAGTTTTACAAAATTATGTTCGAAGTGGTAAAAAGCTAAGTTATACATATGTAAGTATTTTTATTGTGAATTTGAAAATCTTGTCCTAGAATAACCGTAACCAAATATTTATATAATTGTCTTAAAAAGTGCTTATAAAGTATCTTACACACAATATCTTTATCTTCACGACACGAGAGAGCTATGATTGTTTGCGTAGATATAATATGTTATACAGGATGTAAAAGACATGAACAGTCAAACGAGAACCATGTATTCTGCTCACCATCATAACATTTTTCTTCCTTTAGACTATACCTTATTTTGTAATTTCCCTCTTATATGTTCTGTGTGTACCAATAAATAATTTCTTTCTTTTCTTTTCTTTTCTTTTATACCTGGGAAATTGATAGTTACGATTTTATTGAAGGTCAAAGTCATAATTTTTTTTTCATTTTTTTAGGAAAACTTATTCTATACGTTATTTCTTAATTATTGTCCAAAGAAACATTATCTTTTTTTTTAGTATTTCATAACAAAAAATGTCTGCAAAACGTTAGCGTTCAATGTAGTTTTTTATAACCAAAAAATAAAAATCATTTCCCAGCAATATTTTTTAAGCTATTGCATAGCTTCTATCGCGGGCCTTGAGCGCGGGGACCGAATCCAGAAATTCCGTAACGAAAAAACCTCACGCTCCCCACTCCGATGGGCAAGGAGGTGTGGCTTGAAGGCCGTGCATCGTCTAACGTCGTTTCAGTTCAGCAGTCTTCGACACGGCGTTGTGTGCGTGCGATTAGACGTATTCATAGCTGAGATTTTGACGGATTTACACGTTCTGGACCTTCCTGAGTCCAAAAGACCGTTTTTGGAATTATGTCTGTGTGTGTGTCTGTGTGTCTGTGCGTTAGCACCATAACTCGAGTATGCTTATTGCAACCAAATTTAACATGCATGTATGACATCAAAATATAAGGTTTCTATATAAGGTAGGGTCGTCTGGGTAGGTACCACCGCCTTTCTTATTTCTGCCGTGAAGCCGTTCGCTGTGTTTCGGATTGAAGGGAAAGGTAGCCAGTGTAATTACTGGGCATGGAGGGCATATCATCTTAATCCCCAGAATGGCAACCGCACTTGCGGTGTTAAGTGATTTACACTTAATATTGCAAGTGTCTATAGGCGGCGGTGACTCCTTTACATCAGGTGGCCCGCAAGCTTGTTTGCCATCTCGTAACATAAAAAAAAAACTTTTGAGTCATTGATCACGAAAGTTAAGCAACCAAGTGTGCGGTCGGTACTCGGATGGATGACCAAAATTCAACATGCACGTATGACATCAAAATATAAGGTTTCTATCAACTTTTGAGTCAAGGGGAAGACCACTCCTGATTTTTTTATCGTGTGATTAACCTGGTAAAGATCAGCCCGGTGTCACAGTTTCTAACACCTCGCCATTTCAGATTCTGACCTCTGACGTGACTGGCTGTTACACTGTCAGATTTCTAAAGCAACTGGGACAACCAGCTTAGCGCGCCGTCGTGGTGGAGTGGTCTGTATAGCTACCTACACCTCAAGCGGTCCTGGTAGCGTCAAATATTTGTGTGACGAATACGAATATTTGTTTGCGAGTCATGGTTGTTTATATATTTATTTAAGTTTATTTATAAAAATATTTAACATTAATATGTATATTTTAAAAAAAATGTCCGTTATCTAGTATCCATAACACAAGTTGATAATGATAGGTACTTACTTTGGGCTAGATAATTGGTGTGAACGTGGAAGTATATTATATTATTAATACACAAATACGATCGAGTCTCTCAATATGAATACAAAAATGAGTTAATTTTTGATACGACATTGCTATTAAAGTATAATATTTCTAATACCTACTGACGAATTAAGAATACCCATGTAAATATTATATTCCTTTGATAAATATTAGTATTCCTTTGATCAAACATAAATTAATCATAAATTCATGACACGTTGACAACCCTAAAGAATGTCAGATAAACAACCTTTCTATGTGTGAGTAAGCTGTATACATACGCACGCGAAACATTGTATAGAATCCATGACAACTGAATCTCAGTTCTATTGCCAAGATGTTAGCATTCAAAATTAATTCAAGTTAAATGAAGTATGTCCGATAATTTTTACGAGGTAAATAAATACTTAGTTATTTATTTTTTAATTTTTCTATGTGCACGTACGCATTTATGACTTTAATCTATGGTTTCTTTTGCAATTATTAATAAAAATATACATAAAAGTAAGTAGATAAGTTACTAAAGAAAGACAGAAAAATATGTACTTTTTAGAAAAATTATCCCTACGTAACACATAAACAAATATATTATAATAATAAATCTAAATGGTCACCTCACCCACAACTCATCTTTATCCGCGATCAATGATATTATAATATAAAGCCGTAAACACAATAATCGGCTCTAATTTTCTGTGGAACAAATATTCCACAGAAATATGTTCATTTAGGCACATTAAGTACCATTTATTGGTTTTAAATTAAATAAACCGTACTTTTTATAAATAATTATTGTTAAAACGTAATCATGCCTAATAATTTTGTGTTTTTCTAATAGGTTTTTCTAATTTTAACTTGCCTAATAAATTCCAAGATGGCGGTTGATGACGCACCTACCTTTATTACAATAAAATAAATTAAATACTTTTACATCTTTTTATCGTGGCATAATAATTAGTGATTTAAATTAATAAGAAAATATTTTAGATATTATAAGATTTATGTAAGTAAAGAAATTTTAAATTTTTATGATTAGGTACAGTCGAACCAACTGAATCATGACCCACTTGGCCGATCATTCCTTTAGAATCATAAATTTAGTTAGGTTTTCTTCGCTATCATGCGTGTTGCACTTAGTACGTTTTAAATATGAATAAAAATGCGTCATTACGGGTCAGAGATCTATGCAATTTTAATCTTTGTTATCACTGCACTAAAGTCTCAATTGGAATTTTAAATAAGATGTCGTTCATAATCTAAACTCTTTTCACTGCTGAGAAAATGGAATAACTATTATATTTTTTAAAATAAAATGACGTTATGTGTCAGATGTCAAGTAGTAGTCTGAACAAATTTTAAAAAGCCATATTTATTTGACACTGTCAGTGTCTAACAAATTGATAACAGATTCGTTACTTAGAAATGTACGTTCAAGCGAATTTCATCCTACTTTGTATAGAGTGACTGTAGGAATATGATCTTAAGGTGGGTCATGATTCAATTTGGTCGACTGTACCTACTTAATAGTTATTTTTTGACAGGAAATAATGTTTAGAATATTTATTATAATGTATAGACTATAGAGCGCCGTAAATTTAACTTTTCTTCAATATCATTAGCGAAAAATTCCAAACTGAAAATTGGCTGTTAGATAACACTAAAAACCTTACGTTACAATAACACTTTAGTCGCTCGTAATAGGGACCATTTTCAAATACAACCGAGTGGTATTGATTAAACGAATACCGTATCCCAAAAATAGACTCTACCGACTTCTAATAGACATGGTTTTGCTGTGCAGCAATTAAATATGTTGTTTTGTCAATGCCTATTTTGTTGTCGAGTAAAAAACTTGCATTTCGTTTCGGCAAGAAATATTGCAGTGAATAATCTTGATACCTACTTACTAGTACTAATATTATTATATGTACTTAATGAGAGATGGAATTTGATAAAATTTGGTACGTAGGTACAAATATTGTCACGTTGAGAAAGGACATAATAATTCTCCAGTATGCTACATTTTATCCCAAAAAAAGGCTTGAAGTGGTTGAAATAAGGGATGAATGGATGTTCGTTTGTGAAGATAAAACCATGGAACTTAGAATTTGGAAACTTGATAAGAAATCCTACTACGTTCATATTACAAACGTGAAAGTTTGTATGGACTTCTGGATGTATGGATGGATGTCTGTATGATACTCTTCCACGCAAAACTACTCGGATTTTAATGAAACCTTACATGGCTCATACATCAGAATAATAGTGGGCGACCATTAGTGAATAAATAAATATTGATATGTTTTTGATTTTGAAATTATGACCTGTGTGAGGATGAAATAGGGGATGAAAAATCGTATGGAAGTCCAAACAAAATCACGCTTTAACGCCTCCGATTTTGATGAAATTTGGCAGAAAAATATTACTAAGCCTTAAGATTTTTGTAAAAAAAAGTGCATGAAGGGGTTGAAATAAGGAATGAAAGTTCGTATGGGAGTTCATCATTATCAAGGATAAAACCTTGAAACTTTGAATTTAGATAACAATTAAATATTTGCTACTAGCTTCTGCCTGCTACTTATTATAATGTTATTCTAATGTATGAGCTGCATTACTGTAAAATTTGTATTTTTTGCGTATAAGAGTAACAAACACACAAATTTTCGCGTAAATAATATTAGTAGGATAGCGTTTTTGAAAATTTTCCCCGTATGAGGATGAAATAGGGGATGAGAGGTCGTATGGAAGCCCAAACAAAGTCCAAAAAATGCTATCCAAAGATTAGATTAAATTTTAATCTAAGGTCCAAAATCCAATATAACTATTATATGCGAACGAAATCTCGAGGATTCGAATCTTGTACGTTCTATCTTGTAATAAAGCCACATTGGCCATATACAATATGTAGATACCGAGGCGTCCTCAGGTCTTTCGTTGCCATCCGATTCGAACCCTGCAGAGATGACATTGTGACTCCTTCGCGGGAGAGACTTGTTGACTAGAAACCCTCTGTGGGCAGTTCATCCTACAGGCTAGCAGAACTACCAAGGCCCTCGGCCTCTTAAAAGTCTCTGGTGACGCTGCAAAAGACATCTACTGCCATCAGCAATAGTCATTAAAAAATGGTACACAATGGTCCTGCGACCCGGATGGCTATTACAGGAACTGTGGTGACGGTGTATAGATAAAAAATTATACTATCTTTTCCTCCAGAGTAAACATTGTAAAATATTCCATAATTACAATTTAAAATCCACTTTTTGTGCCCCCTTTATTCCCAGAAACTCTAAAGTTATTCGCATGAAATTACATGTCAAGTTTAAACTAAATTTACAGAAAAAAAGCGTTGAATATATTTGTTTTCTGACTGAAGTATCTTACGCAGCAACAGAATAGCTAATACCGAAAAACAAGAATTGAGCGGCAAAATGGGTTAAGTCGGAAATACGTAAAATATGTTTCTTTACGTTTTTTGTAAGGAAAAAAAATCTACTGTAATTTTATTTTCTGTTATGTGATAGATACTAGATTAATGAAATTTGAAGAAGCGAAATTTATTGCCAGAACACTTTTATTACTTTCCCTCCTTCTTATTACAATTCATTCAAAAAAATTCATCATCATTAAAAAAAGGTGTGAACACGGGTGCTAGCATACGTGTTCTCTTCTTCTTACAATCCTGGGTCATACAAAAGAGATGTGAAGAAGCCTTGCTGGTCAGCAAGCGAGGGTCGCTAGTATGGCTCTTAAATTATATCTCGCACTTATCTTTCCATTTGGTGCTAAACTATTTTATATCTATCTATATATATAAAAATGTTATGTTGGTTTGTGTACGCTTCAAAAACTCAAAAAGTTCTGCACCGATTGAGTTGAAATTTTAACATGATATAAAATCAGCATCAAGGATTGTTTTTATCTATTTTTTGCATCAGTCACATATCTGCGACCGCGAGAAAACAGTTTTTTTTAACGATCAGCAGTGAAACACACTCGTGTGATGTAGCCTACCTCCGTAAGTAGCCATATAGTTTATGGTGTTTTGAAATTTAAATTATGACAACTGTCAAAAAAATAATAAATTGAGATTGATTGATTGTGACAAGCGGTTTTATTTACCAAGAAAATATAAAGTTGAGCATCAATGAAAACTGTTGCAAAAACGGGAAATCCACGCGGACGAAGTCGCGCGGGCACAGCTAGTTATAAATAAAAATATTTCGTACAAGCAGGTGGTGGCGGTTGTAAGGCGCCGCTTCCCACAAGTACAAATGGAGGGAAGAGGATGCTAGGCCAGGTTGTAAGGCTGGCTAGTAAGGATTTGTCCCAGGGAGTAGCCCTGGCGGACAGCATGATAGTGAAAGGAAACTCCCCCAGGGATCCGGGCAGCAGCGGCGAGGTAATAAGCCCCAACACGGACGGTTGAGATCTGTGTATTGTTGCTACTAATTGTGTTTATACATATATTGATTGAATGCACATATTGATAGGTTTTTTATGTCTCATAGGTGTAAGTAGCCGACAGGGGAAAAGGACACCGGTGTGCGTACCAGTTATAGCATGACTTATGTGAACCGGGTCTGCGGGTACGATGTAGTGTGAGGAGAGTCCGCTTTTTATACGGTACAGGCTCGTATCAAACCCAGCAGAACTTTGTACAGCCGTGCGATTCTGTAAAGATCTCACTTCTCACCTCAAATCTCATTTGAAATATAGCTGTCAAACGCAAACGAATATTACACAGCAAAAATATTTTTAATCAATGTGATTTCTAAATTTTTCACCTAAGTTTAGAGAAAATACTTAGTTTTGTCAGATAAACTGGAAAGGAAGCAATGGTATTTTATAACAACTTTAAAATGTAGTTTTGAGATTTATATTGATCAAAAACAATAGCTTTTTGTGAAATATTAGTTAACTTTTGACAGTTAAAATCGAAGTGAGATGTGAAATAAGAAGTTAGTTGAGTTTCTCCCGAGTTCTTGTTGTAAAAACACGTGTTGAGAGACTCCATTTTTAACCCAAATCAACCGTACAATTTTTGTTACTTTAGTTAGATTTTCACTTGATATTGGCAAAATGCGTACGTTTAATGCGACGAGACGCCGTTTTATAGAATACTACGGCTGGTGGCACAGATGCGATTATTTACAAGCTTCACTGTAATGCTGGGGCCGCACTTGCGCCTATCGTCACGAAGCTTCGTGCTAGGACACGATACGCGCAGATGTGACCGGCCGTTATCGGCTATCGTCGCGAATATTCGGGTTGCTTGTGCGTTATCGGCCGGGAGGCGGTACGTCAGGGTTTTAGCGCGCTAACCTATCGCGCTGCGTGGTCAGACATGCGTTGTTCATTTCGAAGGTTGTTCTCCATTAGTGCAGACGCGTATGGGTGACTAAGTATACGATACAGCTGAGTTATTTTTTATAATAAATGCATTACGTAATTATTAGCACACAATCAATGTGACCGATAGGTTTGAAAATTACAATAAAACACACATTAAATAAGAGCTATGGTTATGTACATTTCAATAGTTTTAGTTTCATTAAAATCGATGCAGTATTTCCAAAGTTATTAACGCCGAAAGTTACGGTCGCTATTTAATTTTTCAAGTACGCACGCTCTAAGTAGGTGACGTCACACATCGACAGCCGACACGGCAGCGGCAGCCGCTCGCTCGCTATACTAGTCGTAGGTCATTCAAAGTTGCTCTGCGTTTTATGTCGTACATACCTTCTGCGATCTGTGTAACTTGACTTTTATTGTTTATTAGCCTTTGAATTACAATAAAGGAGAAAGGATTTCAACAAGGTCAATCAGATAATTTACCAAAATTAGACAGTTTGTCGCTCAATATTTTTCCGAAAATAGTGATGATATAGCAACGGAAATGCAAGGACTCAAACTGAACAAGTAAAGTAGGTATTCTTTTCCTTTAGCATGTGAATAGCATTTTTGCAACATAGATAAGTGAACCTACTTATTGGGTATAGGCACGGAAGGTAAGTATAAGCTCTAGTCGTGTAAGGCACCTACCTACCTAACCTAAATGCAGTTAACAAGTGATGCTGAACATTTATGTTACTGTGTGCATGTTATAAAGGACGAATTTAGATAAAGGTAAATATTTGTACTTACATAGATAATACCTATGTAGGTAATATATTAGGCATGTCGTGCAGTGGCGCAAAATATTTTTGCCAATGAGTGCATTTTTACTTTCCCGTATACGTAGCATAGAGGTAGTCTTGTAATCGTAAAAAAATTCGACCTCGAGATTTTGACGGATTTACACGTTTTGGACCTCCCTGAGTCCAAAAATATTTTTTTAGGAATTATGTCTGTGTCTGTGTGTGTGTCTGTGTGTATGTATATCTGTGTGTCTGTGCGTTAGCACGATAACTCGAGCATGCTTTAACTTATTGCAACCAAATTTAATATGCGTGTATGACATCAAAATATAAGGTTTCTATCAACTTTTGAGCCGTCGATCACGAAAGTTAAGCAACCAAATGCGCGGTCGGTACTCGGATGGGTGACCAATTTTTTTTTTAAAATAAACCTTGTAAGTCGTATTTTATAGTAAAAGGAAGTAGGTAGGTACATACATAGGTAGGTAAGTAATTTATTGGTCATGAACTCATCTCGGATTTTTAGGATTTTAGTTATTTTTTCATACTTAAATCTGTGAGAAGGGTATGCATATACATACATGCCATAATACGGGCTTTTGGTCTGCAAGTCGGTTTTTAAATAGGTACAATCATGGATCTATAAATATATATATGGAAGGTAATCATCTGGACAAGAAATACATTGAATAGTCCATATTGTAATATTTAGTGTGATGTTTGTACTACTATTCATCGCGTCGCCAGAAGGCGCTGCTGTGGCGCGATAAAGAAACAAAACACTAAGCGGGTGAAGCCGCGGGCGGCCGCTAGTTTATTTATGAACTTGGGTACCTATTTTTCTACCTTCATTTTACCGTCAAGAAAAGTCAACTTACTTAATCATACATAGGTACCTATGCAGTATAAAAAGTGACAAAATGAAGAAATTGCACCAAAAACCTCATATACAACTTAGTTATAGGGTATTTCCTAGTAGGTAATAGGTAACCCAAAACTTAGAATATCTAATTACATATTATCTTACTTAGATCTAAATGGTCTTCACAATAAATCCAACGGTCTTAGGATCAATTGGATCTGCCCGTTTCATAACATTCATTCACTTTTTACGCCTTTTGGCATCCAATGGCACTTGAAAAAATAGTTTTGTAGGCGTTTTAATGGTTGAATTTGTACAAATAGGTACTACACAATATTATTATATGGCATAATGTTGATTCACACCTGAGAGACACATAAAATTAAAGACAAGCGCGCGCAACAGTTGCACAGAGCTAAAGAAGTACGCGGCCGCGAGTACCACTGCCCGTTCTGTCGATGTGTGACGTCATCAACTTTCCGCGACTCGTTTTAAAAATCCGGACGGCGCGGCAACTTTGAACGCTTATATCTCGGTCACTTTTTGAGATATCAAAAAAATAAAAACACTGTCGTATTTGTCTAGTGACCTATATTCTGGGTATATCGTTAACAAAAATCGATGGTCAGATTAATTTAGAAGTAAAGAAAGTAATTATGCATAGTTAAACGCAAAGAAGGATAATAATACTACGCAATTTACACGTCTGGAAATGATTTCGGCCATCTTGGATTATTGTACGATAGTTCGTGCAAATAAAGAAATGTCACATGCTTTATCGCGATAACTTTGCTCGGGCCGCACTTGCGTGTATCGTACGAAGTATCGCCACGCATTACTTCGGGACGATAGGCGCAAGTGCGGCCCCAGCATAAGAATAATAACCAAATTCTTAATTTGAAATACAATTAATATTTTTTTTCCATTTTAAATAAGACCACATAAAAATGAAATTTCGCAGGTACACCCTTTTTCTGCGCTAGTTTCCGCATAGAGACGACGTGAGCCGACCCTAATTCGTTATAGCTCGTGTGTGCGTGTTTTAATGCGCGCACACAAACGTTTCTCTGTCTGAGTGTTGATAAACCTTAAGGGTTGTCACTCGGACGGAATATCTATTATTGACAATGATTCATAATATTTTTTTTTAATGTTAAATAATTGCCAGACAAACATACGGGCTGCCTGGTGGTAAGAAGCCACTATAGCCTATAGACGTTTGCAACACTGACTAACCCCTACTCTGCGGATCATGGCATGCTAATGAGATATAATCTCTAATACTCTAGGGCACGATTCCAGTAGACAAGTCTTGTATTGAAGTATAACGTCACATGTGTGTACAAGTTGCTTGCATTGGAAACATTTTCAAGAGTTTGCATACAAGTGGAGATGTTTAACACTTGAGTAGTACATCGATGGTGGAAGAGGTGCTGCTGTGGTCCATGCTGCTTGGCGAGTCATTTTTGAGTTAATAATACCGATTGAATAAAATAAGAAGCATCGCCAATGGTCTCCCCACTGGATTCACAGTCAGTGGTGTAGGTACATAGGGGCAAGCCGGGGCAGTGCACCGGGATCCTCAAGTTCAGGGGCCCTCGGACCCATGCCAGTAAACCTCGTATTGACAATAAATAAAAAAAATAGCAAATTTGGACACGAGGGGGGAGGAGCATATTCATATTTTGTTTGCATCAGGACCTTTGGCAAACTATGCCACTGTTCCCCACGGCTTTTGATGTCAAGTGTGTCCCCTTGGCATTTGAAGTCACATGCCATCGAGTTGTTTTTGTTTTCCCACCACGGCTAGTTCCAGACGGCCCTTTTCAGGTCCACGACCGCGCCCGAAGTCCCCCGGGTGCGGTCCGTTGGCTGCTCCCGGTGTCCTCGTCAGGAGCGCGCCAGGTCGAGCAGCCGTCGGTGGAGAAGTGGCTGCTGGCCACCTTGCGCTACGTGCGCAGATCCCGAGCCGTCCCGTAATAGCGCACTGAAGGCCAGGCCGGGGAGGATGTTTAGTGGGTATGGAGGAAACGCCTTTACCTCGTCGCAGGGACGATGCGTAAACGCATTTGACCTCCCCGTCAACAAAAAAAAATTGTGTGTGTCAGCTCCGAGGCACGACTGGAGTTTACTCCGAGACAGGTGCGATGGCGCACCTGCTGTCATCCGTGTTTTGACAATTAGAAAGTTGCGCGACATAAGATGCGCACCAATTATGAGTTTGACATTAAAAAAGGTAACGAGGTCATTCATCGATAGATTTTACTCCTCACATTTTTCTTATACCGGGCCCTTTAAGCCTTATACATGTTCGCAGTTTCGATAAATTTTCAAGCTGACGGTTATATCCAATAATTTTTGACACTTCAACGCGATAAATGGCTATATTATATCGTTTTTCGGTGGTCATACTAGGCGGGTTATACGACGTGCCACCAACCAGATTACCAGACGCATACCCTCCTTGGGTAAATCGACACACAAACGGTACAAATTAAAAATGAAAAATATAATTATTGCAATGTGACAACCCTAGCTAGTTTAGTTTGCATTCCGCCTGCCGGCAGCAGCGCCACCATCAAGTACAATACCCGGACCTGCGATAGATTGTTATGGATAAGACATTAATATTTTAATGATTATTTAATTTTTAACGTCCGATCACCATACAACAACGTAATGTAATAGTAACATCCCTAAGTTGTTTAAATACTTTTAACGTATAGGAATAAAGAAGAAGACTTAAATGTTATATAGCATATGGACATAATTTTCCTTGTAACATAAAAAGGTTTATAGGAATAGCTTCCGCCCGCGACTTCGTCCGCGTGGACATTTTACCCCCTTAGGGGTGGAATTTCCAAAAATCCTTTCTTGGCGGATGCCTACGTCATAACATCTACATGCATGCCAAATTTCAATAAAAAGGTTTAGCAAAATATTTAACATTACCTGTAGAGTATAAAACATAACTATTTTGGTTCCGTTATAAGCTCAACTTGTATGGAAAACCTGCGTGATTTGCGCTTCTTTCCGCTAGGGGCGCTAAACATATTGCCTGTACAAATAGACTTCACGAGGCAGCTAATTTAATAAACTTTTTACACTTAGTCATTGACCACGCAAAAGCCACTGCGGTGAGCGAAGGCGACCTGTGGAAGCGGAGAAGTGAAGACGCTGCTCCTTGCCACTGTAGTATGCAACGTTGAAGCGGTTGCGTGTCTTACGGAAAGAGTGGAAAAATCAACACGATTTGATAAATACGTCGGACGCGCAGCCCCTACTCCTACTATATCCTCCACTGGTCGCGGTCGCCTGCCGCGCACTCCTCGATCGAACCGTGGCGCCTTCCGTTCATATCGTATTGTTATTTTTCCCACAAAACTCGTCGTGCCTTTGTGGTCAAGGTTTATAAGTGCTGGGTTATATAATTTAAACACTGAACTTGAGGTACAAAGCAGTATTTATTGTAATTGAGATATATACAGTGCCGGCAGACAAGAGAAAGTTATCTATGGTCACATGACCAAAGTGTACATTTTATTTTTTAATAAATTTATTACAGCTTTGACTATTTCAATAATAAGTTCAAAACGTTCGTTCTAGTGAAGGTGGCGTTGACTGAGCTGGCCGCCCCGCGCCGCCGTCTGCGTTACTGCATACAAACTGGTTTGTGTGATACATGGCGGGAAGCCACGGACACGCCGCGTCGCCAGTGACCCCGGCACCTGCGACGCGGTCTTTTTGCCTTGCGGTGCGTAGGTAGTATAGGCTTCCCTTTGCGCTATCGTTCGCGGTGAAATTGACCGGCCTGCAAAATATAAGAGGTAAAATCGAAATGAAGGTCGAAGAGAGAAGTGAGTTCATTATAGAATAGCAATAAGTATAACCCGCCCCGGCTGCGCACGGGTGCAATGCTTATGGAAATATGCATGTATTATACATATAAACCTTCCTTAAGAATCACTCTATCTATTTAAAAAAAAAACCGCATCAAAATCCGTTGCGTAGTTTTAAAGATCTAAGGCGGATAGCGACTTTGTTTTATACTATGTAGTGATTTGCAAGGCATTGGCAGTTCGTGGCAACATGCTGGCACAAGATTTGCGCGTTGTACTGTAGGTGTAAAGATCACACTGCTTAGAGCGTTCTGCCAAAGTTTTTACACTAGAAGTTTTTGGACTAAATTCACGCTAAGGGCGTAAAATGCCCCAAGAGTTCAACATGTTTAGGATCTTCGGCGCTTTTGCTGTGCATCAGGTATGTTTGCGGACGCAAATGTAAATGACTTTTCTACCATTATGCGGAAAAAACTCAGCCACGATGATGGGGCAAATGTGTGGTAGTGTCAATGGGATCCTGAGGATGATTGCGGAGAGGATGGACTCTGCGGTTTTCAGTAGGTTCACTGATCTGCATGTTATTAGACATGTAACTATGTGAATCTGCTGCTAACCTGCTTTAGTAGCTATATAGATAGTTTATATGTTTATGTTTTTGCTGTTGTTCTCAATTACTCATTATTCTCTACTTTCGACGACGACGTCAGACGATATTTCACATCTGAGCAGCTTCTAAGCCTATATCGAGCGCAAGTTCGCTCCTGCTTAGAGTACTGTTGTCACCTTTGGGACGGATCTGCTCGATATCAGTTAGATGCATTAGACTCGGTGGAGCACCGTGCGAAGAGACTCATCAGTAATGACGCACTCGTTGGAGAAAATCTCCAGAGCCTTGACCATCGAAGGCGTGTGGCTAGCCTCTCTGTCTTTTACCGGTTACATTTCGGAGAGTGTGCGGAAGTTTTACATAATTTGATCCCCCCTGCCCCTTTCCACCACCGGACGACCAGGCGCGGCGAGGGCTTTCACCCTTATGTTGTCGACATTCCTCCAATTCGCACGAAGCGATTTGCTTCAGCTTTCATTATGCGAACTGCTAAGGAGTGGAACTCCTTGCCGAGGTCTGTTTTCCCGGATCAGTATAATCTGGACATCTTTAAGGCTAGAGTGAACAAGCATCTTCTAGGCGAGCGTGTACCACCATAGGCCTCATCATCGCTTTCCATCAGGCGAGATTGTGGTCAAACGCCCAGCCTATTTAACATAAAAAAAAAAAAAAAAAAAAAATTTAATACTAACATAGTTTGTAAGTATAATTGATGATTTACTAACATTTTGGACTATGTGGTCAGTAATAAAACATTTTTTTTTATTTATAATCGTTCTCCTTCTCTGCTCCCAATTTCTTTAAGTTTTTGCATTTTATTTTTGTGGCCGTGTGCCTGACACCAACCTTCTTTGGGAACAACTGCTAACTTTCAACAGCACCCCTGGACCACCAGGTTAACGTACCGACGAAGCACGGACGAAAATCTAGTTGATCAAAATTTTCGGTCACCCATCCGAGTAACGACAGACCTCTGCGATCATTATGAAGAGCGCGTATTAGACTTCGGACATAGACTGGACTTCTTCAGACATAGATTCCGGGCGCCGGCCGCCATGGAACTCCTCTAAATTTTAAAACATAATAATAATAAGGTATGTCCATATTGTCCTTACGCACTTACTCAGTCAAGTAATATATATCTTGGATTCAACAGCGCACACTAACATAAAGATTTTAATTTTAAAATTGTATATGTAGTAGTTCGGTTTGGTTATTAGAAATGATAAGTAAGTATCTGTCTGTTTTCAATGAGGATTTTGTGGACCAATGTTTGTCGATTCTATTCTCACGCCCGCCTGCATAAAATATATTTTTCTTTTTTTATGGGAAAGGGGACAAGCATCTACAACATTAAAGGAATCGCAAATGTGTTACCGGACTTTAAAAAAATTAACTTTGAATATTTAATTTAGATAAAAATGGCATATTCTCCTAATCTGGAGCATCTCGGAGATTAGAGTATACAGAAACATTATTCAGGATTACAAAACAAAAGAAATGTTTAGAAAAGTCAAGATTTGTAGCAACAAGAGTGAAAAAACCGTCACAGGGTGTAAATTTTATCGATTTTTTTTAATGCTAGATTTTTTTTTAATATATGACTTAGATTTTTTTTTATATTTTTCCGACAACTTATATGAGTTAGTCTATCACCTGCTTTCGGCTTGACGTCGGGTTCTGGATCCTGTATATGCCCTTGTATACATAAAACATACTTACCTAACTCTTACCTTACCTTACCACACGACATCGTTTGTGTGGAAAGGAAAATTAAAAAATACGTAATGCAAAAAAAAGTAAAAAGCACGCCTTCATATAATAGATAGCCTAGTGAAAATTTCACTTTTTAGTCCGATTTTAAAAAAAAACGTGTTTTTAAGTTTTTTTTAAAACTATTATTATATATTATCCACTTTTTAGTGCGAATTATAACCGTCGATGAAAGTACATAAATTATTTTAAAAAATCTTAACACCACCAACTTAAGAATGATAACGCCATCTAGCGACATAAGTGAACTAACATTCCAAACGTTTAATTCATTAGTCCTGGCGATTCTAATCAGGATAATGGAATATTCTTAACGAATTATTATAATGTCATCGGTCTTTGATAAGTCTATAACATACAAACATACAGGAGTTACAATTTACAAACATACAGGTGAAACTAATAATAAGCGTGTTAAAAAGAGGTTAAAAATGCAATTTTTGTGAGCCTTTCAGCTGCATTTTTTTTTTCCTAACTCCCTCCGCTGCTCTCCATTTCCTTCTCCCTCAGGGAGGAGCAAAAGGCAGAGCAACGATAAGAGTTAATAGAACCTTCCGGACAGCGGGGAAAGGAGGGGGTGAATCCTCATGGATACCCTAGGGTCTATGTCGGACTCTTACCGACTAAACACCCCCTATTGCCTAGTGCCAAAATGGCTATGAGGCTATCGGAAGCAGCCGCACTCTCAGGAGAGGGGGAGGTGCACAATTATTTAATGATTAAACGAACTTACCTGTTGTGAAGTTCAATCATAATTATACGAGGGATTCGTCCGAAGATATTAGTATTACACTTGTAGTATCGCTTCCATGTGTTACCACTTAGCACATTATTTTAGAGTCCTTCCTCCAGAAAAAATAAGTACTATTTTGCTATTACTTCTTTCCGTATCCGTATAGCTGTCACCAAGCTGTCATCCCCACTTCCGGTCGCCCGTCACTTCGCTCTGCCGATTGCTTCCAACATTCATTTAGTTTAGAGAACCAAAACAATATTTATATAAACAATGATATTTCTTAAAGCGGGTAGTTATTGCTATTAGCAAATGACTGCAGGGTGGGCGGGAGTATACTAATATCTTCGGACGAATCCCTCGTATAATTATGATTGAACTTCACAACAGGTAAGTTCGTTTAATCATTAATTATACTTCGGGATTCGTCCTCGATATTAGTATTACACTTGTAGATGTTTAGAGCAATAAGAAATATCATCTAAAATTTATGTAGTAATAAAATATTGTATGATATTGTTTTGGTTTATCATGTTCTTATAATCAACAATTAGGTAGGTACTCTTATAAAAAAATGTCAACGCCAGTAGTCTAACTACCGCATACAACATTCTCAGGATCACGGAATATCCTGGTGCTCAACTCAACTGTTTACAAATTGATGCTCTTCAATAATAAAACTCTCTTAGAGATAAGTTTGCTCTCGCAAACTTAGAAAATTATTTGCCAATTTTTATTATGTATCTCTATGCAGTAAAGTATGTACAGTAAAGTGTATTAAATTTTTTTTTTTTTTTTTAATGCACAGAAACCTATGCACGACGCATGTTAAGTTATTATTTCACTATCTTTAAAGTGCTGCTAATCCATCAACTACCTACTAGTCTACTACGATAGGTACATACGTTAACAAACTATGGAATTGTTTGGTGTTTGGATTTCAAAGTGTTCTAAATATTATGTATTAGTGGCTTCATATGGCATGCACTTCTATCCAATCCTAGACCAAAAGTTTATATAATTTAATAGTAATGACAGAGTTCCTAAAGAACCTTTTTGAACTCATAATGTGATGTAACCAAAGCAACTAATGTGATATACTGCCGACTTCAGTAATTGTTTCCAGCAATATCTTTCCCTTACACCGATATCCACCATCTTCTGCTTTATTCTATCTTTGCCTACACGGCCTAAGTCGGCCTAAGTCTAATAAAGCACTCTGATATTTAGTATTCTTATTACCGCCTAAAAATTGTGATCTTCATAGCTTGACCATCGCTTCACCTAGTTTATTTCGTTTTCTAAACACTGACAGGTGGTAAATCCTTAAAATAAGAAATCAGCTAATCGTAGCCGCAACCAAATCAGGAGAATCAAATTTCAAGATACCTATTATCTTACAATACAGTCTGCCATTAAAATCTGTAACCTGAATTTGGTATAATGCAATGTAATAATTCTAAACATTGTAACAATTAGGGGTAGTAGGTACCAAAAATGTTACACTGGCCGACACTCATTGTGGCATTACTTTTATTTGTTAACTTTTAATAGTCTTGTTAAGTTCACAACTACCTACGTTATTAGTTCTGTTAGATAAGTTAAAATATAAATCTACGATATTTTTATTAAAAACTAGACTAGATTCAAACTAGACTAGACATTTCATGAAGTTTGAAACCATATAAAAGGGCCAAGCTTCCCGGCACAGGTATAGTTATTACCCAAAATCCCATAAGGCTTTGGCACGTGTACCTATGTAATGTCCCTGATTAACGTGTCATAAATGATCTCATATTTTCATACTTAGATTACAGCTAAGTTTTTATGTAAAAATATACATAATACACCTTCTAAAATTAAGTCTGAAATTTAATTTTTGCCACTAGCTCTCGTGACACTTCGAATGGTTTCGACGTGTTTAGACTCAATTCTGAAACCATAATTACAGAATTATTGATGTAAGGGACGTACCATTGGAATATCTATTATGATTTTCATAAGGTTAAGGTATTATTAATTATTCGTAAAAGAATAGAATAGAATGCCTATTCTTTATTGTGCACATGAGAATAATTAGTAACAACAAAAACAATACAAGATAAAATGCGATCCTATAGTAAATGTGCTGCCATTTTTTGGTCCACCCACTAACTGCTTCTTAGTTTACTGCCAGAAGCTACCATTGTTGAGAGCCGTAAATTATAATTCTGTAAACAGAATTATGGACAAAATCTATCCAATCACAGTTATGTATATTAATATGGTCATAACCAAAACTATCATGGTTTTTGAAGGCATGTTTTTTTTTTTTTTTTTTAAGCATTAACGGACAAGTCGTTGCCAACTGTCTAACCAGGTGGACAGAATGGTTTATCAGTTAGTATAGACGGAATAAATGGAGACCAACAATTTTACATCGTAGTGTAGCAGGCCTACACCTTGATTTAAAAGTGACGTAAAGTAAAGAAGAAAAGAGCGATATTTTGATTGATTGATTGTTTATGTCATAATAAAAATATATCGTTTACATTCGATGCATGTATTTTATTATTAACAAGAAAATATTTAATTAGTAAATACGCAAGCATCTATAGACTTACAAACCTGGTTTCTGCATTTTGTAACTTCTTATTAATGTTAATCATTAATAAATTTGGTACAGGCTTTGAAACTTTGTATGCCGCAGTGAGTTGAGTAGGCGCTCAAATCAACTTTTTACAAAGCTGGGGTCTATCATTATGACATAAATCGCCGTTTGATAATATGAAATTTACTTCCTGTTTCGGCGTCAGAACGCATTTACATTGGGGATCGACCGACCCACTAGCATTATATACATACATAATGTATATGCAACCTTCAACCACGAGTGAACCGTTCGATCGGTCGTAGGTAATTTCTAATATTTATGCACACAGTGGTTTTGTCGATCCCCATAGCTTACTTGGTATATGTTTATCGAAGTCGAAGAGTCGAGGCATTCAAGATCTCAACTCGATTCGACTCCGCGGCGCTGGTGGTCTGGTGATGGTGTGGGTGGCCTCAGCGGTGCGTGGAGCTGTGCCTGCGGCTTACGAGCGACGTGATGACGAGGGGCCTATCTGCTTGTGAATCACAGCCCTCCTAACTTTCTTGTGAAAAAATTTAGGTTATGAATAAATATTTAAATAACAAATGACTTCATTTTACATGACGGTAAGCAGAAGTGAAGTCCAAAATTGAAGATAGCTAGTGCGAGAGACAAACCGCCGCGCTAGCTACCCTCGCCTTGCCGACCTGCAAAGTGCTTCTTCGAATTCTTTGTACTTGATTTTTATTAAATTATTATGGAATAATAATTACATTAAAATTATTAAGAATAAAGGCTTTCCAGTCTTTTATTAATATCTGCTTTTAAAAGCCAATTGTGAAATCCCAAACTATGCTAGCATCAAATAGGCGACGACGGGCTGGCACCATAGTCACTGTTTTGGGGTACTCCCCATTGTGTGGCCCATACTGCCAGATGTGGCTTTTGGGTGTAACCGAATGCTACCTGAAGTTTTGCTCGCCCTCTTTTGGGATTCTGAGCGTGATTATATGTATTTATGTTATTAAGTAGGTAGTGCCTAATTACCTTTACAGCATTATAGATCACTCATAGTTTTGGGGTACAGAAGGTTTAATAGAGAGATCTTTGAGATCTTCTATCTTCCTCTATATTCTACCTACGAAAGTTCAATAAAATATCTTAGGTCTATAGATCAAACTGGTGTTAGTTTGGTTATAATTAAGAGATGCATATCTAACCTGCGTCAGAAATTCTGTTCGGCGGTAGAACACCCGATTCTACAATTGGGTGGCGTAGCCGGCTGCCGGGTCGTTTACTGTAGGTGGGTCTTTTATGGGCTTAGCTTCTTTGGTTTTTTTTTTTTTTTTGAAAAGATTAGACAACCTCCTACGTAGATTAAGTTGAAATTATTGTTATAGATATGGCCAAAATATACGGATAAAATATTATCTAAAATTTCACTGCACGGAGCTCACTAGCCTCGTTTTTGCAATTTTCACTTTTTCTACAAAAAAGAAAATGTCATTTCTAAAGTCATTTCCTGGTAATTGGCTGGTGTTGCAACCCGCCATATTCAGTTAACCCTCGGTCTACTCCATACGAATAAGCACAGAAGGTTCGGTTACGCCAGCATGCTTCAAAATTACTTAGTTTAAAATAGACTAACCGCCTATTTGAATTGACCTTAGATGATTAAGAATGCAATATCACTGTATTACACATTATTGTAACACAGATCAATCATACGTAAGCAGTTTCGAGCGTATGCGACAACCAGTGTTTTAAACTCGATAAAAATAAATAGGCCTACCGCCTATTTCGTAATTATATGATTAATCTCTGAATGTATGTATTGTGGGTACGTGTGATAAAAAATCAAATGAAATCGATATTGTGCGAGTTTTTGTACGTTGCATGACCATATAGACTACACCATCTCGATAAAACTTGGTTTATGCTCATGATGGCCTCAACGCAGCCTCACGTGCGAAACAAATGTTCATCTGACAATGTACAATGTGCAAGTTTTATGCGTTGCATAGCCCTGTAGACTACACCGGTGCAATAAAACCTACACAAGAAGCTATATTGTGATAGTTTTATGCGTTGTATAGCCCTATAGACTACACCGGTGCAATAAAACCTGCCTAAGAACCTTTATTGTGAGAGTTTTATGTGTTGCGTAGCCCTATAGACTACACCAGTACAATAAAACCTGCACGAAAACTTATATTGTGAGCGTTTTATGCGTTGCATAGCCCTTAAAGACTACACCGTTGCATAAAGGTTTATCTATGCCATAGCATAGGGCTGAGGGCAATCTCATTGCCTTAAAGAACCACGTGACTAGTGTATGAAAATCTATATTTTGAGAATTTTATGCTTTGTATAGTCCTACAGACTACACCAGTGCAATAGAAACTGCACGAAAATCTATCTTGTGCAATACAATACTTTCGCGTGTGCGTATCAGGGTGTACGCCATGAATTTATTTCGTAAGTTCACCCGACATGCGAAAAAAGAAAAAATATGTAATAATCACCGTTTCCTTTTCCTGTGTACCCGAAGATGAAGACTGCGATGTTGAAGAACTCTAGTAGACTCTTTGTTCAATCTAATCTAAGCTAGTAAATGTGGCGCTTTTTTTTTTTTTTTTGTATAATAACTTTTATACTATATAGTCTAACGTGGTTTCGTTCTTGCGCTTGGGCAATTCGTTTTTAGCTATTCTCGGTAGTTGAGTTGGAGACGTGCTACAGTGGCGGAGCACAAAAAGCGAATGAATGTTGGAAGCAATCGGCAGAGCGAAGTGACGGGCGACCGGAAGTGGGGATGACAGCTTGGTGACAGCTATACGGATACGGAAAGTAGTAATAGCAAAATAGTACTTATTTTTTCTGGAGGAAGGACTCTAAAATAATGTGCTAAGTGGTAACACATGGAAGCGATACTACAAGTGTAATACTAATATCGAGGACGAATCCCGAAGTATAATTATTAAACAAAACAACAATATTTTTCATACTAGAAAAAATACACTGAAAAAAAATCGATCTGCCTCAGGAGGGAATCGAACCCAGCATCTTCCGCAATCCGGGCGGCTGCGTTAACCACTACGCCACCGATGCATTGCTTTCGTTGTGGAAATTTGTCAGTGGCGTAGTGGTTAACGCAGCCGCCCGGATTGCGGAAGATGCTGGGTTCGATTCCCGCCTGAGGCAGGATTCCACAAAACAACAATATTTTTATTTATATTTGCATGAATGGCAGGTTGATAGCGCCACCAGTTTTCGTGCTATCAAGTTGGTACGAAAGTTGGGCTATCAAGTCTCCGATGGGTGACCGAAAAATATTCAACTACTCCGTGCTTCGGTAGCCATGTTAAGCTGGTGGTTCAGACTGCTGTGGAAAGACAGCAGTCGTTACCAAGGAGCGATTGTGTCAGGGAGACGTGCGGGGGGGCGGGCGGCCCGTAAAAAATTAATGTCAAAACCTAATTATAGCAGTATGTCAATCAATAGCAAGATATACTGCACCGACTAACCCTTAATAGGGAGCAGGGTAGGAGAAATAAGAAGATTTGCGTGATGTGAACCACCTATTGAGATTTCGAAATGCAGAAGCGCTTAACTCCATCTGTTGACAGAATTTGGTACTACTTCAAAAAATATAAGAATGAGTAAATATATACCTGTGAATACACATAAATACGATTGCTTATTTTATGCATAAATGTTATTTGTTTCGTACATAGTTTATATCCTGCCTAAGCCACAATTTTATAATTTTAACTTTCCTTTTTGTGGTCTCCTCAAGAAGGTTGTAGGACCTACATACAACCTTCTTGGGTCTCCTAGCCCAGTCCCCCAGTCCCAATAATAAAACGAATGGCGCCATCTGTACTTATCAAATGAAACTTAGTTATACCTTGTTCTTGATAAAAAAAACTGTTTTTATGTTTTACAATTGTTACTTTTTTTATTAGAGTTATTATGAATACCTATATACCTACTTATTATTCTTATATTTTATCTAAACCTACATTCCAACAGTATTGTGCAATAAGTGTGAAAAATAATTGTATGTAACACGACTAAATTGAATATACGAAGCCGCAGATTAGAAAAAGTGGAACATAGTGCACGTTTTGAATATAGACAAAATTCACAAGGTTAAAAATCACTCATAGTAACCCACGCGTCCCTTTTGCCTACGCGCCAATCACGAGGACGCCTGCCTGCGCGTTTTCGTTCTTCCTAAGCTGCGCGCGCAGCATAGAATGAACGAACTCTCGCGTCCTTCGGTTTTGATCCAATCGCGAGCGCTCAGTTCGGCTCAACCGCCCGCCCGTACGGACTGACTCTCTCACTCGCGCCCGTGTCTACTACTAAGTCCGCCATTGTTTGCTTCTTCCCATTTCTTAATAGTTATTAAGTACTTGGTGCCTTTTTTTGTATGTTTTGTGTAGTGGTAAATCTACTTAAATAAACATTTGGTCACTAAACTATTTTTTATTATTTAGCAAGCAACCTCCTATGCTATATCTGGCGTCCCAACAGTGTGGTGAACCATAGTGAAAAGTGTTAAAATAAAACAGTGATATGCCGCGAAAACGCCAATCGGTCGACCCGCCTCAAGAAGATGATGGCAATATTTCGATGTCGCGCGACAACTTTACGTCGTTGCTCGCTTCTATACAAGAGTCTCAAGCAGCCATGTGCGAGCGCATGTTTGAACGGATGACAACCTTCACATGCTCCTCACCCGTCCAGCAGCCGAACAGGTCGCTGAGTGCTCCCGCGGGCGAGGCAGTCATGCCGCCAACCGGCACCTTCGCACGATGCACTTCGAGGTTCGCAGGAGACCCAAAAGAGAGCGTCGAGGTTTTTATTGATGCCATAGAGGCCTTCAAGGACTGTGCCAATGTACCGACTGAAAGTGCTTTGAAAGGTATGTCCATGCTGCTTACACATGAAGCCGCGACCTGGTGGCAAGGCATCCGCGCTGAGATTAGTACCTGGGAAGAAGCTATTACATACCTAAGAGATGCATACGGCGACAGACGATCGGAATCTCGAATTTACAGAGAGCTGTTTGGTACCGAACAATTAGATGACGAACGATCCGACATATTTGTTGCCAAATGCCGCGCACTCTTGGCGCGACTCCCACCCGGCGATTTATCCATTAAAGTGCAACTTGACATGGTATACGCTCTCTTACACGAGAAAATACGGAAAAGATTACGAAGAGAAGAAGTCTCTACGTTCAAGGATTTATTGACAAAAGCACGAGGGATTGAAGACTCGTTGCAAGAGAGTAAAAATAAAAAGTCGCTACGCACATATGCAGATTATTCGATTTCTATGCAACGCTCATCAAAACCTACAACGGTTGCCGGCGGCGCCGCCGCCACCTTCGAACGGCGCTCACCGGTTAGCGTGCGTGCATCAATGCCGCAACCGGCGCCTACAACGCGCGCCCCGCCCGTGGCGCCTCGCATCGCTGCCCCAGCGGCGGCGTCGGCGCCCCCGATGACGACCGCGGCTGCAGAGCCGCGCGCCGCACAGAAACGTCCATTCTGCACGTACTGCAGATACTACGGCCATCAACGCGATCAGTGCCGTAAGTTAGCAGACAGAGGTGAGTCTTCATCTTCAATTACTAACTCCATATCAGTGTCGTGTTATCAGTGCGGTTCAGAAAACGTTACTCGCGAAAGTTGCAAAAAGTGTAATACGAATCAATGTTTTTATAGTGTTAATACAAACATGATTACGTCAAATAATTATAATATGGACAGCTGTAATCATAATAATATTACCAGTAGGTCTAATCTGGATAGTTACAACAATAGCCTGTCAGAAAATAAAGACCTTATGTATGTTTCCGATTCAAATTTCATTAAACAAAATATTGTTCCTTCTGTAATGGTAGAACATAGTCCAAGGGCTATGCAACATAAAAACTTTGTTTCTAGTGATGATTATTGGGAACATAATAAACAATATGAAAACTTTGTTTCTCATGATGATTATTTAAAAGATAGTCAAGGGGCTGTCCAAGATAAAAAAAATATTCCTTGCGATGATGACTTCGAAATATTAGAATATTATGATCAAAGGGTTATGCAACACAAAAATTTTGTTTCCAGTGATGATTATTTGGAACTTAGTCAAGGGGCTATACAACATAAAAATATTATTTCTTACAATGATGATTTAGAAAATAATCAAAGGGCTAAACAACATAAAATATTTTTTTCATCAGATGATAACTTAGTGTATAGCCCAGAGTCCTTACAAGACTATAGTATTGGTAACCATACTTCTAATGATTTGTGTATAAATAGTGTTGATGAAAATTGTTCTGATTTTAAGAAATATAATTGTTTTAATTTAAATAATAATATAAACACGGGCGCCAATGAGAGTACAATCCAGTCGTTCAATTCGCGACCGGTTTTGCGCCCCATTTTCAAAATAGAAATTTTGAACGTTCTCGGGACAGCTCTCATAGATACAGCGGCAAAACATTGTGTTGCTGGTCATACCTTATATGCTCTCCTTCTAGATAAAGGTCATCCGCTTAACCACTGTAGGCGGCAAATAAAGCTCGCAGACGGATATGTCCGAGAAATGGACCTTCTAACTACTTCTTTACAGGTAAAATTAAAAGATATAGTAATTACTATCCCATTTCTTGTTTTCCCAGAATCAACCAGTAATGAAACATTATTAGGTATTGATTTTATAACGGCAGCCGGAGTAATTATTGATTTTGCCAAAAATATTTGGTACTTTAGTAGTAATAGAGAATGTCAAAATGAACTATTTTTTGAACCAGCTTCAACAGTTATAACGTGCTCGGCAACAGACGTCCTTAGAGCAGACGAGGGTAGTCACCTAAAGCCAGCTGAGCGTCAGAATCTTGCCGATGTGATAAGCAGGCATGCGCTTATTTTCAAATCTGGTGGAGGTCCTACACCATATGCGGAGCACCGCATAGACACAGGTGAGCACCCCCCCATTTCCGTGCCCCCTTATCGGCTAAATCCGGCAAAGAAGGCGTTGATGAAGGAAGAAATTGATAAGATGATAAAAGAAGACGTCATAGAAGAATGTGAATCTGCTTGGTGTTCCCCGGCCCTCTTAGTGCCGAAGTCGAATGGTAAAATTCGTTTCTGCGTCGACTACCGACGTCTGAACGCAGCCACCAAGTCCGATACCTACCCAATGCCACGCATTGACGAACTGCTGCAAAGCACCAAAAGAAACTGCTTCATGAGTACCCTAGACCTTCGTTCTTCGTACTGGCAGGTTAGTGTACGAGAAGCTGACAGAGATAAAACTGCTTTTATATCACCTTTAGGTACTTACCGATTTAAGCGGATGCCGTTCGGGCTTAAAAATGCTCCAGCGACCTTTCAGCGAATGATTGATCGGCTTCGCTCTTGTGCAGCATTACAAAATGTGACTCTCCTTGCTTATTTAGACGATCTTCTGGTGATATCCGAGGGGTTCCACAGGCATTTGAAAGATCTAGAGGCAGTTTTTAAACGTCTGCACGAATTTAACCTCTTTGTCAATAGAGAGAAGTGTTCTTTTGCTCGAGAAAGCGTTAAATATCTCGGCCACGTCATCACACAACAGGGTGTAACCACCGACCCTCAAAAGGTGAGCTCTATCTTAGAAATGAAAGAACCTTGTAATTTAAAACATTTGAGGACATTTCTTCAAACATGTTCTTGGTTTAGAAAATTTATACCGAATTTTTCAAAGGTCGCTGAACCACTGACTCGCTTAACTCGAAAGAAACAGATATGGATATGGAAAGCAGAACAAGCCCAAGCCTTTAAGGAGCTTAAACGCTTATTAACCACAGCCCCAGTTCTGGTTCAGGCAGATTTCAGTCGCCCCTTCGTGCTACGAACAGACGCGAGTAACTACGCCTTAGGTGCGGTTTTACTGCAGGGGGAGACAACGAAGGATGAAAGGCCGATAGAGTACGCAAGCCGACTCTTAAATGCTGCAGAACGTAACTACTCGACAACAGAGCGCGAAGCTTTGGCCGTAGTTTGGGCAGTCGAGCGTTTCAGGTCTTATCTTGATGGCCAACCTGTGGTAATCGGTAGCGATCATCAACCCCTCCGTTGGCTCTTATCTCTTAAATCACCAACCGGCAGACTGGTGCGTTGGTCATTAAAACTCCAATCATTCGATATAAAATTCGAATATACTCCTGGGAAAGCGAACGTCGTCGCAGACACTCTCAGCAGACCCATTTGCAACGATGAAACTCGTGACAACTGTGGCATTTGTTCCATTATTTGCGATCTGCCGACGAAAACACCACATGAGATACGTCAAGCGCAAGTCGCCGACCCCGATTTGGAGAAAATTTTCAAAGATCTGGAGGGCACCGATGAAATCACGGTAAAAAGATGGGCAGAAAGGGGATACCTCGTGGATCAAGGCGTCTTATACCGCTATAACCCGGATTCCGAGTGCGAAACACCTCAGCTTGTTATTCCTACCGAGCAAGTGGTAGAAGTCTTGAAAGAGCTGCATGACTCTCCTACAGCTGGTCACCCTGGTATCGATAGAACATACCAACGGGTTGCACAGTTATACTATTTTACAGGGATGCGGAAGATAATAAATGATTACATCAAAGCCTGCATCCATTGCCAGAGATACAAAGCAGCAAACACAAAGCCATCGGGCCTACTCCAGACACCGATCATGAACCAAAGAAATGAAGTGCTTGCTGTGGATTTATTTGGCCCATTACCAGAGGGAGACCAGGGGGAGCGGTGGATTTTTCTTGTCGAAGATACGGCGACTAGATGGGTTGAACTGTTTGCCATGAAAGAAGCGACAGCAGAAGCATGTTCCCGTATACTCGTTGAGGAATTCTTCATGCGTTATGGCCTTCCTCGGAGAATAGTTTCGGACAATGGTGTCCAATTTGTATCAACAGTCATGCGACAATGCATGGAAGTTTTAGGAATAAAACAAAATTTTGTACCCCTGTACCATCCAGAGGCTAACCCCGCAGAGCGAAAGAACCGAGACCTAAAAGCGCTATTGGCACAGCTCGTGGGAGACGATCACACCTCGTGGCCACAAAAGTTACCGGTGATTCGTTTCGCTTTGAATAGTGCGAAATGTCGAACTACAGGTACCTCACCGGCCTATCTCACCTTTGCCAGAGAATTAAGATCGCCGATAGAAGTTACTAATGACCTTCGAGCCATTTTAAATAAAGACAACTTCGTGCCGCAAATTACCCCATATCTCAGAAGTTTCATATATTCTTTAGCAGCTATAAGAGAAAGAGTAGAGACCAACCAAGACAAGGCAAAAGAGTATGCTGATCAAAGTCGTCGCCCTTCACAAACTTATAACATTGGAGACAAAGTTTTAATTAGGTCACATGTTTTAAGTAACTCTCAGAAAGGTTTGAGCGCTAAATTTGTTCCCAGACGTGACGGCCCGTACGTGGTTTCTCAAAAGTTGTCTCCAACAACCTATATGGTTTCTCCTGTCAATGACATTACAACATATTTGGGGAAATATCACTCCATTGACCTAACGCCCTTCGTTGAAGGCAGTTATCCTTTACCTAGCCCAGTTATTCCAAAACGAACACGTGGTCGTCCTAAGCAGAAACCAGTTCAGGAACGAGGGCGTTCTCCTAAACTAGAGGGGGAGCATATAGTAACCCACGCGTCCCTTTTGCCTACGCGCCAATCACGAGGACGCCTGCCTGCGCGTTTTCGTTCTTCCTAAGCTGCGCGCGCAGCATAGAATGAACGAACTCTCGCGTCCTTCGGTTTTGATCCAATCGCGAGCGCTCAGTTCGGCTCAACCGCCCGCCCGTACGGACTGACTCTCTCACTCGCGCCCGTGTCTACTACTAAGTCCGCCATTGTTTGCTTCTTCCCATTTCTTAATAGTTATTAAGTACTTGGTGCCTTTTTTTGTATGTTTTGTGTAGTGGTAAATCTACTTAAATAAACATTTGGTCACTAAACTATTTTTTATTATTTAGCAAGCAACCTCCTATGCCAGAGATTATCAAACTTATTTATTTTACCGCCCCCTTTGAAAATAAATAATTTTTCAGCGCCCCCTAGTTTTTATACACTCCTAAAACTTAAAAACCACCATTTCATTACTTTAATTAATTTAGTTATAGTGTTATATTATTCAGTCCTGATGTTTAAATTCTAAATTAGACATTTTTACCAGTGAGAACAATTAAAACGCAACTTTATAATATTAAGAATATATTTAAAAATCAAATTAAAAGAAACAATGTAGATAGGTAATCAATTTTAATTTTATAACGAATCTAATGAGATGGATGAATTTGATGATTTTTAACAAGTTTGTTGATATCAGGTTCGATTTTACTCAAAAACAGTCTTAAGTCGCCGCGTTCGGTAACATGCAAACGATTTCTCTTTTTAGTAAGCAGCGTTGTCACAGCGCTAAATCCACGTTCACACAAATATGACGATGGGAATGCTATTAAAAATCGTTGAACGATCGACCACAATCCAGGATATAACTGCGAGATTGATTTTTGTAGCCAAAATTCGTGGTAACCACTTTTGAATTTGATTTTTAATTCATCATTCGTTGTCAGTTCTATAAGTTCTTCTTCCAGTTGGGGTGATATACCTATGTTGACATTTGAAAAAGGATCTAACACCCAGTCTGGTATTTCCAATTTCAAAATATCCTGGAATCTTTCAATGAAATCGCTGTGAAGATTTTCCAAATGTTGGCAGTAGACAAGCAAGTCGTCGCTGTTGCAGGATACTGATAAATTGGGAAAATTATGGAACTCACGTCTGCCGATATTCTTCTTGTGTAAGAGCAACTTGGCTACGAAAGCAGCGACGACATTTTTTGTTTTTATTAAGTTCAAGTCATCGCCTTGAAGTTGGAGATTCATATCATTAAGCAATTTATAAAGGTCTGTCAGGTATGCGATATCATTCTTTGATGTGATGAGTTTGTCGCGCAATTCTGTGTCTTTGTTTTCCAAAAACTCAATGACAGAGTCAAACAGATTGTAAAATCGAGTCAGACAATTTCCTTTTGATAGCCAACGCACTTCTGTGTGAAAAATCAATCTGTTGAAATCTTCATCATTAGCAACACAAAGCTGATTAAATAATCTGTCATTTAAAGAATTGTTTCGGATTTTATTGACTGCTCTGATGACATATTGCAATGATTGAAACAGTCGTTCACTTAAATTTCTAGCAACTAAATGTTGTCGATGTATAACGCAATGTACAGCAAGCACATCTGGAATTTCGTTTTTTAAGTACGCTATGAAACCTTTTTGACTCCCCGTCATAGCTGGAGCACCATCTGTAGCAGCTGATATAATATTCTTCAAGGGAATTCCTTTTTCATCACAAAACTTTTCCAGTGTTTTAAATATGGTTTCTCCTTTTGTGTCTGTCTCTAAATTTCTAGCAAATAATAGTTCTTGACATATTTTTTCATCTTTAATAAACCTCACGTAAGACAGCAACAAAGCTTCATTAGTTGGTAAAGTGGACTCATCCAACTGAATTGAAAATTGACTAGTCTTCAGATGATTGCACAATGACTCTTCAATGTTATCAGCCATTTCATCAATTCGTCTTTGCACAGAACTATTGCTCAAAGGAATTTTTCGAATTATATCTGCAGCAGGTTTATGAAGCACAGTAGTTATAGCTTCTTTTATTGCCGGCAAAATTAACGTTTCTCCTATGGTGTGTGGTTTACCTGTTTGAGCAATTAACAAAGAGATATTGTATGAAGCTCGAAGTCCGTCATCGTCTTGCTTAGTAGCCACCGAAAAAAGTTTCGATACACTTGGCTGAGCATTATGCTTCTTTTCCAGGTCTTGAAAATAGGCTACATTTTTGTCCTTCTTATCTGGATGCATTTTATTCAAATGATCTTGAAGTCTTGAAGGCTTCATCGCTTCGTTTGAAAATGTTTTTGAACAAAGAAGGCACATAGGCAAAGATGAATTTGTCGGATTTTCTATGAATCCATATTTAATATATTCTGCACTGTATTGCCGTTTCTTCTTTTTTGCTTCCGACATGACTTTGTTTTTACAAATATGTAAATAAAGTGTTGACCTTTTTAGGAAGTGTAGGTTGAAGATTACCACAGTCTTTCTTTATTGCGATCCACTCGGAGCTCCGTGCACTCGACGAGGTACTCTGTTTCAGAAGATCGATTAAAGATTGCGCACGAAACTACTAATGAAAATTTAAGAGATATTCCGAGCTTTTATATAGGATTTAAATACGGCACGCACCGACAGGAATAAAACAAACGCGCACAAACTCGTTTATCTCTTTCCACGCTTAATAGTACTGAGCAAGTTAGGACAAGTATCGATGCACCAGACGATTACTACCGGATTGCACCAATAGCGTTATTTAACAAAAACTTGTTACAACTTGATTGCGTACGGCATACGGGCTATTCTACGAAATCTATAATAAATATTTTTTAGTTTTTATACCATCATACAAGGCAAATATATAAACTAATTATTTGATATTGAGTAGTAGGTAGGTTTTAATTTTAGTGAATTATAAAGTAAATGAAATTACAAATTAATCATCTGATAACCCTAAACCACGCCTGATATTGAGTAGTAGGTAGGTTTTAAGTTTAGTGAAATTTAAAATGTTAAGTAAATAAAATTACAAATCCACCATCGCCCCCCTGAACCACGCCAACGCCCCCCTTTTTTTTCTGGGTCCCTTAACGCCCCCCTCTAGGCCTCCAACGCCCACAGGGGGGCGTTATCGCCCACTTTGAGAAAGACTGTCCTATGCTATACACTTATTTTCTTGCAGAAATAATATGCCAGCATTTAAGTCAAAATAGTATAGAAATGTGTATTATTTGTTAAGTATCATGTGTATTCTTTGTTGTTTCTTCAAAAATATGTTATTAAAACATGAAGTTTATTTAACACAATTTTTTAATATATGAACCTTCTGAACAAATATTAGTTTAAGAACGTTCTTCAATTTGACAAGAATGTAATTTGATTTGGTCGCATAGTACTTTATTGACGGAAAAGCTTTCGCCTTTTGCGGTGCAAAATTTGTTTTTTGCACGTTTCAACATTGTTGTTTTGAAGAAAGTGCATAAAATTTCGGCTGTCCACATAATCATAATTGTTGATTTATATAAAAGTGTTAGAAGTAAATAATTCACCGTGGATCCCAACATAAACGGTATGTATTTTTTGTTATGAAAAAGTAATCCGGCATATTGTTAGTAATTTTCATATAAACACAAGTTTTGCGCGTGTATAATGTGTTGCTAGAAGTGATTTTTGGTGAAAAATCCCATATGCTACTGCCAAAACCCGATTTAACGGTTCATGACCTAATTTAAAGGGGTCATATTGTTGAACTGTGTGGGAGTATGAAGGCATTGCGTATTAGCGCTCTGGACGTGTCCGCTTACCTAAAATTTCAATAAGTGTAACGAACTGGTGTGAAAGCGGACTGTATGGAATAAAGGAGAGGAGCTCAAGGTAAAAGAGTATTTAATAAAACTAAGGCTATTTACAAAAATATATAAAAATACAGAGAAAACATAGGACCGCGACCAACAGCGATAAAACCAAGACCAAGACAGCCAAGATGTCATAGACATCAAAGTAATAAAAGGAATAAAACTTCACCGGCCTGATGGCCAGTTCATAACAGTAAGAGTGAAAAAGATTCTTATCGGTGTCTTAGGCTTCATATCGAGCAAAACTTGAAATATACCTATTAACTAGATTAGCTAGCCTCTCCTCACATTCTAAAAATTTCTTGGTTATGATGTATGCTTTCTCAAATCTTATGTAACATAGCATAATGCTGTTGACTTCCAGTAAAAAAACAACTATGTTTGTTGGCTATATGTATACTCCTCCACAGTGGTGTGCGTGCACACCATTATAGAAATAAGTAAGGGTCGACCGAGACAGGTTTTTCGTTCTCGGCCGAGAACGAGACCGAGACCGAGAATAAATTAAAATCTCGGCCGAGACCGAGAGCCGAGACCGAGAATAGGTAAATTGAGAAAAAAATAGCGCATTTTCATTTTATTCTTATAATTTTCATTATTCTATATAATTTTCGTTTTTGTATATTTATAAAATAATAAAATAAAATAGCCTTTATTTCGGGTATTAGTTACAATAAAAATCTGTTTTATACTATATAATGTTAAAGAATGTCTAATACTTCCGTGTGCCTTTTGGCAAAGGCCTCCTCCATTTGACGCCACTGCACTCTGTCGTTTGCCACTCTAAACCATAGGGCTCCGAGGGTTTTGTTTATGTCGTCTTCCCACCTTCTTTGTGGACGTCCCCTTTTGCGTTTCCCGTCTCTAGGGTACCAAAGTGTTACCACTTTACTCCATTTGTTTAGGTTGCCTCTCAACATATGCCCTGTCCATCTCCATTTCAAACCATCAATGCGTGTAAGTATGTCGGTTACTTTTGTTTTCGCTCTTATACATTCGTTATGGATCCTATCTTTTAGTTTTGTACCCAACATACTTCGCTCCATTGCCCTCTGGCATTTTGCCAGCCTATCCCTATGTTGTTGCGTAAGAGACCAAGTCTCACATCCATAAGTCAAGCATGGCAGAATACAGGTATTAAATGTCTTTCTTTTGATGTGCATCGCCAGCTCTTTGCTCTTCATGATTTCTTTTAGTGACCAATACTTTTTCCAGCCATAAGCTATTCTTTTGTTGATTTCTTTTGTCATTTGGTCACTAGGGGAGATTATTTGTCCTAGGTAGACATATTCTGCAACATACTCAATATGCTTGTCGTTTACTTGGATATCGACCTCATTTGAGTTGGTCATTAGCTTGGTTTTATTTTCATTTAATTCGAGTCCCACTTCTTTGCTTTTTGCTGCCAAGGATTTGATCATACTTTCTAGTTTCTGTGGGTCTTCTTCGAACAGAACAATGTCGTCTGCAAATCTGAGATGACTAAGGCGACTGCCATTGATATTTAGACCAAAGTGTGCCCAATCAAGCTTCCTAAAAATGCTCTCCAGTACCGCAGAGAAGAGTTTTGGGGATAGTGGGTCTCCTTGTCTGACTCCTTTGTTGATAGGGAATGGATGGCCGACTGTTTCTAGCCTTATGCTACTTCTGCTTTTTTCATAAATTTTGCTGATTATATTTATATATACTTCATTGACTCCTTGCTGTTGTAAGCTTAACCATATATTGTTGTGGTTCAATGTATCAAATGCCTTAGAGTAGTCAATAAAAGCAACATAAAAGTGTTTTTGATACTCGTTGTACTTCTGGATGACCTGTTTTACAGTGTGAATATGGTCTATAGTACTGAAGTTCTTCCTGAATCCTGCTTGCTCTATTGGTTGGTTTTCGTCCAGAGTTTTAGTAATTCTCTCTAGTATCACCTTCGCAAACACTTTGTATATATTAGACATTAGGCTTATTGGCCTGTAGTTACCTATTTCATCCTTAGAGCCTTTCTTATGTAGAAGTATTATATGAGATTCGCCCCACTGACTAGGGATCACCTTCGTACGTAGGACGTCGTTGAATATGGCTGCTAATATTAAACTTATCTCCTCAATTGATCCCCTCATTAATTCGTTAGTTATTTTGTCTGGGCCTGGTGCTTTCTCTAATTTTTGGGATCCTATTGCTTTTTCTACCTCTGCCGAGAGTATGGTTGGTATTGGTTCTTCCTGAGCTATTGGTTGGTTTGCCTGGTTTTTATCTGTTTGGTGACTGGAAAATAGTGAACGGTAGTATTCAGTAGCCAATGCCTGAATCTCTTTCCGTTTTGTGTGTTGAGCACTCTTGCTTTTTAGTTTTGGGATCCATTCTTTCCCTTTCTCTCTAAGTTCTTTTAAGGCTTTTTTGACCCCTCCTTTCTTTTCTATGTGGTTTTCTAGAGTAAGTATTCTTCTTGATTTTCTATCTTTTTTCATGCTTTCTCTTATTTGTTTGCTGATTTCTGAGATTCGGTTACGGTTTTGTTTCCTATGTTCTAAAAGGTTCTTTCTCTCATTTATGAGACGTTTTGTTTTTTCGCTATATTTATTGTTTTTGTTGTTTATTATGTTGGTTTTTGCTAGTTCAGTAAGCATTGTTTCTATCTTTATGTATTTATTTAGTACGTGCGTCTCGGACCTGGCAATTTCGAGAAGTGATTTAATGTCTTTCGTATCAATACGTTTGTAATCTTGATGATGGGGATGCAGACCTTGAGTCATTATTGCTTTTCTAGACCTTTTTGGAATTATTCCGTTTAAGCAGCCACGTACCATTCTGTGGTCTGTGTTGAAGTTTAGACTTTGTACCACATGTGTATCGCTAAATAATCTGTGATTGTTTGTTATTATGCAGTCAATTTCGTTTTTTATTCTGCCGTCCGGGGATATCCAGGTCCATTTACTTTTAGGATTTTTCTTGAAGACCGTATTAAGTATCATCAAGTTATTTTCTAATAGAAACTCTGCTAGTTTGTACCCATTTGCACTTCGTTTGCCATGCCCAAACTTGCCCAGAATATGATCCTCCCCTGCTTGTCTTGTGCCAATCTGAGCATTGAAATCTCCCATTACTATAAGAAGGTGATTGGAGTATTTAGCGACTACTTCTGAGAGGGTATTATAGAAAAGTTGCAGATCGTTATCACTAGCTTGCTCTGTTGGCGCATATACTTGGATAATGGTACAATCTTTTTTGAAGTGGGGGATATCCATGTGGAGTAATGATATTCGGTCTGAGATACCTTCGAATTCTTTGATCATTCTCTTATGTTTTAGTTTCACTAAGAAGCCTGTTCCACGATGTCCATTGATTCCTCCTTTACTGTACATAACATAGTCTTTTCTCTCTTCTATTTCCTCTCCTTCTCTTCTCATTTCGCTAATCCCAAGAATGTCCCATTTCAAATCTTCTATGGCTAGTTCTAATTCCTGTAGGCTTTCTTCTGTTCTTAGTGTCCTTGTGTTCAGCGTACATATATACATAACGTCCCTTTGTTCATGAGTTTGAATGAATTCGGTTCCATTCTGTGGTGAAGGGTGGTTCTTTGTTATTGATTCTGTTATTATTAAATTTGCTGGAGGGTAGCGGTCTGACATCCCACGGCGACCAACCGGATTGGAATCTTTAATTTTCTTTAATTTTGTATATTTAAGAATGTAATAATAATTTTGCCGTTTTCCGCAGTTTATTTTATTATGAACTAAGTTCTAAGAAAAACGAACATACAAATCAGCGACTCCATGTGTTCTGATGAATGTGGCCACTGAATCTAAAAAAAAATTTTGATATTCACTTAACTAGTTATTCTGGCTAGTAAATTGAAATAACTTATTACTTAACAGATAAAATAACATAATTTTCTATTACGAACAAAATTCAAAGAAACTTCCTTTAACTACAAATTGTTTGTTTACAAAGGTACCTAAGTAGTGAAATTAATGAATGAAGTAAAACCCGCCAGCCATGAAGCTATAGAGAAATCTCTATAGCTTCATGCCGCCAGCAGCCAGCCAACCAATCAGAATCGACAGCTCTCTCACGCACTGACACCACGTGACGAATATGGACGCGCGCGGTAGATGTGAATCCCATTAATATCCTACACCGTACCTACTTACAACAGTCTCGGTTACGGCCAAGAATCTCGGCGATTTTTCGCCGAGAACCGAGACAGAGTTCTCGGTAGAATTTGTAGCCGAGAATGCCGAGACCGAGACCGAGACCGAGATCTCGGTCGACCCTTAGAAATAAGCATAGCAATAAATAAAGTTCATGTCCTAAAAAGCTTGAGCAGAGATTTAAGTAACATTTCGTTACACATAAAGCCATATCTGGCAGTATGGGCATTGCAGTGCCTCCCAATAGTGACAGGTTGCCAGTATGTCGCCTACTTAACATATAAAAGGCACCAAACTCAAAAAGTAACAAACATAACAAAAATTAAACAAACAAAAGGCAACCAGGGTGCGGCAAAGGTCAATGACCTTGATATTTGACCTTCAGGGGTTCTTCACCTTGAACTTTGACCCCGAAAGATCTTTTTTTCTTGACCTCTAATAAAATAAATTTCAAACTCCTTATAAAAAATTTATAAAAACTACTTATATGTAATTAATTCTCTAACGCAATAAGTTCAAGTCTGCTTGTTCATAAAAAAAATAACCATGAACTTACCAACCTACCTAAATTATAATTAAAAAAATCCATTAACCTTCCAACCTATTTAAATTATAAGTTTCAAACATTATTGCAAAAACAAAAATCTTTTTGAAAAAAGGTTAAATGACTCCCTGCAAGCAGCTGTTTCTTGGCTTAAATCAATTAATTTAACAGTTAACACAAAAAAAAACTAAATTTATTCAATTCAGGAACTATAAAACTTTTTTATATTTTAGATTTTATATTTTAGATTCTTATAATTTAGATATTACTGAAAACAGACTACAGGAAATGTCGGTGGTGTAGTGCGTAAGAGCGTCTTCTCCCGGGAGGCCTGGTTCGATCCCCGCCACGTACCAATGTGTTTTCAAATTTTGAATTCATATGTACGTTTAATCAATGCTTTTACGATGAAGGAAAACATCGTTAGGAAACCTGCACAGACCTATGAAAAATTCTTAGGTTGTGTGTGAAGTTGACCAACCCGCACTTGGCCAGCATGATTGACTAAGGCCTAATCGCCCCTAATGTGGGGTAGGCTTGAGCCCCTCGGTGGGGACATTATATGAGCTGTTGATGTGATGTGAAAACAGACTAAAATAAATGAGGTAGAAGTAGTAAATTTTCTTGGTGTCACAATTGATACTCACTTAAACTGGAAAGCACATATTTATAAAGAAATTGAATAAAAAAATGTCTAGTCTTTGCTATGCTTATCTGTACTTGCAGAAACTTCTTCACAAATGTAGCCAGAGCTGCCTATTTTGGACAGGTTTATCTACTATTTACATATGGTATTATTTTATGGGGAAACTAAACTGTAAATTCAACTTTCATTTTACAAAATTGGTGTATGCATATAATGAAAAAAAATATTTAGTTATAAGTGTTTAGTTTAATAATGATTGTATATTGCATGCCCGCAGGGGGCACACTGTTATAACTTACTAGCGACCCGCCCCGGCTTCGCACGGGTGCAATGCTTATGTAAATATGCATGTATTATACATAGAAACCTTCCTTAAGAATCACT
This sequence comes from Elophila nymphaeata, assembly GCA_955850985.1. Taxonomy (NCBI): domain Eukaryota; kingdom Metazoa; phylum Arthropoda; class Insecta; order Lepidoptera; family Crambidae; genus Elophila; species Elophila nymphaeata. The sequence continues at coordinate 6,982,940 of OY039093.1, forward strand.
CTATCTATTAAAAAAACCGCATCAAAATCCGTTGCATAGTTTTAAAGATCTAAGAATACATAGGGACAGACAGACGGCGGAAGCGACTTTGTTTTATACTATTTAGTGATTTAAGTATTAACACCGGCAAATTGAACACAGTTATAGCAATTTTTCCAAGTCATATAAAAAGCAGATTTTTGTTCTAAATCCCAGCCGTCTTTAAAATGAACTTGGTCTCCCTCCCCTAGCCTTTGGCATAAATAAAGGGGTGTTATATAGGGTCGAAATTATCGGCAATCTTTTTTTTAAGTCTTGGGGCTTAATCATTTTAGCAGATGAGGTAAAGGTAAAGTTTGGCTGCCTATAAAGCCCATATCTTCCAGTATCAGATATGGTAAATGTTACTCAAATGTACCAAAATTATGTTGAATTGATGAAATATGAAAAAACATTTATAAACATGTGTGGTAGATAAGTATTGCAATCAAACAGAACACAGACACAGGCGATGTTGGTGGCACCATAAAATCAAAATAAATTGCCTTTGCAGAGCTGTTGTTTGATGAAATAATAAAATTTATTTCAGACTTCTACTAATCAATTCCTAAAAATGTTAGGTAGTAAAAGTGACTTATAAATATGTTAGTAGAATTTAAAATTAATATTCCTATTGATATGAGTGGATCTTCCATTGTGCAAGCATTGGAATGTCCACCCATTTGCAATCTGTATATATTTTAAAGACTAAAATTTTTTAATGATTTTTTTTGTTTATGGATTTGATTTTAACTGCAATGTTAATAATTTGTTTTATATAATTAAAATAAACAAAGATATTATATTTATAGCTATTGACTGACATTCGTAAAAAAAATAGTAGAATATGTGGGTACAAAAATAAAATAAAATCAGATTAAAATCTAATTTACCTGTATTTATAAAATAAATGTAAATAAAATTATTATTATAAAATCATGATTAATCAACGTTATTTTATAAAATCATGATTTTTATCAACCCTGCCTGCTATGACCTAAGTGTATGATAGATTTAGAAGACCTTATTTATTATAAAAAGGATTACCTGTTCACCCACCAGTGGGTTAGTCTACCGTATAGACGGGAAGGCATCTTAATTTATGTTTTCGCATATTCCAGTGGAGCTGTGCCCGGGGGAGGGATGGAGGGGAGGCGGCGTGGCGCGGTCACCCTCACACGAGTCAGTCACCACTGACCTCTCTCTGTTCAGCGTGTCCTCGGCGGCTTCAGATGCCAGGGTCTTACGGCTACTGGCTTGCAAAGTGAGTTTTTTTTTATTCTTGACAGGAAAACTTGGCCATCATGTCACCTATTGGTAAGTGTAGAGGACAGCGCGCTGCGATCGCTCTACCAGTCGCTAACTACGATACCTACGTCCGATATAACCCTTCCGTGCCTAGCTCGGGAGCTCAAGGTCAAAGCGCTCGTTGCAACCGGCGCTAAGTGCAATAGTATAAAATCTAATAAGAAATGTTTTTTTGAATATATTAAGTGACTTACCGATGAGAGTTTTACTTTCTAAGAAACAAGAAGAACCTTCCTCACCACAACACAGGACACCTACAAATTTATCTACAATCCACAACAGTAAGTTATTTTTCGCGATTATGACGATAATGGTCCCGTAACAAGAGTTCTTTGTATTGTCTGGCAATTTCACACCTTGAATTATTTAAGACGGTTAAAAAAGCATGGTGAATAATCATAAAATCAAAAGTTTTATACGAGCCGGCGAGCTTGGCAAACATCACAGAATTCCATATTATGTACTTACTAGGATGTTTTATGTACACTAGTGTTACTATTGTTACTAAATCAATAAAGATCTTTTGAAATTGAAAAGTAGTTAGTTCCCGGTCACAAATAATTTCTGAACCCCGTGACACTGCATGGCTCATACTGCCATGACTTTATGTGTAGCAAAATGTTAATGACCTAAGGTTCTTTTCAACCCCTCGTGGGATTGCGAGCGTGATCGTTTGTATTTATGCAATCGCAGTAAGGCTTCTGTAAACCTGGGTGGTATGTACAATCTATAGTGGTATGATGGCACCAACCCCAAAATAATTAAGATCACGGTAGGCAAAGAAAGAGGCTAATGCATTTAACAAATATTATTTCACTACGATAATGAAGTAGTAACTTCTCAGTCAACACGTGGAATACGAACTCCTCTGTCAACTACAGGGACATTTAGCTTCCTCTGATCCAGCCCACATCGACACGAAGCTTCGCGAAGCCTGACGAAGTCTCGCGAAGGATTACGAAGTTGTCAGATTTTTTTCTATAAAGACTTTCAATGTCCATTGCAGGCTGGGCAGGGTCCTGATCCGAACCTACGGGTGGCCAGTCCGAATCCTGACAGCAAAAGCCTAAAGTAAGTATTTACAATATTTTTCCAGTTTCTAAATTGCTTGACAAATAAAAGTTAAAAAAGCAGAACCTAAGGCTCGGCGTAAACGGGCCACCGGTAGCTGTCGCGTGATACACTGCATTGGCAGAAGCATGCAGTGCACAGGACGAGTCTAGTCTATACAAAATGTATGAAAAAGCTTGAACACTGCTTGTCGCTGGCCACCGGTGGCTATAGTCGGAGGCCCGTTTGCGCAGATGGTCAAGAGACACATAAATCGACGACCTTTTGCATCGCAATATTAGCCTCCCATCCACTAGCGCTTATTCCTTACGACTTGTCCTAATAAATAAACTGTAGAGAATCATTGTAAGTATAAATAAAACTGTTCGTTATGGCCACTGACTAATGTCATCTCTACATTTTTTCCTGTGGCTTTCTTTGTAACTAAGTCAAGATGAATGAGAGGACAAACATATCTAACTGGTTCAAGGTTGTAAGGTCGTGCGTGCAGGCGACGGAAGGGACAAAAATATTTTGCCAATCCATTAGGATTCATTCCTTATAGATTGGACATTCCGGCAGGAATAAACGCCAGTGGATGGGGGGCTATTGCCGATGAAAAGTACCTAGTATGCAAAGCTTACAACTGATTATTAAGTTGTTACTTTCTACTTAAAATTATCCTTCACTGTAGCTGCAAACCTATTACTTTTGCTGCCGGGTTAAATTTTAGATTTTTTTACTGTTTTTTTTTTTAACCTCCGACCCAAAAATGGGTTGTTATAAGTTTGACCTGTCTGTGTGTCTGTATGTCTGTGTCTGTCTGTGGCACCGTAGCTCCTAAACGAATGGACCAATTTTGATGCGGTTTTTTTGTTTGAAAGCTGACTTGATCGAGATGGTTTTTAGCTATAAAATTATGTCGGGGGTCACATTTTTTTTTTCAATTTTGTAGTTTTTATATTACGAGATGGCAAACAAGTTTGTGGCCCACCTGGTGTTAAGTGGTTACTGTCGCCTATAGACACTTGCAATATTAAGAGTAAATCTCACACTTCAAGTGCGTTGCCATCCTGGGGACTAAGATGATATGCCCTCCATGCCCAGTAATTACACTGGCTACCTTTCCTTCAATCCGAAACACAGCGAACTGCTTCACGGCAGAAATGAGAAAGGCGGTGGTACCTACCCAGACGACCCTACATATGGGTCTACCACCTAGTAATTTGTCGACGAGAAAGGAGTGACTTTACGTACACATGTGTTGATGTGTTGTATCTTGTATACCAGGCCGTCATCAGCACTGCCCTTGCAGTCGACAGACCAATGCAGGTCCTTGCTGGCGGGTTGCGCGGCGCTGTGCGCCCAATTGGGCCTGCGACGGTCCTTCAGCTCTGGCGACGTCGCCACACACCAGGCCTCGCATCCGTTGAGAGGGTATGTGTGTATGCTCATATTCTTTTCCTCCTATCAAAAATAATCATTACAGGTCAATGGATATTTAAGCATTATAGTCCGCGCAATATAATAGGCCCGTTTTGACAGATAGATACGTCAGTAGAATGTAACTGGGACGCAATCAAAACAGATGCAAGCAAAAAATAAAAATATATTATTGCATTTTTCAGTAATACAAATACAATCATATTTTAGCGAAGTAATTAAAATGTCATAATAAAAAAAAAATATTCTTTCTCGCATAATATTTTCTAATGTTAAATGTAATTTTCTAATGTTCTGAAACTTCATAAAAACAGTTACATTCTTAATCTTTTTTTTCTTTAGTTATAGTGCAGTGACTTAAATTGATCGTTAATTTCACGAATATATTCGGTGCAGTATACGAATATATTGTATCGAAATAGAAAAACAAGATTTCTAGGTTTATAAATTAAATTAGAGTTAAATTATAAATTTAAAATTTTCAAAAATAAGCGAATTGCATGTTTTTAATGCAAGTATCTTTAATGAAAACAGGGAATTGATCAAATCCCAAGTGATTTGATCAAACCACTGAGGATGTTAAAATAACTACATGACTTCATCATTTTACTAAAAGAATGTCTACACGTAGATACGTGGGATTTTTATTTATTATTAAAACCAGGATATAATTACGATTACAAAGCTCATATAATTGTGACTCGATTTCTCATGTTAATCGTGTAAGTAAATAATCGATTATTTTGGTCTCATCACCACTTACGATATTTTGACATGTGTCAAATCGGGCCTATTATATTGCGCGGACTATAGTTAAATAAAATTTTATTATTAGAGATTTTGTTTGAGCAGACTTTTCTGCCATGCAACTAGAGATGAAGCGGATAGTTGTTTGGCCGGATACCGGATATCCGGCGAGCTGCAAGGCCGGATGGCCGGATATTCGGCCCATTGCCTCGTTGTATATCGCCGCACAGGTGCTTCACGCGGTCAGCTCAATTCGGGCGGTTTCGCTAAGTTTTTACTAAAAGTTTTTAGCTAAGATAATTATTTACCATTTATGTTTTTATCATTAGAGTGAATATCAAAGAAGACTTGTTTAATTTTTTGGAAGGCTTTATGGCTTTTTTGTAATTATTTCTTTTCTTTTCTTTAAATAAAAAGTCGAACTAATTATAAATCGTTTTATTGATATTTGCCTCACAAAGATTAATGTATTGCATTTTACTATAGGAAATTGTCGTAGTTTTTCATATTCGGTATCCGTCCGGATTTGACGCCGTCTTGGTGGAGCTACTGACCGCTCAACCAAGACGGCTGGCTACACATCAAGCGGTCCGGGTTCGAGTCCTGGTAGCGACAAATATTTGTGTGATGAACACGAGTATTTGTTGACCAGTCATGGTTGTTTATATATTTATTTAAGTTTATTTATAAAAATATTATGTATATTTTAAAAAAAAAATCCGTTAACTAGTATCCATAATACAAGTTCTTAATGATACTTACTTTGGGCTAGATAATTGGTGTGAGCGTGGAAGTATATTATATTATTATTATCCGGTATCCGGTCGGATAGTAAATTTAAGCCGGATATTCCGGATACCGGATGGTTACCAGATATCCGTTTCATCTCTAGCTGGATTAGAAGTCAACAAAGGAGGATGCCCAAACCTGCCCACAATGCGCAACCTTCAAGTTTCAATAATTATTTTTCAGATAATAAACATGTCTTCTCACCTATAACAATTTTCTCGCTGGAGAGGTAAAAAGTTGTATGTTTCACACAAGAGCAAATTTTTGTCTCGTGCCTTTAAAACACTCACTGCGCTCAGTAGTATATTTATAAATCACTCGCTATGCTCATAATATACTACTTCGCTGGTTCGTGATTCAATATTGGCAGTCGCAGCAAAAATAACTTTGCTCACTTGTTGAATAAATAACTATAATGATACTTTCCCCACATAAATTATAGATTTTTCCCAGAGTTTAGCACTCATTTCACTATAGCGCAATCATGGCCCAAGACCCATACTAAATTGGACATTCTCCTTTCCCGATGTTCCATTTAACAAACAATCCTTTTATCGGCTGTCCTGCACCACGCCACGCCTACTTTTTACTCGGGCCAATAGAATATTAACGTAATCATGGCGCAGCCAATAAGGCGCGGCGTCTTCACTCCGCTTCCTCCACGCTAGAGCGACTACGCGGAGGGGAGGCGACTGCGGAAGCGGAGTGAAGACCCTGCGCTATATTACGAGGCCAAGGCCCCACCGCAGGTAGTACGCTTAGAGGCTATAGTCCGGCAATCTTGTGCGCGACCGTCCTGCGGGGTGACAGACGTCATTCTAGCACACTAGAGTTGTGTAGCTAGCGAATGAGTGATATAAAAGATATATATCTTGACGAAAGAGCTAATGTGTCTTTAACTCAGGTGACTTTAAATTATATCTTTATATTAATGTGTCATAGTTCAGTTTGATAGATACGGACGGATACCGAATGAATGAACGATTCCGATCACAAAGAGAGAGAGAGAGAAAGACGAACACAACTTTGTCTAAGCGACACACCGACACACAGTCTCTCAAATCTATGGACACGACTGCATTAGATAGTTTGATGATTAATATCACTTTTCAGACACTTTGGTTTAAAGCGACATAATAACGCTAAAGATAGATATAATACTAGAAAAATGCACTGAAAAAAATCGACTTGCCTCAGGCGGGACTCGAACCCGCACCTTCCACAATCCGGGTGGACGCGTTGACCAATTTCGCCACCGAGGCACTGCTTTTCGCTGTCGAAATTTGTCAGTGCTTGGTGCTTATGTTTTTATGGTAAACATCGTTTCATCAAATCTTTGAAATTTGCACTTCCAAGACCCGAACGAAATATTTTTGCAAATATTTGACGCCCAGCTAAGATGAAACTACCTTACATTATGGAATAATTTTATTTTTGCGTTTACAAACGCGTAAATATAATACTAGAAAAATGCACTGAAAAAAAATCGACTTGCCTCAGGCGGGACTCGAACCCGCACCTTCCACTTTGGTCAACGCGTCCACCCGGATTGTAGAAGGTGCGGGTTCGAGTCCCGCCTGAGGCAAGTCGATTTTTTTTCAGTGCATTTTTCTAGTATTATATTTACGCGTTTGTAAACGCAAAAATAAAATTATTCCATAAGATAGATATAGTTGTTATCAACTATATCTATCTTTAGTGCAAGGCATGCAATGTATCTTTAGTGAGATACTGATATACATCACTGAGTTGAAAAGATATATATCTATCTTTTCACTTTAGTGATATGTTTGGCGCATCGCTATAGCACACGGCTACACGCGATGCGTGCGTTTCCCTTCCCCGCTACACCACCCGCTACCCGCTGACATTTTGAGTACCTCGTCCCCGCCACTTGTCTGTCACCCCGCAGGACGGTCGCGCACGAGATTGCCGGACTATAGCTAATAGGCAAGCTTAGGCACGCTTCGATACATAGCGGCCTTGCTGCCTGGCTAAAAACTCGTGTCTGGTGATCTAAAGTATGGTTGTAGTGGAAATTTCATTCACTTAACCAAAAGTATCGAACATGTTGGGTACATGATATTAACATGTTGAGATCCAGTGAAGGTGAATTCGTAATTTTATACAAAAAACTGCGTAACTGCCCCGACAATTTTTTCGACTCTACGTATGACACAAGATACCTTTGATCTTTTACTAAGTAAAATCGAAAATGATTTGCAAAAACAGGAAACCAGTTATAGATCCCGTATATCACATTAAGAAAGACTGCATCCATCAATGCAGAAAACCAACACGACCGTTCGCGTGGCTAACCGCTAGGCGACTATCGAGGCGCCAAGCGAGCCACTCAGCGAGCGGTGGGGCCGCGCACATGACGTGCCTTGTGTTGGTTCACAAGGATGAGTCATCGAAGCGATCAGCTAACCTCTTGCCGCTAAGCGTGCCCGAGTGAAAAGTAGCATGCATTCCCAGAAGTGCCATGATGGCACTACTGGTGATCCTTTCCCAGAGGTTCAGAAACAGTTTGCCCTACATTGTTGCAACCCGGCTTTGTTTGATCGGACATCCCCTGAATTTCGAGAAATCCTAAAATACGCTATTCTTAATTTTGAACGGAAAAGCCATACACCAATTTTGTATGGATTTTACTATAAAAATGACGGACTTCCCATACAAACTTTCATCTCCTATTTCATCCCTTAGGGGTTAAATTTCGAGAAACTCTAAAATATCCCTGTCTTAATTTTTAATTGAAATGCTATATACCAATTTTTATAGATGTTACTTTAAAAATGACGGATTTCCATACAAACTGTCCGCCCCTATTTCACCCCCTTAGGGGTTGAATTTCGAAAAATCCGGCCTTATCCCTTGCCTACGTCATAAAAGGAACCTCTGTGCAAAATTTCAGCTATCGAGGTCCAAGGGTATGGGCTGGGCGTTGATCAGTCAGCGAGTCAGGACTTTGCCTTTGATAAATAGATCTTGCAATGTAATGTTTCAGTGCCACATCGGAAGTCGGGTTATGTGCAGCGCTTGAAGCGCTTACACTGAGTGCTGCTTCCAGGTCGTGCAGTACTTGGGTAGCTGGTGAGTATTCGGTTAGAGCAATTTATTTTGTAGTTTAAGATGTTGATACTGCTTCGACATGAATTATATTCTGCTTCGACATGAATTATGTTCTTCTTAAACATGAATTACATCCAGCTTCAACATGAATTGTATTCTGTGTATTCTGCTTCGACACGAATTATATTCTCCTTAAACATGAATTATATTAGACACGAATTATGTTATACTTCGACATGAACTGAATACTTCTTCTTCGACATGAATTGAATACTTGTTCGTCGACATGAACTGAATACTTGTTCTTCGACATGAACTGAATACTTCTTCTTTGACAAGAACTGAATACTTCTTCTTTGACAAGAACTGAATACTTCTTCTTCGACATGAACTGAATACTTCTTCTTCGACATGAACTGAATACTTGTTCTTTGATGTGAACTGAATACTTCTTCTTCGGCATGAACTGAATACTTCTTGTTCGACATGAATTCAATACTTTCGTGTTGTTAAATGCTTGGATCCCAGATACTGTAGAAAAGGAGAGCTAATGTCACCCAGGCGTAATAAACGAATGCAAAAACCTATGGCAGTTGGTATTGTTGATAGAAAGACATACTGCGCCGACCTCAAAAAAATTGGTAGTAGGGTAGTAGAATTTACTGACACGAGACGTCCCTGGACCCAAACCCTACTTCCAAAGCACGGAGAAAAATTTAATTGAAAAATTATCGGTCACCCATCCGAATACCGACCGCGGCGCCACGGCGTCGTTAGATAACTATTTGAAATGCGCTATTAAAAGCGAGTAATTTATTGGAAACCGCCCTGCTACCACTGTGTTTATACACTAAGGCGCGAAGTATCGGGCGCGGACATCATTCTGTTTCATTCAAATACCGTACCAATCACACGGCAATAAGGTCCCGAATTGAACAAATTCAACGCCGAAATGGCGTGCTATGGCACGTCCGATGAGGGCCGTTGAATTTGTTCGATTAATGACCTTATTGCCATGTGTTTAGTACGGTATTTGAATGATGTCCGCGCCGCGTCCTTGCCCGACGACAGATTGGTGTGCTTCGCGCCTTAGGATATGTTTTTTTTTACAGTTGGCGGTTCTCAACTTCCTTCTCCACAGAGAGCGAATCCCGTACAGATAACTCAGAGACCAATACCTACGGACAATAAAAAGGTACTTGTCTTATTAGTCGTGAGTGCACTGTGCACTTCGACCCATTACAGCACTTTGACTCATTAGTGTACTTTGACTCATTAGTGCACTTTGACCCATCAGTGCACTTCGACCTATTAGTACACTTTGACCCATCGGAATCTTTCGTCCCTCCTTTCCAAACGCTTGAATGTAAATTACTCTTTACCCTCTACCTAAATGCAATAGGAGGTTTGAGTGAATTGTCTAATGATGTTGAAAAAAATTAAGTTTACGGAACCCGCGAGTGGTTCATAGATGCCGATTATGCAACTCTATCATGAAATGTCACAATCTGCATTATAATTATTTAAATACAATAATGATTTTCCGAATTATTTAATGGTGGTGGGGGTTTCTGACTATTTAAAAGTACTTAGCAAAGTCCACTTAAATAAAGGACTTTTTGAGTTTGAAATAATTATTGCCTGATGAAATATTTGCGTTCTTCTAACTCGCAATATCTCTTCATAGGTTCGTCAGAACTACATAAAGCGCCGACTGTTGACCACGTACAGAGCGTTGGAGAGAATGTCACAATCGGACTTCAATCTGGACCGGCTAGAGGTGAGTTGCAGTATACAGGGTGGAATTTTTGAATGCCACCTGGAGGGAAAGGACTTTAGAAATCTAAATATTGGAGATAGAAAATTGTACCCAAAGGAAACATTCCTTTATTTTTAATAAGAAACAAAACTGCATTCAAAGGTTTTCGGAAATACGCTTGCCAAGCCCGGGAATCGAACCGATCTGTAACAGTGAATTGAATATTGGAGCCGGCCACTAGTGTGTCTAACTTATTCGCGTAGTTTTTGTTGAAATAAATAAAAACTAGTTAATGGGGGTCTGCTCAACGCTATGCAGAGTGCTTCGCCTAAAATATCAACAAAAAATCACCTGCTCGGTGATTTTATCAAGGCCTTTAAAATAAGACAATCTAGGCAAGTTGATAAAAAAATGAGATTGTTACGGTTAAATTTGCGTTTGGTCCAAATGTTAAAAAAATGTCCAATTCGCGGTTGGTCCAATTTGCAGTTGGTCCAATTCGCGGTTGATCCAATTCGCGGTTGGTCCAATTCGTAGTTGGTTCAATTCGCGGTTGGTCCAATTCGCGGTTGATCCAATTCGCGGTTGGTCCAATTCGTAGTTGGTCCAATTCGCGGTTGGTCCAATTCGTAGTTGGTCCAATTCGCGGTTGGTCCAATTCGTAGTTGGTCCAATTCGCGGTTGGTCCAATTCGTAGTTGGTCCAATTCGCGGTTGGTCCAATTCGTGGTTGGTCCAATTAGCGTTTTGTTCAATTCACAGTTGGTCCGATTTATATGTAATACACGATGAATTTTTCAAGTGGGCCTCAGGGCCAAATCCTAAACTATAAGGAATATCGAAAAATGTTCAAAGAGGTCGAGAGCCCGATTTTGATGAAAACAAAAACTGCATGATTGGATTGATTGATAATGATCACCGCTTTGATTATCGCTTCAACCAGGGTGGAATAAAAAATATTTTATTAAAATTTAACAGTTTCCATTACTTCCCAGAAATTGATCCTTATTAACAACACTATCTAATGATGTAATAATACACAAGCTGTGATTATTGATTTATCAGAAATCCAATGATGCAGTTTTTGTGTTCATCAAAATCGTGCTCGCGACTCCTTTGAGCATTTTTCCTTATTCCTTATAGTTTCCTTTGTTTTGTGAGGCTTAAAAAATAAGTCGACGGATACAATACCACCTGTTGTTTCCGAACGCAAAACGTAAATGTCAGCGCCAGGGTTTGAAGTGATAATTATCATTGATAATCATCATTGATAGTTATCCAGATAATTATCAAGATAAATATAGGTTGATAATTATCTTGAAAAGTATAATCGAAATTATTTGCCACTTGTTATTTATTGGTCGCATCCAACGATTGCGTGTATCGGAACGCGCCACTTAACGTCAAAAGCGGGAATTCCCCATGTCATCGTGTTTTCGTATATAAACTACTTATTCATTATTTTCTTCATTCATTTGTTTTGTGTGTGGCCGAAACATAGAAATTGAAGTTGTTTTTTTTAATTCTTAGCGTAACTTGAGTTGTGTACCTAGAAAAATGCACTGAAAAAAATCGACTTGCCTCAGGCGGGACTCGAACCCGCAACTTCCGCAATCCGGGCGGGTGCGTTGACCAATTACGCCACCGAGACAATGCTTTTAAGCAGTGTCTCGGTGGCGTAATTTTTTTCAGTGCATTTTTCTAGTATTAATATTTACGCGTTTGTAAACGCAAAAATAAAATTATATCTGTTTGATAGTTATCGAATAATTATCGCGATAATTATCAAAGGGCATATTTATCTTGATAATTTCAAACCCTGCAATGAATACTTGTCTGTATGTATTGCAGGCCGCGGCTGTTTCCGCAGCATCGGGTACCACGCTTGCTGTACCACAAAACAGGCGATCGAGAATTGTCCACCCAGGTTCGTTACCCGATCTACACACATTTCACCAACTTTTACCTAAAAGTATGATTCTAATAAGATATAATAGGTTGGGGAAAAAGTTTCTTCGCATTTTTTAAGAAAATTCAAAACATTTTTTAATATAGTTTATTTACATTTAACTAAAGTATGTAGGTACCATTTTGTTCGAAATTTTTTTGCCATCTTGTAGGTAGGGACATGATCCCATTGCTATAGAAATTTTGGGACTTCTGGTCAAAATACCGCGACAAGTGGTTTTGGCAGTCCTCTCGTGATGTTAACCTGACACTGCCTAAAGAATTCTGAAGAGACCGAAACAGGTGGAAATCTGAAGGTGCAAGGTCAGGACTATACGGCGGATGATTTAACACCTCCCAGCCAAACTCTTTTAATTTTTGCTGAGTGGCTAAAGATGTGTGAGGTCTAGCGTTATCATGATGAAAAACCACACCCCTTCTGTTGATTAATTCCGGCCGCTTTCTCTCAACTTCTTGCTTTAATCTCATCAGTTGTTCGCAGTAGAGTTCAGAATCGATGGTCCTGCCTGGTGGTAACAGCTCATAATGAATAATGCCCTTCCAATCCCACCACACACACAGCATCACCTTGTTGCGAGTTAACCCGGGTTTCGCTACAGTCTGTGAAGCCTGACCGGCCTATGACCACGACCTTTTTCGCACGTTCTTGTCGTACGTGATCCACTTTTCATCACCAGTTATCAGCTTCTTCAAAAATGGTTCGGTTTCATTACGTCGTAATAAAGAATCACAAATGAGTACACGGTTCATTAGGTTTCTTTCAGTGAGCTCGTGAGGTACCCAAATGTCGAGCTTTTTTCTGTACCCGGTTTTTTTCAAATGCGCCAAAACTGTTTTGTGGTCAATTCCCAGTTCTTCAGCTACGTCGTAACTACTGACATGCCGATCTTGCTCCACTTTTTCAAAAATGGCATCCATTTTATCTGTAATAGGGCGACCAGAGCGACGTGCATCTTTGACATCAAAATTTCCGGATTGAAAACGCTTAAACCAAATTTGTGCTACTCTCACAGACACTGCACTAGGTCCATAAACATCACAAATTTTTTTCGCGGCTTGCGTTGCATTTTTACCTTTTTTGTAGTAAAATTTTAAAATGTATCGAATTTCTTCATTAGATTCACTCATCTTGGCGGTACGAAAAACAAATGAAAATCACACATTTTCCTAATTTGAATTTGGAATTATGTTCTTTAAAATTTAAACTTTCAATGATACCAAAACCAGCCAGATACAAATAGTATAGCCAAAGAGATTTTATTACAAGTTTATACATACTATAATGCGAAAAGACTTTTTCCCCAACCTAATATAACTTACATTATCAATAAATTACAAAGAAATTTTGACGCCGTCGTAGTGGAGTGGTCAGTATAGCTGCCTACACATCAAGCGTTCCGGGTTCGAATCCTGCTAGCGGCAAATATTTGTGTGACGAATACGAATATTTGTTTGGGAGTGATGGTTGATTATATATATTTTTTTTTTAAGTTTATTTATAAAAATATCTAAAATTATTATGTATATTAATGTCCGTTATCTAGTATCCATAACACAAGTTCTTAATGATACTTGCTTTGGGCTAGAAGTGGAAATATATATTACTAGCTGTGCCCGCGACTTCGTCCGCGTAGAATTTACCAAAAGACAAAAAAATGTAGCCTAAGTTACTCCTCATTACACCAGCTACCTGCCAAAAAAAGTCAAGTCAAAATCGGTCCAGCCGTTTCAGAGATTAGCGGGAACAGACAGACAGACAAAAATCGTAAAAAATGTTATATTGGTGTATGTACCTTATATATATTCATATGCATGTAGTAAAAAACTGTTATTTCAATATTACAAACAGACACTCCAATTTTATTTATATGTATAGAAGATGTATAGATATTATTATAATATACTTAATTATTACTAACTAGCTTTTGCCCGCAACATCGTCCGCGCGGAATAGTAACTTGGGCAAAATTTTAATTTTTTTAGGATATATTTTTATTTTACTAATCATACACATGATTGTTTTATTTATTTATCATCAAGTGCTTAAATTCAAAGTTGCATCATTTTATCCACAGAACAGATAAAAGAGGTTAGAAGTCGTATCAAGCGATGTTAATACCAGAGTCGGTGTCGCCACACGCGACATAATATTTTTTCAATTTAACAGTATATTTGTAGTTACCGGTGAAAAGAAATGTCTCCATTAGTAAGATTATGAGTCTTACTTTGCCTCCTGCCAGTTGAAATAGCACAAGACGGTGTTTTAGATTTATTTTTCAAATATTTTTCCTCTTCGCAAAGGATCGAATATGAGTGTTTACTCTTTACCAGCAGCGCGCGCGCCCCGCCTACTTACGACTTCTAACCTCTTATATTTGTTCTGTGATTTTATCTTTGATAATGGCGAAAAAATATCTACGTTGATTTTCAGACTTTGTAACTCCATTTCTCTCTTTTAAGCCTGCAATACATGTTGGTCGAGCTTAGGCCAACGCGAGCGTAGGCAAACTAATACAAGGCAAGTGCTACTGCCTACACGTTCGGCAAGTTTCTCAAAAACCAATGCAAATGGCCAATATAGACGAATATTGAAAAGATGCCCACTCGTTGGGCTCCGTCAGTATGTATTGTGAATTGAAACAAGATGGATGACGGCGTAGAAGTTATTGCAGCTGCTGCTAATTATTTAATGAGGGTTTAGTCGCAGAATACCAGATTCTCAAAATAACAGTTTCCCTAAATACCAGATTCACATTTTGTGACATTAGTCTGTAAGTGATCTATGTCTCTAGTACTCGGGTCTAACCTGTATTATATAATCTATGGAGGGACTCTAATAAAGTGTTGATTCAGTTCATATCATAATAAAGAATGTCTTTCATTTATCTAATAAAATATGGTGTCAGGTGTAAAATATAATAAAGAAACATTAATTAGTATTGCGAAGCAAGTATTTAATAAGAAATATATAAAAAATAATAAAGTATGGAAAAGTTGCCGTCGGATTTCGATTTCAACAAAGGTGATAAAAAAGAATGGAAGCGATGGATACAAGCTTTCAGTATCTACCTAAAAGCTACTAAAAAACACGAAGAAAGTGATGACATAAAAATAGCAATTCTTCTAAATCAGCTGGGACCACGAGGTATTTCGATTTTTAATACCTTTGAGCCAAAAATAGAAAACTATAATGGCGTCGTACAAGCGTTTGAAAGTCATTTTCAACCAAAAACTAACATATTATATGAAAGATATAAGTTTAACAAACTATCAATAACCGAGGGACAATCGCTTATTGATTTTATCACAATATTAAAGACTCAATGCCAAAATTGTGATTATAAAGAAAAGCATAGTATGATTAGAGATAAAATTATACAAAACATTAAAGATGAGATATTGATAAATAGATTGCTTGATGAAGGGAATAATTTAACGTTAGAGAGAACAATAGAGATAATAAAACTACACCAAGAGAGAAATAGTGAAATAAAATACATTAAAAATC
Organism: Elophila nymphaeata; assembly: GCA_955850985.1. Classification (NCBI taxonomy): domain Eukaryota; kingdom Metazoa; phylum Arthropoda; class Insecta; order Lepidoptera; family Crambidae; genus Elophila; species Elophila nymphaeata. The sequence continues at coordinate 6,998,604 of OY039093.1, forward strand.
AGTCCTCAAAGGAGATTCCAATAATTGAAGTTGATGCCATGAATAGTAACAAGTTAAGGAAGAATAAATATATAAATAATAGTTCTAAAGTTCAGAAAAAGTCCGAAATATCAAGAAATATTGAAGAATATCAGTGTAAAAAGTGTGGTTATAAGCATAAAAAAGCTGAGTGTCCGGCTTATGGAAAGCAGTGTACAATATGTAAGAAATTTAATCATTTCAGTGTTGGGTGTTTCTTGAATAATAAAGGTAATAAAGATAATAATAGATATAAAAGTAGATTTAATAAGAGAAATGTGAATTTAATAAATAATAATTCCAGTTTATCAGATACATCCGAAGAACTTTTAATACATTCAGTAAATGCAGATAAAAAAGATTGGCACATTTATGGTAAAGTTGATAATTTAAGTATTAAGTTTAAAATAGACAGCGGTAGTCAAATTAATATCTTGCCTTATAGAATTTTTAAAATGTTAAATGCTAATAATAATATAAAAATCTTAAAAAGTAATGTTAAAGTGTCAGCCTATAGTGGTGGTTCTCTGGATGTAATTGGTAAAATTTCATTGCATGTAAAATTTCATCACAATCAAGATGATATTGAATTTTTGTTAATTGACACTAATGATAAGTCAATTATTGGTCTTAACACCTCAGAAAAATTAAATCTGATTAAAAGAATTAACATGTTGAGTTGTAATGAAACTAACAATAATAGAGAGTTTTACCTAAAAATAAAACTTACCTATTATTTTTTATTCAATATCCGGAATCCATCTTGAGTCAAGCACCTGTCTTTCTACCTTTTCAGTCAGCGTTTCCGGTCCTTTCCCATACAAAGTGGCGCCCCCTATAGTATCGTTGTAGAACTACTTACTTGGCGCGCGCGTGCACCGGGTTTTGTCTTGTCATTATAGCGTCGTTTTTCGCGCCTTTCACAAGTCAGTTACAAAAAACGAATACGAATTATTTTAAAATATTTTTATTAATTTTATAATTATTAGGTTCCTTTCCCTACAAATACAAGTGATTTTTATTTAAATACGGAAAATTCAAATCTCAATGTTGTAAGTGAAGTAAATGTGATAAAAACGTGATCGATCTCCATCGTCGAGTTTCGATACCAGTGAGTCATACGACAAGCACTGGTGGTTTAGTGGTATGCATGCAAGATTCTCATTGGGACGACCCCGTTATGTTACAAATGTGTCAAAGTTAAATCTCCCCATTAGTGTTTGGTACTGTTAGAGGGACCACAAGTCTTAAGCTGTAGCTGAAGTACGTTTCGTAGCGATAGGCACTTCAACTGTAACAATGGGACGACCCCGTTATGTTACAAATGTGTCAAAGTTAAGTCTCCCCATTAGTGTTTGGTACTGTTAGAGGGACCACTTTTCTGTCTTAAGCTGTAGCCGAAGTGCGTTGTGTAGCGATAGGCACTTCAACTGTAACAATGGGACGACCCCGTTATGTTACAAATGTGTCAAAGTTAAGTCTCCCCATTAGTGTTTGGTACTGTTAGAGGGACCACTAAGTCTTAAGCTGTAGCTGAAGTTCGTTGCGTGGCGATAGGCACTTAATCTGTGGATGATTAATAATATTCATACAATTGATTTTAATTGTCTCGTGGTAGATATCTACAGAGCGGGGATTGATAGGTTAATCTGCGACAAAGAGGCGACCACGCTTAGTTACAAATGTGGCAAAGTTAAGTCTCCCCATTAGCATTTGGTACTGTTTGAGGGACCACTTTCCTGCCTTTCCTGAGCTGTTGCTGAAGTGCTTTGCGTAGCGATAGGCACTTCGACTCCGACAAGGACATTGCGTTGCGTTTTGTGTCCTCAGTTATGCCGAGCAACTATAGGCATTGAGTCAGAGTCAGAACAGACTTTTTGAAATTATTTTTTTAGCTGCATGATATTTATCGCTAACTATGTCTTCACGCAGTTGTATCGACTGGTTGGTAAAGGGAAAGTCTCAATTCGGTTGCCTAGTTAGTCACTGTATCGAATGTTTTTAGGGTCTAAGCAAGACCGATCATTTGAAGCAATCGATGATGATTGGAATCCTGGTGATTATTCTTCGTATTCCAAAAATGTTGGTACACGAAAATGGCTGAGTAGTTGGGAATAGTTTGTGTCATTTCAAGTAGTTTTGCTCCAGGTTGACGATAGGGCAGTGCCTGCTGTGTGAAATTTAGTTTTGGTATCAAAAAGAACGTTTAAAAATAGCTGGGGCTTTGTTCGACTGATTCCAGTATTCCAGATTCTAACATTGTTTAGTTCTTGTGTAATTGTGTTAGAAGTAGTTTTCGTTATGTAACTTTATATGGCAAATGTAATCCGGAACGATTATCGGCGGGTTTATTATGAATGGAATTCATGCATCGGCTAGCAAGCTGTTGTCAATTTTGAAATTGTATTAGAGAGCTGCCCTGAAATCTTTTGTAGTCATTGGCGCCGCCCCTTTTTAAAAGAAGTGTAATTTTAAGGTTTCTGTATCTTCTATATATTTCACAGTTTGCATGTGGAAGAGAGCTTCTCACGGAACCGACAAAGCTGAGGGAATGGCTATATTATCGTTTACTAGTTGAACACAATAATGCCAATAACACTGTTGCTATGACGACAGACTTTGGAGATGGTGGCAGCTAATCAAACGGACCCAAATAAGTCCTACCACGAACCAACCCAAGCACAATTCTGCACTACCCTGGGGATCGAACCCAGGACTCTGACGGTGGATGAATCACTGTCGCATGGATACGGTTTTGAAGTGATCAAATCCGCCCTCTAAATAAATCATCCGTAAAAGTTACTCTAAAGTTAACAAACATTTTACTGAAAATCAACTAATTCTTTAGAGTCCACTACTAAAGTTTACAGGGTAGTTACAATTCCTGTTTTAGTGCAATCAAATAGCAAAACATTTGTTGACGTAGCAAATGACCATTCCAACAAATAAAAATCGTTTCAAAGGTCATTATAATAAAGCACTACGAAGCAGAGGGTAGCCAGATATTTTTTCTGTGCACCGGCAAAACGAACAGCCTAGTAATCGTCATAGTTAAACATTTTTAATAACTGATTACCACGACCTTCGTTTGCATGTTCGTATATAGAATCCTAAACAGTCGTAACGTCGCAACCAACTGTTGCGACAAAATAAGCAAAATACTTTTCGGCTCATTCTCGGCGTAAGTTGAGGTCATTCGAATCAACCGCCAGACAAAGGTTTTTGAGTTTGTGAAACAACCTTCACCAAAAATGCAATTTGACAAAATTAAAAAGAATATGTAAGAATTCAAAATTTACATAACTCACGGTTTCCTGTTTTTTAGTGCACTGTCCGGGAAACGAAACTGGGTCGCTAGAATGAGAATCTTGCATGCATACCACTAAACCAGCAGTGCTTGTCGGATGACTCACTGGTATCCAAACTCGACGATGGAGATCGATAACGTTTTTATCACATTTACTTCACTTACAACATTGAGATTTGAATTTTCCGTATTTAAATAAAAATCACTTGTATTTGTAGGGAAAGAAACCTAATAATTATAAAATGGGAAAGGACCGGAAACGCTGACTGAAAAGGTAGAAAGACAGGTGCTTGACTCAAGATGGATTCCGGATATTGATACTAAACAAATAATAAAAATTTTAATAATAAAAATGAAATAATTGAACACTATTCTAAAGTTTTTCATGGGCTAGGTATTTTTCCTGGAAAACCTTACTCGTTACATTTAAAAACTAATGCAGTGCCTGTAACTCATAGTGCACGCAGAATACCTAAAAGTCTTATGCCTAAGCTTAAGCTAACATTAGAAACTTTAGAAAAACAAAATGTCATTAAGAAGGTAGAAGGTCCATCTGAGTGGTTACATCCATTAGTAATAGTAGAAAAACCTAATGGTAGCTTAAGATTATGTTTAGATCCTAAGTATCTGAATGAACAATTGTTGGATGATAAATATCATATACCAAGCCAAGAAGAAATATTATCTGATCTCAAAGATAAAAAATATTACTCGATTTTAGACTTAAAAGAATCTTTTCACCAGATAACTATTTGTGACAAGTCAGCAAAAATTATGTAGTTTCAATACTCCTTTTGGTAGATTTTCATACTTACGACTTCCATATGGTATAAAGCCTGCTTCAGAAATTTTTCAAAAGAAAAATATGGAAATCTTTGGTCACATAAAAGGTATAAAAATTTATATAGACGATATATATGTAATGGCATCTAATAAGTCTGAACATGATTGTATTTTAAAACAAGTATTAGAAACAGCTAAGAAGAACAACATAACATTTAATATTAATAAATTTCAATACTGTCTTAATAAAATTAGAGTTTTAGGTCACATAGTTTCTGAAAAAGGCATTGAAATAGATCCTAACCGAATAAGTGCTATTAAAAACATGCCAGATCCTAATAATAAAAAAGCTGTACAGAGATTTCTTGGTATTGTAAAATATTTAAATAAATTTATTCCAAATTTATCACAATTATCTGCTCCACTAAGGGAATTAATTAAAGATAATGTCAAATGGTCATGGTCTGATGAACATAAAAATTGTATAAATAAATTAAAAAATTTAATAATAAATGCACCAATTTTAACTCACTACAACGAACAAGAACAGCTTACAGTGCAAACTGATGCTAGTGAGGGTGGTATAGGTTGTGTCTTAATACAAAACCAAAAGCCTATTGCGTATTCATCACGATCATTAACAAAATCTGAAAAAAGAATGGCAATGATTGAGAAAGAATTATTGGCCATAGTTTATGCAATGGAACATTTTCATTATTATACATACGGGCATAAAGTAACTGTACAAACTGATCACAAACCTTTGATTAACATAAGTAAGAGAAATATTGATAAAGTTCCTAATAGATTGCAAGGAATGTTACTAAAATTGATGAAATATAATTACAATATCACTTATTTGCCAGGTAAAGATATGCTAATTGCTGATGCATTATCTCGTGCCTATTTAATTACAAATGTAGAAGATGACATTGAACTTCAGTATGCTGTACATGCTATAGTAAATAATTTAATGACACAAGAGAGAAAAGCTAATTTGATTGAAGAAACTAAATGTGATCCCATTTTAAGTAAAGTAATTAATTATCTCAATACAAAATGGCCTGCTAAAATAGATAAAGATTTAAGAAATTATTATCAGATTAAAAATGAATTATCATATAATGATGGAATTCTAATGTTTGGAGATAAAGTAATTGTACCATTCTCTTTAAAAAAATTGTTTTTAAAAAATTTACATAGAGGTCATTTAGGCATTGAAAAAACTAGAAAAAAGGCTCGTAAATATTTGTATTGGCCTTCCATGTCAATGAATATCTTAGAATATATAAGTAATTGTAGTACATGTATAGAACTAAGACCTAAAAACTGTAAACAACCTATGTTAAAAATGCCCATACCATCTCGTCCATGGTCACATATTGCCACTGATATAATGGAACATAAAGGTAAATCATACCTAGTTGTCATAGATTATTTTTCAAGATGGATTGAAATGTTTAAATTAAATTCAAAATCAATAACTAACATAATAAAAATATTTAATATAATCTTTTCAATGCATGGATATCCCGATAAGATAATATGTGACAATAATCCATTCAATAGTTTTGAATTTAAGACATATTTAAAAGATATTAATGTTAATTTAATTACAAGTAGTCCTCATTACCCTAAAGGTCACAGTCTAGCTGAAGTAGCTGTAAAAATTTGTAAAAATATCCTTAAAAAATCTGATAGCAGTAATGAAGATCCTTATATATTACTATTTGAGTATAGAAATACTATGTTAACTGAGTTAGATTACTCACCAGCTCAACTATTGTTCGGTAGAAACTTAAAAGATAAAATAATATTTTTAGAAAGTCATTTAATAAATAATAAATAAAATAAAATAATAAGATTAAAAATAAAATAAAACAAAATCAATGTAGACAAAAACTTTATTATGATAGAAATTGTAAAACATTAAAAAATATAAAAGAAAAGGATAATGTAATGTTTAGACATAATAATAAATGGAAATATGGAAATGTATACTTACCTGCCAGTACTCCAAGGTCATGGTGGTTAAGCTCTAATGAAGGAAAATTATATAGAAGAAATAGACAGGACATAATAGCTGTACCTAGTAAAGAAAATAACACTAATGTGAATTTTAATAATATTCAACCTATGCAATTAAGAGATAGAAAAATGATTAAAAAACCTGTGAGATATTATGTTGATTGAATAAGATGTAATTTTGTGATGTTATCTAATAAAAATAGTATTTAAGAATTGCATTGTAAACTACATTTAATACTGTTCAGTAGTTACTTAAAAAATTAATAAATGTAACCTATAAAGTAAAAATAAGATAAGTCTAAAATGTAAAATTTAAGTTCATTGAAAAAATTGGTTTATATTAATAATTAAAACTTAACAAATATAAAAAAGGAAAGATGTGACATTAGTCTGTAAGTGATCTATGTCTCTAGTACTCGGGTCTAACCTGTATTATATAATCTATGGAGGGACTCTAATAAAGTGTTGATTCAGTTCATATCATAATAAAGAATGTCTTTCATTTATCTAATAAAATACATTTTACCAGTAGTTCAGTTAAAAACAAAATCCTTGAATCTTTCAAATAAAAGTTACTATATTTTCTATAGTATAAAACGTTTCCTACGTAGTTATGGTTAGCGATTTTAAATATTTTAATAGTCTTGTCTTTAGGGTTCCAGGTAACCTCTTAATTCTGGTAAAATTCCAAAAATTTGAAAACATCGTCGTTTGTTGAGAGTGATATTTTGTACGCGTACAGACGACCAACGGCTACCAACGCCAACCGCGTAATGACGCGTTTGCCAAACATGTGGACACTATTGACGAGTGCGCGCGAGCGCCTTTGATTTGTGCAGAAAAACCGACAGCGCTCCCAAGTGCGGCAAGTGGACGCGAGCGACCGCAAGTTGTGGCAAGCTACACCAAATGACTTCTATACACGTTGGCGCTTGCCTTCACTCGGCTAACTAGGCGAGCGACACCGAGCGATGGCAAGACAATGCAAATATACTGTCTAAACGTTGGTATTGGCGTTCACTCGGCGAGGCTCGGCCAACATGTATTGCAGCCTTTAGAGTTTAACCCTTTTAAAGTCGCCGCCATTTTGTAAGATTTCGCGCGTGTTTCAATTACTTGCCGACTTCGTTTCGCTAATTCATCGCGTGTAATAAAAATGTAAAACGTTTAAAATTTTGTAATAAAACTATACTTAAATAAGAGTTTTTCGCACTAAATTCTATACAACATGTAATTTAAATAACCAACATCCTGAATACAGGTGGGTTGGGATCGGCTACGGAGTTGATTTCAAAAAAAAATAAAAAAAAATTTCACAAAAAAAGTACTCCGAAAATCATTTTTTTTTTTTCAAAAAAAAACTTTTTTTTGTAATTCAACTCAGAAGCCGATCCCAACTTACCTGTATTCAGGATGTTGGTTATTTAAATTAAATATTGTATAATTAGTACAGTTATATTTTCAAATAATAATAATCTTCATTTTCATCATCGGATAACAGTTTGGCAGCGAACTCCAGAAGACCCAAGGGCATGACAAACTTTAACACATTATTTTTTTCATATTACAGAGGCAGCCCACCTAGCTCTAACCGCTGCAGATCTAGAACGAGAGAGAGGTAGGCCTCTGTCCAAATATGAGAGGAACATGATGATATTCAACTGGCTACACACTCTAGATGAAGCTGCGCCCTTCTAGAACGCTCTAGAACGTTCAAGAAGGACAAAGAAGGACGCAGAATTCCCCTCCGGAAATATCAATTCCTGCTTTACGTTAGAAGATGTTATGGAAGCGTTAAATATGAATAGTTATAAAAATATTTATGCATTTAAAATAGGCTTGCAATGTATAGTGTATATTCGGCCACACTCAGGATACCGAATATTCTTAGAGCTTCCTGGCCGAATATAAGACAAAAAATACTTAATTGAGCCGACTTGAAATTTGGAAAAAAAATCAACATAATACAAAACTAGGAAATTTATTCAATTAATATTCAATCTTATTTGATAATCATATAGTTCAATGTCTATTGAAGATTTAAAATATAAAGTACTTAAGTATTCGGCTTAATTGTATTTAGATATTCGGTATTCGGCCGAATATAATAAAAGTATCCAAATATACCAAATGTTCGTTGCAAGTCTAGCTTAGAATGTTCTAGACGCGTCTAGAAGCTTAATTTAAGACTGCTATATAATAGAGGTAAGGTTTTTTTGCGCATTCCAACATGTTACAATAAAAAAGAACTAATCTTTATTACAAATAAAAAAGAATCTACACGTATCTAGAACGTTCTAGAAGGAGAGATATACAATGTGTTGCTAAAGTCCGAAATATAAATTTAACGGTGTGGTTATGTTCTTTGCAAGGAATAATCTGTTTTGACTACTTTCAGACCAAATTTATTTTCCCATTAAATTAATTACGTTAAACCTGCCCGTGACAACCCTACACTCACATAAGGGCCTTTACACATTGCGATTATTTGCAGCGATACGAACGCGATGCAGTACCGATGCGTCATCGATACGGTCGCAAATCGTCGCACACCTTAATAATAATAATAGATGCAGAAGGCAGTACTTCTAGACACGGCCCGTATAGTCAGAAGGTTCGTGTCTCTGGATCCTTAACCACTGGTAGCCGGGACCCTGATCTTGCTGCCGATGGGGAACTGCATTTTTTTATTTTTAAATGTTATATTTTTTAGTGTTATACATTGTAAAAATTTAACATTTAGAAATATAATTTTGTATGTATTGTAAATGAAATAAAATAGAAATAATCACTACATAGTATAAAACAAAGTCGCTATCCGCCGTCTGTGTGTCCCTATGTATGCTTAGATCATTAAAACTACGCAACGGATTTTGATGCGGTTTTTTTTTTTTAATAGATAGAGTGATTCTTAAGGAAGGTGTATATGTATAATACATGCATATTTACATAAGCATTGCACCCGTGCGAAGCCGGGGCGGGTGGCTAGTAATAAAATAATAAAATAATTTATTGGTCACTTCACAAATTTTCTTATGAGCTCACCAAGCTAATAGTACAGGTACAGTGGAATATTAATTTGTGAAGGACTGGTGCCTGAAATAGGATAAAATCCTGTACCACAGGTCACCAGGCCCCTCCCGCAGAAATAATAATATACCTAGTTGTGTAACAAATAATTCAATGTATCAGTAAAGTGTACATTTAAGCAGGGCCCGATCTAGCCATTTCGCCGCTCTGGACAAAAGCCAATTAGTATGAAAAAAATTAACTTCAAAGCTAAAAAAGCAACGGTATTTGTAAAAAAAAAAAATTTTTACAAATACCGTAAAAATATATTTTTTTAAAACCTTTAATGTTGTTTCTGATTTTATTTAGCGTGATCGAAAATTATACCAAAAAAATTGTTTTTGTTTCTCGTTTTATGTTTAGTTTGGCATAGATTTCAAGCATTTTAAATTGTGCCAAATAAATATAAAACACAATCAAAGGATATAGAAACTTAAGAACAGCTGTAGGTACTCAACCCGCGGCCCGCCTAAACATTGTGATTGGCCCACCTCGACTTACAAAATTGTTCACTTTATACGTTTTTCATTAACACCTAAATATTTTTTGCATGCGGCTCGCGACACCACAACTAAAACGTATTTGTTGCCCTTATAAAAAAAGGTTTAGCTAATTATGGCTGCTTTAGAGGTCAAACGCGCGTTTGTATCGATGTTAAAACTAGCAATGTGTAATGGCCGTAAGTTACGACCCATACACGCTAACTACAGGATTTGTAAACTGGTTGGTACTGTTTTAGTAGGGCTGTCACATCTAAGTTTTTTACATATACGTACCTACATCTCCAATTTTTATTTCGGAATTGCGTAACACGCGATATAATTGACGTACGTCATATTTTGTTTTAAGCAATGAATTTGCATAAAATTATTTATTGAAATACTCAGTGAATTGAGCTTAGGTTGGTTTACCGAATTATTGTTAACCTAAATGCCCATAGAATTACGAATGTCACTCGCAAGTATTAAAATTAAAGTTTTAAAAAGCGCTAACTACTTAGAATCAATTTCAAAGGAGATTGACATGAGAATACTTCTAATTTTTTCTCTAAAGTAATAGATATTTAAAAAAACACAGCTAGATACAGACGCAACTTTTGCGTCGGGGATTAAAAAATAACAATGGAATAATAAGTTATTTCCATTCAATTATTTAGACTTATTGGCTATGGATTTTCGACATACCGTTCGGATAATAGAAATTGAGCAAACTATTTAGCGCTGTTGTAGTTTGAAAGCTAAATTATTTTTTTAAATATCTCAAATTTTAGTATTATTAAAAATGAACATTAAGGAACATACTATAGTATATCAAAAGCTTCTAGATCAGTCTAGAAGAATAAAGAACTAAGAAGGAACTTAAAAAGTGACAACGTCTTTTTAAGACGAGAATATTGCACTAAATGATATTATTGACTTGTATTTATATTTGATGCTGTTCTAGACCAGAATAATCTAAAACGACAAAGAGTCTGCTGACAAGATTGAGATTTAGTTAAATTTAGAATTAGTCTAAAATTACACTTCTATAAATTTTCGGTGGATTATTGCTGTATGTTACTTATATGATTTTGTCTTGGTGTGTACAGTGTAATTTATATATTTCGACATTTATATGATAAGTAGGTTTTAGATAGGTGGTTGTAATAAATCTGTCACTAATTTTAAGTTCCTTAAGGGAGGCTGGGAGAGAGTTGGTACGTTAAAATTATGAATTCAGATTATTTGAAATAGCAAATTTCATAATTACAGATTCGTGATTTGTTTGAAGATAATGGTTATCAATATTTCCACTTCAACCCACCGAAATTACACCACGGTGGTGTAATATGGAATGTCCATTCGTTTTAATAGAACCCCTGTGATGTCTTGTTTATAACGTGAAAGTATAATCGGTGGAGTCAAAAGAATTATGATAGCACCAACGGAGTAAAGTGGAAGAATGATGATTACTTGGTACAAATTGACACATCAATTACTCAACCGATTTATATGATTTTTTTTCTCATTTTGCTCATTTGTTCCAACTTAGGACATAAGAATTCATTTTAATTTAAAATTTTCACTATACTGGGTGTAAAAGACATGAACAGTCAAACGAGAACCATGTATTCTATACATCAAAATAAGACATATTTCAAAAAAATTATTGCTGTGAAATGATTTTTATTTTTGGTGTTAAAAAAAATTGCAAATTGTACCGCGCAGTGTAAAGGGCTCAACACGCACGCAACTCGCAAAACCGCGATATATTTGCTTGACGGCGGCCCCGTTCGTTAGTGTCCGTGCCCATCGAGTGAGCTACATTGAACGCTAACGTTTTGATGCCATTTTTTGTTATGAAATACTAAAAAAAATGATAATGTTTCTTTGGACAATAATTAAGAAATTACGTATAGAACACGTTTTCATAAAAAAATGAAAAAAAAAATTATGACTTTGACCTTCAATAAAATTTCCCAGGTATAGTCTAAAGGAAAAAAAAAAATGTGTGCGTGTACTAGTGTACACATGTAAGAAGTGAAACTTCTTTATGGCCGAATCAAAGATGGCGCGTAACGGAAAAATGTGACGGTAATTTTTTTTCCAACGCCGATAAAGAAGTTTCACTTCAAAAATGTTATGATGGTGAGCAGAATACATGGTTTTCGTTTGACTGTTCATGTCTTTTACACCCTGTATAGACTGTAAAAAGACCTAAGACGAAATCTATGCTATACATCAAAACAAGAAACTTAAAAAAAATATTGCTGGGAAATGATTTTTTGGTGGTAAAAAAAAACTCCAAAAAATACCGCGCAATGTATAAAGCGCGCAAGTCGCGCGGCGCTTAGCAACGTTCGGTCGGCTGAGGTAAATGACCCCGATATCGAGTGGTTACATTGAGCGCTGACGTTTTAAAGACATTTTTTGGTATGATTTACTTTTAATTTTGATAATGTTTCTTTGGACAAAAATTTATAAATAATGTTTTCAATTAGTTTTCATAAAAATCTTCAATATGAGCATACCACACGCGAAGCAATCAAAACTTGAATATTCTAAATAATCAACACTTCAAAAAAAATAGTCAACACTTAAAGTACCAAATCATTCCAGTTAGCCCCTTTCTGAACGGCTTCGTGCGTTTTTGTTTCTGTACAGATTATTTAACGTAACTAATTAAATGACGATATGGGGTGAAGTGTCTAGCCAGCCATGTCAGGCAGAGTAGAATAACATTACCCCATATGGATCTCGTTGAAGGCGACTAATGTATCAGCAAAGGGGTATTGATCACCTTATACTCCGTCCACCAATCCGCATTGGGCAAGCGTGGTGGACTACTGCCTAAACCTCCATCGATGACAAGGAGGGGACATGTGCAGTGGGTCGAATTATAATAGCTGTAATGATGAATTAAATTAGTCGTTTCGGTACAGAGAGCATACCAAGCGGCTCTCTATAACAGCGTGCGATTCGGCAAGAGTCTCACTTCTCCCCCCCCCCCCCCCCCCCCCCCCCCCCCCATCTCATTTAAAATTTTGCTGTCAAATGCAAACGAATATTTCACAATAAAAGGAATACCTATTTTTACTTTCTCGTATACGTAGTATAGAGAAAGTCTTGTAATCGTAAAAAATCGACCTCGAGATTTTGACGGATTTACACGTTTTGGACCTTCCTGGGTCCAAAAATACCGTTTTTGGAATTACGTCTGTGTGTGTGTCTGTGCGTTAGCACGATAACTCTAGTATGCTTTAAGTTATTGCAACCAAATTTAACATGCATGTATGACATCAAAATATAAGTTTTCTATCAACTTTTGAGTCCTTTCCGGTATACGAGAAAGTCAAGGGGAGACCATTCCAGATTTTTAATCAATATCATTTCCAAATTACCTATATTTAGTGTCGATATACACTACCATATGGCTTACTTACATCGTTTTCAATTTACTCAAAAAAAAACAAAGAATTTTCCATAAATTTAAACAGCTTAATTCGAAATGAGTTGTGAGTAAGAGCTGTAAAGATTACAGAATCGCATGGCAAGTCCTATACATCCGTACAGATTTAAGGCGCAACGCAAACAGAAGGCGGCAAGGCTAAGGTACGGCGCGGACATCATGTATTTTCATTCAAATAGCGTCCCAAACACACGGCAATAAGGTCATTCATTGAACAAATTCAACGCCGAAATGTGCGCGTCCGATGAGGGCCCCCCCTCCCCTCTAGTATGAAATCCGGCGTTATGTTTTTGGAAAAGACCTGGCAACCCTGACCTCCTTCGTTCGTTTGCGCGGTACTATAGTACTACGCGCGTCTGCCACCGGTGACGATCACCTTCACTTCCGTTAGTACCGCGCAATGGCGTCTATACAAAATGTTTGAAAAATCTACACTGCTTGTGGCCGCGTTCAGTGGCCCATTCGCGCGGAACTATTTATTTTAAGTTTTAGTAAGTTATTTCTAATGTTCCTACGTGTTTAGTTCGACTTATCTTAATTAATGGACAAAATGTTGATCGTGCTAGAATTTATGATTATGTATGTTATTTTTGTGAGAAATAAAATATTATATGGATTATGTCGTGTTTTTTTATTTATAAAATATTACCTAGGTACCTAAAACTGATAATAATGGTGTTGTTTTTTGGAGTTTACTCCTTAAGAATCGTTTTGCATATATAAGGGGCCCGGTATGAGAAAAATGTGAGGAGTAAAATCTATCGATGAATGACCTCGTTACGTTTTTGAAGGTCAAAGTCATAATTGGTGCGCATCCTATGTCGCGCAACTTTCTAATTGTCAAAACACGGATGACAGCAGGTGCGCAGAGTTGTCACTTATTTGAAATACTTGTATTTAAAATACAAATACCAAATACAAAATACGTATTTTGTATTTTGTACTAAAATACTTTTTTAAAAAAGTATTTTGTATTTTATTTGAAATACTATACGAGATGCATTTTGTATTTGTAAAATACAGTGTAAAATACAAAATACTTTTTTACTTAAAGTAGGTACCTACTGCAGCACTGCTAAGTTTAAGCACGGGAAGCGATCACCGATTGGTAAGAGGCACATTGAATCTCAAGGTCAAATCCGAAAGGTCCCAAACCCCGAACACTCGAACTACAAAATTGTTTCGAATGCCTGGAGGACTGCATAGATGTGGACACATGCAATGACAAGTTCGTAGAAGCTGTCCTTACGGTGGGTTCAAAGATCTTTAATCCCCGCTGTGCCAAAAAAGACAAATAATCTCAGAGCTTACGTTAATGCGTGAAATGGTTCTGCAGTGCTCTGAAGACGATCGTCGGCGCCGGCAGCTCACTATACAGATCTTCAAGTTCCTAACTCTCGACATACGCCAATTTAATACGGAACGTATTAAAGAGGTCTTCGAGCAGAACAAAGGCTCCAAAGTGTTCGTTAGAGATCTGGCGCGTGGAGAGAACTTGCTGACGAAGCTGAAGACAGAGGACGGCAGAATCGTTTCATCGCGATTACGCGACATCAACCACACCTGTTCCTTGTTTTTTCAAGAGCCAAATTAAACAGAATACCGAAGAGTAGGTATAATCTGCCATTATGCTGTGATGATGATGTGCTGTGGCTGGGGCTCACACGTGCAAAAATTTGTTACTTATTTACTTATAATTTGCATTGTTTTATCTTTGTTTGTTTACCTAATATATTTGTTAATCTAGGGAACTCTAGGTTTTTAAGTATCAATACGTGTTTAAATAATATAAACAATGTAAAACTGTTTGTTCCTAAATAAATAAAAAAAAAAAAAAAATTATGCTTAGCGTTTGTGGACTATGAGAAAGCCTTCGATTCTGTCGAGACCTGGGCCAGAAAGAGGTCAATCGACGAATCCAATTCGGCTGGGCAGCGTTCGGGAAGCTACATGGCATATTCTCGGCTCATCTACCGCAGTGTCTCAAGACAAAAGTCTTTAATTCGTGTGTGTTTCCAGTGATGGCCTATGGAACCGTAACGTGGCCGCTTACAATAAGCCTCGTAAGAAGGCTCAAGGTCACCCAAAGGGCAGTGGAGAGAGCTATGCTCGGAGTTTCTCTGCGTTATCATATCAGAAATGATGAGATCCGCAGGAGGACAAAGGTCACCGGCATAGCCCAAAGAATTGCGAACTCTAAGTTGCAGTGGGCGGGGCACATTGCGAGGAGTACTGACGGCCGTTGAGGCGGAAAGATCCTCGACTGGCGACCACGTACCGGGACACGCAGCGTTGATAGGCCCCCCACAAGGTGGACTGACGATATGGTAAAGGTCACGGGAAGCCGCTGGATGCGGTCAGCGCAGGACCGACCGGTTTGGAGATCCTTGGGGGAGGCCTATGACCAACAGTGAAATTATTATTATTATCATTCCATATGAAAGTATTTTATTTGAATAAAGTATTTTGAAAATACCTATTTTGTATTTAAATACAAAAAGTAAAAGTATTTTGTATTTTGCATTTGAAATACTAAATTAGAAAAGTATTTGCATTTTGTATTTAAATACATTTTTAAAAGTATTTTGTACATCTCTGCAGGTGCGCCATCTCACCTGTCTCGGAGTAAACTCCAGTCTTGCGTCGGAGCTGACACACACAATTTTTTTTATAAAAAGGTCAAGTGCCTCTACCAATCTTTTATTTTACTTGCAATGTATGTATATTTGTTCTGGTGGAATCATGCTACTCAATTTTGAAGCGTTTAGTTTGGACGACAATACACGATAAGCTGTGTAACGTCTAAATCCAATATGGCGGACCATCCAAGATGGAATAATTATTTTTAATGCATTTCTACAATATGGGTATCA
The DNA here is from genome assembly GCA_955850985.1 of Elophila nymphaeata. Taxonomy (NCBI): domain Eukaryota; kingdom Metazoa; phylum Arthropoda; class Insecta; order Lepidoptera; family Crambidae; genus Elophila; species Elophila nymphaeata. The sequence continues at coordinate 7,014,630 of OY039093.1, forward strand.
AATAAAAGGGCTTGTTAAGAGTAACTTGAAAAGATTGTGACGTCATTCTAAATCCAATATGGCGGAATAGTTATTTTTTATGCACTTCTGCAATATAGGTATCAAATGAAAGGGCTTGCCGAGAATAATTAGAACCATACTGGGGACTAAGATGATATGCCTTTCATGCCCAGTAATGAGTCATACCAACGTTTTTGTAGGTAATCAGCATATCTTACTTTCGGCCTGTAAGTCACGTAGAAAAGACGGAAATTGTCAGACTGCAGTACTATTTTTCACGCACACATGCACATTACTCACACATTGGTGTTGGTCTTGCTCTAGTCGATCGTTGCCAATCTATAAATGTCCCACATTAGGGGTGATTAGGCCTTAGACAACCACGCTGGCCAAGTGCGGGTTGGTCGACTACACACACAACCTAAGAATTTCTTCATAGGTGTGTGTGTAGATTTCCTCACGATGTTTTCCTTTGCCGTAAAAGCGCCGATTAAACGTACATATGGATTCAAAATTGTAAAACACATTGGTACGTGGCGGGGATCGAACCAGTGCCTCCCGGGTGGGAGACGACGCTCTTACGCACTACGCCACCGACGCTTCTCCTTATTATAAATCTATGAACCTCATTAACCTACTTAATTAGATCTATGGGCTTGAAGATCTCAAGATGCTGTACCTATAATCTGGTGGACAGTAAAATAATTAGCCCATCTACCAAACAGGTTGTCGTGATCGTAACTGCGTTTCAAAATAATTGTGTTAAATCTTAAAGGAAATAATGCATTTTTATTTTAAAAAATTACCAATATAAGTATTTACAATACACAAGAAAAGTCAAAACTTAAGAAAAAAAACCTACTTTACAGCAGTAATTTTTTTGTCCACCAGTTTGTTTTTGGATAAACTAAGTTTATACTTAACAAAGGAAAGTATAAAATAATACAAAGTTATGATTTCCATTCGTTTATTTTTCATCCTTGTCTCAAAATATACAAAAGTGCAAAATTCAACATAGGATAGTATTACATCCTAAAATCAAAGTTAGTCATTTACAAAATAATAGAAAATACATTATTTTTAAACTATTTCGGCAGAGGTTTTTTGAACTTAAAGAAATAATAATTACAAGGATGTAATTTTCATGTTAGAAACAAATACTTACTTATAATAAAAATTCAACACAAATCCTACGAGTCTTACTTTAACCAAAAATGTACATGAAATTTTACAATTTTTAATCTAAATTTTTCGTAGTTTAAATAATTATAAATAAATTCGTGGTATATACAGTGGGAATGAATCGTTTACTCTTGTTAGAGTAATTACAATTTGTCTAAAGTCACTGTAATTATTAATTGAACTTTCAGACAATTTTACAAACAATAAAAATAAGTAATATTTTCATTTAGTCCATAAAGAATCAAAATTGGACATAAAAACGTTACATATTCATCAGAAATTATGATTTTATACATAAACAAAACTTTTAGGAAAACAATATTTTGGCGCCAATAAAATTCCAGACGGGCGCAATCTTTTCAATGGCTCTGGGTATAACAAATTGGCCAATGTCACAGGCGACATAAAATTGTGGTATAAATGCGGAGTTTCGTATTTTTACAATACAAATATAGTTTTGGTTATCAACTGTTAATTTTGTAGTGTAGATTCATTCGAAAGTGGGTGTTGTGACAAACGGTGAGAAGTCTGTCGGGTTAGGCAGTTATAGCCCGCCGTGGCCCCGCGAGGCGCGTAGTGCGTAATATAATTAATTATCACTTAAAAAATATCACATTATTTTAAGCAACCTGTGTATATATTGTATATGGGCTATGGAGATTTTCACAGCAGAGTGCACTGTTGTTAAATAATTCTGTTTAATTGAGCTTCTTGTCTGTACGATAAAGAAGTATTTGCCAAAAATAACTGTCAATTAGAAAGGCGGGAAAAACTTACGCGATAGGTGAGACTAAGTCATTACCGGGTAAATGCGATTTTAAATCGGGATATTATTTAGAACATAAGTAGGTACATATTGTATCTCATTTTTAATTGGGCCTGGAAGCTAAAGAAATGACAAAAAATGCCAAATAAAATATTATCCTTAGATAGTACAAATCGCAAATCTAAATTATTTTTAGGGGAAGGAAGATGAGAAGTTTGTATGACGATTAAAAAAAAATCTACGATATTTGAAAATAGCCTAAGCTGATTAACTGCAAGCTCAAGAAAACAGACGTTAGCTAAAAACAGTACAGTCTGATGCCAAAATCTTTGACTATTGTAAACTGTGGAGGATTGGGGGTAAAGGGGCAGTGTGTATAGTAAAATCTCTATAACATCTATGTGTCGCTCCGGCGGGGACGCGTGTACCACGACGGTGTCAGTCTTATTACGCCGTCGTGTGCCTGGCTGTCTTTGTCGCTCCCATAATGATAGAGAGAGATGGGGTATATGCAAAATCATATGGATGTCCCTCTGTGTTGAAATGCATTCAGGCCTCAAAGTCTCAATATAATAATAATGTTGTTGCTAGATATAATAATCAGACCTAATTTGTAATTAGGTTTGAATCTAATTAGTAACATAAATAAATTAAAACTACTGTTAAGACTGAACGGCTGAAGAAATAATCCAAAATTCATAGGTAAAAAAAGGCATTTCAAATTGTTTTGATTCATCAGTTACTACATTAATTTCATTCTTGTAGTTGAAAACTAGAGAAATTAGAACAATGTGTTTCGATATCAAATATGGTATTATCAAGTTTGTTCGTAATTTCGAAGATCTGTTGAGTAATAACAGGACATTTTAGTTTTTCAAGTTTCATATTTGCTAAGTAGTATTCACATATTGCGACTAGCAAACAGATTATGGATGAGACAAAGAACAGCATATCGACTGTTAAGTACTAAGCACATTTAGTACCCAAAAAGTACCATTTAGTACCTAAAAGTACTATTTAGTACCTAAAAGTACCATTTGGTACCTTTCAAAGTACCATTTAGTACTTTTTATGTTCTATTTAGTACTTTAAAAGCACTATTCAGTACCTGAAAAGTACGAGCCAGTACTTAGTACTTAACTAGCGCAAGGCACCCGACAGCAAGCCGCCCGCAGACTTCTAACAGTTTCTTGGTGCGCTTGGCGCAATCCGGGCCCGCGCGGGCGTACGCAGCGCGCGGGTACTGGTACAACGGACTTACAACTATCTTATCAGCTAGTGCTTGGTTGAAAGTTAGGTAAACAAAACTCCTACAAAACCCTCCCTAGTTTTCAATAACGCGCTTGATTCATGAATGTGTGTTAATATAAATGTACCATTGTGTGTCAGTGCCGACACCCGCACGAATTTCTTGTTTGAAGGCTTTCTATAATGATTTAGCCAGTATCGGTATATTTATATGAGAACATCTGCTTAGTGAGTAGGCAGACGCTGTGCAAGTTAACGGTATTACAATAAACAGTATACATAAAAAAAGCTTGTTAGCGCTGGAATGTTCCAACCTGCTCCCATCAACACTGTTCCTGGCTTCTACAGACAGGCCGCTCCTGCCTATATCAGCTTACTTGGTGCAGCAGTTGGCAGTACCAATTAAACTGATAAGCGCTGGAGGATTGATGATCGAAGTCCGCTTTCTATATGTATACATCTACCCGTGGTCTATTGACATAGGCGTCTGTTAGTTTACATCTAATAACACGTTGCAAGGTGCGTGCAGAGATTTTTACGATAGGGTATGTAATGCAGTATGTTGTATTGAAAATAAACTAATCAATTTCTGAAATTCAGCTAGTTCAATTTTCCGTATTTTTTGAGAGGCATTTACCTCATTTGATGTCCGATACTGGCTGATATGGCTCTGTTTGTAAATATTACCTTAAGCTTGTCTCAACGTGATAGCAATTTTATTTATCTAGGCTTAGTTCACACCGCACACGACCGAACCACATGGAAACTGTTTGTACGTGGTCGCAATCCTCAGCAATGAGGGAATAAGGAAGAAGAAGGCTTAGCGGGCTATGAAGGTTACTTGCATATACGGTGTGCACGCCTCTGCCTTTTGCAGGACAAGGGTCATATTGGAGTATAACGGAATAATGGAATGTGTTGAAGAGCTGGAGATGTGGAGACGACTCCAGTGCATGTATAAATAACAGTGTTGTACATCATACTTGGTAGCAGCTTTTGAAACAATTGACAACAAATTTTAAATGTGTAGGTAGTTGTGTTAAAAATGTTATGTCAAAAAAGCTCTTACAAGACCGGCAAAATTTGTTAGGCTGGGTAGCATGAGTAATTCGTCAATATTTCTGTGAGTAATTTTTGTAGAATTTCAAATTGGGCTTGCATCCAAACTAGGGTATCAGAATGGGAAATTAATGACCTTGACCTCAAGTGCTATTTGGCCGTTTAGAGCTATTGTAATCTCACTTGTCTATGAAAGAGACTGACATTGTAAAATATTTGGAAATACCGAATTAAATTGGATAACTGTCTGTTTGTGTTGCCAAGTAAATAAATAAATAGATAACAAGAACGAAATCACAATCAAGTTCCATCTCAGAGAGTTGATCTTTACAAGATATTTTTCTTGATTTCTAAGTTGGTATAATTATAAAACATAAGTAGTTTAAGCTGTGGTTAACTATATTTAATGAATGTTATAAATTAATGGCTACTACCAAGTTTGTGTATATATTAAAGGTAAATAAGATTTCCTTTCAACCAAGCACAGATACTAGAACTGTATGTTGTATTTATGGTTTGGAATGACATTTTTATCTTCCTTTTCATGTACAGATAAAGGTTGGCATTGCTATTTTATATAAAAAAAAATATTCAGTTTAATATGTGACGAAATGCAGAAAGTCCAATTGCAAAGTATTGTAAATTACAAAACATTTTGATGGTACAGCCACTAAATTTACAATAACAAGAAAAAGCCCATAACTGAATTTGGCATCTTTATAAAAGAGTAATATAGCATACCATTCTCTATCTGACAGTGTCCTTAAAAAACCTAAAATATACATTTTATATACAAAAATCAAGGAAGATATTGGTTTCTATTGCTAGGAGAAACAGTAATATTTGTTATTATAAGGTTTTTAGGTTATTTTAAATTGAGTTTCATATATGTATTTACAATATTCAATGCCTTTGTATACACAAAATTAATTTGAACTCTTCATCATTCTTACATTGGGAAGCTTATAAAGGGACATATTATTTTTATCTCACGAACGTATGTGATCTATGGCTGTTGTGATATAAAAATACTGCATTTACTTTCATTCTAAATGAAACATTGACTAAATGAATAAAACTGAAATCAAATTATATTTCTGCAGCTGCAAAGGTCATAGAATATTCTAAAAAAACTCAACATTTAAAATAATTTGTGCTATATAAATTTTTCTGCATTCACCCTTTATGGCAAATACATTTGATTTGATCTGTTGAAATATCCACTCCATAAATACAACAGGCAGTTTCAAACAAGTTCAAAATGTAAAACAATGTAATTAACACTTAAAACTAAGTATGTAAAAAACCAATCTGTATTTGCTCAGTGTGTGGGCTAATGTTTGTGCAAACAATTTAAATACTTCAAGATGTTGTAGATGTTGCACTAAACTTGATTGTTGTATTATTATTGTCTTTGTTGATTCTGTGATTGAAATTATTATAAGGTGGCATAGCATACCTCTTTATATTTTTCATAGGTCCGTTTACGACTTTTATTTACTAAATTTAAAGTTCTCATAACAATTTTGTGCAGTAGTTATAAGGGCCTTTTTAAAACAATTTTGTAGAGTATGGTATTAAAGATAATAATAAATAGGAATGTGTATGCTGCCAGATTAGTGATTTCTTTCATATTATTTTCCAGCAATCTGACTTTAATTTAGACAGACATAAAAAGTAATGTTATATGCAAATAAGATGATGTCAATATTTTGTTATATATAATTAGAATAGCCCAGAAACTTCTAGATGCAGAGGCATTGAAACTTTTTGTGACTGGTATACATATAATAATAATATATGGCTGCGAAATGGATACAGCTATCAAAGAATCAGTTCAATCTACTTTTTTGGTTAAGTAAACGCTTTTTTGGCCTAGTAAGCCTATTGACCACACACTGAGTCAAACAAGACGTTATCACAAGCGCCATAACCCTGAAAATCGACACGTGATTGGGGACTTACGCCACGAAGTCCAAGGGCCTGTTGAACCCGCCTTTTCTGTTCATATACTGCCTGTATTTCCGCTTCAAAACAACGTGGACATCTCCCTCAACGTTATCGTCAACTTTCTTACCTTTCGTTGTGTCGAAGCCGCAGAAGCCCATAACTTTGAGCATTTCTTGTTCCTCCGGCGTCTTCCCCTCCAAGTCTGCGGGGGTTACGATCGGACGCTCTCCAAATGTCTTTTTTGGCTTCGGAACAAACGAAGAGGACGGTGCAGGGGAGAGTGAGCGGGAACGGCGGCGACGCGGCGAGGGCGATCTTCGGCGGTCAGGAGAGCGCCGCCTTCGCTCCAAAGACCGGGAACGGGACCGGGTCCTTTGTCTCCGTCTATCACGGTCCCTTTCTCGGTCTCTTCTGTCTTCCCTACGCCGGTCGTCGCGTCGCCTTGGGCTCGGCGAGCGACCCATATTGGCCTAAATATATAAGCAAATCATGAGTGAAACATGATGTAAAATTATGACAAACCTTAACACATAAAAATTAAATATATAATTTACCTTGATTCGGAGTCAACAGTTTTTAAAATTTTGCAATAAACTAAAAGGTTAACAAAGTAGAAACAAACTAAACGACCGCCATGTTGGTTACGACTGGTTTGTTTTTTAAAATATTTCGTTACGTCAACCACATTCCTCTATACGCAGAGCACTTATATACATTACATTATAAACTTGAATGATAACTGACCTATAAATCGTCCGAGAACATGCTGCCTAGGCCAAATATAAATCATTTTTATAACTTAATCTATAATGATTAAAAACATTTAACATTTAAATTTTTTATACCATTAAAGTATACATTTATTCAGATAAATTTAACTCTTTGTATAATGAAACGTGTCTCCTACGTTTCGATTCACAGAAAAATGAAATGAATCTCAAGATAGTCTGAAAAATACTAAATGCACTTAATGCTCAATAAAGACACCCTTATATCAAAATTTAACAAAATAAATAATGATCATAAAGCTACTTACATAATGTGTCCATATTGTTATTTAGTATGTTTTATATATGTATTTATATATACATAAGAAAATTAATTTAACGTAGAAAGGAACGTATAAATGGTAGTGTTGCCTAATAATAACTTTTCCCTTTTTATATGCGTATCTATGTTTGATAAAACGTTATTATTAATAATTATAACGTTTATTTTCATATTATATTACATAGTTATTTATGTAAAATGTTGTATTATACATTATGTTTTGTCTTGTGATCATTCTTAGGGCCCCAAATACGAAAAAAAAAATAGTTTTTAAAAAGAATTTTGCAAACTTAGTTTAAATTATAGAAATGGAAATGTATCTAACTATTATGATAGGAAAATGCACTGAAAAAAATCGACTTGCCTCAGGCGGGACTCGAACCCGCATCTTCCGCAATCCGGGCGGCTGCGTTGACCAATTACGCCACCGAGGCTTGGTCAACGCAGCCGCCCGGATTGTGTCGATTTTTTTCAGTGCATTTTTCTAGTATTAATATTTACTCGTTTGTAAACGCAAAAATAAAATTATTCCATATTATGATAGGTATGAAAACTATTGACACCCATTTAATATAGGTCTGTTATTTATATATTTATAAAAAAAATACTTTCTTTCGTAATTTTAATAGGATTGTCTTGAGTATAAAGAACTTAAAAAAAAAGAAACTTTTATATTCGACTAAAAGACAATTTAACCTATGCGAATGTTTTAAATTCGAATTTTAATTACAAGGTTAAAACACAATCAAGTAATCTCACATTATTGGGGGATTTTGTATTTCTGTTGGTGAGTAAGGTTGTCAGAGCTTCACAGGTATCATTTTATATGACCTGGTAGGTAATGTAGATAAGGATTTACAATGACTTAAGAACAGAATGGATTAGAACTTTAGCGGTCGGGAAATAACATATATGCTATTCAGGAAGTATTGCCCTATCTGTGTATGTATGTGCCTTGAGAACTTTGTATTAGATGGAACGGGCTATACAACTCGGCCTATGCTTCGAACGGAAACTCGAGAGTTAATACACCATAGAGGGCCAACCCCCACAGACCTCCAACACCCCTCCAGTCTGCCCATGCCTGGCAACAGATCTCTCACCCGGTGGTTCAAACCACCCCCAACCCGTAGTCCAAACCACGTGCCAGCGACGTGGTGTTAAAAGTGCAAGACTTGCACCATCTTTTAACTAAGCCATTAGAGACTTACCACAGTAATTCACCCGTGTCACACACACCTCGACTATGTTCGCTTACTCGACTTGAACACGCCATTTTCCCGCTCGAACTGTACCTGTCAGAACTATTATCGTAAAAAAACGAAAACTATATTACGAGTTTCTCCCGAGTTCTTGCTGTAAAAAACGTGTTGAGAGACTCCATTTTTAATCCGAATCAACCGTAGAATTTTTGTTACTTTAGTTAAATTTTCACTTGACATTGGCAAAATGCGTACCTACGTTTAATGCGACGCGACGCCAATAATTATGAATAGAATAGTATAGAACTATATTACAGTGCTGCCATTTCATGAATACAATTTTACTACTAAACGAATAACAATTAATCACCGAGAATTTGAAATTAGTGGAAATCCACGACAACAGGATAGGGAAAGGACCAGGGTTGGCAGTGTTGAAATAATTTGCTGAAAAATCTTAATTCCCTTTGTACTATTTTTTTGTAGTCTTTGACATCTAGGCTATTTTGTTTGTGACTGACTTCCCTCCTGAGTTTTAGTTTTAAGTTTTATAACCATTTTACATCTATTATCTGACACGGTGTATTTGTGTGTTTATTTAGAACAATAAATAATCACATATATTATCAACCATTGGTGAATTTTATTTGCTGCCCTGTCCCTTGCCAATCTGCTGTGCATTGATCTTGATCTTGAGGCAGTGCATTTGTGTCACGTCAGTGTTGCAAGCATCTATAGACTACGGTGACTGCTTTCACCAGGGAGGCCGTATGCTAGTCTGAATAACATAAATAATAAAAATGACGGGCCATACCAGCCATAGATACAATAAGAAAACACTCAATATATTTTTATTTACATTATTAATCAAAAGTCTTGCAAGGATGTTGCGAAACAAAAAATATTTTACCTTTCTATTTTAATGGTTGATAATACTTTTATGATCATTAGTAGTCCATCACACGATATAAATAACTGGCATGTTTATAGCTTAAATTATATTTGTAAAGAAAAATAATAATTTTAGTAAATCGTATTGTAATCTTGAGGGGTAATTTTATTTCTAGCTTGGTATTACCAGTTACTGCAGTCAGCGCCATCTGTCCAATGAACTGCAGTTGTGAGCAGCAGCGACGCCGCGGCAGAAAAGTGAAGCTCGCGCCGACATCGATCTACTCGGGTGGCGTGTGGACTGTGCTCTTTTTTACGAACGAAATAAGGAAATAAACGCGTTTGCGCGTAATGTCGTTGGTGCTAGTGCTTGAAATATAAAGAGATTTGTTTGTGCGTGTTCGATTGTGTAATGTTCTGCTGTTTATGTGCTTAGTGCAGTTCATAGCTTTTGTGTGAAGTGTGTAAAGTGACTGAGAAAAATCACCTTTTACCTCTTTCGGCGCCAACTGCCGGTAAGTATTGTACATAATTGTCTTTCTTTATTATGAATATGTTTACATTTCCAATAAGATGTAGGAGGTTCGCAAGCGAAACGAGTTTTTCATATAACACCATGAAGGGTGTGTCTAGTCTCAAAAATGGGTCGTTTTTTTTAGTCTCATCCATATTAAGCGGCCGAAGCACCGATATTGAGTGCGTTATTTACAGCGTTGCATATTTACTATACATTTCAATTGTATGTTGCTAGTTTCTCATACAGTTTCTTCGTTATTAGTACTCTGCAAAAAATATCGAAAGATATTTTGCGCTTTATCGTGTTTAAAATTATTCTATGATATAAAATATGTGGTTTTGAGCTTGAAAACAGTATTATTTATATTTATCAGTTTCCACATTAGGGCGGAACTCTGCCAGTTCAATTGCTAAGGTAGAAGTACCTACCTAATAAAAAGGTGATGTCACTACGCCGGGCGTGCTGACCGTATAATCCGGCCAAAATGAATACACACCCACTATCATCATACGGTACATACCAAATTACCTACTTTATAAATTGGCAGATTGTTTCAAAACTAATATTTTTTTTATTACAATGTTCAAACTTGTAAGATTTGTTTTTTACTGTAATTGCATAATGTTTGAGATATTTCTACTTTGATTAGAGTGAAGAAAGATAAACATTCCTTGTACTACTTGGTTTAGTGATATCAATGTTATTATATGAAATATTTTGTGAATGTTATGGGAATATCTAGTACCTATTTATTCTAATTTTGTATTAAATTGTATCACATACAGATTAAATTGTATAGAAGTATCTACCCACTTACTATTAAAGGAATATATAAATGCATGCCACACAACTGTGCAGGTAGGTTTCCATACCTATACATCTGGCAAGAGAAAAAATGTGTTCAGGTAAAACTGGCGTGTATGGCAATTGTTGCTCAGATATCAGTTATCCGTTGATTGCTTAAAGAGGAAGGACACACAATATTTTTATATTATAAATAAAAGCCTTTTATTTCTGGATTTTAAAGATTTAGTAATAATACACTTTAACCCAGTGGTCGGCAAACTTATTAGCCAAAGAGCCAAATATGTAATGTTCTACAACAATTTAAAAAATTATTGGGAGCCAAATCTGCTTGTTTAGTAAACTTTATTACACTAAATTAGTAGTACACTAAATAAAACTAAATTTCATACTTAATAAATAATTTGTTAATGTGAAAAATGTGCTTTGCATCAGTTTTTCTTATTGTGCCTTCCATGGACATTTGTGCCAGAGCCGCACATAAGGAGCCAAAGAGCCACATGCGGCTCTGGAGGTGCACTTTGCCAACCACTGCTCGCCGTTTTGGCTATTACGTCCTGCAATCTCATAAGCGGTCTTCCCCTATATCTTTTTCCATGTGGACCTGACCATGATGTTACCCCTAAGGTTCAATGCTCATCTGACAAATGCGCGATATGCCCCACCCATTTCCATTTCATTGTCTTGGCATAATTTAAAGCTTCAGTTGCCTTCGATATGTCACTTATTTTAGCGCATCTTATTTTATGATTTTTCTTTATATTTAAGCATGCTACGTTCTAGCCCCCGTTGACAGGTCAAAAATTTTTTCTTTATTTTTGCTGTGTACTTCCAGGTATGGCACTAATACATTAGGCGTGGTAAAAGACAAGTTGTCATGACTTTAGTTTTAATATTTACTGGCATATTGCTTTTAAAAATTTCTTTCAGGCTCTAATATTTAAGTTTATCTATAAAAATAAACTTAAGTAAATATACATATAAACAACCATGACTCGCAAACAAAATTTGTGTTCATCACACAAATATTTGCTGTGCTGCTACCAGGATTTGAACCCGAAGTGCTTGATGTGTAGGTATACTGACCACTCCACCACAATGGTTTTTCTTTATTATTATTATTCCTAAATAGACAAAAAACCAGTATTTTTTAAATTAAGTAAACAAATAATCACTTATTACACTTTCCTTGGCAAGATAATTCTTGGGGTCTGTGAAACCCCACATGGTTTGCGGTGTAACTTTTATGCATGTGATGCATGAAGGATTAAAAATGGAGTGTGTCAACATGTTTTATTACAACAAGAACTTAAAGAAATTCCTTTAATTTACCCACAAAGCATGTAAATTAAAGGAGTTCCCCCAAGTTAAGTTATCCATTTCAGACTGTCTATGATTTGATTTCTAAGGTCATATTCTCAAGGCAAGAATTAATCATTTATTAGTTTTTGTATTAAATTGGCTTAAAGTTATAGTTTATTTAAAATTATATTGGCTTAAAGTTATAGTTTTGTTTTAATCCTATCTATCCAAAGGTCTGAATGAGTTTGCTTCATAACTATGACATGGCCCATTTTATATAATATGGTGTCTTTCAACTAGAACATATACCAGTCTGCTTTGAATCCCTAGGTTCATTCATACAGCATAGAAGCATTGAATTAGGTCAGGATGGATGAAATGGCGGCAGGTTACGGGGACAAGTTATAATAATAATAATAAATCTCTATGCTCACACCAATTATATAGCCCAAATTAAGTATGTATTAACTTGTGTTATGGATACTAAATAAATGCCATTTTTATATACATGATAATTTTTATAAATAAACATAAACAACCATGACTCATCAACAAATAAGCGTGTTCGTCACACAAACATTTGCCACTACTAGGACTCGAACCCGGACCACTTGATATGTAGGCAGCTATACTGACCACTCCACCAAGACGGCGTCCCCTTAAATTACAAGGGAAGATCTATAAAACCGTCATAAGACCTATCGTCCTTCTCGTTCACAATTTTCCGTTATTCTGTAAGTACCTTCAAAAGTCAACACACCTTATTTGCAGTTAATGTCTGTCCGTACCTATTTTCCATGGTAATTTATTACTTAGGAAATAAATCATAACTGACCTTCAGAGCTATAAAAAACGTGCTCTATTTAAAAACAGAATTATAGACAAGGCAATGTTAAGCTACAGACCACAAAAAAGTTTAATAGGGGAATTTAATGGGTATATTTTTTATTTATATTGTGGGTTCTGTATATGCATATTTAGTCTTTTAATCGTAAAATAAATCTCTATCCTTACTTATTAATTACATTTACAAAAATGCGAAAGTAACTATGTCTGCCTGCGATTTTGATGAAATTTTGGCCCTTTTTTTGTGACAATGGGAAATACCGCACGCTGGCTGGGCGTTCGGCGAGTGCGGGACTCTCCGGCGCGGAACAGCGCCGGTCCTACTCCGCTAAAACCCGCCGGTACCCTCCTAAGACCTTATGGGGGCGTTTTGGGATCGGCGCACACTATGTGTTTACACCAAAACAGATATATAGAGATCCTGGTAAGGACATATTTAATGCAAGCCTAATGAAGGCCTATTTAATGCAAATTAACATATTAATAATCAAATTTTTCCTCTTTATAATATTAATAGTATAGACTAAAACCTGTATTTTTTTTCTAGCATCTCGTTTGCGTTGCTTGTCGCCACTCGCATTCGCTCGCTCGCCAACATTCTCATTTCGGAGCGATGTCGGTGGTTCTGCTCGCATCAAAGCCGCTCTGCCAATTTGTGAACCACTGACCTAATAATTATGAGCGCTCATTAATAAAAGGCATCAGCCGCAATAACTTCTACGTCGTCCATACTGACAGCGCAAGCACACCAACGCATGAGCAGCTACATCTAGTCTATATCGGCAACTTGCGTAGGTCTTCTAATCCTCTTCAAACTTGCCCAACGTCTAGATGGCAATTATCTTGTATCATTTTGCCTTCGCCGGCATTGGTCTAAGCTCGGCCAACACGTATTGGGGACTTTCGGCAATGTAAGTTTATTTTATCAATCAATCCAATGATGCCGTTTTTGTTTTCATCAAAATCGGGCTCGCGACTTTGAGCATTTTTCGACGTTCCTTATAGTTTAGGATTCGGCCCACTTGAAAAATTCAGCTTGTATACTAATTATGGAGTAATTTTTGCATTTTGCATTCTCCGCGGAGATTGCTGCGTTCGATTCCCGCCTGGGGCAGGTAGATTTTTTGAGTTTATTTTTTCTAGTAAACGCAATTTTTTTTCCATAATATGTATTAAGGTAGTTTCATCTTAACTGGACGTTAAATATTTGCAAAAATATTACATTTGGCCTGTCGTCATGTACGGTTGCGAAGCATGGACTTTGAAAGAAGACACTACGCGACGCCTACGGGCATTTGAGATGTGGTGTTACCGTCGCATGATGCGCATAAGTTGGACGCACAAGATCAGAAATGAAACCGTGCTTCAGTCCCGTCCCGAAACATAATGCGAACTATCAAAAGACTCAAAGTCGAGTACCTCGGCCACGTGCTCAGACACGATAGATATAGACTGCTTCAGTTGATAATGATGGGCAGGGTGGAGGGAAAGAGACGCGCTGGGAGACGACGAAAATCGTGGCTGCGAAACATTAGGGAGTCGACCGGCATTACCTCTGTTGAACAACTGTTTCGGCTTGCGACTAACAGAGAAGAATACCAGAAGCTGACGGCCAACCTTCAGGATTGAAGAGGCACTAGAAGAAGAAGAAGAAAAATATTTCGTTCGGATCTTAGAAGTGTAAATTTCAAAGATTTGATGAAACATTGTTTACCATAAAACATAAGCAACAAGCACTGACAAATTTCGACAGCGAATGCAGTGCCCCGGCAGCGTAGTGGTTAACGCAGCCGCCCGGATTGCAGAGAATGCCGAGTTCGATTCCCGCCTGGGGCAGGTCGATTATTTTCAGTGTATTTTCTAGTTTTTTCCATATTATACTGTTTTTTTAAGTCGTCATCGATACAACAAGTTAGTTTATATTTTTTCACATTAAAGCTATTTTCCTACGGAACCCTAGATGATAAAAAGCAAAATGGCGGCCTGTAATGGCCGAAAGAGGACACATTATTGTAATTTGAAGTATCTATACATACTTAAAAGTGGAGGTAGGTATGTAATTTATATATCCGTTATTATTACGTTGTGGAGACACCCACTCTACTTTTTTATATTATAAGGTTTCGCGTATTTTTCCAATCTACCTGATGGTAACCAGAAGTGAACTCCAAACGCAAAGATATGTTACAGTAAATGTGATTAATGTGGTTATTATTAATAATCACCGGTAATTATTAATAATTACCTCGTGATTTGGTAAATGTTATGATAACTTTGGTGTGGTGTGGTAGGTCTCTCCCAAAAACATTGCACTCCGCCTGGTCATAAAAAAAAATAACCCTAACCTACCCATCACTAAGCCACAGGGTTCAAAAGGATAAATCAATAAAGTTTGATAATTATTAATAATTACCAATTAATCACATTTACCGCCGTAACATTTATATACTTTAGAAAAAGTTGTCTTAAATCTCCTCTGAGTAGTCTTTATAACTCGACGATGGCATGTGACTTCGAATGCCAAGCGGACACACTTGACATCAAAGCCACACGCCCGCCGAGAAAGTTTCCCACCAAGTTACCAGGGTCCGCCACGAAGAGGCTTCTGGACGTGGACCCCACTCTAAAACATCAGTCTATCTTAAAGATTATGCATTTTGCCAATGTCAAGTGAAAATTTAATTATAGTTACAAAAAATCGGTAGATTTTGGTTAAAAATGGAGTCTCTCAACATGTGTTTTTACAGCAAGAACTCGGGAGAAACACCTACTTTTGCTTTGATGACCCTTTATGTAGTTAACAGTTGCAGACTGACTACCTGTCGCTGTTTTGAGGCATTGCATGACCCATACATGCAGCTCTGCTAAAACTTTTTGGGATTATAATCGTAGTATGTATATAAATATGTACATATTTTATTATTATGTCATATGTCCATTATGCATTCATACACACAAATACATGCAAAAGTATTTTAAGGTTTTTGCTATTATCCCATCTGCTACCTAACTCTACTATAAAGGTCATTTTGGCGTGCCTTAAGCCCATTTAAATATGTAGTTTCTTTTGAATCGAGCTTTATAGATGCGTCCAACTATTAGAACCACGTCATAGATTAGAGGAAACTTGGCCGTACGCCAGCAAGGCGATATGAAACGTCGATTCTTGGTACAGAAATCACGCTTTGGTGGGGTTATAAATGAAAATTTTTACTAACTACGATGTGGGTATCTTCCCCATTAATATCAAAACAAAAACATTTAAATAATTATCTTCGACCCATCCCGACACTAAAGTATTTGGGATTCTGTGCAATGTGTTATCTATCTTACGATGAGGCCATGGGTTTCCTAGTGTACTACGAAAGAACGGGATCTTTTTTGTCTTCCAAGAAATTTATAGGTAAACGTGGAAGCCACACTATCAATTAAAGAGTGAAGACAACTTTTTTGACCCCAAGTAACCTTTGAATGTTTCTTACCTGTCTCTTTATGTCAAGTGAAAATGTACTTTAAGTAGCAGACAATTGTACGGTAGATTAAGGTTAAAAATGGAGTCTCTCAACACGTGTTTTTACAGCAAGAACTCGGGAGAAACTCCACTAGTAATACGATGACGTACGTACGAATGACGTATTAGTTAGACGGTCAAGTGACACGTGCTCTAGTGGTTAGAAAAAGACAAATGGATAGTAAGAAGTTTAAAGGTCAAATTTTTTGTCTTCACTTTTTGTTCCAGTTGTGGCTTCCAATTTTACCTGTAAATTTCTTGGTGTCTCCGTGTATTCCCCGTGGAGTCTAGTAGTTCCAGTGGAGTAGTTCCATGATGGAACTACTGGTATTTTTTCCCAGAGGTTCAG
Source organism: Elophila nymphaeata (assembly GCA_955850985.1). Classification (NCBI taxonomy): domain Eukaryota; kingdom Metazoa; phylum Arthropoda; class Insecta; order Lepidoptera; family Crambidae; genus Elophila; species Elophila nymphaeata. The sequence goes on from OY039093.1 coordinate 7,031,307, forward strand.
GAACGATTTGGCCTACGTAGTCGACCCGGCTTTGCTTGTTTTTTTTTTAAAGTTTATATCTACTTACGGAATGAAACACATAGGTACACGCTAATAATTACAACAAAATATTATTACAACAGAATTTTTGATGTTTCATGTTCTGTTGACTGTTATCAATTTGATGTTTTGTTGAGTTACTTATAATATCAATAATAGTGTGACATGCTATCATGAAGTTTTTATTAATAGAATTATATTATAAATAACTATATATGTATAAACTAAGCGTTTTATGTGCCTTGAGTATCACACGGAACAACTGGGAAAAAAATATCATTAGTCCCATCATGGGACTACTTCACTGGGACTAGTGCGAATACACGGGTATCAGGCCCCTTTCTTTTTACTCTTATTATTCCATGAATAATAATTTATATTCATTGGTTGACTGAAAGAGATCTCTTTTAGAGATAAGTTCGCCTTTGCAAACTTTGTAATTGACAATTTATCCTATGTATGAAATGCAATAAAGAGTATATATATTGAATATGTAGGCTATCAATGTCCATGGGCTTGAAAAGCCTGCTGTAGTGCTCTGGCATTGGATAACCTATTGCCAGAATATTCATTCTTATCCTGACTATGGAATCGCAGTCACACAGCAGGTATTCCATGGAAGTTTTAAATGTTACTAACAATTAAGATGAAGAATTATTACTGAAATAATGGTTTTTATTATTATGCTATTAATTAATCACTAATACAGCACGGATCTAAATCCTAGACTCTAAAACGTGTCTGAATAGTCATCCTAGGTCGAAATCACAGAATGACTCCTCTGGCTCATAGCCAAGTGTCGTTCGGTCTGGGTAGATCTCTCAATGAGATAGTATTGATTTATATGTCGGTAACAATGTTAATTTGTTTTTATAAAGAAATTTGCACACCCGACGTACGTTAAAAGAAACAAAATATTTTTTTTTTCTTCTATCAGATCGAATTTTGAATCGAAACCATTCTCGAACCCACTTAAACACACAAAAATTTCATCTGAATCGCTCCAGCCGTTTAAGAGTTCAGTGGCGCACACGGAGAGAAGCACAGAACAGATAAAAGAGGTTAGAAGTCGTTATCAAGCGATGTTAATACCAGAGCCAGTGTCGCCACACGCGACATAATATTTTTTCAATTTAACAGTATATTTCTACTTACCGGTGAAAAGAAATGTCTCCATTAGTAAGATTATGAGATTATTATGTATATTAGCTGACCCCGCAAACATTGTACTGCCATGTATATTTTTTTCCTTTTTAGCGGTATTCAAATATTTTACGACCTATTCTCATACCCACCAAATATATACACAATAATCGGTCCGTGATCCTGGTCGTCTGGTGGTGGAAAGGTGAAGGGGGGATCCATTATGTGAAACTTCTGCACACTCCAAAATGTAACCGATAAAATATCGAGTCACTTCGGTGGTCAAGGCTCTGGAGATTAGCCATAACGAGTGCGTCATTGCCGATCAGTCTTTTCTCACGGTGCTCCACCGAGTCCAGTGCGTCTAACTGATATCGAGCAGATCCGATCTAAAGGTGGCAACAATACTCCAAGCAGGAGCTAACTTGGGCTCGGTAAAGGCTTGCTGCTCAGATGTAAAATATCGCCTGACTTTAGAAAGTATTCCAAGTTTTTCCAAGAATATGGTTATAATCTCCTCTTTACCACGCTATTCGTTTTACTCCCAATTTTAGGAATTCACTTTACAAATATTAATAATTGTTAATCTTCTTGTTTTCCTATAAGAATAATGGCTAGAACGCCACTGGAATTGCCAAAGGATTCGACGTGCCGTCTTATAACTGCAAAGCTGGCGAACAGCCAAGAAATGAGTAATAGTTAGCTTAGTATGAGTACGTGTTTTCTGACCTATGGTATAGTGTTCTTATTAAATGTTTATTTTGATGTAGATCGTAGCCCTGTTTTCTTCAATGTGGAGCCCACTACGTCTAAATCAAAATCATAAATCTCTTATTAATTTTACAAACAGGTTCTCTCTTGGCTAGCCTTTACATAATATATCTTCTTCTTCCTTGTTCCCTCATTGCTGAGGATCACGACCACGTACGATCAGTTTCCACGTGGTTCGGTCGTGCTCGGTGTGAACTGCACGGTGTATGCTGCCGCCCATTGCTGCCTTAGGTGTCGGACCACCTTAAAGGCGCTCTCTCTTGGGCCAGTTTGCCGTCCAAGTATTATTTGCTTCTCCAGACCATGCTTTGGAGACCGCATAATGTGTCCGAAGAAGCAGAGAGCTCTTTGTCTACAGGTAACTGAGAGCCGCGTGGTGATATTAAGCTGCTCCAAAATGGAATCATTGGTTCTTTTAGCAGTCCAAGGGATGCGAAGTAGTCTTCGCCAACACCACATCTCGAAGGCGTCTATCCTACTGCTATCACGGCCTCTTACAGTCTAGGTCTCGTCACATAATATATAAGCATACATAAAGTTACGACTTTCTTCCATAGAGGTAGACTGAGATCGCTTCTTTATTTGCTACATACAATCCTTCTTTATTTCACTTCATCTACTCTCATCACAGCCTTCATGCATGCAAGGCGGTTTCAAGTCCTTTTCACCTAGCCCTTTTTCAAGACGTCTTCGATTTGATCGACAAAAGTTCGCCACAGAACCGCCTTAATCTAACCTGATGTGAAGTAATGACGACGCCGAAGGTGGCAGCGAGCTACACTTGTAACCCTCAACCTGAGAGATTGGATAAGAGACTGACTGGGTTATTACTAATTTTATGACTGATCACATTGTCTTGGACTATGATAAGATGAAGTAGCTAGCCAGGATGTTGTGGAGGTTGTTGGCACCGCGATCATGCTTCATAACGATCATCATCATCATCATTTCAGCCACATGACGTCCACTGCTGAACATAGGCCAACCTCAAAGAACGTCACAACGACCGATCCTGTGCTCTTCGCATCCAGGCGTGACCAGCAACCTTGATCAGATCGTCAGTCCATCTTGTGGGGGGCCTACCCACACTGCGTCGTCCGGTGCCTGGTCGTCACTCGAGAACTGGTTCATAACGATCGCAGAACTTAAACTATTAACTGCGCTGAGATGAGTAATCAAAAATGTTTCAACTCCATTTTCGCGCTTCCCCAAGGATCTCCAACCCGGCTGCCGGCGGCCCGCATCCAACGGCTTCCCGAGACCTTCACCAGTCCCTCGTTCGGTATACTCGGTATCTATTATTTACACAAACAATCATGATTCATTCGCGTTGATGAGATAAAAAATACGATACCTTGTTAAAACACGCGCCAACAATTTGCCGGGTGCTAACGATTATTGCTCGAAGATAACAATCGGAAAATCGGAACTAACGACTTGGATGAGCTCGAGATCTTTTTCCGATTCGATCGAGACACGGCTGTGTTGTGTAATTGAATCTCGGCGTGTTTTTGAAACGATTATAGCTGACTTTCAAGTATCAATGCTAAAACTTTCAGTTTTCTTTCGAGATATTTCCATATCCGCTCGCAAAAGTTCCCAATTTATCTGGGTTCAATGCAGTATGTTTGGATATCGACAATATTGCTAAAGGTGTTGCCACTAGATTTTTACGACTGTGTGCCTGTCACCAACCCTCCTTGGAAACAACTGCTAATTTTCCATCAGCCGGGACCATCAGCTTTAAGGTGCCTACCAAAGCACGTATATAGCTAAGTGTAAGTAAGTGGCATATAACCCACTTAAGGACTGGTTATATCTAAGATAGCAATGTTAAGGCGACCGATTTTGATATATTCGCGGTCTCTAAAAGCATTATGTCGGATTTGAGGCAATCAACGCGGGCAATTTACAGTTGATTTCCCATCGCATGAGTCAGCGTAACCCACTTACAGTAGACAGAGACCTTTACAACCAACGCAATCTTTAACTAAAGGTTTCTTTTTGATTATAAACTTCTTACACGTGCACGTAAAGACGAGAATTAACGAGAACTGTATGCATCGTAGTAATGGCGAATTACGGAGCGCAGTCGCAGCATTAGAAATTGTAGATTAATGAAAGTCTTCTGCCTACCTTAGTCGTAATTTATTAGGGTATAGCTTTCGGCACAGTTTTACGGCCTCTCTGCAACTATTCCTTGGGAATGTCGTGCTGTTGTAGTGGTTTACTGACACCACGCGTAACCCCTTTGTACGCCACGAGATGAAAATAGCTAGTCCTATTCGTGCCCAGTCAAAACAATGATTACACACTCCAAAATAAAATTATTTTAGGTCCTTCGATAATGTCGCTAAACTCTTATTCTCCGTCGTTCATTGGCTCGGTCAGTTGCGTAAACATGGTTCATTACGGCTTTGCCATATCGCAGACAGACGCTTGCATTGCTACTTTTAGGTTAGTACCCCAGTGTGAGAGATATGCTATGCTGTGGAGCTGGTTATAATCTTGCGATTTGTCCTCCATGACAAGCCGGCGCCGTGCCTTTAAGCGAACTACCGGCCGAACTCTGCCGATACATCGATCGACTAATCGCTATCGAATCAAACTTATGCATCTAAAAGGAAGAGAGCCCGTATACTACTACAACCGCCATCAGCCTGTGTCACCCGACAACGGTTATTTAACGACCGCGTTAATTAAAAAATAATTAGTACTATTCTCAGTTAATCTGCACAGTCAACTGAAGACCGGTAAGGTCTCATGGCTGCAGTAGTGTATGCAGGCGATCGTGTGAGACAGTCGTTCGAACAGCTCCGACCCGAAATCGGCCGATGAGCCGGTTTAGGTGTACGCGTACCATTAGAGAGTACCGCGGGAGATGTCGCCGACCAAGGAAGATTTGCATTACATTGCAGGATAGTGCACCTACCATAAGGTCCTTCGCCTTTTCAAAAACCCTATGACGCTGAGACGATGAACTGCGGCCACCAGCATAAAAAAGATTTGTATAGTATTTTTGTCATACGCGGCTGAGCCATTAGAACACGATTAAAAATATTTCAATCCAATGAAAGTTTCGATTCCTCTAACAATTAAGCACCTATTCGAGAATTTGTCCTTATCCTCCGATTCGAATTTTCCGATTCTTGAGTATATTTTAACGAGTACATAAGTAGCCGACTCGGCAGATCACTAGTTCAAACCACATGTATGAGCCTTATACATGTTCGCAGTTTCGATAAAATTTCAAGTTGGCGGTTATATCCAATAATTTTTGACAGTTCAAAGCGATAAATGGCTATATCATATCGTGTTTCGGTGGTCATGCTAGGCGGGCAGGAGCGTTGCATGATATCATTGTAAATTATAGCTCGCACTGTGCCCTATCCTTACAAAACCAGTCTTGGTTTATGCCCATCATAATCTCAGCTTTTTGTAACGGTGAAAAGGATTATATTTGTAACTGATAACCCATGTTGTCTGGCTACTATTGAATACCTTTCGCAATTTACATTAGGAAAGTAAGGTATTGCATTTTGCGCACACCCATTGGCAAAGTTTCTAGATGTTTCTTGATTTTTTTTTAATTAGCCCATATAATCCCACTGCCGGGCAAAGGCCTCCCCCAAACTCTTCCACTGATCCCTATTCTGTGCCAGAGTGTCCCAGTCGCTTTTGAACCTCTTTATATCGTCGCACCCAAGTCGCACCATCTTTTCTTAGGTCGGCCTCGTCGGCGACAGCCGTCCGAGAGTACCCAGTGTGTTGCGATTTGGGCCCACTTTTCTGGAGGCATTCTACAAACGTGCGATATCCCTACTTTTTTTTAATGTGACAAAAATCGTCGACTTTTCGATGAGCATGTCATAAAGAAAGTGACAATGGAAGACCGAAGAAAAATTTGATACCTAGATGATATGGCAAAGAAGGTAGTTAGTTGATGTTGTGGTGGATGGTGTAGTGGTCTCCCCTTGACTTTCTCGTATACCGGAAACGACTCAAAGGTTGATAGAAACCTTATATTTTGATGTCATACCTGCATGTTAAATTTTGGTCACCCATCCGAGTACCGACCGCGATCGACTGCTCAAAATTTGATAGAAACCTTATATTTTGATATTATACACGTATGTTAAAGTTAAAGCATGCTCGTGTTATCATGCTAACGCACAGACACATACAGACATAATTCCAAAAAAAATATTTTTGAACTCAGGGAGGTCCAAAATGTGTAAATCCGTCAAAATCTCGAGGTCGAATTTTTTGACGATTACAAGATTTCCTCAATACTACGTACGAGAAAGTAAAAGAGGTAATATCTTCAATCATAAAGTGTATTGGTTTCAGAATTGTTTATCTATACTTCTACCCCCTTGACCTTGACGCAGTTCGCTGTGTTTCGGATTGAAGGGAAAGGTAGCCAGTGAAATTACTGGGCATGGAACGCATATCATCTTAGTCCCCAGGATGACAACGCACTTGCAGTGTTAGTGGTTTACCCTTAATATTGCAAGTGTCTATAGGCGACGGTAACCACTTAACACCAGGTGGGCCGCAAGCTTGTTTGCCATCTCGTAGTATAGGTATATATAAAAAAACAAATGTAGATTAGATGTTGAGAAACCATAGGCTACCTTATACGCTATTTCATCCCCACACAGGTCAAAATTTCAAACAGGCCTAAATTCTGAGTTTCATGGTATTATCTTCACAAATGACGAACTTCCATACAAACTTTCATCACTTATTGCAACCATTTTAAGCCTTTTTTTCTCCATAAAAGGTAGCTTATGTCATTTCCGAACGTCTAATCAATATTTGTACGAAATTTAATCACAATCGGTCCAGTAGTTTGCGAGTTTATTCGTTACACACATACAAATTAATATAAATGCAGCCTAATTTACTCCCGTATAAAATAGCTTTCTTTTGGTGAAAGAATTTTTGAAATTGTGAGCTTTTCGGACGCCAATAACTTCCGAATGTCGCTGGAACGCTTCAACTTGCTCCGATCGGCGCTGTTTTTTCAGACTACTACAGAGGCAGTGCCTGCCTAAATCAGCTTCCTTGATGTAGCTGTTATCAGTACCGCTAAGTGCTGGTGGGTCAACACTGTCAAACAGCCTTCTAACCCTTATACATGACCAACTTATTTAAGCATCCCTTTCTCTACCTTTCAGAAGACCGCAAATACAACGTATTGTACGTCTCGTAATATCCGCCGTCACTCAAAGCAAACATCCCTCCGGTTTCATAATAAAAACGGCGAATCGATCAACGCTAAAACCTCACTTCCTCGTGGAACACTCGAAGCATCTATTTATAGGAGCGCGAGTGATCCCGAGACATGTAGGTAACGGGCACATTGTACCAGATGTTGGCGATGTTTACACGGTTTTTTTTCCTCTACATATTTCTTATTGACTTCCTAGCAATCGGTGTTTGGCTGAAAATTATGAATTTTTCACGCTTGGATAATAAGCGTGAAAAATTCATAATTTTCAGCCAAACATCAAATCCATTCATCAAATGCAAAAAAAAAAGTTGTACTCCTTTATTTTGTCCTACCTACTAATATTATAAACGTGAAAGTTTGTATAGATGTATGCGTTTGTTACTCTTTCACGCAAAAACTACTGAACGGATTTTAATGAAACTTTACAATAATATAAGCTCATACATCAGAATAACATAATACGCTGTAATTTAACCGACATTAACGCTAACGAAGCCATTAGACCACTAGTTTTTCAATATATTTTTTTAATAATTAGGAATAATTAAGGTAAGTTTGTTTTAGTATCTATAAACAGATCTAACGAAAATATCCAATTTTTTCTGCACAACTATCGTTAAATGATCGTCACTAATTCAGTTTCCGAGATTTGTCAACCCTAACAACAACCCTCTTTGCATCGGTTTATTAAAAAATGTATGACAATAGATTCGCCTAGCCATGTTACTGTCAATTACGCTCAGGAATTTAAGCATATAGTTATTGTCTATAATATTATAACACATCTCGGCCGTCGCTGTTCAAATTGCTGGACAAACAGTTTTTTTTTTTCACCGAACCAAACTCGACGGACCGGTCCGAAAAATCTCGAGCGAGTCAACGTGCGAGAGAGACGGAAGAATGCAACGAATTTTTTGGCGGTTAAAGGCAGTTGAATGATCCCGAAATAATGATTTCATGATGTAATTCTGTTAGGCGTTTTAGTAATTTTAATAGGTTATAATTTCGAAAATCAAGCGCCTAAGAATCTGGTTGACCAAAAATGTATTATACCTAAATTGCTAATAATGACTTTAATAATATATTTCCACGCCCATACTAGTTGCCTATCTTGCCCATTATCTTTAAGAATTTTAGATAAATATAAGTAGTAAAATTAGGAAATAACATAGAAAAAAAAACAATAATATTAGGTAAAAATATACTCTCTCACATTTATATTTGTTTGCGAGTCATGGTTGTTTATACATTTATTTAAGTTTATTTATAAAAATATCTAAATGAAAATATATTATTATTACATAAGGGTTAATAATGTAATTTTCGAAGGAAGCAATAAGTCGGTAAATTTTGAAAATATATACACAGGAAACTAGACTTCTTACACAGCCAAGTGGTATGACAACATTTCAAAATTTCTACATTTTAGTGTATTAAAAAATCTTAAAATAGATCATCGTCATAATGTCAGCTGAAAGACGCCCACTGTTAGACATAGGCGTCCCACAAAGATCTCTTACTCGATCGGTCCTTTCGTTCTTCCCGCGACTTTTACCAGATTTTCGGTCCATCTTGTGGAACGCTACTACCAACGCTGCAAAGAGGGAGGACTTTTTTGCACTAACGTCCGTCAGTCCTTGTAATGTGCCTTGCCCTTGCCCACTGCCACTTAAGGTTCGCATTTTGGGCTATGTCGGTGACATTAGTTATCCTGCTGATATCATCATTTCCTTTTATTTCTTGTTCAGTATCTCTTAAAAAAAATAAGGTGGAATTTATTACAAGTTCAAAACTTGGTATCAATAACCGAGCCACATCGACACACTCATAGACTCGCAAGTACCCTATATCTTAAGATAAGATACGGTGAGATTGTGATGTGTACATTGCTTATTCAGTCTATATGAATTTAGTTCTAGATAATTTCACTTAGCGCTAAAACTATATAACCTGTTCCTGTTGCATGATGTTTGTATTACATTTTTGAAAATTATGATCATTAGAATTTATGTCTTAAGTGCGGTGATGTCAAAAGTTTGGCTATAGCAAAAGTCAGTAGCGAAGTTCGGTCGGCGCGCGTTAGACGGTAGTCAATGTTGTGTGACTACTGCCTATTCATTTTAGAACTAAATTCAAACTGATTTGCAGTGCAGATCAGTCGTACGTGTGATGATCTTCAAAACTAGTCTGGTGACAGCAAACTAGTATTTTTCTCTTTTGCAGTACAGTATTTGCCCCAAAAAATCATTCTTCTATCATGGGAGTTTTTCGGTCGAAGATAAAAATTTCTGTGGGCATCTCTGCAATCGGAGTTGTAACTCGTCATCACATTGTCGTCTACGGCATTCGCCTGTTGTGAATTAATTTAAAAGAATCAACCTTGATGTACAAATTGAGCCATTGTGGGCACATGACATCACAGAACAGATGACCGCATCTTGAATTGCGGGCGAGGTCGCGATGCATCCAGCTTTGTTGGGTAAAGAGTTTTTTAACGATAATGGGCCTCCTTTGTAATGGCAACGGAGTCATTTCATCTAGCGATCATCGTTATAACCTCAGCCGGGTGTTGTTGTATGTTGGACATAGGCGACCCAAGGATCTCCAACCCGTTCGGATCTTCGCTGCCCGTATCCTTCCTGCACTTTTACCAGATCGTTAGTCCACCTTGTGAGGGCCCACCAACGCTACGTCTCCCGGTACGCGATATTATATTTGAGGTACTGCATGGCCCAAATTGCCAAATATTGTTACCTAAAGCTTTATTCGGCCATTTTGGGAAGGACGACATAGTTGGTATGTACTCGTATGAATAAAATCTAAATGGAAATCAATTTCGATTAGGCACAGTAGCAAATAGTCATCAGTTTTCAAAAAGCGTTCTAGATTTTTCATTTCCTATTTTTGTATAGGTCAAATGTCTCAATAAGAGTTGATACAAACATTTTTCGAAGGATTTTGAGTCCTGTCCAATGTGTTCTGGGATGAAAATTGTCGGTCTTAAAACGTGAAGAAACTAAATTGTTATATTATTTTGTCAGTTTGTTCGGTAAAACGTCTGAACCGATAAACAAAGTGATAGTACACACACACTCATACCATTCGTTTTAATACGTTGATAAACCTCTGATAACGGAGTGCATTTATGACTCGGTCTTATTTTTGACCATATTATGTTTTCTTTATAAAAATAAAATTAGGTACTTCCGACAGAGATATAAGAAACGATCGAGTGATGCCTCTGGTGTCGTTCATAGTCTGCGGTGACCGCGCACCATTAAGATCTCTCGCCTCTAGGGTCGAGTGATGCCTCTGGTGTCGTTCATAGGCTGCGGTGACCGCGCACCATTAACATCTCTCGCCTCTAGGGTCGAGTGATGCCTCTGGTGTCGTTCATAGGCTGCGGTGACCGCGCACCATTAACATCTCTCGCCTCTAGGGTCGAGTGATGCCTCTGGTGTCGTTCATAGGCTGCGGTGACCGCGCACCATTAACATCTCTCGCCTCTAGGGTCGAGTGATGCCTCTGGTGTCGTTCATAGGCTGCGGTGACCGCGCACCATTAACATCTCTCGCCTCTAGGGGCGAGTGATGCATCTGGTGTCGTTCATAGGGTGCTGTGACCGCGCACCATTAACATCTCTCGCCTCTAGGGTCGAGTGATGCCTCTGGTGTCGTTCATAGGCTGCGGTGACCGCGCACCATTAACATCCCTCGCCTCTAGGGTCGAGTGATGCATCTGGTGTCGTTCATAGGGTGCTGTGACCGCGCACCATTAACATCTCTCGCCTCTAGGGTCGAGTGATGCCTCTGGTGTCGTTCATAGTCTGCGGTGACCGCGTACCATTAACATCTCTCGCCTCTAGGGTCGAGTGATGCCTCTGGTGTCGTTCATAGGCTGCGGTGACCGCGCACCATTAACATCTCTCGCCTCTATGGTCGAGTCATGTCTCTTTTTATTGATCAATTAAAATAGCTAAAGATAATTAATTAACATAATTCATACTTATTATAAAAAATAGATAAATTTATCACTTTGTTTGTCATGCCGAATTGAAAGTGGAGCAAGAAAATATTGTTGTTTCGGCGATAAAATTATCTAGAGTCTAGACCATTTTTGTGCTTGTTCTGTTCTATTTCAGTCCCAAATCATTTATCTACGTATTATTTTTAGAACAGTGACTACCATGTGTTTTGATAATCTGTTTTCATGTTAAAATAATTATGATTTCGTCCGAAGCGGTGGAAGGGTTTTTAAATATTCAAAAGTACTTAGGAAAGTCCATTTAAATATTTTTTAATTACATCTAATCACGCACACAATTTTAAAAGGGGTTAAGCCGAGCCTTTGGTAAGATTTGGTTACACGCAAAGCTAAATGGCAGTATTTTTTTTTTTTTACCTACTTACCTAATCTAAAAACTAAACCTTCTGTTAACCAACAAACAAAAGCCGACAAAGTAACAAATAGAAACGATAACGAAGTTCGATAATTGAGAACAAATTGTATGGGATTGTCTTAAGGCGTTTTTTTTGACGAGGAGGTCAAATGCATTTACGCATCATCCCTGCGGGGTGGTGACAACCGCCAGGAGATATGTGGGACTCGAGGTAAAGGCGTTCCCTCCATACCCACTAACTCCCCGGCCTGACCTTCAGTGCGCTATTACGGGACGGCTCGGAATCTGCGCACGTAAGCTCAACTACACCGAGACCGTCCCAAAGCTGCCCGTCTAGGCACTCCTTGCACCAATTGGTGCCCAGCAGCCCACAGGGGCTACCGACTAACTCCTCCACCGACGGCTGCTCGACCTGAACCTCCTGACGAGGACACCGGGAACAGCCGTCGGACCGCACCCGGTCGACTTTGGGTGCGGTCGTGACCCTAAAAAGGGCCGTCCGGAATCAGCTGTGGTGGGAAAACAAAAACAACTCGACGGTGGCATGTGACTTCGAATGCCAAGGGGACACACTTGTCATCAAAAGCCACACACCCGCCGAGAAAGTTTCCCCACCACGTTACCAGGGTCCGCCGCGAGGAGACTTCCGGACGTGGACCCCACCACCTAGTAGTACCTAATTGTCTGTGTTCAAGACAAGAATTGATTGCACCAGTTTTAGAATCAGGTTTAAATACTTAGGTACAAAGATACGGTAATTGTTGTGCAGCATGTACGTAAAGTTATCAAAAGTTATTGATATATCGGAGCGCTGCCGTGTCGCTCGTAGATCCTAGCTAGATCTCGGCTGGATTCGGCTAGTCCCAGCTCCCGCGCCCCTCGTCCCGTGCGTATTAGGCGCGAACAGTTTGTGTGATCATATCCATTATCAATTTGATTACTAACGAATGGGGATTTGTGGAAGAACAGTTCAGAATCCCCCATTAATGAGGCAAGTTGATGGTGATTAGTAGAATAACCCCTAGAATCTAGTGAGCGTTGAAGTGAGAAGTTGGTTCTTTATAAAATATCACAGTCAATTTTGTTTTGCTGTAGACTCTTCGACAATCTCGCAGCTACAAGGAATAATTTCTCCAAGCGTTAGATAAGGAGCCTAAATAAGGTCAAATGTTAGATCCATTAATAAAATACCAGAGGGACCAACAGTTTGACCTGCAATACCCGAGACACACGTATCAATGGGTTGGACCAATGACAAATAGACTGAATCATTACTGTTTGACGAGTCTCGTTCGACTCAATGGGTGTTTTAGGCTCTGTTCACACGTCTTGTAATATCTTTATGACAATGAGCGTGTATTTCTACAAAACAATCATGGCTCATTCGCGAACGTGAAATAAAACTACCCTATGTTGAATTATTAATTAAAATATTTAATTTTCATCGACCTGGTTCATCAGTTGGCCAATCCGTGTGTTACACGCAAGTTACACGATAGTTATCCGGTCATTCTAATGCTTCGGCCGCTCCTGCGCCTATCGTCCCGAAGTAATGCGTGGCGATACTTCGTACGATACACGCAGGTGCGGCCCTAGCAAAGTTATCGTGATAAAGCATGTGACATATCTTTATTTGTACGAACTATCGTGCAATAATCCAAGATGGCCGAAATCATTTCCAGATGTGTAAATTGCGTAGTATTATTATCCTCTTTGCGTTTAACTATGGATAATCACTTTCTTTACTTCTAAATTGTGTGCTAATAATTACGTAATGCATTTATTAAAAAAAATAACTCAGCCGTATCGTATACTTAGTCACCCTTACGCGTCTGAACTAATGGAGAACAACCGCCGAAATGAAAAACGCTAGTCTGACCACGCTGCGCGATAGGATAGCGCGCTAAAACCCTTTGACGTACCGCCTCCCGGCCTATAACGCACACGCAACCCGAATGTTCGCGACGATAGCCGATAATGGCCGGTCACATCTGCGCGTATCGTGTCTTAGCACGAAGCTTCGTCACGATACACGCAGGTGCGGTCCTAGCATAACAAAACTGATGAAATACGCTTTAGCATGTAACCTCCCTCGAATCTGGGAACTAGAGTGCACCAACTGGCGCGCGGCGGAGAGGAATTTAAACGCAGGATTGTCTGTGGCAGTATAACATACAACGCCACACCGGCTTTTTCTATGTTAACTCGAACATTACTAAAATTCTCCGTTTCCGGAACGCTTCCGGTACCTCCTCGGTGAGTTCTGCGCTTTAACAAGCTTGTTCAGTCGGTATTAATTGCCCAGTGGGCCAGTGATCGCACACATTACTTTCACAGAGACGCAACGAGGTCGTAGAACCCTATTGTTTTCCTATCTCTCCGATTACCACGGATTTTTGGATTCAATGTTTGTACAGTTGTATTGTAGGTGAAATCATTTGTTCTCAGTTCTCAGTCTGTCTCTCAGCTGCTAATTTGTGTAACACTAGCTTTTGATGATGAAGGTTTGAGCAAATAGAATTCTGAGGTGTGTTAGAATCTGTCTTAATCAATCTGACTTTTGACTTGACGACTTTCTGTAGCCAACTGCAGATGGCTTGCTAAGGACCCTGACGTTTTCCCCAGTCTGTAATGCGAGCCTCTAGAGGAATTGAGAATTTTATTATATTATTATGACTTCAACATGTGGCAACACTTCATAAGTGTACAAATTACCTAATATACCTAAACGAATAAAGAACTTTTGACTTTGACTTTGATTGTAAGAAGGAACACGTGTGCTGAACTGCTGACATAGAATACCATTTCTTCATTGTGTGACATAAAAACGAGTGGCCAAATGTTAGCGTTGAAAAAAGCCACAGTTTATACCATCGGGTGAATTGATATGTTACCCTTTTTTTAAAATCAAAAACGGGTTTAATAGTTCCAACATTCAACAATGAATCTTCGCCAATTTACCGCGTATAAAATAAAAAGTAATTGCGTATTCAAATGCGACCATCTTTACAACTGAAGAATAGCGGATTTATCCGCTCTGCTTCCCGCCATTGAATGCGGGGTCACTGTTGTGATTGGCTTAGATTTTATTTGTATGAATGAATTACTTTATACATCTGGTTGATAAAATACTGCTGTGTATGTAGTGAAAAGTTCGTTAAATAGTATAACAGATAGTTCTAATCATTTACCCATCATCCCTGCAGTACAATGCAACTGCAGGGGTATGTGGGACTCAGAGGTAAAGGCGTTCCCCCAAACCCACTAAACATCCTCTCCAGGCATCCTGCCAAGGCACACTACGACAGCGACCCGGATCGTGAACTTTCGTCGGTAAGCCATCTTTCGGGCCCAACCGGTGTATCGTTCAATCACGTCCGATGTCCCGCATAATACCAGATAGCGGACCGCCCGGTCTTGCAGACCAAAACCCAACGAGCTCAAGGCTCCGTTGATCCTTTAAAAAGGGCCTTTTCCCGGATCCCCCACAGTGCTTGGATGAAACTCAGCTCAGTTTAAGCCATGTGTATTCGCCGCCTACTACAGCGCAAATTAAGCGTGATTATGTAGATTTATAGTGTTTAAATGTCTTTTTCCGTATTGTTTTCGATCTGACCGCGTTAATTATGGATTCAGAAAATTTTAATTATTTGTATTATCAGTTAATCTGCACAGTCAACTAAAGTCCGATGTCGGCAGTAGAGTATGCAGGCAATCGTCCGAGGCAGTCGTCTGAACATCCCCGACCCGATATTGGCCGTTGAGTGGGTTTAGGTGTACACATACCAAAGATGCCTGGGGGCTTACGGCACCCGTATCCACAAACCTTACTATGAGATCTCTCTACTCTTGGATAAGAAACGAACCAATCACAGAGCTGTATTCAATGACATCATAGGCCATATTGACTGTTTATCTACTGTGTCTTAGCTCTCGCTACCAATTTATTTAGAGCTACGATTGGCCACGTGTTTAACGACGGCTCAAGTCAATCCCATACATTTTTTTTTAACGATCTTCGTTATCGTTTCTATTTGTTGCTTTCTCTACGGTCCCTGTACTCCTTGTTGGCCGCAGCCATCCGGCCTTCTGCAAAACTGTAATTTATTCAAGTTTACTACGTTTCTCGCCCATGTGGTTCTGGCAGAGTAGAATAGCATCACCGCATATCCTCCAATTGGTGTCGTAGAAGGCGACTAATGGATCAGCAAAGGGGTATTGATCACCTTATACTTCGTCCGCCAATCCGCATTGGGCAAGCGTGGTGGACTACTGCCTAAACCTCCTTCGATGACAAGGAGAGGCCTTGTGTCCCAGCCAGTAGTGGGTCGAATTATAAAGGCTGTTATGATTATGTTTCTCGCCTTTACAACCTGAGGGTGGCCAGTGCAGTGTACAATATTATCTCTGGCTATCGATGAATTAAGACTCCACTTTTGCTTACTATAAAAAAATGAATTTCTACTATTTATTGCTACCACAGCCGTAAAGACAGTCGTTTAACTTCCTCCTTTCACGTAATTTGTGGAATGTAAATCAATTTGCTGTTAATCTTTCTATGCACCCATTACAGTACACACAACAGCTGGCCAAGTGACCAGAAAATTACAAATTTCTCTAATCGATTTTCAACTTAAATGTTTCGGTGTAAGTGCAAAATTGATTCGTAAAATTATAGTTTGTGGTAAAGGCTGGCTTACACGGGTAAGTAAAGAATCAGTGCTGGCGCCGAGAACTGTCGACACCGTTTACATGCAGTCAGTAAGCGGGAATATTGAAGTCAGCGCTCATGCGACAGCACTATGCTGACTCCAAATCAATTTACACTAGCTCAGTACCACGGTAATGAGATAATATTACCGTGTCAGTACCGAGTCAACAATGACTTTCTCCGAATTTACGAGTCAGTTACTTACCTTGTGTAAATATGCCTTACATGTTGTCTGTACATAACCAAATCATGTATTTTAAAGACACATTGATATTCAATGCTAATACAAAATGCTTGTGCACGCTATTGCTTTAACATCCCACCCCGAACTCATGTGTCACCATATTTAAATAAAGCATCGATACTGAATATGATTTCACGCAGACGCCTACATCTAGCAGTCCTTATGTTTGATCTAATGAAATTTAAAAAACCTGAATATCTTTATAACAAGTTAAAATTTCGAACCTTCCACAGTTTATATGGATCGGGAGTAAGTAGATCAACTCGACCGTTGCTAGGGAATCACATACACCGGACTAGGACCTTCACTGGTAGTTTCCGTCATCAAGCGACTAAGTGCTGGAACGATATACCCCCTCCAATAAGGCAAGTAAATTCTAAATTTACATTTAAAAAATTGGTTAAATTAGCATTATTGGATCTGCAAGCTCTAGGTATGCACAGAATTGGTCGTCTTGATGGTGGTATATCTGTTTAGTGGTCTGTAACTATAATAATAATAATTTTTCATAGATACTTACAAAAGTTTTTTTTTTCCAATGATGTTATTATTTCTATATTATTTATTTTTAAATGAGTGTTTTTAATTAATTAAAAATATATATATACCTATTAATTACAAATATATGTTTGACATTATACTTTCTATTAATACTAATTTTAATTAAATTATTACTTATACCCATTGAAAATTATACTTTTAACATTTTTTGCAATTTTATAATTACCGAATTATTTAATTTAGTTACTAGTATAGTATTATATTATCTGTGATTTTAGTCAATTAAAACACGGCCAGTTTTTGTTTCCGCGTCCTCGCACCTGTCACCTGGGCAGAAGCTGAAAATCAGTGTTTTGCCTTTTTTTTGGCAAATACATCACTGAGCTTTAGCCTGTTTGCATCGCTGCGACACACAATTTATGTAAAAATGTTTTTATTTGAAATTGTATTGTAGGTCTGTATTTGATTTTTATAGATCATTTGTTAATTTTTAAGTTTTAATGTGTGTGTATGATGATGCAAATAAATTGTCTATCTATCTATCTATCTATCTATCTATTACCAGATACTAGGATTTTGTACTGAATCGGATATCGTCCAGACAACAATTAAAAATTTTGAAGTAATAAAACGTCAATCAATTCAAAAGAAGTAGTTCAACGTAACAAAAACGAGCCAACCACATAGCTATTAACCTAGAGTCGTTTGACGATTGGTTATAAATTTTTAGTCCCATTTTGTGATCGACATCTGACGAGTAGTTTTTGAGTTGTCCCTGATAACGCCTATTTTATTGATGGCGATGATATCGTAATCGTTTTATTACTCGTTTGTCTAACTAAAAGATCTATCAAAACTATAAAAAAAAATTTTTTTTGAGTTCGGTGCTAACCTAAATATTTGGAATAAATGTTGTCACTTGGAGCGACTTCAAAAAAACATTTAGATTTTATGAACATTTTTTTTTAGTTTTGAAGTTCGTTTTTTTTGTTTAAAAATAATTTACTTTTCTTCGGCAAATATTGGAATGCTGTTGTTTGTTAACTGCTTTCATTTGATTAATATTAATTTTACTGTTTCTCTTTGCAGGGTTGTATGACACCAAGCAGACGTCTGTGAGCACCACGCTTTACTAAGTAAGTCTATTTGTACTAAATTATTATTTACATATACAGGTCGATCACAATTTTGACATGTACGAGGTTTATTGTTCAACATTTTGACAACCAATATAGACATCTGTTGGTGCTGAAAACACTTTTGGGTACTTTTCTGAAGTTTCACTTCTACCGTGGGCGAATTGCACTGTGTCTGTGTGCAATTCGCCCACGGTAGCAGTGAAACTTCAGTTTTTTTATTTAGATTAATCATACCTTTGTCTATCCGAAATTACCCCATGTAATAATAATAACGTACAAAGTGAAAATAGTGAAAAAATGTCGTGTGCGTTACTCCAGCAAAATGTTAGCTCTTTTCAAAGATTGAATAATGCAGATAATTAGAGCCCTATCTGGTGTAAATGAGCCCGAAATTTCAAATTTGAGCCCTCAGCCGTTTTGGCAGTATTTAAGAAAAAGTGATTCTGCTGGAGTAACGTTACTCCAGCAAAAAAATTTTTAATTTTTAGGTCTATCTGAAAAAAAAGTATGCAGTAAAGTGGCTCGAATTCGAGCGAATTCGAGCCCTATAAAATAAAATTTGAGCCCCTCGTGATTCCATAGTTATTTCAGTTTTTGCTGGAGTAACGTTTGGCCGATTGCTGGATATCGGAAACTGTTGGACATACAATCACGATTTTTTGTATATATGCAGGAGTGAATTCGAGCCTTCTCTGCCCGAAATTTCGTTAAAATAACTAGAATGGTTTCGGAGCTATAAAACATTTTCTAAAAAACAAAAATATGCTCTAGCTCTTGAACGAAGACACCTAGAAACTTCGCAACAGTACCAGCTTGTACCTCATGTCTAACCACATAATCAAGTAAAATTTCGACATCCTACTGTAAGTGATTGGCGAGTAGTTACGAAATTTTGATTTCTTGAAGATGAATTATTTCCAGCACCGAAAAAACTACTTTCTCGAAGAGCTGGCTTACAACAATGTTTTAACAATAATTAGAGCCCTATATCAAAAGTACGTATACAAAATCACAGCTAGGTACATCGACTAATTTGTATAATATTTATAAAAAACCATTCCGACAATTTTTGGTCGATTACCCGACCAAATTCGAATGTATATTATAAGGCGGCCGCACCGTACTTCGAGTCATACTTTATCACTTGGCGGTGTTATAATTTAGTTTGGTTAGTACAGACGCGTAAAAAAGAGTTTGATATGAAAATATTTATTATTGTGGAAGTTAAATAAAAAAAGTAAATAATATTTTATATACTTTTATTATTGATATTCTACTAATAAAAATAATAAATAATCTCACAAAATTAAATCAAACGCAATGTAACACTTAAATTTAAAAACATGACTTAATAATCACAGCTTGTGTTTCAATTTTTATGATAAAGTTAAATTAAACACTTTGCAATGTAGTAGGTACCTACTTGCATAAATAATTTCTCGTTTCGTAATGATTCAAATAATCAGTACCTATTGTTAAAAGTCTGCTCTTAAAAATAGTTATTATGAGCTGGCTTATAACAAATAATTGTTAATAACAATGCTTTTACAAAATCAGGGGCTACATACATATACAATTTAAGTACCTAAATTTTAAAATTCTCTTTTTATGTAACTACATACCTAGTTTACACTACTAATATTAACAAGGGTAAATTGTCTATATACTATTAGAATAGGAAACAACAAATCGTATAAAATTAAAATACAGTCAGTCTTTTACCACATAATCTAAAAACCTCACTTAATAATCACATACAATTATTAGCAATATATATTATTTATTTATTGGTAACGTATAATCACACACTTTAAAAGGGGTTATTCCCAGAGTACCGAGTACGGAGGACCCCGATTTATATTTATTTTGACTACCACAATTAAAAATAAATCAGGGTCCTCCGAGGTGAGTGTGTCGGAGATCGGGTAGGTACTAAGGAAATAACCCTTCAAAAGTAGAAGGTACACTTAACATATTTTTTGTTTTAAAAATATAGGTACTTAAAAAAGCGTACAACTAATGAATCACAGTTGTATTTATAATTGTGCCGGGTGAATTGAGCATTTCTGCGACATTAAAATGAAAATAATAAAGTTACTAAGACAATTCCTACATTCTTATATCTAACCCATTTCTACAATCTTTTCAAGAATTTTTCGTTACAGTTATTAAACTACTCATGCAAAATTTGCAGTTTTTCTATATTTATCAGTTAAATAATCACAGATTATTGATATCAGTCAATGGATTTGAGCTGGCGCAGTTTTTTTTTATATAAAAAGATCAAGCAAATGACTCTATTCCACCTGATGGTAAGCAGAAGTAGAGTCCAAATGCGAAGATAGCTGGCGCGAGAGATAAACTGCCGCGCTAGCCACCCACGCCTTGCTGACCTGCAAGGTGCTTCTTCACGCCTCTTTTGAATGACTTAGGATTATAGGAAGAAGGAAACACGTGTGCTGGCAGTGAATTCCATTTCTTGATTGTGCGACAAAGAAACGAGTTGCCAAATTTCTTAGTTCGCGTTGGAATGGTAGCCACAGTTTGTCGGTGACAACGTAGACCAGCACGCGTAGTCCTTAAAAGGAAGGGAGATGGTGGGATTAGGGAAAAAAGTTCCTCAGAGCACTCGCCGTGGTACAGACGGTAGAAAGCGCTCAATGACGCAACATTGCGACGCAATTGGAGAGGCTCAAGGTGTTTAGTCACCTCTTCATCGCCGATGATGCGGGCCGCGCGAAGCTGCAACCTATCCAAAGCATCGAGTAAGTACTTGGCAGAGCCATCCCACAGGTGCGAGCAATACTCCACGCAGGACCGTACTTGTGTCTTGTATAGCAAGTGGGGCTTTCAAATACCGGATTTTTTCGATACCGGTATCAATACCGGTATTAGCATGTTCAATACCGTGATCACGGGATCACGGTATTGAATATGAACTCAAACAAAATGCCCATTTTATTTCTAATCGGTCTTTATTTCTGTTACATAGGTACCAATACCAATAAAGACATGAAAAACAGGCTAACAAAATATTAAACATACATGTTACCTACTAACATATTGTTTCTACCCTTCGGGGTCATCCATAAATTACGTCACACGTTAAAGGGGGGGGGGGGGAGGGTATCACCAGAATGTGACATTGTGTGACACGGGGCAGGGGGGGGGGGGTCAAAATCTTTGTGACGTTACATGTTAAAATTTAAAGTACTAAAACGCGAAATTTATATGTGAATAAAAAATCTAAAAATTTTCGAACTCGATCTATATTTTTAATACTTTAGCACTCTCGCTATGAGATTATCTCTCTTGCAATAACAATCAACTTCTAGAGCGGCGTTGTAATGCAAGTTAGACACAAAATTCACGGTAAGGGTTTGAGTAGATTTAAGAAAAAAAAAGAAAAAATTTAAATAACTGTTTTCTTTTGATTATTTCTAAATACATGCATAAAATTAAAAAATGTGTGACGTCACATCAGTGGGGGGGAGGGGTTCTAAAAATGTGACAACCTGTGACAAGGACGGGGGGAGGGGTTAAAAAGTCCTAAAATTCGTGTGACGTAATTTATGGATGGCCCCTTCCCGGGTTATCTTTTATTAATTGTTCGGCGGAACTAAAAATTAAAAGACCCAAATTTTTTTATCAAACAAAATATAAACCCTGTAATGGTAGTTTTAGGTGTGTTAAATAAATAAATAAATATTAAAATAAAAAATACAACAAAAATACCCTCCCATTAATTAAACTTCGCATGGCAATCACCATTAAAAAAAATTATAGATAGATTACTAAACAATCATCTATTCTTTTACCTTGTAACATTCATATAATTACTATTCAAACAATCCTAAATAACAATATTCAAAAGAAACGAAAATAAAACGATAAAATTTTGGATTTTTTTGTAACTGAAAGTGTGATCTTAAAAGGACCGAGCGTTTAATGACTTATCAGATAGAAATTCTCAATTTATTGCATAAATAGCTGACTGAAGAAAAAGCTCGCTCAGCTTCTACACTTGTAGGTACTACAGATAGTACATATTTGTAAGCTGCAGATAAAAATATTTCCTGACCACCCCCACCGGTTTCGAAGACTCTACTACCTACTCTTATTATTGATTCAAAATCAGTGCCTCTAGTTGTATTTGTACTTTGAGGTAAGGTTCATGCCTAACATTTAGTCTTATATTCATATAACTTTAATAAAGAATTGTTGATTGGTAATACCGTAAAATCACGGTATCGGCTGATCAATACCGGTATTGAAGAATACCAAGAAAAAAAACGTGATTACGGTATTACGGGATCCCGGAATACCGGTATTGAAAGCCCTAAAGCAAGCAAAGTTGATTTGGCGTGAAGAAACGCCGCACCTTGTTCAGGACTCCGAGTTTCCGTGAAGCTGTTTTATCACGCTTTCGATGTAGTCCTTCGGATTCAAGTCGCTGCAAACCTCCATACCGAGCAAGATGATACTGCTCTGTAGCGTAAGTGTTGTGCTCTGGAGAGAGGGAAGGGAAAGGAATGGCGACGTTTTAGCCGTAAACGCGCACACCTGAGTTTTCTTGGCATTGAACTCAACCAGATTTGCTGTACCCCATTGAGAAACAAGGTCGAGCTCTCGGTTGAGTTCAATGACAAGATTCTCACGACTCTCCACGGTTTCTGCTCGTCCAGCCCTTGCGTGTCCGAAGTAGCCCGCATGCACTGTACTCTCTTACTTATTTTTCCTTTTTTTCTGGTGTTCACAGAAAATCAGCGCCGAGGCGTCTTACGGTCGTCCCGATATTGTGCTGGGTGAATACCATTTCACAACTGCTTTTCAAGTTGTTGTTCAATACAACCTGTAATACTAGATTTAAGTGGTGTGAAGAAAGAAATGTTTTCAATACTATTCTAATAAAAATGAATAATCAAACATACATAATATTCTAGTACAGTTTTTTGGTAGGTATTCAAATTTTGTTTCCAGATAGTTCAATTTGTATAGAAAACGTAAAAGGCGCCCCTAGCGGAAAGAAACGTAAATGATTTTTTCCATACAAATTGAGCTCTTAACGCAACTACAATAGTAACGTTTTTTATACTAATAAATTTACACTACGGGTACAGATGACAACTTTAGAACAAATGAACAGGGATTTTAGAAAGAAAGACTGAAACATGGATTGGGTGATGTGAATTGTACCTATAATTATTCGCCATAAATTATTATTTGAAGTTAATGTAAATCATTCTCATTGTTTAAAATCACTTTTGTAACTAAAGCTTTAGAACACACGAACAGGGATTTTAGAAAGAAAGAAAGACTAAAACATGGACTGGGTGATGTGAATTGTTCGCCATAAATTATTATTGATATACCAACTTTACAGTTTAATGGCAACAGGCTCGGCTCGGCAAGCGCTGCATCACTGCATTCACTGCCAAATTGGGCCTAACCCCACCCGCCCGCTTTCTCAGTTCCCGATACCGAGCTCGTGGTCTATACTACTACTTTCGGCCAATCAGGGGCGCCTGCGCGCTGTTTGTTCAAAACATTGCCGTGAGTGGTATTCCTGTGTTCTATGGGGTGGTAACGAAAGCACATGAGTAAATGTATCAGTAGGACTGTCACCTGTTACATTTATTATTATTATACAGTTATGAACTTATAACACGTAGTAAATAAGTACATGCAACCTGGATCTAATATAGTTTCCTTAAATAACACAAACAAACATGGCTCACCTGCGTTCGTAAGATAAAAATACTAGACGTCAATCATTCGACTATTATTAAATAACATAAAAACACTATGTGTAATCTTAAAAATTACTGTATAGTAATTGTAATTAAATCGCTATATTTCCCGTTTTACCCAAAGTGTGTCTGATTTTAGGTTTAATTAGCTATTCTCAAGCAATAAACGCAATGCAACTAACAGTCTTTTACTCACGGGTACACATACACGTTGGTTTTAAAATAAGATAACACAAAATGATGGTCATTTCCTTAACAGGACAAACTATCTTTATGAAACTACAACTTTATGCACCACTGTGCGCCAGCTCAAATCCATTGACTGATATCAATAATCTGTGATTATTTAACTGATAAATATAGAAAAACTGCAAATTTTGCATGAGTAGTTTAATAACTGTAACGAAAAATTCTTGAAAAGATTGTAGAAATGGGTTAGATATAAGAATGTAGGAATTGTCTTAGTAACTTTATTATTTTCATTTTAATGTCGCAGAAATGCTCAATTCACCCGGCACAATTATAAATACAACTGTGATTCATTAGTTGTACGCTTTTTTAAGTACCTATATTTTTAAAACAAAAAATATGTTAAGTGTACCTTCTACTTTTGAAGGGTTATTTCCTTAGTACCTACCCGATCTCCGACACACTCACCTCGGAGGACCCTGATTTATTTTTAATTGTGGTAGTCAAAATAAATATAAATCGGGGTCCTCCGTACTCGGTACTCTGGGAATAACCCCTTTTAAAGTGTGTGATTATACGTTACCAATAAATAAATAATATATATTGCTAATAATTGTATGTGATTATTAAGTGAGGTTTTTAGATTATGTGGTAAAAGACTGACTGTATTTTAATTTTATACGATTTGTTGTTTCCTATTCTAATAGTATATAGACAATTTACCCTTGTTAATATTAGTAGTGTAAACTAGGTATGTAGTTACATAAAAAGAGAATTTTAAAATTTAGGTACTTAAATTGTATATGTATGTAGCCCCTGATTTTGTAAAAGCATTGTTATTAACAATTATTTGTTATAAGCCAGCTCATAATAACTATTTTTAAGAGCAGACTTTTAACAATAGGTACTGATTATTTGAATCATTACGAAACGAGAAATTATTTATGCAAGTAGGTACCTACTACATTGCAAAGTGTTTAATTTAACTTTATCATAAAAATTGAAACACAAGCTGTGATTATTAAGTCATGTTTTTAAATTTAAGTGTTACATTGCGTTTGATTTAATTTTGTGAGATTATTTATTATTTTTATTAGTAGAATATCAATAATAAAAGTATATAAAATATTATTTACTTTTTTTATTTAACTTCCACAATAATAAATATTTTCATATCAAACTCTTTTTTACGCGTCTGTACTAACCAAACTAAATTATAACACCGCCAAGTGATAAAGTATGACTCGAAGTACGGTGCGGCCGCCTTATAATATACATTCGAATTTGGTCGGGTAATCGACCAAAAATTGTCGGAATGGTTTTTTATAAATATTATACAAATTAGTCGATGTACCTAGCTGTGATTTTGTATACGTACTTTTGATATAGGGCTCTAATTATTGTTAAAACATTGTTGTAAGCCAGCTCTTCGAGAAAGTAGTTTTTTCGGTGCTGGAAATAATTCATCTTCAAGAAATCAAAATTTCGTAACTACTCGCCAATCACTTACAGTAGGATGTCGAAATTTTACTTGATTATGTGGTTAGACATGAGGTACAAGCTGGTACTGTTGCGAAGTTTCTAGGTGTCTTCGTTCAAGAGCTAGAGCATATTTTTGTTTTTTAGAAAATGTTTTATAGCTCCGAAACCATTCTAGTTATTTTAACGAAATTTCGGGCAGAGAAGGCTCGAATTCACTCCTGCATATATACAAAAAATCGTGATTGTATGTCCAACAGTTTCCGATATCCAGCAATCGGCCAAACGTTACTCCAGCAAAAACTGAAATAACTATGGAATCACGAGGGGCTCAAATTTTATTTTATAGGGCTCGAATTCGCTCGAATTCGAGCCACTTTACTGCATACTTTTTTTTCAGATAGACCTAAAAATTAAAAATTTTTTTGCTGGAGTAACGTTACTCCAGCAGAATCACTTTTTCTTAAATACTGCCAAAACGGCTGAGGGCTCAAATTTGAAATTTCGGGCTCATTTACACCAGATAGGGCTCTAATTATCTGCATTATTCAATCTTTGAAAAGAGCTAACATTTTGCTGGAGTAACGCACACAAAAATGTCATCTTAAAACGTGAAGACGTGGTCTGGTCTTATTAATTAAATAAATAAATCAATCCATTTTGTCGTCTGTAAAGAAAGTGTAGGTGATAAGCATTTTCATAACCAAGAAAAAATTTTTTTGGACCAAACCAAAACCATTTTTTTAATAATTCCAACAACGGAAGCAAGTCCTCACGCCCTTCCAATTTATTTCAACAGTGTTGCCCTGTGTGAAATGCAAGTGTGGTATAACGAGCTGCATTACAATTTTCCCCGCGTCTATTTCGTTCAGGGTTGCCACATAGTTCAAATTAAGAGTATAATTTTGTGAATTAATTAAATTCAGTCATTTAGATTACAAATGGCCTGTTTCGCGTATTCTGATCAGGTAATATCTGGAAGAAAAATCTACAGTTTTGTATAAGTATACTATGTGTGAAATAAAATGTAATGGGAACTTATTTGGAACCTATGGAACGCGTCCTAAGTAAATGAATTAACAAAAATGCTTAGCTATCAAAGACATTTAATTATGAATTTGCAATTTATCATCGTATTGTATCGCCCAGTGCCGGCACTTATTATAAGTATACCCTACACCAGGGGTTCCCAACCTTTTATACTATGCGCCTCACCCAACATTATGCTAAAATACTACGCCCCCCTAGGGACCGAAATGGGGAGTCAAAATAAGAAAATTAAGCAAACGATGAAAATATTGTCGTGTTTCGTTTTATTCAAAAGACAAGTAGGTAATCAACTAAGAAAAGTAAAACATACAATTAACGAGAGCACAGTGGCTGCACTTGGCTTCACAGTAGTCAGTGCACAGCCAAGATTATTTTATATGAACAATTTTAATAAATATACTTTATACAGTTTAGTTCTGGAGCCGCTCGCTGCGCCCCCCAATTGGTTCACTTTACGCGCCCCCCAAGTGGGGCGCGCCTCACTGGTTTCGAAACCCTGCCCTACACAGAGGCAATGTGCGTATAATCTGTCTGGGTTAGTGGCGTTTTTACCCAGTTGCGATTTCATTGCCTGTACCACCTCTCATTTTTCTCTACTTTTAGCTTATAGCGGACTGCGAGGTTTTTATAGGTCATATTTAGTTTTGTTATTAATTTAATAGGTTCATTATGGCAGCTCAAAGCAATCATAGAATTGATGTTTGAATTACTTGTACTAAACGTAGAACAATTCTAATTTTATTTTATTGGCTATTAAAAAAAAAAGAATTTTAGTATTATTGTACTTTTATGGACACAGATTTATCGATTATTATTTATTCAATTTTAAACTTATGACGATTTCAATAAAATATATCGGTACATCATGTAATTTATCAGCTATGTAGATTGTAGGTAGATATGTTTTTACGACCCTGTGCGTCCACGCGCATTGTGAGACCTCATAGTAATTTAAGCATACGGGGATATTTCTCTATTTGTGAGTACGCGGACGCGATGCCAGCCCTAGGCCATCCCCATTTGTGGGGTAAAATCGTAAAACCATGGCTATCGATTGCGCCTTCGCGGCGTCTGTCGTAGATTAAACTGCGCTGCAGACGCGACAGTTCACTGACTTATGGCACGAGCCGACTACCGCCAAATAAGTACCTACATTTAATTTTTAACTGCCGATGAAAACAGATAGTTTAACGTCTGTGTTGATGACGACGAGGCGACCCTTCTATAAAATAGTTTTAAGTTACGTGTGTTATGTTTTTTAAGTTTGATTTGTTATTATTACTAGTTAGATAAGTTTAGGATTAAATGATTATGAAATGTTTTACACCTTATTTTACACAACTTCTCAGAAAGAGAAGACTAGGGGAAGAGAGATGGACATAGCACCCCCCCCCGCGAATATGTTCATCTCCCTTCCACACTTACACGCTACAGGCACTTACACCGTGTCGCAACAGGTACTATTTGCGACACTGTATATTCCAATAAGAATATTTGTACTGGCCAGAACGGCACTCATTGTCAACTCATTCGTAAACCAAGAATAAACATCGAAAATATATCGAAGAAGGAATTTTACTATACAGTCCCCAACAGTTTGGTCCTTCGATCGCCGGATATACAGTTTGGTCCATCGATAGCCGGATCTAAGGAAGCTACATTTGAAGAACAGATTTCAAGAAAATCGTCATGCCGGTAACAAGGAGCACCTCGGGAAGGAAGGAAGGCACGGAAGCATTGACAGAACGAGCACGTCAAGGCATATACGAACAACCGCCCGCCTCCCCTTCAGACGCGGAGGGAGTACCGACCACACAAGGAGAGAAAACAGCAGAAAATACGCAGAAACAACTGACGGAGGCGAAGAAAAGCCACATACCGCCGCGGCCGGCATCGATCCGTTCGACCACGAGCGCTACGGCACGACTCCGCCAGGCAGAATACGAAGCAGAGAAACGTATGCTGGAACTACGACGAAAAGAAATCCAAATGGAAGCCGAACTAATTAAGAAGAAACTGGCATGGGAGACAGCAGTCATTCAAGACGACGAAGGAGGAAGCCTGGCGGAAAACCTGAACGTAGAAGATCGCGTCGATACATGGCTCGACCAGAACGTCTCCACGATGCTGACGACAAATGAAAGAGAAGAGGCCGCCGCACGGGGGGAGCCTGAGCGTCAACGTGCTTACACAAGAGAACGCGAAGAAACACGAAGACAACGCTCGCCTACGCCGGCCAAGCAGAGGGAAATGGAACAACTAGCGGAAGTACTTCAGAAGATTGTACAAGTGAGGCCACCACCGAGACAGGCATCGGAGCTCCCCATATTCACGGGAGCTGCATCAGAATGGCTGCCGTTCCGCGCGGCCATGAAAGAGACCACCCAAATGTACAACTTCACAGCAACAGAAAACATCGCTCGTCTACGCAACTGCCTCAAGGGGGAAGCAAGAGAAACCGTGTCCGCGCTACTAGCAACAGCCACGAGCCCAGACATCATAATGAAGACACTCGAACAATGCTACGGGCGACCAGAAGTAATCATCGACTTAGCACTCGAACAAATAAGAAAACTGCCGAAACCGGGACCGGCTGCCACCGATCTCAACAACCTCGCAGTCAAACTACAGAACATCGTGTGCACCCTTCAGCAGATGGACAAGAGAGGGTACCTGAACAACCCCATGCTCACGAGGGAAGTCATAACGAAGCTCAGCCCACATACTGCCATGCGCTGGTGCGACTACGCAGAAGAACAGGGGTCATACGCCGAGCCAGAAATAGTCACACTATCAAGATTCCTGATGCAAGAAGCAAACCGATCGCTTCGCCACGCATACGCACCGACTACCACCACGACCCTGAGAAGAGAAGAACGCAAGCCACACACGATCACGCTACCAAGAAGAGCCGCGGTACACAACGTCACAGAAGACAAGAAGAAATGCTACTGCTGCCAGGGCAACCACGAACTGCCCGCCTGCCCGAAATTCAAAGCGATGGAGGTGAACGACAAATGGAAGATGGTAGTCGACGAGAAGATATGCTTCAAATGCCTCATCGGCAAGCACAGACGTATGTCATGCCGAGCCAAGCCGTGTGGGGTGAACCGCTGCAAACGACCACACCACTCATCACTGCACTATGACTACGAAGAGGAAGTCACACCAGCGGCGAAGACACCGACAACAAACGAAGCCGTACTATCGGTGGCGCATACAAAATCACCGGAAGCCCGCGCCGTACTATTGAAGATGTGCCCTGTCACCGTGAGGGGTCCGCGGGGGGAGGCATATACCTACGCCCTGCTAGATGAAGGAGCTACGATCACCCTCATCGACGAAGACCTAGCTAACGAAGTCGGCGCCAAGGGGACCGCCAGCCCGCTGCATCTACACGGCGTGAACATGTCACAAAAGCAAGCAGGAAGCAAACTCGTCACAATTCAAGTCCAAGGCAGAAGAGAAAACGCAACATACAATGTGCGAGCGAGAACAATAAAAAACCTTGCACTACATCAACAAGTAATACCAGAAGAACTTATGAAGTATGAACACCTGCGAGACCTCAATAAAGAAGACATATGCTACGCGAAGATACGCCCACGCATCCTAGTGGGTACCGATCACTGGGAACACATAGTCTCCAGAGAGCTACGCGTCGGCGGCCCGAACGAACCGGCCGCGTCAAGAACACAACTCGGCTGGGTGGTGCACGGAACAGTACCACGCTACCAGCTCACGAGAAATGACGGCAGCGTACTCCACCTTTTCGACTACAAGCAACACCATGCCAATGAAGAGCGCAACAACGACCGGCTCCACGACATGGTAGACTTCCACTTCAAGATCGACGCCCTAGGCGTGGCACAAGCGCCGCGCGTCAGCGACGCAGACCAGCGAGCGATAGCGATAGTCAAGAAAACAATAAGAAAAATAGAAGGGGGATACGAAGTCGGCTTACCATGGCGACGCGACGAGGTCACTATGCCGCCAAGCTACGACATCGCCTACCGAAGACTCAGAGGCATCGAAAAGAAGATGGACGCCTCACCCGAATTCGCTCAAGAATACACTGCACAAATAGAAGAATTCATCAAGAAAGGCTACGCGACGCCGTGCGAGGGCACCGAAAGAAACAGCTCCGTGTGCTGGTACCTACCGCACTTCGCCGTACGCAACCCGAACAAACCAGGAAAACAGAGAATAGTTTTCGACGCCGCCGCAACAAGTAACGGCGCCAGCCTCAACAGCCAGCTGCTAGAAGGACCCGACATGCTGCTATCGCTGCCCGGAATACTATTTCGCTTCCGGGAAAGAGCGGTGGCAGTGACAGCCGACATACAAGAAATGTTTTTACGAATCAAGATACGTAAAGAAGACCAGCCGGCACAACAGTTCCTGTGGAGGGGGGAAGACAGAGACGGCCCACCGCGCCACTACAAAATGACGAGCATGATCTTCGGCGCGGCGAGCTCGCCGTTCACAGCCCACTACGTACGTGACTACAACGCAAAGAAACACGCTGCGCAATATCCACGGGCACTGGAGGCGATAACAACATGCCACTACATGGACGACTACGTGGCGAGCTACGACACTATAGAAGAAGCTCAAACAACGATACGAGAAACCATCGAAGTACACAAGGCAGCAGGCTTCACGCTTCGAAAGTGGAGCGCGAACAAGCCGGCGACGCTACGCGACGTACCAGCCACTAGTTGCGACACCTCGCCTACAACACTAGGGGGAGATCAACACGAAAACAAAATTCTCGGTTTAATATGGAACTCCGAGAGCGACGCGCTAGGCTTCAACACTTCAATGAACCGGGTGCCACATGAAGTTCGAACACAAGCACGAGCCCCAACGAAGAGGGAGGCACTCAGCGCGGTCATGTCCATATATGACCCCCTAGGACTTCTTAGCCACTTCACAATAAGGGCGAAAATCATACTGCAAAATTTGTGGCGACTGAAGACGTCATGGGACGAGCCGATACCTGCAACGGAGGAAGAGGCCTTCGCGAGCTGGTTGGCACAGCTGCAAGACATAGCGCGATTACAACTGGAGAGATGTTACGCGCCCGGAGGGTACGACCGAGTGGAGCTTCATATACTGTGCGACGCCAGCGAACAAGCCTACGCCACAGTAGCCTATTGGAGGTACATCCACACCGACGGGCGCATCAAGGTCGTGCTGGCGGCAGCCAAGGCGAAGGTGGCACCACAGCGCACGCAGACGATACCACGTCTGGAGCTGCAAGCAGCGGTCATCGGAGCAAGAATAGCCGACAGCATCAAGAAAGAACATACCATTACGGCGGCACGAACACTCTACTGGTCAGACTCATCGACGGTGATACACTGGATACGCAACGATGCCAAGCGATATACGCCCTTCGTAGCACACCGACTTAGCGAAATATCAGAACTCACTCAGCCAGAGGACTGGAGGTGGCTACCAACGGCCGACAACACGGCCGACGACGCGACCAGGTCATCATGCGAAACCATCACCATCGACAGCCGCTGGTTCCAAGGTCCACACTTCCTATACGAACCTGAAGAGCGATGGCCCGGAGACCCTACGCACATAACGAACGAAGACGAAGAAAGCGCGCTGCACATAACAACCAAGCCCCATGAAGACAGCTGGCTGCCGGACCCCTCTCGTTTCTCTAAATACGAGACCCTAGTCCGGGCGGCCGCCCGAGCCTTAGCTTTCATCGACATGTGCAGACGAAGTGCGACATGTTTGGAATATCGACATGTAGAACGAGCGGAGGCCGAAATTATAAGAAAATCGCAACAAGATAGTTTCAACAAAGAAATCGAAGCCATCAAGTCCGCCCGACCGATAACAAAGGGGAGCCGACTTTTTCAACTAGACCCCGTGTTGCAAGACGGACTATTGAAGGTGCGAGGACGAATACAGGCAGCCGACGCGCCGGTGGAGGCCAAGCAACCTCTCATACTTGACGGCCGACACCGGGTGACGAAGCTTATAGTACTACGAGAACACTGCGCTGCGGGACACGCTAACAGAGAACGCGTAACGAACGACCTGCGCCAACGCTATTGGATAATACATCTACGACCTACAGTACGAGCCGTCGAGAGAAACTGCGCACTATGTCAAGTCAGAAGATCGAGACCGAAGCCCCCCGCCAAGGGTGACCTACCGCGGGCCCGGCTCGACCCTTTTCATCGTGCATTCACCAACTGCGGGGTAGACTACTTCGGCCCTATGATCGTGAAGGTCGGACGACGAAGAGAGAAGAGATGGGGTGCACTCTTCACTTGCCTCACAACTCGTGCCGTGCATATCGAGCTAGTGCCAACACTATCAACCGACTCTGCACTGATGGCACTTAGACGGATGGCCGCGAGACGGGGTTGGCCGAAATTAATGTATTCAGACAACGCAACGAACTTCAGAGGGGCCGACCATGAGCTGCGAGCGGCGTACAACGAGTGGGGACCCGCCCTTAAGGAAGAGGGGCACTTGCACCGTATGGAGTGGCGCTTCATACCCCCCGGGGCTCCGAACCAAGGCGGGGCCTGGGAACGCCTAGTGCGCTCGGTCAAGGCCGCACTTAGCGCTACGCTACGAGAACGAGAGCCGACTGATGAGGTGCTGAAGACCCTGCTGGCGGAGGCAGAGTTCTCCATCAATGCGCGCCCACTGACGCACGTGAGCGTGGACGCTCGCGACCCCGAGGCACTCACGCCCAACCACTTTCTGTTGGGCTCATCGACCGGGCTGCCTTCGACGGGACCGTGTGAAGAAGCGGATAGAAGGACATGGCGGGCTACCCAAGCGCTCGCTGACCACTTCTGGCGCCGGTGGCTGCGCGAGTACCTACCTACTTTGGTACCGCGGGGCGAAACCCAACGAAGAGAACGACCGCTGAAGGAAGGCGACGTCGTGCTGGTGGCAGACAGCACGCTACCTCGCAACGTGTGGCCGATGGGGATCGTCACCCGCACCTACGAGGGTCCAGACGGCGGCATAAGGGTAGCCGACGTACGCACGCGAACCGGGACTTTCAAACGTCCTGTCAGCAAGCTCGTCGTGCTCCAGACCGAGGAGGCTGCGCAGGCTACGCCGGGGGGAGGATGTTGATGACGACGAGGCGACCCTTCTATAAAATAGTTTTAAGTTACGTGTGTTATGTTTTTTAAGTTTGATTTGTTATTATTACTAGTTAGATAAGTTTAGGATTAAATGATTATGAAATGTTTTACACCTTATTTTACACAACTTCTCAGAAAGAGAAGACTAGGGGAAGAGAGATGGACATAGCACCCCCCCCCGCGAATATGTTCATCTCCCTTCCACACTTACACGCTACAGGCACTTACACCGTGTCGCAACAGGTACTATTTGCGACACTGTATATTCCAATAAGAATATTTGTACTGGCCAGAACGGCACTCATTGTCAACTCATTCGTAAACCAAGAATAAACATCGAAAATATATCGAAGAAGGAATTTTACTATACAGTCCCCAACAGTCTGTATCTATATGTCTGTCTGTGGCATCATATATAGCTCGCTAATTTGCTATTTTTTATTCGCTATATTGAAAAGATGTTTGTTAAAGTTGCTATGTCCCGAAATTGCATGTGATTAGACGTAACTGGTATCTTTTTAGCTGTAGCAATTTCTTAGAGAACCTTGGGTCGATATGCGGTAGAAGTAATCTCGCCTGTCGGCATGTCTCTAAGGTGTTCCAATATTTGACTTAGCTTTTTTTGTTTGAAATGTATTTTGATCAAAAATATTGTTCAGGCCGTATGAAGAGCGTCACCTCTTTTAGATTTTAAATAGGTATCTGAAGAAGTTACACGGTTCTGATCGATTTAAAATATGGTTTCCTGTAATTTTAATGATATCACCTAGAATCTAAGGTATACCCAACTTCTTACCAAATTATCTAGGTCTCATTTTGTTTTCCAAAAAATTGTGTATAGATATACAAAATGATAGGTGCTGATCTCGTAAAAGAATAGCAAAAGAAAGTATTGATGTTAAAATTTGTTTATCTTTTGAATCATATCAATTTTGATAAATCTAAAAAGGGCCACGATCCTTATCAAATTTATTGAACATCATACCAGTACTTTACATTGTTCCGTTTAGTTTCAAAAGTTGGTTTTACCCATAAGTGGCTCTTTTGACTTGAACCTATTTTAGAACGAGTGAACAGACTCCCAATATAAGACGTGTTCAAAATATTTGACGTGTTCAAAATATTAGACGTGTTCTATTGTGATTGTGGCCGTTTTAGAGTAGTTCGGTTTCGCCGCGGATGTGCGATCTTCGTATAACGATCACGAAAGCTAATCTACCAGGTCGGTACTCGGATGGATGACCGCAAATTTTCCAACTCCATTTTTCTCCGTAGTTTGTAAGACGTGTTAAGCTGATGTTCCTGTCGATAGCAAGACGTACTGAACCGACCCCAAATGAATTGAGAGTAGGGTAGTAGAAAGAAGATATGATTATAATAATAATAATACTTTTTTTTTTCATTAAATGTGGTATTACATAGATGTGAATGATACAGTTTATTTTGGAAAGGTTCTCACATTTAGCTAGAATTCAGCATACAAATATAAATTACAGAAATTAAAATTTCAAAAATTATTGTTATAAATTATTATGTCATACATTGCATTTGGCAAAGATTTAAATGATTAAAGAAAAAATACAATAGTGTTGTGGTCCTTATATCTTAAGTATTCGTCAATTTCATAAAATGTCTCATACAGCAACCATCTCCGTAACACATGCTTAAATCCTAGTGAGTTGCAACTCTTTTAAACCCATTTTTAACCGACTTCAAACAAAAAAATCATTAATAAACAAAAAAAATTTTGTTTACATTTCCGTTAAGTTTTAATGAGCGTCTATCCATTAATCCAGTAGGCCTATCCATTTTCAATAAAATATACTTAACTAGCGACCCGCCCTGGCTTCGCACGCGTGCAATGCTTATGTGAATATGCATTTATTATACATACAGGGTGTAAAAGACATGAACAGTCAAACGAGAACCATGTATTCTGCTCACCATCGTAACGTTTTTCTTCCTTTAGACTATACCTGGGAAATTGATAGTTACGATTTTATTGAAGGTCAAAGTCATAATTTTTTTTTCTTTTTTTTTATGCAAACGTATTCTATACGTTATTTCTTAATTATTGTCCAAAGAAACATTATAATTTTTTTTAGTATTTCATAACAAAAAATGGCTTCAAAACGTTAGCGTTCA
Source organism: Elophila nymphaeata (assembly GCA_955850985.1). NCBI lineage: Eukaryota > Metazoa > Arthropoda > Insecta > Lepidoptera > Crambidae > Elophila > Elophila nymphaeata. Next base: position 7,067,245 of record OY039093.1, read on the forward strand.
ATGTAGGTCACTCGATGCGCACGGACACTAACGGACGGGGCCGCCGTCTGGCAAAATTATCGCAACTTTGCGAGTTGCGTGCGAGTTGAGCCCTTTACATTGCGCGGTACAATTTGCAATTATTTTTAACAACAAAAAATAAAATTCATTTCCCAGCAATATTTTTTTTTTAATTATGTCTTATTTTGATGTATAGAATACATGGTTTTCGTTTGACTGTTCATGTCTTTTACACCCAGTATAAACCTTCCTTAAGAATCACTCTATCTATTAAAAAAAACCGCATCAAAATCCGTTGCGTAGTTTTAAAGATCTAAGCATACATAGGGACAGACAGACGGCGGATAGCGACTTTGTTTTATACTATGTAGTGATTTCCACTAAAAATAATAAAATAAAATATTTTTATCAAAAAAATAGGAAAACCGACTTCAATGCGTACAAATTTAAACTAAAAAGTAAGAAATAAATAATATTTTTATGAAGTAGTTGAAAAGAGCGTCATAGAAGACCAAGGAAAGTATTGATACACATTTATAATTCTTTATTTATAATTCATACTCCGATATATTTGGAGTCGGTGCCAGCCTAAGCAAAATAAACTTACCTAATAGATACGAACTTGATTAATCCATTAACTATACATAATAATGAATGCATAATAAAGATGGGAAATAATCCGCCGCTCCGTGAAGTTCGAAAATTGCAAACACTATCCTCCTTGGCTAGCTGGCACCGGCTCCAAATATATCGGAGTATGAATTATAAATAAAGAATTATAAATGTGTATCAATACTTTCCTTGGTCTTCTATGACGCTCTTTTCAACTACTTCATAAAAATATTATTTATTTCTTACTTTTTAGTTTAAATTTGTACGCATTGAAGTCGGTTTTCCTATTTTTTTGCTAAAAATATTTTTAAAATATGAAGTGTTGTGGTGAAAAATGTTATTAGTTTCGACTTGCAGGTCTTATATGTTATTTTTAAATTTGTCTGAATGGGATAATTTGTGAATGGGACCGAATGCGAATGAGACGAACTGCGTCAAACCCATATAGAGGGTATATATGAAATTGAATCTGTTGGTAGCGTTAGTTTACTCTTGTCAGATCCTTAATGTCAACTCCCATGTGTCCGTTCTCTTCCATTAAATCCTGAACTTTGTTATAAGGCAATAGAGTACAAATTCGTTTATCGTTAAACTGTTGTCGACGCCAATCTAATAGGTATATAAAAATGTCAAGTTATGGTGTTTGTGCTCGAACTCTTCCAAAAAGGTTTGACCGATTTTTATAAACGAATTTTTGTGTATATTTTGTGTATATTTTGTAGGTCGCAAAGTATATTTCAACCCACTAAAAAGAAAAAAATGTATGACAGAACAACGTTTGCCGGGGCAGCTAGTTTTAATATACTTAAATTGCGCGCATTCTACGAAAATCTAAATTACGAATTATTGAAGGGTTTCTCTTAAATAAGGATACAGATCACAAGACCTAAAAGTGTCTTGTTTTCGATTCTTAAGGCAAGCATATCCGAATTCAGACTTTCAAATTCCATCTAATTTGATAAATCCTCGCCTTAACTAGTTAATGAAGTAATTTTATATATTAATCAGAAACTATTCCATCTGTTTTCATGCTTCTTTGCCCCGTCTTTGTATAAAAAACAATAGCGTAATCTGCGAGCTTGATTAATTGCATCACTTATTTGGAGGCTATACAATAACAAAACTTTAGCTTAGCAAAATTAAACCCTATTCAGACCAAATAAAGTATGTATGTATGCGAGACTCTTGACGTGTTGTGGACGGAATCAGTTATCGTGTCATGCTAATGCTGGGGCCGCACTTGCGCCTATCGTCTCGAAGTAATGCGTGGCGATACTTCGTACGATACACGCAAGTGCGGCCCGAGCAAAGTTATCGCGATAAAGCATGTGGCATTTCTTTATTTGCACGAACTATCGTGCAATAATCCAAGATGGCCGAAATCATTTCCAAACGTGTAAATTGCGTAGTATTATTATCCTTCTTTGCGTTTAACTATGCATAATCACTTTCTTTACTTCTAAATTGTGTGCTAATAATTACGTAATGCATTTATTATAAAACATAACTCAGCTGTATCGTATACTTAGTCACCCGTACGCATCTGAACTAATGGAGAACAACCTTCGAAATGAACAACGCATGTCTGACCACGCAGCGCGATAGGTTAGCGCGCTAAAACCCTGACGTACCGCCTCCCGGCCGATAACGCACAAGCAACCCGAATATTCGTGACGATAGCCGATAACGGCCGGTCACATCTGCGTGTATCGTGTCCTAGCACGAAGCTTCGTGACGATAGGCGCAAGTGCGGCCCCAGCATTAGAGGATATAGCAATAACCACCTACAACTCCTAAACATAGCGGCGATGACACATTATCTCAATTCAGTGCCACAACAAACGCTAGGGCTGTTACGGTGCCATTGATATTCATCGACATCGATTCAATCAAATCGATGATCGGGTTTTGGAAAAAAAACTTAATTTTCATTCCTTCTATTCGAAAAGTGTCGCTATTTTGCTCCCAATTTTAGAGGAACAATCCTCTAAAATTGGGAGCAAAATAGCTCTTTTCCGATAGAAACTTTTTAGCGGGCGGTAACTAAAAAAAAGTTTTTGTTACTCAGTACATATTTTCTCATAGAAAGGGGAAAAAAGTAGAGTACATATATGATTCGAGAGCAAGTTATTTTTCCCTCGGACGATGTATTTTGATTTTTGAATCCTTCGCTTCGCTCGTGGTTCAAAGCCGTCGCCGTAAAAATACTATTTTGCTCCCTTGTCATACAATCTACTATTATTTTCATCTGATGGTAACTGACAATAAGGCTCAAGATGGAATTGAACTTCACCTGGAACCATCAACCACAGAACTGGCTATCTTCTAACTGTAGGAATACAATAGAATACTTAATGCTATCAACGCTACTGTTGGATAAGAAGTGTTAGCTAGCTCATGCCTTCGAAACAGTCTGGAATTCGAGACAAATTCACAAAACTTTTTTTACTTACAAAAGCAGTTTCTAAAATAGGAATTATGTAAGCACTTTATGATATTTTTCCTATACTAATTATGTACTATAAAATATGAAATTACTAGCTTCTGCCCGCGACTTAGTCTGTTTAGTATTAGTACTTACTTATTCAATAGCTTTATTAATTATACCCTATATGTTATTCTGATGTATGAATTATATTTTTGGAAAGTTTCATTAAAATCCATTCAGTAGTTTTTGCTTGTAAGAGTAACAAACATACATCCATGTAAACCTTTACGTTTATAATATTAGTAGGATTCTTTAAAGCCTATAAAGTAGATTTAAAAACTTTCAGAACATTAAAATAGTTTTAAAACCGGATGAATGATAGGATATCATAGTACCTAACGTTATGTTCCCAAATGGCAACATTTCACACAAAATATCGAAGTAATTCGATTAGTGGTGAGAATAGGACATTCGAAAAAATCTCGATTTACGAGATTTTATGTCCGAAAAAGGATTCGTGTGCTCCAAGGAGCTTTTTTCCTTAATCCCACCATCTCCCTTGCTTTTAAGGACTGCGCGTGCTGGTTTACCGACAAACTGTGGTTACGCACTCCATGGTCCCATGCACTGCTTCTGACTCTCCTCTCTGCAACGTAGGGAACCCGGCACCCGCATGGGGAATCCATGGAACGCTAAGAGAATCCAAGAAACAACCATGACTCGTGAACAAATTTTATACATGTATGTAATGTATAAAGTCAACTTTCAACCAAGTTTGGATTTTATATCGACATATTAAGGATTATATTTGTTATCCACGCCCTATCCGGTATCATAACATAAATATCGATTACACGTGTTTACACTTTAAACGCACATCTCTGTCGCATCTGCCCACTGTTTATTTATACTCTATGACAACAGTAAGCAGAAAAGTGCATTGCCGATGCCGTACCTACTGTATCTCAATCGGGGTTCCGTAATTAAATATTAAGGGGGTGGAGTGTTTTTTTTTATGTCTGGCTCCGAGTGCCAAGCCAAGGAGGGACGTTGGTTGTAGTTAGGTTAGCTTTTTTAATAGTGCTGTAACCTTTTTGGAATGGAAATCAAAAGTTGGGTTTTAGTTATTGCTGACGCGGCTTTTGGCGTTAGTCGTATTTGCGTTATAGGTCGATGGATGGGTGACCATTATGCATAAATAAATAGATGGTCATGATCATCATCCGAACGTTAATCCCCGTTGGGCCTAGTGACGCCCGCGGTCCGCTTTCCTAACTTCTTTCCTCTACTTTGCAAGATCTTCGGTATCCAGCTTAGTGAGAGCATTGGCACCGAGAACGTTGTCGTTGTAGTGTCGTCAAATATAAGCCAATTTTAGAAATATCTTAGCGTTTAGGCTATTGGTTTCTTGAGGGTTTGTTGTTTTTAGTTTGCTGCCGCTTTTGTGTAGGCTACAGGCTGGAAGCCTACTGCCAGATGTGGCTTTACGAGTAGCCAAGTATTACTTAAGGCTCTGCTCAACTTTCTCCCTTTTGTGATTATGCCCTTAATTGTATGTATGTATGTATCCCAAAAAGTTAACTAAACTTGGTGACAGTGGCCAAGAAAGTACTATTTTTTATACAAAGCTTTTTAAAAGCACACGGAATGTCTGATAGTAAGCTGATAAACACTAGCTAGGCAATTTTTAACCGTAAACTTACCCTAAATAAAACCGTAATTCATAGAAATAATACTTGAAAATGTGATCTACAACTAAATAAATAATAAAACTCAATCGTATTCTAACCATCTGACAATGACTACAAACTAATTAAACACGTCCGCCCGCTACGGTCACAGAACAGCAAATGACCATTTTGAATTTGAATTCGAAATTCGCGGTCCTAAATTCAAATGGTGAATCGCGCGCGCCATCTTCCCGCGCCGCCGCAACTTCCGCCGCGTCCCCAATTGGACGCGTCCTGCGGAACGCTTCCGGAACTATACCGCGTTTGTTAACGTTCTAGTTGGGTTATGATTTTGTGGCGAATCGATAATGGCGGAATTTTAATTGGTGTCGTTGAGCTCGGTACCTAACTCGCTGCCTCTCAAACGGTCCGGATTACAATACCGGTGCAAATAGTTGTGTGATGAACACGACCATTTGTTCTTGTCATTGTTATTTAGGTATTTATTTAAGTTTATTTAGCCTTCCATGGATTCATACTTTCGGGACTAGTGACTTAAGAGTAGGCTTAAGGAGGCCCTTTATAACGCATTAACACTCACCTCCACCACCCTGGCTTCTCTATGCCCAGCCATAACTGGCGAGAGCCGCTTTAGATACGCGATTCGGTACAGAACATCTTAAATTATTATGTAAAAATATCATTATATATTTGTCCGTTATCTAGTATCCATAACACAAGTTTTTAATGCTACTTATTTTGGGCGTGATAATTCTAGATAACACTCAGACTCAAGAGATTCATTTGCTAGACTCGAAAAAGAAAATAAAACTTAATAGTGTACGAATAAATCGACAATTTCATACGTAAAGGACCTCATATTTACACTGTCATATTGTGCTTACAACGGAAAGGTTACATAATAAGTATTATGACATCACCGCACATCCGACATAGTGAACTCTTGTAATTTGCGATACAAACAGCCAGACTACCCTCAGCTGATAATGTAATGTGTAATGATCATGCGACGGCCTTGGATGTAAGGCTTGATGTATACGCGCGGAATGAAACTCGTGAAATGTAACTTCATACAATACGCGAACGAACTAAGAAATTTGGCAACTCGTTTCTTTGTAGCATAATCAAGAAATGGAATTCACTGCCAGCACACGTGTTTGTGTGTGTACGTGAAAAAAAGGGTGCCAAATCTGCTTGTTTAGTAAACTTTAGTTACACTATATTAGTAGTACACTAAATAAAACAAATTTTCATACTTTATAAATATTTGTTAATGCGAACGATCTGCTTTGCACCAGTCTTATTAAATGAAAATATTATTGCGTCTCGAGCCAGCAATTTGTGCCAGAGCCACAGTTATGGAGCCAAAGAGCCACATGCGGCTCTGGAGCCGCACTTTGACGACCACTGGTCTAGGGCATTCGAGTCTAGCGTAGATAAGACTTTTTTTGGTCAGCGCCGATATTGTATACCTACAAAGTTCGTGTGTAGAATCAACATGAATTCTTGCATAGGCCCGGTGACTTCAAAAGAGGCGTGAAGTAGCACCTTGAAGGTCGGTAAGGCGAGTGTGGCTAGCTCAAGCAGAAGTGGAGTCAAAATGCTAATACATAGCTTGTGCGAGAGATAATGTAAACGCTGCACTACCCGCCCTCGGCTTGCATTACAAGATGCTTCACACCTCTTTTAATTGAGGATTTTAAGCAGGGAACACGTGTGTTGGCAGTGAGTCCAATTTCTTCATTGTGCAACATAGATACAACGTTAACATTTTTCTTTGTTAATTATTCGGTTTTCTTTAAATGTGAGAAAACAGGATTTACATGACATGACTTTTTTTTTCGATACAGTTTCATATGCTATGGTCACGGATAAACTAAAGTCTATGCGAGTTGATATTTATTGGCAGACAAATGTGTCTGCCTACCCTCTTTCGAAGTCTTTTATTATGCTTGGCACCCGTTCCACTGTTGTGATTCTCACTATTTACTGGATGCTGCTGTCTACCTAACACATAACAGTTATAGTCGGCACAACTGCGTTTTACCCCGGTTCCACATAAACTTATAACTAGATTCCAAGACGCTGGACAATTTAAACCCACGATTGATTTTTTTGTGTTTCTTCATTTCAATGGCTTCCCTTGTCGGTTTTCCTTATTGAAAACGCCATTATACTGTCACATGTGTGCAACTAGCCTTATGAGTGTGAATATTGAATCATTTTGTCCTTGTATCAAATTAATGTGTGATTCATTCACGTGCTCGTACGTGGTTCGTTTGCGAATTTTTTGCCAAGTAAAAATAGATATAATATGAGTACACATAAGGTATGTGTTTGTAATAGAAGAGCTACTAAAGTTTTTAATGTTGTTTATGCTCAAATATCAATTTTAAATTGGTCTTGTGTGATTGTGAAAAAGTTGGTAGGCCTCCACAAGGTGACCGACGATCTGGTAAAGGTCGTGTGAAGCCGCTGGATGCGGGCAGTGCAGGATCGAAAGGTTCGGAAATCCTTGTAGGTCAATAGCGCTCATGTGTCAACTTTATTACAGATGCCAGATTCTGGCGTCGGGACAGACAAGAGGATAGGTTAGAGGTCTGTTGGCTGTATTCACGCTGTAATGATGAATGTCAATTACTAAGCTAAACCATACAGACGAAAACTGGGATTGCGTGGATTCACCGAGCCCGTGCCGAGTGGATAGGGTTGAAGAGAGGGGAGCGAAGAGCTGTGCTGGAACTGAGAGGGACCTAAGTGTATTATTATTTATTATTCGACAATTCGGGGCTTTTTGCGTCACTCCGACCTGTAAAGATCTATCGTGACTAGCCTCCAAGAAAGTCCTATTGACGTCTTACATGTACTCCTTTAGCTGGGTACTATCTTAAAAATAATAAGATATTCCTAGCTTGGATTGTTTTGATATCGTCTGAGTCGAGAATGTATCTCCCCAAATGTCGGCTTCTTTTGTGAATGAGACATTCACAAGAGCACAGGAGGTGCATTGGTGTTTCACGCTCCTGTTCACAGAATCTGCAAGCATCAGTATCTTTTAGTCTCATATTGTAGAGGTGTTTGTTCAGCTTGCGGTGGCCAGTCAGAGCCCTAATCAACACGCTCAGGTAGCCGCTGTTGAGCTTCAGTAGCTCGTCAGTGCGCTTACGAGAGTATGGTTTAATTAGTGCTTTTGAGTGTTAACCCAGGCGTTCTTTGCCAGTCCACTTTTGCCTCTTGACCTCTTGATTAGGCAGTAGTCCACCACGCTTGCCCAATGCGGATTGGTGGAAGGAATATAAGGTGATCAATATCCCTTTGCTGATCCATTAGTCGCCTTCTACGACACCCGTTGAAGGATATGCGGACTGCTGCGCCACCGACCTCCACTTGACTGTATTTTAATACTTAATTATTTATGAATGTCTCTTCGCTATCGTTTGTCCGCAATATTAACACATGTTATTATAATGATACCAATTTGGGGCAGATAACAGAATATTATAATTATGTTCTTGTATTAATGCATTACCTCTTTATACTTTGTCTCTTGTATTGATACCAGGACTGCTGAGTTTAACATCTGTCCATATGTATCGCGATCCAATTTAAGACCTAAACTGAGAATCGTTAATTCGTACTATGACGCTATCTACGCGACTCACTCTCGACAGCGATTCAGTTCAGAGCAGGGTTGCCAGATGTTCGGTATTTTACCGAACCGATCGGTATTTTAGCACTGTGTTCGGTGTTCGGTATGACAAAAATACCGAAGTATGGGAGGTTCGGTATTTTTTTTCTGATTAATTTTTCTCCCTGTAGTAAAATCCGGAGATTCGACAAAGTGAAGCTATTTTCATAAACCCTAGGGTAGGCGCGAGTCAACCAAATCAGCAATACGGCAAGTAAGGAGCTTTTTTTTTTACTCACTGTTCGGTATTTTTTTGGAAAATACCTGCAACCCTGGTTCAGAGTGACACGCTCATCAATCATTTGAAGCGTTTCATTATACTCACCCGTACGCATTGGTTCAGAACTCCCTAATCAAAATCTACAATTAGTAAATACTAGTTTTTAACCCCGTGTGTTAAACAAGAACCTAAACTTACATTAGACCAGTTTTTAGTGTGATGGATTTTGGTTTATTGATTTTACAAATTGCAAACCAAATACAGTTAAAAGAGCAAAAATTTTTGGGGGAAATCAATCTGTAAGATTAATCAAGTATTCAATAAACAATGATTCAATTAACTGAACACTCTGCACAGTCACACAAATGGCGTATGACGTAAAAATGAGAAACCAGGGTTTCCGAAGAAATGAATGAGTCTATTGTCACCAATACTTCGTTTATCGACGTTTAGAGTAGATTAAATAAAGCTTATGAAATATACATTCAAATTATATTTATAGGTTTTGTTTATCTAATCTTATTTTTATATGGCGATATATTAAGAATCGAAACCTACGAGGTGAGTCGATTTTATTGCTCGTAAGTTTGATGGTGGTAAGGCCCTGACCGTTGGCTTTAGTTTGTTGGGAGATCTGAAGGATTGTTAATTTTTGGGTTTGGTATCCCTTTTGTGTAGGCGACAGACTAGCAACCTGTGACTTTTGGGGTACTCTATGGCCCATACTGCCAGATGTGGCTTTGTGTAAACGAATGTTACCTGAAGCTTTGCTCGATCCCTTTTGCGATAATAAGCGTGATTATACTGGGTGTAACTGTAAAAGACATGAACAGTCAAATGAAAACCATGTATTCTATACATCAAAATAAGACATATTTCAAATAAATTATTGCTGGGAAATGATGTTTAATATTTGATGTTAAAAAAAATTGCAGTTTGTACTGCGCAATGTAAAGGGCTCAACTTGCACGCAACTCGCAAAAACGCGATAATTTTTTTAGACGGCGGCCCCGTTCGTTAGTGTCATTGGACAATAATTAAGAAATAACGTATAGAATACGTTTTCATAGAAAAAAAATATGACTGACCTTCAATAAAACCGTAACTATCAATTTCCCAGGTATAGTAGAGTAAAGACGCACGGCGCTCTACTGTTAAATTATAAAAAACTGTATTAAATGACTTCGTATACCCTGTTCCAATTACGAAGTCCTTTTTGACAGATGAATTCGTCCATAGAATGTAATTGAGACGCAAATTATCAATGAAAAAGTATAATATTGCATTTTTGAGTAATACAAATACAATGTTATTTAAACCCGATAAATGGTGGCTTAATCAACACCATAAACATGGGTAGGTATTACCCATGTTTTTGAAAGAATAATTAAATTAATTATGAATAATTATATTATAGCAAAATATTTGAGGTATTGATATAGTCATCTATGAGGCGACATAGCTTTTCTCATTATTGTAATTTATGGAAGTCACCTACCGCTAATACCTATCTACATACATAATATGTAATCAAAATCATATTCCGAAAAGGTGTACATTTGGTTACACATAAAGCCACATCTGGCAGTATGGACCATGCTATGCCATGGCCCATACTGCCAGATTTGGCTTTGCATAATTGGTGTGAGCGTAGAAATATATTATTATTATTATAGCTTTTCTCATTATTGTAATTTATGGAAGTCACCTACCGCTAATACCTACCTACATACATAATATATAATCAAAATCATATTCCGAAAAGGTGTACATTTGGTTACACATAAAGTCACATCTGGCAGTATGGACCATGCTATGCCATAGCCCATACTGCCAGATTTGGCTTTGCATAAATACTTTGGGGCACTGCATGCCTCAGTGCCCTAAACTAGTGACAAATTGCCAGCCTGTCACCTATCACCGCTAGTAACTAAATTTCCTTTTCTTTAATAAAATAAACTTAATAACGCTACGGTGACGAGATAAAACGCCGCCGAGGTCGTGGTTTCAACTGAGAGTTTGTTCAGGTTTACCGCTACGTGTATGGTCTCTATGCAGCTCAGGTTTACATGACAGTTTTACCTGAACAGTTAAAACTGTCAGGTAAACCCTAACGTGGGTGGCCTGCTTAAGGGAAAAAAACTGTTATGATGGTGAGCCAGGGGCGGTCTCATAGTAAAGGCATTTAAGCACTGCCTACCTCAATATATTACTCATACACTACTATAGACTATACGTCCTTCCTACCAACAAAATAATGCAACCTACACCTACGTGCCAATATGCGCGGTAACGCGGTAAGCACTAGTTTCATCTGCTTGTAAAAATCACACACACTACAATATTTTTTACTTGTTCAGAACACACACAACGATTGACAGTATTAAACGACAAGATTGAAATATTATAACTAGCAGGTATTATAACTAGGAAAGTGACATTCTCAATTTAGCCGTATTAAGTAGGCTGACCTACTCGACCTACTGTGATTATCAAATTGATATTGTTTAGGATTGCGATTAATTTATAGAATAATTTTAAAGTACTTTCATCAATAAATAATGAATTACGAAATTTAAGTAACCTTTCGTCGCATAAAATACTAGGAATAAATTTTACTAAATAAAAGTATTTGCAAGATTATTCTCCAGTACTCCCTAGGTGACGCTAGTTTCGATGAATGAGAACCTTTAATGAACAAAGCAAGTAGTTGTAATCTTAATATTCACTTAAGATCTTTTTAACTAATTTGAATTTTAAAATTCTTTTTATATATTGTTATTTCACTTCACTGTTATAAAACACACCTTGACGTGATTAACTTATAAAAGTAAGGAAATAGTTTTAAAATGAATGAATACCTACGCCAGCGCCATGAGCGCCAGCCGTTTTTTATAATCCAAATCTTTATGACTGTCATGTCACTCGAGAGCGCGAATGTTAAATACTTTTTTAGTACAAATCTTAATTTCTTTACAATATTTATCTACATAAAAGTGTTTTAATGGTGTTGTGTTGTATTGCGCATTTACGACGATGGAAAAATTGCAGTGTTCCCAATGTTCTGATAATTCAATTTGCTTAGAAAAACTGCGTAAGAAACCCAAATTTCATAGGTAAGATTTTTTTTATTTAAAGATTTTTTTTTTATTTTCAAAAAACTATGAAAATATTACACATTCATCGAATTGACCCATCCTGGGTTCGCCATTCGCAAAAAGAACAACCTGAAATACCTATATTGTTGTAAGTAATTAATTGTTTTTAAGATTTTATTTTCTACTAGCGGCCGCCCGCGAATCCGTCCGCGTGGACTTTAGAATTTTTATCATCCTGTAATGACTGTGCATGGTACTATACATGTAAACCTTCCTATTAAAAGTATTGAAAATTACATTAACATCTGTTGCGTAGAAAAGATATAAGCGTAGGTAGGTACAGGACACGGGTGCGACTTTATTTTTTTATAGGTACTATGTAAAGATATCCGCGTAGCGTTTCAGATTGAGTTTTAGAGACTTCGATCTAAATGCCTACCTAATGTATAAATTAATGCACGCCACTGTGGTGAGCAGAATACATGGTTCTCGTTTGACTGTTCATGTCTTTTACACCCTGTATGTATGTATGTATTTTATTCAACGAGAGGACTATTCTCCGTGATCATTTCTTGCACTTTGCTGACCTGCAAAGTGCTTCGTCATGCCTCCTTTGAATGACCCAATACTTCCTCAAATAATACTCATCACATTGCCAAAATGCAATTTCAATAAGGAAATCAACACCTCGTTAATGCAGGCGATTCCTGGTCCACGTAACTATTACCCAATATAATATCCTGTCTGATGTGATGTACGGTTACTCGTACGCGTATGTTTGTTTTAGACTTTATGACGAAGGGCCGTAGGGTCCTTTTGGAGGAGGCGTTACGGTAGACTGGTTCTGTGTCATAGTTAAGCGAGGGACAGTGTGCTCAGTACACGATATGTAGGGTCGTCTGGGTAGGACCATCCGCCTTTCTTATTTCTGCCGTGAAGCAGTGTGCTGTGTTTCGGATTGAAGGGAAAGGTAGCCAGTGTAATTACTGAGTATGGAAGGCATATAATCGTAGTCCCCAAGATGGCAACGCACTTGCAGTGTTAAGTGATTTATACCCTTAATATTGCAAGTGTCTATAGGCTACGGTAACCACTTAACACCTTGTGGACCGCAAGCTTGTTAGCCATCTCCTAATATAAAAAAGAGTGTTTTGGTTGTTTACTGTATTTAACATGATACAAATTATTATTAGATATCGGCGTAGGAATGTTCCTAAGGCTGTTATGATGTCATAACAGCCTTTATAATTCGACCCACTGCTGGGACACAAGGCCTTTGCTTGTTATGAAAGGAGGCTTAGGCAGTAATCCACTACGCTTGCCCAATGCGGATTGGTGGAAGGACTATATGGTGATCAATACCCCTTTGCTCAATAATCGATCCCCGGTGATCAATAATCCGCCGCCAAAAAGTCGCCTTCAACGACACCCATTGGAGGATCTGCCCGCCTAGCATGACCACCGAAACCCGATATGATATAGCCATTTATCGCTTTGAACTGTCAAAAATCAAAATCAATTTGAAATTTTATCGAATCTGCGAACGAACATGTATAACGTTAGCGGAGAATGCTGGGTTCGATTCCCGCCTGTGGCAGGTCTGATTTTTTTACAGTGTATTTTTTCTAGTTTTAAAAATATTTACGCGTTTGTAAACGTACATAAAAATATTCTACTTCTTATTTTAACAGCTATTACGGTGCTAGCAACCCAAATCAAGATGAACCAACCCAACATACCTACGGCCTTCGTGTACACTGTGCGACCAATCGAAGGCTGGTTGCGCACGCGCAGGTGAACGGCCTCTGACTCATGGTGCTTGCGCTTCCCCCCACGTGGGTGGTGGTGGTTGCTCCGCGGATCGATAACAATCGATGCTTTCATCGATATTTGAGCAGTGATTTTTGTATAGAGTTGAAATATCGAAGCCCCTTTTGCTTGTCAGACGGGTAGATTGATTTTATTATTTAAAAAATAGTATGCAAATTGAACAAGTAGTACGAGAGGAAACCGTTCAGAAACCATTAATAATTCATAAAAGTAAGAAACATTTACATAATATTTTCATTAGCTAAGAATAAAAGTTGAGTTTTATTTTTAATTTGTAACAATTTAATATCTACCTACATATTAAGTATGTGTTTATAACGTTAATATTAATTGAACGTAGTTTCCCAGGAAATATTAATAAAATCCTAATTTAGATTTCGAATTTATTTTCTTTAGTTTAGAAAGCTTCTCGGTACGATTGCGCTACAGATACGGATCCTTCAAATATTAGTCCTTGAAGCATAGATTAGACCAACGAACGGTGATTATGACGTCAAATGGGCCTTATGATTATCACTCAGTGGTATAAGAAGCCAGTTTAATTTTTTTCTCTTCCCTAACTCCCACCGCCGCTTTCTCTTTCTCTCCCCCATGGGGAGTAGTGAAAGACAGAGCAGCGGAAAAACTCCAGAAGAACCTTCCGGACAAGCGAGGGAAGGAGGTGAATCTTATATAATCCTAGATAGTCTAGCCCCGGCACTAGGGTTATGTCGGACTCCTACCGACTAAACACCCCCTATTGCCTATTGCCAAAGTGGCTATAAAGCTATCTGAAGCCGCCCCCTCAGGAGTGGAGGAGGTGCACTTAACAAGCCATAGTACAGCTTGCCTTTTAGCCACTTCGGCAGTAGGCAAGGGAGTGCTTTTTCGGTAGGAGTTCTTAATGGATTACACCTCCTTCCCTCTGGATCCTTCCAAGTGGTACCGGTAGCTCCCACTAGCCAGTCTTCTGACTCTTCGGCTACATCTTCTCTCTTCACCTCTCTCTCCCTCTAGCCCACTCCTAATCTTGTGCCATTGTCGCGCGAAGTCCCGTAGCTGTCTGAAGTTTGCCTCCGTCCCCACGAGGTCCGAATAATAAACCAGGCCCATCCCTTTTTATAGGCGCAATAGATATAATAGGTTGGGGAAAAAGTTTTTTCGCATTTTTTAAGAAAATTCAAAACATTTTTTAATATAGTTTATTTACATTTAACTAAAGTATGTAGGTACCATTTTGTTCGATTACTTTTTGCCATCTTGTAGGAAAGGACATGATCCCATTGCTATAGAAATTTTGGGACTTCTGGTCAAAATACCGCGACAAGTGGTTTTGGCAGTCCTCTCGTGATGTTAACCTGACACTGCCTAAAGAATTCTGAAAAGACCGAAACAGGTGGAAATCTGAAGGTGCAAGGTCAGGACTATACGGCGGATGCATTAACACCTCCCAGCCAAACTCTCTTAATTTTTGCTGAGTGGCTAAAGATGTGTGAGGTCTAGCGTTATCATGATGAAAAACCACACCCCTTCTGTTGATTAATTCCGGCCGCTTTCTCTCAACTTCCTGCTTTAATCTCATCAGTTGTTCGCAGTAGAGTTCAGAATCGATGGTCCTGCCTGGTGGTAACAGCTCATAATGAATAATGCCCTTCCAATCCCACCACACACACAGCATCACCTTGTTGCGAGTTAACCCGGGTTTCGCCACAGTCTGTGAAGCCTGACCGGCCTTTGACCACGACCTTTTTCGCACGTTCTTGTCGTACGTGATCCACTTTTCATCACCAGTTATCAGCTTCTTCAAAAATGGTTTGGTTTCATTACGTCGTAATAAAGAATCACAAATGAGTACACGGTTCATTAGGTTTCTTTCAGTGAGCTCGTGAGGTACCCAAATGTCGAGCTTTATTGTGTACCCAGTTTTTTTCAAATGCGCCAAAACTGTTTTGTGGTCAATTCCCAGTTCTTCAGCTACGTCGTAACTACTGACATGCCGATCTTGCTCCACTTTTTCAAAAATGGCATCCATTTTATCTGTAATAGGGCGTCGTGCATCTTTGACATCAAAATTTCCGGATTGAAAACGCTTAAACCAAATTTGTGCTACTCTCACAGACACTGCACTAGGTCCATAAACATCGCAAATTTTTTTCGCGGCTTGCGTTGCATTTTTACCTTTTTTGTAGTAAAATTTTAAAATGTATCGAATTTCTTCATTAGATTCACTCATCTTGGCGGTACGAAAAACAAATGAAATTCACACATTTTCCTAATTTGAATTTGGAATTATGTTCTTTAAAATTTAAACTTTCAATGATACCAAAACCAGCCAGATACAAATAGTATAGCCAAAGAGATTTTATTACAAGTTTATACATACTATAATGCGAAAAGACTTTTTCCCCAACCTAATAGGTTCATACAGTCAGCTAATTGTGGCCGCGTGATGCCGGCAGAGTAGAATAGCATCATCCCATATCCTTCAATGGGTGTCTTAGAAGGCGACTAATGAATTAGCAAAGGGGTATTGATAACCTTATGCTCCGACCGCCAATCCGCATTGGGCAAGCATGGCGGACTACTGCCTAAACCTCCTTCGATGACAACTAGAGGCATTGTGTCCCAGCAGGGGGTCTAATTATAAAGGCTGTTGTGATGATGATAAGTCGGCCAATTGGCACGTCTAGACAGGGCAATTAGAAGCTGGTCCACTGCATGTCTACTGCACGCTGCCAAGACAAAAGCGACATTTTTCTCAACATCAAAGACTTCGAACCACTATATGCTATAGAAAAGGCTACGTTGACCGCATAAAATATCACATCAGAATATGTATAATTTGGTTATAATACCAATTTATTCTTATAGCTTTCAGACAATGCCATTGTGTCCCATTGTCAGGATATTTCGGGACCCTTGCCAATACGTTTAACAATGCCGACTGGACGATGGCGCAAATCTAATGATGGCTGGAATACTAAAGTTAGTTAATGTAAAAATTGAGGAGAAGTTTAAGCAATGTGTATGCTCGTCCATTAATCCACGTAATCCCTTCCCCTGGTGGTAGGTGACATTTAAAGGCGGGTTAGCGTATCTGTATCAGCGTATCATGTATCAAGCCCCGTATCAAGTTGTGGACGCCTCGATTTGCTCCGTATGACAATCGTATGAAACCGACATGACATGGGGACGGGCCGTATCATAACGGCGTATCGAGATCGCGTATCATGATACGCGTAGGCGATACGGATACGCTGATCGGATCGGGCAAATTATACATACCTGGACCCGGCTTTAGACAGCCTACGTACATAGTGAGGTCATAAGGTTAACAAAACTTATCGACATTTTAAATTGATACCAACTTTGGTGTAGTGGGTGTCCGGGGTCACAGGCCAAAAATTCAACGCGTAGTCGCATTCTTAGTCTGTTTGCAAAGAAAAGGTTTAAAAAACTGTAACCCGACTACGGGAAAAATAAAGCAATGAAATGGGTTAAAATCGGGGTTAAAAGATAAAATTGACTCCTCCTATTGACAAAGACGGTTGAAATGTAACCTATGTTACACAGATCATAATAAAGAATCGATTCACACCTTATTCATCAAAGTTGGATCAGTTTAGATTTAGACGCTATGTAGGAACGTAAATACAAATATACATAGGCGGCTTCCTATATGGCAAATGATTGTACGATCGAAGGAAGGATGGAATCGCATTCAACATAAAGGATTTATTCAGTGTCTTGATTTAGCTCGCCGTGCACAGAAACCACAGAAATAATAATAAAGAGAATAGAAATGCTTTGGTTCGCATTTACTATCGCAATCAGTGCAGTATCGCCGCTTTATTCCCTCTACTTGCTATTAATGCACGCACGCAAAAGAACGAAACCGTACTACGCAATCACGCCAACAATTTACAATTATGAACCTTACGTTTAAGAGACAGCGTTGAGTAACACTTACCCTTACTTTGCATTTGGACTCCACTTCTGCTTACCATCAGGTGGAATAAAGTAGTTTTTTTCGACCTTATGAAAAGCCCAATAACCCTTCCTTTTTGCTTCGCCGTAGTCGGTAGTAAAAAGGCAACCGTTACTGACTGATCTACTAACACACAGCTGAAACCACAACGGATTACGCTGAAAGCTACGCAGATAGTTATTAATGTTATTATAACGTAGGCATCCGCTAAGAAGGTCCAGGTGCGGAAGCCTTCTCGTGGTGGACTTTGGTAACGTGTTGGGGAAACTTTCTCGGCGGGTGTGTGGCTTTTGATGTCAAGTGTGTCCCCTTGGCATTCGAAGTCACATGCCATTGTCGAGTTGTTTTTGTTTTCCCACCACGGCTAGTTCCGGACACGACAGCGCCCGAAGTCCCCGGGTTGCGGTCCAGTGGTTGCTCCCGGTAGCCTCATTAGAAGGACGCGCCAGGTCGAGCAGCCGTCGGTGGAGGAGGCGGCCTATAAGGCCGGCGTCGGCCAGCGGCCCACAGGGGCTGGCGTTAGTCGGTAGCCCCTGTGGGCTGCTGGCCACCAATTTGTGCAAGGAGTGCCTAGACGGGCAGCGTTGGGACAGTCTCGGAGTAGTTGCGCTCACGTGCGCAGATCCCGAGCCGTCCCGCAATAGCGCACTGAAGGCCAGGCCGGGGAGGATGTTTAGTGGGTATGGAGGGAACGCCTTTACCTCGAGTCCCACATATCCCCTGAGTGGTTGGCACCACGCCCCAGGGACGATGCGTGAATGCATTTGACCTCCCCGTCAACAAAAGAAAAGAAACGCTAAGAAAGGATTTTACAAAATTCACAAACGGGGCGAAACCGCGGGTAAAAACTAGTTTTTAATAATTTTAATACTCAATCATTTTTTTGTGACGTCTGCGTAAAATAGGCCATCATCATCATCAACAGCTCATATAGTGTCCCCACCGAGGGGCTCGAGCCTACTCCACATTAGGGGGCGATTAGGCCTAAGTCAACCACGC
This sequence comes from Elophila nymphaeata, assembly GCA_955850985.1. NCBI lineage: Eukaryota > Metazoa > Arthropoda > Insecta > Lepidoptera > Crambidae > Elophila > Elophila nymphaeata. Next base: position 7,085,778 of record OY039093.1, read on the forward strand.
TGGCCAAGTGCGGGTGGTTGACTTCACACACAACCTAAGAATTTCTTTATAGGTGTGTGCAGGTTTCCTCACGATGTTTTCCTTCACCGTAAAAGCGTCGATAAAACGTACATATGAATTCAAAATTTGAAAACACATTGGTACGTGGCGGGGATCGAACCAGTGCCTCCCGGGTGGGAGACGACGCTCTTACGCACTACGCCACCGACGCTTCTATACCTACACCTATCTCTGTTACACTTCTTATGGTAACAAGAGATAGTTAAAAGCCTTCATACCAACATAGACGAGCATTGAGTCAGCTAACAATGGATTCAAATTAGAATGATTATAGTAATTATCGTAGTGAGGTGAGCGACCTGCTCTGCGTGCTTGCTTTAAGGTCGAAAGTACAATGACAATGTCGAGGTTTGAGGGTGAGAGGGCATTTGTATAGAGGTTTTACTAAGAATCGCCGCATTCAAAAATTCTTTGTACTCGTTTAGGTTGTTATCGTACGCTTATGAATGTGGAATATAAAATCGACTCACCTCGTAGGCTTCGATCGATCGGTATATAAAAATAGATTAGATAAACAAAACCTGTAAATATAATTTGAATGTACATTTCATAAGCTTTATTTAATCTACTCCAAACACCGATAAACGAAGTATTGGTGACAATAGACTCATTTCTTCGGACACCCTGGTTTCTCATTTTTACGTCATACGCCATTTCTGTGACTATGCAGAGTGTTCAGAGTTAATTAAATCATTGTTTATTGAATAATTGAGTAATCTTACAGATTTATTGACCCCTAATTCTGCTGATTTCCCCAAAAAATTTAGCTGAAAGAGCTAATTTTTTTGTAATTGGTTTTCAATTTGTAAAATCAATAAAACAAAATCTATCACAGTAAAATCTGATCTAATGTAAGCTTAGGTTCTTGTTTAACACACTAGGTTAACAAATATTATTTACTAATTGTAGATTTTGATTAGGAATTCTCAACCAAAGCGTACCGGTGAGTCGATTTCATTATTTATTTAGTACTGTCACCAATAAACATGATACATATTCCACAACCAATAGACATTATAGAAAAAATAACAGTTCCGATACATATCACATAGTTGTGGATAGCAAAAAACAATGAATATTACTAACTATCCTAGTTTTAAGTTGGACCAAGCAAAACGCATTTGTTTCCGAGATTAGCCCGGAGAAACGAACAGACCGACAGAAAAACAATGGGTGCGTGTACTTATGTACGCGCGTGAAAGTTATACTCCTTTGCACACAGCAAAGAAATTTTGTTTTTTTTTTAATATTAAATAATCAATAATAAGAATTTAAATTAAGAATCTTATAATATTTAGTACAAATTATGTCATGTATATTTATTTCGAGTCTTTGGCTTTGACTTTAACTTTGACTGCAACAAAAAAGCACAGATTGTCCTGTGTGTGTTACAGTCTTCAAATTTCACTTTCATCTTTTTTACTTTCTCGTATACGTAGTATAGAGGAAGTCTTGTAATCGTCAAAAAATTCGACCTCGAGATTTTGACGGATTTACACGTTTTGGACCTCCCTGAGGCCAAACATTGTAAAAATAAAAATAAAATAAAAAATAAAAAATTTTTTTTTGGCATTATGTCTGTGTGTGTGTCTGTATGTCTGCTAACGGCACGATAACTCCAGCATGTTTTAGCACTTATTGCAACCAAATTTAACATGCGTATATGACATCACAATATAAGGTTTCTATCAACTTTTGAGCCGTCGATCTCGTAAGTTAAGCGACCAAGTGCGAGGTCGGTACTCGGATGGGTGACCAAAATTTTACATGCATGTATGATATCAAAATATAAGGTTTCTATCAACCTTTGAGTCGTTTCCGTTATACGAGAAATTCAAGGAAATTCCTGATTTTTTCTTAACGCGCCTATTAGAAGTATAACTTAAAACAATGCGAGTTTTAGGTTTTGTAAGAAGATGCATGCTCTACGATTCGTATTTTATTTTCGGCGCGATATAGTATTACCCCTCCGAAATAATAAGTCAAAAGCTCCCCCATAGCAATTAGTCTAAAAATACGTCTAGACACAGCGCAGCGATTTTCATAAATCACACCAACATAATAGACTTCAAAACGGTCAAGCGTGTGTCGGTAACGTTGAATTTTTTTTTATATATAAGAAAAGCTCGAGCCCTACGAAGCACAGAAGAATATCGATTTGAAAAATTTTTGGTCTCCCATCCGAGTACCTACCGTTGGTAGCTTAACTCTCGTGATCGTTATTAAGAATGCACAACCGCGGCCCCATTGGCCTACTCGATTTATTATAACACATATTATACATAAATTTTATTTTTCTGCCACTTTATATGAACTTTAATTATGGCAAATCTCACTCCTTGAGCGCAAAGTGGTTCAAACTTTTTTTAAACACATTAATATTTGTATGTGAATAGCTTTGCCCCATTAGAATTTGCATAGTTAATAATATGTTTCATGCATAGTAAAATTTATTGTCAAACGAATGTTAAGTGCGTTTTCCTGTTACTATAAATTGGAATTTGATTATAGCCACAATATAGAGTAAATACAGAAGGTTTACAAGTTATACCATTGAATGTAATGGTATCGCTAATTGCCTCGAGTCAGCCCCTTAATAATGTGTTTCGCCAAGGTGCAAATAATAACAGGTTTTCAACCAAAATAAAAACATGTGTTCATCATCATCATCATAACAGCCTTTTTAATTCGACCCACTGCTGGGACACAAGGCCTTGTCTTCGAAGGAGGTTTAGGCAGTACTCCACCATGCCTGCCCAATGCGGATTGGTGGACGGAGTATAAGGTGATCAAGACCCCTTTGCTGATCCATTAGTCGCCTTCTACGACACTCATTGGAGGATATGGTGTGATGCTATTCTACTCTGCCGGCATCACACGGATGATATGTGTTCACCAACATTTTATTTCAAACGAAACTAGAGTGTCGCATACGATGTAGCAGGATGATTGTTAGTCTTGCCGTCGCGAGGGCACGAAAACAATTGACAACGAACAAAAGCTTCGTAAACTTTACCAAAGAAGGCTCAATACCGAAATCGTATCATAAACAGTATTCTAGGCTCGGCTCCAGCACAGATTTAATAATACAAAGAGATAGGTTAAGCCGGCATTTAACTTGTCACAAGTGTATGTACCAGTGAACACATTGCCGCCAGTTCGCCGTCCGATAAAGTCGAGTGAATACGTACTTATGTCAGAAAGAATTATCCGTTTTTCTTTCAAAATGCTGTCCTGTTCAACTGTAACATGAAATCATTGCAGTGAATCAGTTTTTATAAAGTAATGGAATAACTTTTCACACGTAAGAACCGAAAATCTTAGATTTATATTAAAAAAAAAAAAAACAATATTTAAACAAACACAACCGCTTTAAATTATGCGTTACTATCTTACAAATTGTATTATATTGCGGCTATGCTTAACTTTCATTGCTTCGCAGTCCTTATGACGCGCGCAATGAATAGTGTGTATTAGGGCATGCTCAACTAGAACACCATGTTATGTAGTACGGACGCTGATCGCGACACTCGGTCTTCCTATGAACTCTGCGATTCGACCGATCTACTTAGATTGATATATCTGTGGGCTCCAGATTGCAATCCCCTAATGGCGCGTCTTCCGGCTCACCGTTTGGGCCGGGCCAGCCCAGGCACGTTTTGGTGATATGGTCCGTCAATGGATTTATTATCGGCATAAAAAAGACTTGGCTCCAGATTGGACTCTTCTGATGGATGGACACGTATGAGACACACTAGGTGGTAGTATATGTAGGCTCGTCTGGGTAGGTACCACCGCCTTTCTTATTTCTGCCGTGAAGCAGTTCGCTGTATTTCGGATTGAAGGGAAAGGTGCCAGTGTAATTACTGGGCATGGAAGGCATAATATTATCTTAGTGCCCAGGATGGCAACGCACTTGCAGTGACCCTACGCCTGCGTTCACAAGTCCAAGGCACTGCTTCTGGCACACCTCTCTGCAACACGATAGACCCGGCACCCCCACGGTGAATCTATGGAATGCGAGCTTTCCTCTCAATCGTATTTTCGCGAAAATTTTACTTTTTTAAAATTTATTTTAGGTTTTCTTCTATGTTTTTTGTACTTATAAAGAAAGAAAATTTTGAGAGGGCTCCGCTACACTCCGCATTTTACTATAAACTTTTTCAAATAACCCAAAATTCGCAATAATCCTAAACATTTGTAACAAGGAACGCGCTCCCTAAAAGTACGATTAGGCTGCCACAATATGTATACTATATTGTGACCCTTATCATGTCTATTATGTAGGTATACATATGTGTGATTTACTTGGGTGATACTTTCTGGCATGTCCTTATTTTGTGTCCACAGTCGGTAATTATAAATGGTTTGATTACTAATTTGAAATGTAATTTCCTAAAACTATCCGTAATAGTTTTAGCCATTTACGTCACTTGTTATAATAGTACAAGTACCTACATTGGAGTTAATTTTGGACCACATACTCGTGACCGAGACGAGAATGCTACAGTGGATGTGTAAGTGAGGAATGAATACATTAGAGGAAGTTTGAAAGAGGCAACAGTGGCAGAATGACAGAGGTACCAGATTGGCATGGTGTGGGCGGGCATATAATGAGAAGAGATGATGAGCATAAAACAAAGAAACTAATGAGAATCAATGTGGATGGATATAGAATTATAGAGGGAGTGGAAGAAAGAAGAAAAGATCAAAAGTCTGTTAATATTGGGGAAATAATAAACCTAGCCACTAAAAAATTCACAACGAGCTACTAAAAGGACTAAATTGGCGACTTATCGTTTGTTAGATCATGATTTTTGATTTTTCTGTCGCCCACTTAGTATTTGCATAGGTTAGGGTAATCTGCTGGCCAGTTAAATACGATCCTTGTTGAATATTGAGATGACAGCTGATCGAGGAGAATGGACGAAGAAACATATTACGCCTACTGATCCGACATACATTCAAAGTTATTTTGAAAAAAGGAAAAGGTACAGACATATTTCTTTTACTGTGTTAAAAACATTTTAAAATATCATAAAGATCGGATGGAAGAAGCGTCGGTGGCGTAGTGCGTAAGAGCGTCGTCTCCCACCCGGGAGGCACTGGTTCGATCCCCGCCACGTACCAATGAGTTTCAAATTTTGAATTCATATGTACGTTTAAATCGACTTTTACGGTGAAGGAAACATCGTGAGGAAACCTGCACACACCTATGAAGAAATTCTTAGGTTGTGTGTGAAGTCGACCAACCCGCACTTGGGCAGCGTGGTTGACTAAGGCCTAATCGCTCCTAATGTGGGGTAGGCTCGAGCCCGAGGTGGGGACATTATATGAGCTGTTGATGATGATGAAAGATCGGATAAAAATTAGGGGCAGTAAAACGTTATCTCCGTTTGTATTCAGACGGTGCTCGACGTACCTATCCTCTTAATGGACTTCTCTGCCAGTTCCTTCTTTCCTGAAATTTTGAACTTTGGATCATTGCAAAGAGGCGTAAAAAAGCACCATGCAGACCGGCAAATCTATCTTTGCATTTCATGGACTCAACTTCTGCTCATCAGGTGGATTGGAAACTTTTTATAAAAAAATCTTTGAATCACATAATAATGTACTATTTCCCGAAACAAAACTACCTAATGTTGCCCCAGTTTCGTAAAGAAAGAAACTTCATTACATATTCTATCAAACTGCGACGCGACGCAAAAACCCGTTTTCAATTATTCATGTGTTCCCTTATGTTAGATGATGCCTTAGGAGATTCTGAAGTTGAGGTCAAGGGTTTTGGACGCTTTTACCAAGATTTAATAAGGGCTAAGCGGATTAAGGGCCAACATCCTAACCGGGGTCATGTAATTAAATGAGAGATTTCTGGCATCCTTTAGGCACATTACCGCATACACCCGTCACTCCCTCCACCATCCCCACAGCTCTTTTTTTATTGATGACTAGTGGTGATCATAGATGACCTTTCCAATGCCACCGGGGTTTTTAAGACTGCATATATCTTGGAGGGTCCTCAAGGCTGTATGGCGAACCTGCCTAGGGTATCGAGCATCTCCCTCTCGGAAGTTTCTCGATAGATTAGCGTCACTAGGATTTTGGGAGGCGAAAGGAACGCTGCCACTCACGATGTGTGATACCTAGCCCTTCATAAAAGTGGTTCTCGGTAAATTATCTGTACAAAATATGTTCTGATGGTTAGGAAGAGGCCTTAAAGTTGATTTCCATCCATCGCGGCGCAGCCGCGCGCTCTCGAAGATTGTCCGTCTTCGATAGCGCGCGGCTGATCACGGCTGATGTGGCAATCAGTCAAGTCAGATAATGAAAAAGTTCAGCAAATCACTCTATTTCACCCGTTAGTAATTAGAAGTGGATTCCATATGCAAAATATCTAGTGTAAGAGTTAATACGGGCCAGCTTTTTGGCTAACGGCTTTTTTGGGAATAGCCCACCAGGATAATAAAAAATTGGTTGTCTGTAAAGTCGGTTTACTGACGATAGTTGAACGTGACAACGGCTTAAGAAAATACTGATGGAATGGTAGCATTTTTCAAAAGAAAATTTTAATTTCATTTGTTTAATAGATTTTGCATTATAGTATGAATAAACTTGTAATAAAATCTCTTTGGCTATACTATTTGTATCTGGCTGGTTTTGGTATCATTGAAAGTTTAAATTTTAAAGAACATAATTCCAAATTCAAATTAGAGAATTAGATTCAGAGCGAGGTAACGCCGCATGACGTCATGTTTTTTCGTGCATGCAGCCGGCTCTATCGAATTATAAGACGTTGTCACGTCAAAAGGGAACGGGCAGTGAATTATATTTTTTGATTGGGCGATATAGAATTGAGTTGCCAAATATTTTAGTTGCGTTGGCCTCAGTTTTTTTGATGGGGGCAGCGCAGGCCCTTACATAAGGAGCACCGAACTTGAAAACATTTATACTTGGTGGTCGACCCATATGTAGGGTCGTCTGGGTAGGTACCACCGCCGCACCGCAAAAAACCGCACATCGGACGCGCTGCATCTGATGTGCGTTGCTCTGCAGAGACGCGGTGCTGCGCGGTTTATCGCCAATACTTGCTGACACTTTGTGTTGACGTTAGTAAGTAATACCAATGCGGCGCGGAGCGGTTGGCAACCGCCCTGCACCGCGCCTCGTCCGATATACACGGATACAAAATTCGCCAGCCGCGGTCGCCGCGTGCGGTGCTCCTTAAGTGCAAATAATAGGTTGGGGAAAAAGTTTCTTCGCATTTTTTAAGAAAATTCAAAACATTTTTAATATAGTTTATTTACATTTAACTAAAGTATGTAGGTACCATTTTGTTCGATAACTTTTTGCCATCTTGTAGGTAGGGACATGGTCCCATTGCTATAGAAATTTTGGGACTTCTGGTCAAAATACCGCGACAAGTGGTTTTGGCAGTCCTCTCGTGATGTTAACCTGACACTGCCTAAAGAATTCTGAAGAGACCGAAACAGGTGGAAATCTGAAGGTTCAAGGTCAGGACTATACGGCGGATGCATTAACACCTCCCAGCCAAACTCTTAATTTTTGCTGAGTGGCTAAAGATGTGTGAGGTCTAGCGTTATCATGATGAAAAACCACACCCCTTCTGTTGATTAATTCCGGCCGCTTTCTCTCAACTTCTTGCTTTAATCTCATCAGTTGTTCGCAGTAGAGTTCAGAATCGATGGTCCTGCCTGGTGGTAACAGCTCATAATGAATAATGCCCTTCCAATCCCACCACACACACAGCATCACCTTGTTGCGAGTTAACCCGGGTTTCGCCACAGTCTGTGAAGCCTGACCGGCCTTTGACCACGACCTTTTTCGCACGTTCTTGTCGTACGTGATCCACTTTTCATCACCAGTTATCAGCTTCTTCAAAAATGGTTCGGTTTCATTACGTCGTAATAAAGAATCACAAATGAGTACACGGTTCATTAGGTTTCTTTCAGTGAGCTCGTTAGGTACCCAAATGTCGAGCTTTTTTGTGTACCCAGTTTTTTTCAAATGCGCCAAAACTGTTTTGTGGTCAATTCCCAGTTCTTCAGCTACGTCGTAACTACTGACATGCCGATCTTGCTCCACTTTTTCAAAAATGGCATCCATTTTATCTGTAATAGGGCGACCAGAGCGACGTGCATCTTTGACATCAAAATTTCCGGATTGAAAACGCTTAAACCAAATTTGTGCTACTCTCACAGACACTGCACTAGGTCCATAAACATCGCAAATTTTTTTCGCGGCTTGCGTTGCATTTTTACCTTTTTTGTAGTAAAATTTTAAAATGTATCGAATTTCTTCATTAGATTCACTCATCTTGGCGGTACGAAAAACAAATGAAAATCACACATTTTCCTAATTTGAATTTGGAATTATGTTCTTTAAAGTTTAAACTTTCAATGATACCAAAACCAGCCAGATACAAATAGTATAGCCAAAGAGATTTTATTACAAGTTTATACATACTATAATGCGAAAAGACTTTTTCCCCAACCTAATATGTATTAACTACAGTTTCCTTTATATTTTTTATCTTACTTAATACGAAATATTAAAACCTAACTAAGCAATAATTAAAACGAATGCAAATCGAACGTTGCCTCCTCAGAAAAGTCTAAGCGGTTCCGTTATAATATCATCTCATGAGAACAATAGAATATAGCAGGATAAAAACTGTGATATATGCAAAATAACCGTTGCTTGTTCTACTCCATGTTGATAATACAGTGTAAAATAGGGTTATAGACGAAATAAGAAAAGAGAAAAGAAATTGCGTTTTACTTTAAATTACAATCGAACTCTGAGGCGGCCAGTTGTAAAAAACAAATGCCAAAACCTGTTTATGTCGATAGCGAGGCATGCTGCACCGACCTCAAAATAAATCAGGGAGGAATAAAGGAAGCAGGGTAGCAGAAGGATCTTTGGCGCGAAATCTATAGGTAAATTACCGTAACAGACAATATTATGACATCAATATCTTTGTTTATGCTTTTTAAATTGGAGAAAGCATTGGGATTTAAAGCCATGTGATGCCGGCAGAGTAGAATAGCAACACCCCATATCCTCCAACGGGTGTCGTAGAAGGCGACTAATGGATCAGCAAAGGGGTATTGGTCACCTTATACTCCGTCCACCATACAGCATTGGGCAAGCTTGGTGAACTAATGCCTAAACCTCCTCACAAGGAGAGGCCTTGTGTCCCAGCAGTGGGTCGAATTATAAAGGCTGTTATGATGATTGGGATTAAACAGCTTTCCAAATGTCTTTTATTAACATTGATACGATTGATCAGTAAGTATGAAAGAATAAACTCAAATTCATATTTTACTAACCCTATAGTACCATGTGTTCGATTGTACGGCTGTGCATGTCTGACCTTTTAACTTTTATTAGTCATTGTCTTGAAGGTAGCTTCAAAGGTAAACAGTTCGTAGAGCGAATGTCGCGTTCCGTTCCTCGGCTTGTGTTTCAATATCAAAGAGATCAAATGGCGTAGGAGCGTGAAATAAATGCACCTGCTGTGCTTTTGTGAACCGTTCAATCAAAAAAGAAACCAACATTTGGAGGAGACACATGCTCGACCCAGATGACATTAAAACAATCTAAGCTATAGGAGTACAGGCAAAGCCTCAATAGGATAGAATAATCTTTATTGTACAGACAACAGCACGTTGGGTTACCACAAACTGTCAAATTTTCCCAATCGATTATGCCCTTTATATTGCATACCCTTAGGTTGAAAATCGTTTGGAGAAATTTGACAGTTTTGTATAGCCCGACGTGCTGTTGACTGTACATCAGCTACATACTTACTTGGATGACCTTGTCTTGCCTCCAACTTGTAGGCTAGTCACAATAAATCTTCTTTGGTCACAGCGACGTAAATAGCACCGTATGAATTAAAATATACCGTATCCGAGATCAATGATATTACCATAAAGTAAAGTAAGATACGAATCGCAGTGGCTGGTAATATTGTGAAACATGTTTGCAAATGTAAAAAAAATATTCATGTTTAGTAAAACTAGTCATTGAGAATAAAATCGGCTGCAGTATGTTGATATTTACACATTTTGTGTTGTCGTATTAAAAATATGCCGCCTGTTTGCCGCCCGTCTCGCGAAATCGTGGTGATACCATAACTACAGTTTTCTATTAAAGAAAATGTTTTATTTTTAAAGTTCAAACTTAAAAGGTCGAACAACTCAATTTCGCCGAAGATCAGTATCACCATGTTTGCTGAGCTATCTATCAATTTTAATGCCAAATTTATCTTCGCTGGCTTCCCAGTTCAATCAAACTGACGTGTCTATTCCATTGAGTCGCTCATTGTTCCCGAATACGCCCCATTTCGTTTATCCCTCGACAAAGGGAAGGGATAAGGGATGAAGTTAATAAAGTAAATGTACAAAGGCTATGAATACATTTATGCGGGAAAATGATACCAAAATTGGCGCCCAACATGGGACTTGAGTTGAAGCAAATATAAAGATTGTTTTTTTTTATATATCACACAATTTATTAAAACTTTGTTGCTTAGATAGTTTCTAATAGTTTAAAGCTGTGTTACAGAAATAAAATGCCACTTTGACGAGAAATGAATATTTTTAGTTGTGCATTTATATCGAAGTGGTACCCAGATCAGTGGAGATATTTATTTGCTTTACTCATTTATAACTAAATATAATATGACCACACATATATCAATCTAAGGAGATCGGTCGAATCGCCGAGTTCATAGGAAGACCGAGTGCCGCGACCAGCGGCCGTCTTAAGGACTGCGAAGCGATGAAAGTTAAGCACAGCCGCAAAGGAGATCGGTCGAATCGCTGAGTTACGTATTCACTTTAACGGAAAGCGAAGTGGCGGAAATGTATGCCCACACGGCATACATTTGTCGCAAGTTAAACGCCGGCTTGGCCTATCTCCTTGTATTAATAAATCTGTAAATATGACAATAGCTTCTGAAGGATCACCATGTGCGGCGCCACTTTCGCTGTTAGCCTTAAACAAAAATGTCTGGCTAAAGGCTTTATCAAAAACCGGGCGCTGCGAGGGTGGTCTTATGAAACTCGTTACACAGATTGGGAGCGGCTTGGCTCGGCACGTCTATTGTTTGACGAAGCCTCAAGTTTTCTTATCGTCTTACGTAAAAGCACTCCAGTTTGGTGAAAGTTACGCCCCAGTCCCAGCGTAATAACGCAGTTAACGTGTTTACCCGCATTAGGCCGGATTAGATAATTGGCTAATTCCATGGGCTATGTAATTACTCCGGCATGTGACGTATATTAAAGATATTGTTTATGGCATTACTCTCCTATTTCCTTGCGCTATTCAGCTGCTGTATTACTTAAAACGGTCATATTTCAGGATGCAAGCGGCTTCAAGTCTTTGTTATTGACTATTGCCGTTGGTGCCATTGTAGTGTCACCAGAGATTTTTTAGGAAGGCGAAGACCATGGTGATTCGTCTAGCTACCGTGTAAGACGAACTTCCCCTTGAGGATTTCTAGTTTGCAGTTATGAGTAGGGGATAGTCTCATAGATTTCGAGTCGATAGCGAGCACCAGACCTGCGGGTACCTCTAAGAACAATGCAAAATGAATGAATGATAAAATTTTACCATAAAAATAGATGGCCCACGTGTTGTATCGCGTTAATTTGTTGATTTAGATTTTATTTTCGCCAGAAAATTTAGTTAGGTTTGTGCGTGTAAAAGTAATAAGCAAAGATGCTCACTTTCTTATTTAGAATATTATTTACCTTACTTAATTTAGTGCTTAGTAGCGATGCCTACCAAGGCTTTGAATCCTGGTATAGAAAGAGTAAATATCTTAATGTACTTGTAATACTTGTGTAATAATAAATGTGTAAATTGTTTATAATTAGCTGCAAGTTACTTCTAAAAAGTATATTGGGACGCGGTATAATACCCAATTGTGGCAACGCGGCAACACGTTGGGCGCCATTGTGGCTCAGGTCGGGCGAATCAATACTCGCCGCACGCACACCTAGCCGCGGGGAAGTTGGACTTATGCATGGGGGTTTTTCGTTTGGTTTGTGGAACGTTGTTGCTAGGTCATCTGTGCTCGAGACATCGTCTCACGAAAGCGGGTGGGCTTTGACTGTATAGATTATACATGCAGATTAGTGGCCTTTACACGTATGTTTTATCCCGCATGAAAGAGCAAATTGCACAGGTAAGGGCGTGCGTATAAAGGATGTTGGATGGGAAAGGAAAGACAGTAAGCGCAATCCCGTCTTCAAATATATCCTTACCACGAGAAATTCTTACCCGCTCTCTTTTAAGTCTACTTTACTTCAGAAAACTATGCTAAAAGCACACGCTCCAACACGCCAGTTTTGCGCGGTCTATCGCGCGTGATTTACCTTTAGACGGTCGCTCTTTCCGTTGTCAAAAACGAACACGTGCGGTTAAGAATGCGGGGTTAAATAAACTCTCTAAATACGTGTCAAATTAATGAACGGCTTTCCAGTTTTCCACTACTTTTCATTGTTCCATTTAGTTTCGAAACTAAAGGTGTAAGTTCATAGGCGACTTGTAGCCGGGGCACAGCTTTTTTTGTATTTATATGCAGACGACATGTAGCTATTCTAAGGTGTTTCATATAAATACATAAAAACCAGAATGGAAGAACTAAGCCGAATCATTCAATTAATAGACATGTTCTATGTGATTGTAAATTCTTTTTCACAGGATTAGTATAAATTGTAGCCCATATTGTTATTCTGCTGTATGATTATTCTTGTAAATCATTTTACCCATTCAGTAGTTTTTGCGCGAAAGAGTGACACTCAAACATCCATAAATACTTTTGCGTTTATAATATTAGTAGGACTCGATCCGCTAGTTGGCTCATGTCCATTGTCCACCTATTAAAAGTTAACTGTTACTCTAACTCATGAATGAATGATTGAAACTACTTCTATATATAAAACGCATGTTACACTGTAAAACTTACTCCTGAGAAATGATTTATAAATATGTATTGATCAGTTTTCGACTTTTATGGCGTAGTGTTCTGGTAAAATATTTCGAGTATTTCTTTGTGTACTGGGCAGATATAGTCAATTTACATTATCACCACGTTCATAACCCCTGCCGAAAAAGAGGGGTGTTTTTATACTTACTATAAGTTGAAGATTATATATATGTGTGTATGTCTATGGCATCATAGTGCCCAAACGGATGATCTTTTTTAGGTCAAGCAAATGACTACATTCCTCCATTTTGATTTAGGTAGTTGTTTTTTTGTTTCAAAGATATTTTGGTGGAGAGATTCTAAGCTATTTAAGAATGTAGTTCAGCCGCTTAAAGTCCATCAGAAATTTGGCTTTCTATGTCGCACAATCAAGAAATGGAATCCTTACAATCTTGGTTTATTCAAAAGAGGCGTGAAGAAGCATCTTGCAGCTGATACAAGGCGAGGGTGGCGTGCGGCGCTATATCTCTCAACTGATTGTCCTTCCATTTGGACTCCATTTCTGCTTACCATCAAGTGGAATGGGGTCATTGGCTAAAACTTTCTATAAAAAAAAATTACTGTATTCTGCCATAAACACTTAGAAAATTCCTTAACGATATGAAGTGACGTCGAGTAACTGTGAGTTGTAACTTTCGCTAACATTACTAGAGATAAGTTTCTTCACGCATTTCCTTTGTTACGTTGCGTGACACGGATCGGGTCGGAATTGGGTCAAACGTGGCCATCCCCTAAGCTCAAGGGTATTGGGGTCAGTTATCTACGCAGCAAAACGTACGATTGCCCCTGCAGGGTTTTGTCTAAGAGTTTTACTATTGAAAGAGTATTTAGTAAGTATTGGTATGTGATTGGCAAACAAGTACCTATATGATGCGACTGGAGATAAGCAGTTGCGGGACCGTTTATGGCTATGGAGTATAGTCTCTTGTACACATGTGCTGAATGGCCGTGAAGAATGAGGACCGTGGGGTGCTTAAGTGAAAGAGGATTCTTCTTTTCCGTGGCGTATTTTCGATGTTGATGTGAAGTGGAAGAGGGAGTAATTTGTATGGGAGCGATTTTTCTAAGGTTTTATTTACTCTGTCGCAACTAGCCTTATTTTTTGCAACTTGCCTAATTTTACCTATACCCCTTTCTTTGGGTATTGCAACTAGTGCCCTATCTAACGAGGAATCGCTTTCTCATAAGTCATGTATAATGTGTAGTGTGTTTCACTAAGCCAGGCAGTTATTTAATACAAAACTATTACAACAAATTTGTAAACACTTTTCAAACTAACACAGAAAGGAATATAAAACGATGAAATTTGAAAATGTAAACATATATCTAATTACATAGCTTAATAACTTTGTTTTCAGCCGTCCTGAATAGCAGTCAACGTAGCCTATATGTAGACTAGACCCAAGAGGGTTGGTCATTTTTTTTAAATATACATAGCATAAAAATTAAGTCGCGCTTTCTGTATTTGCGCTTAGAACTTTTAAGGCAATGGGTTTCAATGCGGTTTCAGCAACATACAGAGGGCTTCAAGAGGAAGTTTCATAGTATAATACATGCATAACAGTAAAGAAAATCCGTGTAAAACCGGAGCGGGTCGCTAGTTATTTGTGAAAATGTTTTAGGCGACCGTGATTTGTCATTTTGATGTTATTTTCCCTGAGTCACGATTAGGCTCCAACAAAATTGCAATTACTTATTGTCATCTGACGCTCTTTCTAATCTAGTTCCTCTTTTGTTCTGCGACAAAAGAAATTGAATGGCAGCTACAGATATGGGGCTAGTCATCCCTTAGGGCCCTACGGCTAGTAAGCGATAAGTCGTCGAATATTTTGTCTTCCAAGGAAATCAGCGAACGTAGACCAAGTAACAATTCAAAAACGATAACGAAGTTAGATAAGAACGAATTGTTTGGGATTGATTTAAATCACGTGGCCAATCTTAGCTCTAAGTAAGTTGGTAGCGAAAGTTAAGACGCTGTAGATAACCAGTCAATATGGCCGACGATGACGAATTTCGATATGTTATCGCTATGTAACGATTGCCATTTCTCTAAAGGGCCCATATAAGGTGCGATTTCTCGTTTAAATCGTAACGATCGATCGCTGAGCCATACACTGTCGATTCATCGTTACGATATTCATGATAATGTGAAATTCGTTCACTCGCATTGTTTAAGAAGAAAGTAAAAGAGCACTATCTTTCCTTATCTTGAATATGTGTTCTCCACACACCCGCCGCGAAAGTTTCCCCACCACGTTACCAGGATCCGCCACGAGGAGGCTTCCGAACGTAGACCCCAGTCCGCTGTGCCCTACCTTCCTCGACTGAACTTGCTTAAATGCGACCCAATTCCCAATTATTAAGACATAAATTTCTTCTCCAGCATAATAAAAAAATTGCTCTGAGCCACGAGTCACGGGTACTATCTAATAAAATTTTAAAATACAAACCCGCAAGCAATAACACGCCTTAACAGACCACAGTTAAGAACCAAAATTGCACGGCGCCTCAAATCGTATGCCTAACTAGGTTTACGATTGTTACACCAACCAGCTTAAAGAGACATCTGTCCTTTAGAGTTCAGCTAGAGTTTGTTAAACCACGCGGCTCTGCGTTTTCTGGTCGCCTCGCCATATGTACGAAATGCATTTTAATGTATGACGTACGGGCTATTGAGAATTAAATGGATTATTGTATGGGAGATGGGTGTACGTGACATGTTTACGACAATGCGCGCCTATAGTACTTGCGGTAGTTTCAAAATAGCAAAGATATTAGATTTATGACTCGTATAGTCTCGACGTCACGGCACGCCGAGTCGAGGTGCTACCTCTTAAAGGGCTCTCATTTATGGTCGTAAAACATTAAAAAATCATAATTATATTTTTAATTCTACCTCTTATTTACCGAGGCTACCATTACATGCCGTCCAGTTTCCGTAAATTACAAATAAATAAACATAAAATATAAATAAATTTAAAAACTTTACATATATCCTCTATATGTCGATAAATCAGATGTTACAAAAACTAATATAAACGTTATGGAATAATTTTATTTTTGCGTTTACAAACGCGTAAATATAATACTAGAAAGATGCACTGAAAAAAATCGACTTGACATTTTTTTCAGTGCATTTTTCTAGTATTATATTTACGCGTTTGTAAACGCAAAAATAAAATTATTCCATAATGTAAGGTAGTTTTATCTTAGCTGGGCGTCAAATATTTGCAAAAATATTTCGTTCGGGTCTTGGAAGTGCAAATTTCAAAGATTTGATGAAACGATGTTTACCATAAAAACATAAGCACCAAGCACTGACAAATTTCGACAGCGAAAAGCAGTGCCTCGGTGGCGAAATTGGTCAACGCGTCCACCCGGATTGTGGAAGGTGCGGGTTCGAGTCCCGCCTGAGGCAAGTCGATTTTTTTCAGTGCATTTTTCTAGTAACATAAACGTGTTAATAAGAAAAGCCACGTCATGCCGGCAGAGTAGAATAGCATCACCCCATATCCTCCAATGGGAGTCGTAGAAGGCGACTAATTAATCAGTAAGGGGTATTGATCACCGGGGGCGTCGCGAAAGGGGGGCAGGGAGGGTCAGCTGCCCCTCCCCCCCACATCCTAGAGATTTAAAATACATGCAATCCAAATACAATTCACATTTTCTTATCCTCCATGATATCAACTTGCCCCCCTCTAAGCTCTCGTAAGGTCACAGGCTGGCGACACCCTTGTTATCAACTTATACTCCGTCCACCAATCCGCATTGGGCAAGCGTGGTGGACTACTGCTTAAACCTCCTTCGATGACAAGGAGAGGCCTTGTGTCCCAGCAGTGGGTCGAATTATAAAGGCTGTTATGATGATTATGAAATAAAAAAGTGGATTAAGTAGATGAAATCAATTTTTTTAAAAATATAACCAAGTCTAGTATTAGCCCTGAACAGTTATATTGTTATTTAGATTATCACACCTGAATTGTAAAGAGGCACTCGACAGAGTTGCAAAAAACTAATGGCGGCGCAGTTCGGTTTCGCAATCATGCGCGGGCGCAAGTCATGAGAAATAGCCTTGGGATAATATTTCTGACACTAGAGTTGTAAAATAACAAATAAATGTTGATTGCATGCATACGTATAGTCACGCCTTTCTCCCATAGGAGTAGTCAGAGAACACTTCTTTCCTTGCTTCGTTACCATCGCGTAGTTCGCAAAACAACACTACACAACCAGGCACTAGACACACCTTTGTTAATCAAAGTCGTCGAACATGAGTCTTCGCCTTCTTAAAAAACCTGGTGAGGCAGAAGATGTCACCAGCGACAATCTCAGTCAAAAAAATAAACTTCTTTCCACTTGCTATGATCCTTACACGTTTCTTTCGCGTCATCTACTTTCATAACTGTTGATTTTCTTTGAAACCTTTTCCATTTGGTTGATAACATAGCCTATGTCTTCTTCGTACCGCATCTACACTCGCCTTTTTACTTTCTCGTATACGTAGTATAGAGGAAGTCTTGAAACCCCCCTGAGTCCAAAAATACTGTTTTGGGAATTATTAACTCGAGTATGCTTTAATTTATTGCAACCAAATTTAACGCATGTATGACATTAAAATATAAGGTTTCTATCAACTTTAGAGTTGTCGACTATCGTTGATATTCAATTTAGTCGCTAAACTCCACCCTAGATCTCATCTCCACCACTTCCGATTCATATATCCTTCTAACACTAATTCTTACCACATCACCCAAACTTCCGCTTACAAAATAAAAAAAAGAACTAGTCACATTTTTCAAAACTCGCTATCGCTTGTAACATGGACTCAAGCGCTCTCTTGGGATGGCGAAAAAACACTTTGGGATTTATAATACTGTGAGGTTTCACAACGTCTGCGTTGCGCACTCGGTGCCGCCGGCGCATCGTTGAGTTTAGATGGATTTGCTAATCTCTGTACAGTCGGCGACGTTTTAACAGCAAAAAAGTTTTGTGGCGACCGTCATGCGTATGTACTTGAAATGCTTATACAGTGCACAGCGTGATTATAGTAGCTTTTGTTATACTTACCGTCTTATCACTCATTCGCGTAAATATTTAGAGTGAATCTGAAATATAGACTTTCAAGTTGAGGCTCTGACTTGCATTAGTGAACAGCCACATAGTAGACGGAGGTTCGTAGGTTCCTCAGTAGCACATTAATACCTACAGACTCCATTGTTGTGTAACAAGCATACGATGCGACTCGGCTAATGGTAACCGCACCGTAGTCTGTATTTTAGACACCTGCAACATAAGTAAAAGCAAACTCGCTTTTAAACATCTGGTTCGCAATTACTATTTGGAATCTCCTACATAAATTTCATTATATCTAGGTATTCATCTGACATTAATATGTATTATTATATTTCGTATATATTATTATAATTATATGTATGTATATATTTACTATATGTTTATGTATGTTAAAAACCTGTAAGTATATTAAAATTAGGTAAGTAAGTAATCATGGTTTTGTTAAGTAGCTTTGTTTTTATTTACTCGTACATAACGGCAATCACTTTTTGCACCGCCTATTGATATTTCTGTACCCAGCTTTCCGGTCGACTGGTAGAGAATGCCTTACGGCATTAAGTCCGCCATTTGTATCCTTTTGTGTACAATAAAGTTTAAATAAATAAATAAATAAGTTATGTTGCTATTTGCCAAGAACAATGTTAACAAACCTATCAGACAGAACACACCTTTTACTTAATCGCCATTACTATTGACCGTAGATCACATTTGCAGCATTATCATCATCATAACAGCCACGAGCATAACAGCTCCTGTCATCGAAGGAGGTTTAGGCAATAGTCCACCACGCTTGCCCAATGCGGACTGGTGGATGGAGTATAAGGTGATCGATACCTATTTGCTGACCCATTAGTCGCCTTCTACGACACCCATTGGAGGATATGGGGTAGTGCTATTCTACTCTACCGGCATCCCATTTGCAATATAGCCGGAGATTTTTAATCAGGCGATGACCTTGGTGGTCCTCTAGCCTTAAAATCGAACTTCTCGTAAGATATTTACTTTCTTCTTCTAGGTGATAGGATCTTCCGCGGGTTAGACAGTGAGTCAACGCTTTGAGTTTAAAGACCGGACTCAGGCCTTGGCTCGTCTGTGTCGCGACGTCGTGGAAGAATCGGGGGGGAATCGTTGAGGCACTTGTCTGTACATGTAATCTGTAATAGCGAGATGTGTGTGAACCGGGTCGTGGAGTAGTGTAAAAATGACAAAAACGTAACCGCTTACTGGGTGTGCAAATTGTACATACAAATTGTCTTTGTGTGCTTCAGTGCGGTAACGCAAAGATAACGTGCATGTATGTCTACACACACACACATACAGTCATAGCATAGGTCATCAGTTCGTGAGTTTACTGTACTTTAATATTGTTACAACATATCGAATTGCCGCATTTGACTACGTAGCATCAAGTCCAACAATGGCCCAGTACGAATTTAAATCGAGCATAAACAAAATTCCTTTGCCCAAAAACAAACAAGCCGAATACACGCATTCCGCAGCCAGAAGAAGAAAAAAAGTTTGTGAAAATTTTATAAATTTGGAACGGTCGCCGGGCGGAAGCGCATTCCATATTCGCCCGCCGTCTATTTCGGTCGTGTTCTTAACACTGTTTTAGGATTCCCTGTTACAATTAAATGGACGGCTCTCGTTGACAATCCGTTTCGAGTTTAATGGCCGCTCGGATATGGGAAGTCAAACACGATCAAAGATTACGTTTGAAGTTAAAAGTTTATGAGGTAGTTAGATTAAAAGAGGTTTTGATTTTAATGTGTTATGATTGCTTTTTTAATCATCGTCAATCAGTGTTGTGACTGACTCTAATGAGTTCAGTCAATCAGTGGTGTTGTGAATGACTCAAAGAAGCTACGCGAATCTACGAGGTCCGTGGCACTCGCGCGATCTTAGTGCAGTCGTGGCATGAGATGGGGCGCAAAAATACCTCTCCCCGCTGTTGACAAACCTCGCATCGCATGCCTGCTGCAGTATAGTGCAGATCTTGATGTCTTTCGTACGCGTATCGATGGCGTGCTGACTCAAGCTACGTCTTCGTGCTATTTCTATTCATGTTATTGAGAGCTAGATTCAGATTATTGACCATAATGAACAATTATTTTTCATTCAGTACATAAAACTCACTTGAAATAAACAATTGATGGTCGAGTAATATTGAAGTTCGAGCCGAAGCTACTTCTGGAGTGTTCTTAAAAGAATGAGGCGCCAACTGAGATCTGTTTAGCTAAACGAAAATAGTCAATCTATCTTATCTGTCTGTACTTACGGCATTTGGGCAACGTTTTTATCTGAGAGAGATGAAGCTTTGTCTAGCCTTTCGCTAGTGAGTTCTCTTTTACCTCCCTCTCGGCTGCTCCTGTAATAGAACAGTCTCGCATTTGCTGGTAACAGTCTTTCAGATGCTCTTTAGCGTTGACTTTTCAATTCCTTCTCCTTTCCTTCCGCAAGAGCAATTGTTAGAAATATAACAAACGAAGAGTATTTTGCACCAATTCACCGAGCATGTTCTTCGTGCATATTTTATGAATTCTTTTTTACACGGAACCCCAATCTCACAATTTCCCACACGCTATTTTTTTAGCTCAACTAAATTGGAGTATGTTTTCCCCGAAGGATTTCTTCAGAGATTTGTTTTGACAGCTACATTTATTTCCAACCTCTTAATGGTATTAAGATGCTACCCGAAATGTCCGGTTCTCTCTGGATTTAAGTCCAGGTGACGGTTGTTTGGGTTTTTTGTCTTTGAACGATAGATTGGATTCGCAATTAATGAAAATGTTTCTTTTTTCTGAGAGCATCGTGGTTTTTTCAACAGCTAGAGCCGGACTGTTCAGATGTTTAACCCAGGATAGTTGTAACACTCAGCAGTCCATAAATATAATCTCGAAATTGAACTACATGTTACCAAATAGCTTACGTTTTTTTCTACACAATCTAATCCGACTTGGTTTGTAAGTTTGCCGCGAAAGGGGGCGCGACCCGGCCGTGACTGAAGCCCTATGCGGCTGACATGTGATCCCGGAGTTTCCTGCCCCCGTTAGCCTAGTGCCGATTAAGGAAGTCTGGGTCAGTGGACGCGACTCGAAATATTTGAAAAAACTAGCAACCTGCCCCGGAAAGGGAGGTGAAAAGTTTGAAGTTACTTCCTTTGATGAGACGAACTCTCTTAGTATTACATGGATTCTCCGTGCCGTTCTAGGGAGTCAACGCACGGCTCCACTACTCTGTCTTTTCTCCTGCCCAGCCATATTTGATTAAATTCTGTGAGAGCCGCTTTTGAATTTTCGTTCTACACGAAAATATACGAAATTTGTTTGGAAGTGGTACGCAAAGGGCTACAAATAGTACTACAAATAGTAGGCTACTAATATACTCAACCAAGATACGAATTCAAGTCTGTTGCGTCGACAACGTTACTGACCACACCAAATCGCCCACAAATTATTACCATAAAACCCTTCATAGACAAAAATAGTTATAAGCAGACGACAAAAACTAACGTCTCTGATTGCATCTGAGCTATCACTCAAAAATACACCTTAACACAACAGCGTAAAAACCAACGGGGACACCCGCATAAAATGACCAAATCAATCGACAATGTCTATTCAAATCAAAATGGCCGTGGGGTTATTGACCGCGAAAGTTGACATAAGACGCATGCCCGTCAATAATGACATGGCTTCGATTATTGTGGTGTAACTTTTGTTTTTTTTTTGTGTTATGTGGTTGAAAAACAAGCATACGGCCGCCTTTAACTCATTTTCTCTCTTAGACACTCGGTTACCAGTCACTGGTCCATCCACTGTCTTGATCTATGATTGTGAAGTTCTGGCATCTTTACTCACCGACAGAAAACACTGCGAATTCCGATGGTTAGCGTAACTGTCCTGGAGCGCACTTTCATAGACGCGTATTCGTCATAATATGCTTGGTACGCCTGCGATGCCTTAGAAATGTGGTGTTGGAGAAGAATGTTGCGCATATCATGGACTCAGCGCCGCACTAACATTTCTTATCTCCAGGAGCTCGAGGTCGAGCAAAGACTTTCGGCAATCCTTCACTATCGGATCTTGAGCTACTTTAACCACTTTATGCGCAAGAATACTGACGCTGCCAAAATACTCGTTGTCCAGGGCATAGTAAATGGCTCAACATCCAAATAAAAGTCCTCACAGAGTCGCCCCTAAATATGTGTGTGCGAAAAGAGAGATGGCGGGAGACGGTGAAGAAGGCCGTGCAGTCCGTCCGACTCCCATGACCACGAGTACTCTGCCAAGAGTGAAAGATTAAGAAGAAATATGCCTGCTTGCAGTTGCAGCTTACATACAAAATATGCGAGCGCTACGTTGCAGCTCCGTCTACTATGTTTCGTGGACGGAGTTTTGAATGCAACCTGCAAGCAGGCGAACATCAAGCGTATAATAAGGAGTACGCGTTTATGACGCTACGTCTCCGTGGACAGTTGATAGACAGACCCCTTATGATAAGGTGGTTAAGGGTTCCAAGTGAAGCTCGCTTCTCAGCCTTACTCATTACTTATCACCAGGAGAGACGAGACCAAGAGCTCCCTTTCCTCGTCTAAAGAAAGAAAGATCGAATACATAGTTGGCTACATAGTATAAATCATAATATGACACAACGTAACTCAGATGCGGCTGCGTTAAATAACCTATCCGTTACATCAATTTACTGCGGAGTGCGGAGGCGGGACTGGCTCGGCATTAACATAATTATATGCCAGCTAGCTGTAACCTCCGAAATGTATTGGGCACTGGAATATTCACCACAGCGAAGATGAGAAACGAGAGGTGTTTTAAAACAAACAACCTTCTTCCTACCCTGGTGTATATTTATTCGGGGTCGGTGCTCAATGTCACCAACCCTCCTTGGGATTCTGTTGTGGGTGGCTGCGGTGGTTTGCATGCGGTTCAGAATCAATAAAATGGCATTTGTGAAAATACCTTACCGGATGTAGGAGATGTAGGTAATTTTTAGATACGTAACGTGACCTTTTATATTTGTCGTCAGATCTGGACGCTTCCGGAACTTAAAAAATGATTTTTAATTGCATTTAATTTACTAATAGGACGTTGAAAGAAATATCGGGTCTAGATTTCAAGTAAGAATGGAGCTGATTATTATTTTTCTTTTTTTTATTTTACTTTATTTAGGAAACAAACAATTATTATACAACTAAAACAATTATAAACAATGAAATGTAGTACAGAAATCAGAAAAGTTTCCACAGTTATAATGATTAGGATTTGTTGATGGTAGTCTTGGCTTGGGTTTTTTCTTTTGTCCATATTTTACTAGGTGGTAGATCTATGTCTCGGTGTAGTTGCGCTCACGTGCGCCGATCCCGAGCCGTCCCGTAATAGCGCACTGAAGGTCAGGCCGGGGAGGATTTTTAGTGGGTATGAAGGGAACGCCATTTTACTTGTACTATACTACGCCATACTACTTTTCGCTGCTCGGTTACTCGATATTAACTGTCTGTGTAGCGCTGTGAAGTAGCCTTTACATCACTCCCCCTCTTACTTGAAATTTTTTTCTCTGTACGCCAGTCGCTCCATTCGCTTGTCTCGACGAGCTTGCTTCATCTTAGTCAGCGGTATGGGCTCCATGTGCCGTGCACCATTCGACCGCTGGTTGTAGCCGCAGGACCAAGTCGCATTTCTGTTAGCAGATCGTGGATCTTGATGACTCTGACTCCAATAGCTTGTTTCTTCATGAGGGGTGATAGGTACCTTAGATGTTGTCCATGCTGTCTGAAGGCTGCAGTTGTCCAATGTCGGTGGTCACCAATGTAGGATGTGGCTGCGTTTGCCGCATCTTCAGCAAATGGGAATAAGACCTTCCGCCGAGCTAATGTTCGCTCGGGTACCGCGTTTTCTTAATATCTACGTATTGCAAATTTATTGACCGCCATAGCGGTTTTATGTCCTCATTCAACAGAATACGACATCTCATTGTTTGTGCTGTGTTATAAAGACGTTTCTCACAGACTACACGAAGAGATTTCTGGGTAGGCCTCCAATTGAAATTGTGGGAGTGTGGTGCAAGTCATAAGAGAGTTTTCAAATATAAAAACCTTAGAACTTTGAGTTTAACGTCTATAGCACAAAGTTGATAATAAAATATGCTAACTGTTATGAAAATTTTAGACAAATGACCAATAATATTTAACAGTTTGATAAGATGTAAAGTAAGGCTTTCAGCTTGTTGCGTTTCAGCGTGACTTCGCAACAAATAAATCCTTATTAAAAAGTTTTTTAACCGCTTTTGTATACTTCCTTCACAATCTTCAACTTCTAGTTTTTTACTAAAAAGATTTAGCAAATGAATGTATTTCACTTGATGATAAGCATAAATCAAGCCCAAATGTAAAGATTACTTGTGCGAGAGATATGCGACGCACTAGCCACCCTCGTTTGCTGACCTGAGGCCTTAGTACGAGTTTTTTAGTTTTCGAGCTCGATCAAACGTATCGTCTGTTTTCATACATTGCCCACTAGCGCCCCTAGCGTAAACTATCAGAAACAGTGGCCAATGTATGAAGAAAGACGATACGTTTGATCGAGCTCGAAAACTATCAAAACTCATACTAAGGCCTCTGCCAGGTGCTTCTTCACACCTCTTTTGAATGACCCAGGATTGTAGGAAGGAGGGAACACTTGCGCTGGCAGCCAAATTTCTTAGTTCGCGTTGAAATTGTAACCACAGTCTGTTAATGACAACTTAACCAGCTCCCGTAATCCTATAAAAAAAGGGGGGACAGGGTGGGATAACTGAACAAATACACATAAAAAATTACACACTTATTTAAGAAGATCGCTCGGATTGGAATTCATGACATCAATATCAGGATGTTCTTTTGTCAGGACATTGTAAAGGCGGCACATGCTTGCTTACCACTGGGTTGTATTAAGAAGTAATATTGCGGACCATTGAAGTGATAATAATTTAGGGTTAAGGTCCTGACACATATAACTAGTTGTAATGTAAATTAGAATTACTAGAGATGGGTAGTCAATTATAGGCTGAAGAATTAGTCTTTCACAGCTCTAGTGACTTGTACCACAGGCTAAGTTTAAACGGAATATGAGATCATTAACTGTTTGACCACGGTTATTACACAACCGTACAGAACAGGCGGACTTTTGTTCGCATGCTAATGGGATGTCTTCGTCCGACCATTGGAGCAAAGGGAATACTGAATTTGGAGCTCTGAGAACCGAGTTGAGCGATTGTCGCTTCTATTGCTGCGGTTGAAGGATTAATGTTGGAGATGGGTTCAAGCTTGATGGTAACATGATAAGGTGGAACTGAGCTTGAAAGTAGCACACTCCATTATGAACGCTACGGAACTGCAACTACAAACACCACAGTACGTAAAATACTATGGGGGCTGTCGATCACCCGCCTCCACAGGGACGTGACTCGTTTGCGCCTTATAGCTTAGAAGTCATCCAGGCCTTCCGGAAATATCCCTTTTTTGTTGACGGGGCGGTCAAATGCATTTACGCATCGCCCCTGCGGAGTGGTACCAACCTCAGGGATAAACTCGAGGTAAAGGCGTTCCCTCCATACCCACTAAACATCCTCCCCGGCCTGACCTTCAGTGCGCTATTACGGGACGGCTCGGAATCTGCGCACGTGAGCGCAACTACACCGAGACCGTCCCAACGCTGCCCGTCTAGGCACTCCTTGCTCCTGGCGCGTCCTCCTAACGAGGACACCGGGAGCAAGCATCGGACCGCACCCGGGGGACTTCGGGCGCGGTCGTGGTCCTGAAAAGGGCCGTCTGGAACTAGCCGTAGTGGGAAAACAAAAACAACTCGACGATGGCATGTGACTTCGAATGCCAAGGGGACACACTTGCTTGACATCAAAATCTGTACACCCACCGAGAAAGTTTTCCCACCATTTTACCAGTCCCACCCAGATGACCCTAGATATGGGTCTACCACCAAGTACAGTCAGTTTTTAGAATTGCACACTGACTACATAATTTGATTAATAACATATAATTTGATAATGACATACAGGCACGGCGACGCCTTTCCCCTTATTTTGTTGATAGGTATTCCTCCCATTCGCACGAAGCGATTTGCTTCTGCTTTCATTATACGAACAGCTAAGGAGTGTAACTCTTTGCCGAGGTCTGCTTTTCCGGACCAGTATAATCTGGACATCTTCAACGCCAGAGCGAACAAGCATCTCCTAGGCGAGTGTGTAACACATTAGGCATCATAGCTTTCTATCAGGCGTGATTGTGGTCAAACGTCCAGCCGTATAGGTCATAAGAAAACTGCCATGTAGCAGTAGGAATGAAGTTGAAATGCGTGTAGGTAGAGCTTAACAATTTTTCGGTTAACAGTAGATCGGCTTACAATACCAACCTTGTTTTAAATTACTGTACACAAGCGAATATCAATTGAGAGATTTACACCAGCTATCAATCGATGAATCTTCCGTTAGTGCCGATAACGATTTATATCGATATTTGTTTCAAGATTTTGCCCTTGATAACGGGTGATAATTTCGATTAGTAACTGAAAGAAAGGTGGAGTCGGTTACGTCATCTTTATTATATTTAACATTTTGATGTATTTATAGAAGTTTAGGAAGTAAACAGTTATAGAAGTTAGAGGAACTAATTTTGAAAATATATTGACTGTATTATGTGGTTGTCTCCTTCTTTCCAGAAACAAGTGAGCGAGATGGCAGACACGGATACAGAGACGCTGCCGAACGGCACCGGCGCGCTCTCTACCGAGGAGGAAGATGAGCGGTTAAAGCAACGCCCCGCGGATATAGACGCGGTGAGTAGTATGCAAGGATTATTGCTAACCTGGATCACTTTGAGAGTTTTCTGGAGACCCACGCTCTAGGCAGTCCGGCTGCGGCAACTAATTGACTGTTCTGAAATGCACTCCCAACGGGTGCCAGTTTCGCGCGATTATTATTATTATTTTGTTTATTCCGGCCTATTTACTTCACTGGGACCTACAGAGATCCAATTAAGTCCTCTATGATAAGACTAGCTTTTGCCCGCGACTTCGTCCGCGTAGAGTAGTTACTTCGGGCAGCATTTACATTTTCTTATTATTTCTTCTAACCCAAGCGCCATATACCGATTTTCATGGATTTTACTTTTAAAAAATGACGGATTTCCATACAAACTTCCATCCCTTATTTTACCCCCTTTGGGATTGAATTTTCAAAAATTCTGATATATGTCATTCTTAATTTCTAACTAAGTAGCTAAATACCAATTTTTATCGATTTAGCTTCAAAACTGACGGATTTCCATACAAACTTTTCACCACCTTAGAGGGTGAATTTCCGAAAATCCTTTCGTAGTGCACCCCTAGACCTCATAAGGAACCTACGTGCCAAATTTGGAATCTCTACACCCAGCGGTTTGTGCTGTGCGTTGATATGTCAGTCAGTATAGATATTCCCAGCTTGGATTGTTTTGATATCGTCTGGGTCGAGAATGTGTCTCCCCAAATGTCGGTTTCGTTGGGTGAATGGGACATTCAAAAACAAGAAGCACAGGGTGTTTTTTTTTTTTTGTGAATGGGACATTCAAAAACAAGAAGCACAGGAGATATATTAGCGTTTCATGCTCCTGTTCGAAGAATCTGCAAGCATCAGTATCTTTTAGTCAAATGTTATAGAGATGTTTGTTCAGATTGCAGTGGCCAGTCAGAGCCCTAATCATCACGCTCAGGTTTCCCCAGTTGAGCTTCAGTAGCTCGTCAGTGCGCTTACGGGAGTATGGTTCAATTAGTGCTTGCTTATGAGTGTATTAACCCAGGCGTTTTTGCCTCTGGGAAGAGGTGGGTAATGGTATTTAAGTATTGCATAACCTGATTCTTTGGGATACCACAGAAAGGCTCTGAGCCAAACTGCAGTCCTTGAGCCCCAGCCCTAGCTAGCTCATCGACCTTTTTGTATTCGCTGTGGTTCTTTCCGTGGTTACAAACGAACAATAGTAATTTGGCTCGAAAGAACATGTGGTTGAACAAACGGGTAAAAAATAATCGCGATTACGTTCTTTCGCGCGCGATTACTCCTGACGGAAAAAGCGGCTGTGTAAAGAAACTGGAGCGTGTTGCATTTCACACGCGCGACGCGTGTAAAACGTCCTTTCATAAGTTATTAAACGTCTCATCTCGTCATTTCCAGGACGTACGCGAGATGGAGCGTCGCAAACGAGTCGAAGCACTCATGTCCTCGAAGATGTTCCGCGAGGAGCTGGAGCGAGTGCTGGACCAGCAGATCCACGAGGGGAACGACGCCCCGCTACTGCAGCGCATCCGGGAGATGGTCGGTGGACGCCTGCATACTGGAAGCTTGAGGGTTAGTAATCAGTATATTTTTTTTGGACGCTACAGCGAGTTACAGACTGAAAACTAGGCTATGCGAAAGCTAAACTAAGCCAGTTTAAAAAGCAAAGAAAAAATAAATAAAAAAACCGTCTTCAAAACTAAAAAAAAAATTGTTTAAAAATCAATATCTAGAATAAACATTGTCACAGTTGGGATGAAAGCGTCGGTGGCGTAGTGCGTAAGAGCGTCGTCTTCCACCCGGGAGGCACTGGTTCGATCCCCGCCACGTACCAATGTGTTTTCAAATTTTGAATTCTAATATGTACGTTTAATCGACGCTTTTACGGTCGAGGAAAACATAGTGAGGAAACCTGCACACACCTATGAAGAAATTCTTAGGTTGTGTGTGAAGTCGACCAACACGCACTTGGCCAGCGTGGTTGACTAAGGCCTAACGCCCCGAATGTGGGGTAGGCTCGAGCCCGAGGTGGGAACATTATATGAGCTGTTGATGATGATGATGATGACAGTTGGGACCGACTTCAAAAAATCATTTAGATTTTTAAACAAAATTTTTATTTCTCCGTTTTAAGTTTTGAAAGCGGTTTTTGTTTATTTAAAAATTTGTCAAGACGTCAATTTGATCGATAAACGTTCGCCTAGGTCTTTTACGTATCTCCGTTCACTTCCAATTCTATCGTTTTCGCTAATCTCAATTATCGACATTATATCTTCATACAAAAATAGAAATTCATGCTATACTTGCATTGTCTTTCCAGGGTCCCGCGTGCGTACTTCCCATTAACGACATCAGAGGTATCGAGGGTGTGGGCTATGAGAAGGGCGAGAAGATCCTGCGATGCAAGCTGGCTGCCGTGTACAGGCTCGTTGACCTCTTTGGGTGGACGCAGAGTGAGTAGAAACTTCTAGAAGATAACAGAGCGCGGTGATTTGTATTGGTTTTGTTAAAAGTATGAAATTGCCGATTTTTTCCTCATTATTCATTAGTGTATAATTCCTTTAATACAATATCTATGTCCATTATTCTTTTTTTATTTTAAACTTCATTATGAGGACTTACATTTATGTATAAAATTTTATTCTTATTTTAATTTTTTTCACTAGAAATGACATCTTCAAAAACAGCTCCTCCTAAGAGGTGCCCGTCTCTGTTATAAAAATATGAATATTTTTTACATGTATCAATTTTCTCTTACTATCCTATAGCTAAATATATGCACAAGTTTACACAAAATTTAGATTTGTGGTTCCTTAAAAAATCGCAAATATATGCAAAAATGATTTTTCGTTAAATTCTCCATACAAAACGGCAATTTCATACTTAAACCCCTAATATCTATCTGTATACGAGATTTAGGCAGCACAGGAAGTAAGATGCAGAAGTTGCAAAAGTGCTGATACGATTATTAAGACAAAAGGTGAAAAAACGTAGATTCCTAGCAATTTTTTTTTTTCTTGTTTTGATGTATAGAATGCGCAGACTTCGGCACTGTCTTAAGTCTTTTAACACAGTAGCGAGCCCGAGCTGCATACACTCGCTCGGGACACGCTGGTTCATTTTGTCTACTGCATGTTGTCAAGACAGAAGCGGCATTTTCCTCAACTTCAAAGTAGTCGAACTGTGCTAATATTATGTTATCCTTCCAGCCGGATTAACTGGGCAGATCACGGCCCGTCTCAACACGGCCGTAGAGCAAGTACTGACAACACCCCGAGGGCTGCTTCCGCACGAGGTGACCGCGTCTTCTCTGGTCAAAGTGGACATGCAAGGAGTGGTTCAGGACCAGGGCACTACCAACTTCCCCGTCAATGTTGATGGTAAGTCACAATCTAAATAGTTTAACTTTTCAGTCACAAAATACATTCAGAGACACAATGAACTGTCCACCCGTCTGAAGTGACTTAACTTGGTTTATAAATAACAATTTTGATATGCTTGTAAGTATCTATTGGTCGATTTTTCGGGGGAGAAGCAAACATGCAAATTCATGTTCAGAAAGTGTGCTTTTAGCCTATTTCATGGAACTTTCTCATAAATATAACTCAAGGTCATTGTGGTTCTACTATTCAATGCTAAAAAGCACTGTGAAAACAATACGTGGTATTGATATTAGGTCCTTACCTATGAAATTGACGTTTTATTATCTTGTACCTAAACTTGCAATTTCTTTAATTCAATAGTTGTTTTAGGTTCTTATTATCATTATTATTTGAAACTACACTCTGCAATATTTTTGTCTGTAATTAAATTATATTTCACTTGGTAAATTCTGAAAAAAATGTGAAAATGACTCTTTAATCTCTTCATTAGAATTGGCGATTTGATGCCTACTAACTCATGGACAGACTTGATTTTTGCATAATTTATTGATGCTAGACTTCGCCGAGAGTTGTTCGCTTATTTCCTCCAAATTTTGTAACAATAGGATTTATAGTTAAAAAAAATAGAGTTAGTATGGAACAACGCCAATTTTTATGAAGATTTTCAATTAAATGTGTATTTACCATACTAGCGTTATTTAAATTTCTAAAAAACTCCGTTGCCAAATCTTTTGAAATTTGGAGTGTATAATTAAGCAAGACTTGGTTAAGTATTACATCAATGATTTAGACAAAAGATGGGCCTGTCGATGAGTTACAACGATTCCAAGAGTTGATTCTGCTGACAAAATAAAACAGTCACTTTTTTTTTTAAATAAACATTTAAATAATTCTAAGTTTACTACATGCAAATCCGTAACAGTATAGTCCTTATTCATAATAAAAACTATAAAACTGAAACAGCGACTAAATCAAAGAAGTTACACAGCTAATAGTCTAAGAAAAAAAACGCCAATTTCATAGGTGGGGACCTAATATTAAGTCATATTCCAACTTTATTGGTTTAAGCAAGTCTAATATGACCTCTATTCCCTCGTACACAGGGTTCTCGCTGCACGCGTCCGTGCACGCGGCCCGGCCGGACGTACGTTGCGTGTTACACATTCGTTCGCCGAGCGCGCTCGCTGTGTCCAGTACTAAGAGGGGACTGTTGCCTCTCTGTCACGAGGCTTGTCTGCTGGGAGATATTGCGTACCACACCGTGCCTCATGGTGAGTTTATTGATAAGTTATTGTAGAATCTGTCTTTTAGAGGAAGTCTTGTAATCTTAAAAAAATTCGACTTGAAGTCCAAAAATATTTTTTTGGAATTATGTCTGTGTGTCTGCGTATCTGTCTGTGCGTTAGCACGATAACTCGAGTATGCTTAAACTTATTGCAACCAAATTTAACATGCATGTATAACATCAAAATATAAGGTTTCTATCAACTTTTGAGTCGTCGATCACAAAGGTTAAGCAACCAAGTGCGTGGTCGGTACTCGGATGGGTGACCAAAATTTAACATGCCTGTATGACATCAAAATATAAGGTTTCTATCAACTTCTGAGTCGTTTCCGGTGCACGAGAAAGTCAAGGTCAAAACCACTACCGATTTTTTCCGATCGAATCAATCCCAACATCAATTAACTACTTTCTTTGCCATATTATAAAATTGTGAAAAGTCCCCATCGATCCCTTGTCTGCAAATTTTTTTATTCAAGGTCAAAGGTTGCAAATAGTTTTTTGAAATTTTCAGCGAAACGGTTAGTCCTATGATAAAAATATGTCGTACAAAAATTGTAGATCGTGCAATTGTCTACAAAAATTGTTCTTACATTTTTTTTTCATAGCCTTAACCATTTTTGAGAAAAAGACAATTACAAAATTTTCTCACGCTGTTATTGTCCATAATATGTACGTACACCTTTCCACGCCACCTATGAAATAGTGTATGAAACAGTTTTTGAGTTATCCTAATGCCTATTTAATTGACATCGATGATGTCGTAATCTTATCACTTGTCTGTCTAAAAGATCTCGAGATAGTTTCCTTAAAATTTCTATATACTTAAAACTGTAAAAAGCAAAAAGTATTTTTTTTTTAAATAAAAATAACCGCATTCAAAACTAAAAACGTATAAAAATCAAAATAGATTCTTATAAACAACTTTTTTTTTCTCCGTTTTTAGTTTTGATGACGGTTTCTTTTTATTTATTTTAAAAAGTTATTATTAAAGCAAGCAATACTTTTAGAAGTTTTTTTTTTGTATTACTACTGCAGTTTGCCGTTGATGTCATTTACTGCTTTACCCGTTTATTATGAAGGCGAAGACCTTGGAGGGTCCTCAAGCCTGTAGGTCGAACGTTCCTAGGGGATTACTGGGCGACCGAGCATCTCCCCCGTGGGGAGGCTCTCGACCGCCTAGCGTCCCTAGGGCGTCCGAATCAGAAGGGAGGTTTTTGAAGGATTATTTATTTATTATTTTCTTTCTTAGGATAGCTAACGACTATGTATAAACGGATAATTAAAACTAAAAGCTATTAATAAGCTACCACACGTAAATATCAAAAATTGACACAACATTAAGAATTACAGTTAAAACTAAACTATATTCCAATACTTATAAAAACAAAGAATAATAAGTGGGTACTAAATAAGTGACAATAACTAACTACTAAAGTCGAATTTTTAATTAGACGAAGTAAACTGACAGCAGCTAATGTCACTTTGTGAAATAATGTTGCCATCTTTTATGTAATAGTGATGGGTTCAGTTTTCGTTCACTCTTAGGAATGAATGATGATATGAATGAGTACATTGTTAATCTTATCTTACTATACCAAAAAAGAAACTATTTCTATTTTACTGTATAAAAGTAGGTCGATATCTGCTGGTATTTAATTATAATCACTTTTTTTACTACCTTCTTAAAAATAAGACAAATTCGGACGCGTCGGTCGCCATTTTGTTTATGTCATGCGTCTTCTAACCTCTGGTCTGACTGCTCGAATATTTCTCTGCGCATACGGTGTTTACTTGTTGTTTTTGTTAAGTTTTTTTTACTTTAAATGCACCAGCGTGTAAACACGTCGCAAGCGCTTACCTCACGCTTCCTTTGATCTGTGTTAAGAAACCGACACTAGTCCAGATCGGCGCAAGCCGAGCCAACCACAGCTAAACACCCCTGGCACTTGTGGAGGCTTGCGAAGCTTCGGCAAGCGTGTAAATGTAGCATTAGAGCACTCGG
Source organism: Elophila nymphaeata (assembly GCA_955850985.1). NCBI lineage: Eukaryota > Metazoa > Arthropoda > Insecta > Lepidoptera > Crambidae > Elophila > Elophila nymphaeata. The sequence continues at coordinate 7,119,419 of OY039093.1, forward strand.
TAATGGTAAATGTAGGTACCTACTATACGCAGTCGTCGAAAAGTACGAAAACTCTTTCGTACCTACTAACATGGCACGACTAGGATTGGAACCCGGTACCCGATATCGGCAGCGCGGCGTTCTAACTACTCACTAGGCTACTTTGTACATACATAATGTTCTCTTAGATTTGCGCGAGCACTACACATTATAAATAAAATTATTGCCCGATGTTTCGTAACACTTTTCAGCGTTCGTGGTCAGGGGATGACGGTCATCTCCTGACCACGAACGCTGAAAAGTGTTACGAAACGTCGGGCAATAATACCAAATTGTAAAATCTAATTACATGCGAGTTAAACCCGTAAAAGTTGTTTTACTTATAAATGACATACATACATGTTATTATTTCTTTATTTGCATAATGCATTATTGCATACATATGTCTTAATGCTATGTTTTACAAAACATTACCTACACATGTACCCTGTTAGGGTATAGCAAAGGATAAAATATAAAATTATAATTAAAATCGTTAATAGTTATAAATATTAGTCATTATGAGAACAATTTTATACCGAGTTGCGATTTTTTCATTCATTCACTTTGTCACAACACTATTTTTGTTTTATCAAAACCTGACAACCCAGTAAACGTCACTTGACTTCGTCTAATTAGAAATACGACTTTAGACTCAAGTACAGGATGCAATGCTTTTCTATTTTTGTTTAAACTGTCATGAAATACATCAATATTGACATTATAGTCCGCGCAATATAATAGGCCCGATTTGACACATGTCAAAATATCGAAGTGGTGATGCAAAATAATCGATTATTTACTTACACGATTAAAATAAGAAATCGAGTCACAATTATATGAGCTTTGTAATCGTAATTATATCCTGGTTTTTTTAATAATAAATAAAAATCCCACATATCTTCGTGTAGGCATTCATTTAGTAAAATGATAAAGTCATGTTGTTATTTTAACATACTCAGTGGTTTGATCAAATCACTTGGGATTTGATCAATTCCCTTTTTTAGATACTTGAATTAAAAACATGCAATTCGCTATTTTTAAATTCTTTTAATTTATAATTTAACTCTAATTTAATTTAGAAACTTATAAATCTTGTTTTTCAATTTCGATACAATATATTCGTATACTGCACCGAATATATTCGTGAAATGAACGATCAATTAAGTCACTGCATTATCACTAAAGAAAAAAAAGATTAAGAATGTAACTGTTTTTATGAAGTTTCAGAACATTAGAAAATTACATTTAACTTTAATATTATGCGAGAAAGAATAGTTTTTATTTTTATTATGAGATTTTAATTATTTCACTTAAAATATTATTGTATTAGTATTACTGAAAAAATTCAATAATATATTTTTATTTTTTGCTTGCGTCTGTTTTGATTGCGTTCCAGTTACATTCTACGGACGTATCTATCTGTCAAAACGGGCCTATTATATTGCGCGGACTATAGTGTCATTAACCGCCCTACAAGCCCTAATAAGCAAACTATTTTTTCACGAGCAATAGTGAGTCTATTTGTGATTGAAATAAAACTTGTTGCCTTATCGTCAACAGGCGTTCTCGACAACGAGGAACGAGATAAGTTAGTCCGTGCTCTGGGCCCGTCGGCCAAGGTGCTGATGCTGAGCTGCGGAGGAGCTCTGTGCTGCGGGGGCACCCTCGAGGAGGCCTTCCACCAGGCGCGACAGCTCACCGCCGCCTGCGAGGTCCAGCTCAGGCTGGCCTCGCTGCCACTCGACGAGCTGAGGGTCATCGATCCTGATACCAGGAGGCAGGTCAGTACTAGAGGTAGACCAGTCCTTAGGAGCACCACAACCTAGTCCCCGCTAGCCGCTGGACGAGCTGAGGGTCATTGATGCTAATACCAGGAGGCAGGTCAGTACCAGAGGTAGACCACAGCGGTCTCTAGGTGACGCTGGACCAGCTGAGGGTCATTGATGCTGATATACTGGGGGTGATTTTGCCCAGATATATATAATAGCCCAGCATAATAATTTATTTATTTATTTAGGCACATCAACAATACAAACACGAAAATTACACAGTTTCTTACACTTGTGCTTATATTAATTAAAGATATGCACAACATTTTAAATTAGTAGGTAAAAGTGTGGACCATAAGTTAACATAAAACATTAAAAAGTTAAAGCAAATTAATACACAAAACAAGCAGTAAGCTTCAATAGAACACTTTCTTTATCAATAAAAAGTTACAGTTCTAAAATTTTTTTCTTAAATATTTTGGGATGGTTATGGTAGATATCAAGTTGAAGGATCCTGTGCCAAGAATTATAAGTATACACTAATCTGTTTAATGGAGCATGCACACCCAAATTTGTTTTACTGACCGGAATTATAAAAACATCCTTTTTTGGTCGTCGATTACGCAAGATCAGAACGCAAAAGTGAATCCGCTGTAAGAGATCTGGACACATTGATACGCCTCGCACAATTTTTTGAAGAAATAATAGGTCATGCATCCGACGTCTTTGTGCCAAGGTATTGAGACCAAAAAATGAGAGACGTTCCTCGTAAGAAGATCTACTGCTTATACCTGGATTGTTCCCAGATATACGAGTACAACATTATGTTCCCAGATATACGAGAGCTCGCGCAAGCCCCCGGCCGATGTCACCAAATGGCGCGTGGGCGGCGAAGAGTTTGAAGCACTTATGCGGATGTTGGACAATGCTGGATTCAGAACTGGCTATATCTACCGCCACCCCTTGGTCAAGGTACGTGGAAAGATGTACTATGATATATTGGTGTGTTTTTTTAATGTTATTTTTTTTCTTAACCCCGCTACACCACCTTCCCTTCTCCCTTAAATTTGTATGGGGATGGTTTTATGTAACAAAACACAATTTGCTTCATTATTTAATATTGCTGAGATGGTAATTTGGAATCATAGTGATGAAATTAAAATTTATTTTAGTACAAAAACAATTTTTAACTTTGGAGCCATTCATTTATTACGTAAGACGATTTTTAATTCATAAATTTGTATGATAATGAAAATTTCTTAAATGTACCAATAATGAAAATGACGAATGACCAAGTGATCTTCTATGTTCCCAGAATGACGTGCCCAAACCGAAGAACGATGTAGAAGTGCCACCAGCGGTATCCTCTCTTGGTTATCTTCTTGAAGAAGAGGAGTTGTATAAGCAAGGGTGAGTTATAAGACCTTTATTTTAATGTGGTGGATTTTTTTTTAAATAATTTAATGCGTATTTACCGCGCCTTAAGTGCGACAGGGGTGCGCGGGGAGGAGAAGACTTTGACATGATATTGTCATGTCAAAAGTTTGCACGAAATTCACACGAGATTAACAGAATGAGATTGATATTGAGATATTGCTTTGTGATATACTACTGCATATTTTAATTTCTGGGATGATTGTTTGTGATTTACTTTAAAAATCAAATCAAAATAAAATAAATTTATATTTTAAAAAAATCAGCTGGTCCATATATTTTAGTTGCATAAATAGTCACATTTGTATGAAATAACCGATTTTTTTTGTAGCGATTTCCGTGTTGGTTCCAATACAAGAGTTGTTTGTATGTAATCTTGGTAGCATCTCTTAAATAATCCGGGGTGATAATAAAGTAACAGGTGTATACAAGATGAATTTTTCAAGTGAGCCTTCAGGGCCAAATCCTAATTTATAAGGAATATCGAAAAATGCTCAAAGGAGTCACGATCCCGATTTTGATGAAAACAAAAACGGCATCATTGGATTGATTGATAAAATAATGATCATCGCTTTGATTATCGCATCAACCAAGGTGGAACAAGATATATTTTATTAAAATTTAACATTTTCCATTAGTTACCCGTATATCATTACTTCCCAGAAATCGATCCTTATTAACAACACTATCGAATGGTGTAATAATACAGGCTGTGTTGTTTTTTTTTTTCATAATCATTGGGTTCGAATCCGGGCTAGGATTATTGATTTTTCGAAAATCCAATGATGCCGTTTTTGTTATCATCAAAATCGGGCTCGCGACACCTTTGAACATTTTCGATATTCCTTATTGTTTAGGATTTGACCCTGAAAGCCCACTTGAAAAATTCACCCTATAGGTGTAGGGAGTGAGCCTCTTGATGGAACAGGAGCGAATATTGAGGAGTCGGTCCGGGTAAGAAATGTATCACGTCGGGGTCACCACTGTAGGAAGTCCAAAGGGATGTACTTCCGCCGGGCAAGGTGTTGTATGCCCGGGGACTCCGGTCCAACTATCTGTTGTTGGAACTTCTATATATAGCGAGCACCTTGGGAAACTCCGTTTGCGCGATTTAGGTTTCCATACTAATTGTCGTAAAGCACTGTTGTAAAGCGCCATCTATGAGTTCTATGAGGAGGCGGCATTGGTCGCCACAGAAATAACCTGACTGACTCTTAATACTCGCTCCTTTTGTTTTTAACCCATCTATAGTACTTTTTCTATGTTTTATTGCTTCTGTGTTCTTTTCCTATGGCTCTTCGACCATACTTCCTAACCATGTTCAAATTCAAATTATTTATTGCAATTCATGTGGTTATAAAGGTGGTATAACAAGGAAACCGGTACCAAAACATGAACCCTGCATGGGTATCGCAACATTAAACATTAGAATTACATTAAGATTCTAGCCTTTACACAAACACGGTACCGTGACTCAAAAAAATCGGGAGTGGTCTCCCCTTGACTTTCTCGTATACCGGAAACGACTCAAAAGTCGATAGCAACCTTATATTTTGATGTCGTACATGCATGTTAAATTTTGTTCACCCATCCGAGTACCCACCGCGCACTTGGTTACTTAACTTTCGTGATCGACGGCTCAAAAGTTGATATATAAACCTTATATTTTGATGTCATACACGCATGTTAAATTTGGTTGCAATAAGTTAAAGCATACTCGAGTTATCGTGATAACGCACAGACATAATTCCAAAAATGGGTTTTTTGGACTCGGGGAGGTCCAAAACGTGTAAATCCCTCAAAATCTCGAGGTCGAATTTTTTGACGATTACAAGACTTCCTCTATACTACGTAGACGAGAAAGTAATACCATTTCTCCCATATAAATTAAAAGAGAAATAACTTACATTAAAACAGAAAATAATTAACTAACTTCTTTCTGCATATTGCCAACAGCATCTGGAAGAAAGGCCAGGGCAAGACGGGCGAGCGCACTCGCTGGTTAAACTCGCCCAACGTGTACCAGAAGGTGGAAATGCTGGAGACTGGCACCAGCGACCCGAAGAAGATCACCAAGGTAGAATATTTGCGGGTGGAGGCCGAGTAGACGATATGAGAGCCCCAAGTCTGCTAATTACCTAGAGAATACAATCCCGAGCTTGTTTTCAAATCCCGGGAAAACGGGATCTTTGATGTGTAGTCCCGGGATCTCGGTACTATTTCCGGATTAGGAAATCTAGTTAAATAAAAGCATAGTCAGTCCTTTATGTTCAACAAAGACTCCCGTTTTGAAATAACATTCTCTTTTAAATTGAAAAAGTTGTAAGTAACATAACCTTCGTTACATTGTAGGTCGCTGAAATAATAATAAATGAAAAGAGTGTTTGGCGGGAAACCATGGCGTCTGGACGTCGATCTTTATTTCGATAATTCAAAATTGCTTCGGAGTGGATTTTGTGCAGTGAAAGTGGTGTCGTTTCGTTGCATATGCATCCGTGTTGACGAACAGTTATGACGAATCATTGAAATAAAGGTTTTGTGGTGTGACTGCCATGCATTTCATTCTTAGCACTCCCTAGATGCATGAAAATATGTGACGCTCATATTTTAATGCAAATATCAAGAAATAAGACATTACAAAATGAAGAGGTTTTTTTCCTAACTTGAGATTGGCAGAAATGGTTGTTACCCTAATAAAACGACTAATTGCCATTAAATAAATAAAAGAAGAAGAATAAATTAAAAAATAATAATTCCTAACTAACCTATTTATACTTTCGCATAGGGAATTTCCGACGATAAACATATTGTTTAGGATGTACTTGTGAAATTATTTTATTACTCTTTGTCTTCATGTGACAAGTGTCCTATAAGTGATCTAGTCAAGATAAGCAAAAGCGCAACGGATTAGACTTGATTGTGGCAATCCCGGAAATCCCGAGCCTAGCCCAAGTGCAGTCCCGGTATTTTCTGGATCGAAAATGGTCTCCCGGACCATTTTCGATCCCGAAAATACCGTCATACCGATCCCGTGACCCCGGGATTCGTCCCGGGATTGTATTCTCTATAGCCACCTCATCAGTCGCTATCCTGAGGTCTATTGCCATAGTTTTCTCACCGAGCACTCCCTAGGCATTGAATTGTGTGACACGCACATTTTAATGCAAACATAATATTATATGGCTGTATGGGCTAGATACCTCTGCCTTCCGAAATAGAAATTTAAACAATAATTAGCAGACTTGGTTCCTGATACAGTTTTGATAGTCCGTTTGATTGCGTTCTCTTATGATAATAGCACCTCTATCGGAGTAGAACTAAAAATATTAAAATTGAGCCATCGTGTACGGCTGGCAGATGTGAAACATCGAAATGATTTTGTATAGATAATATTTATGAAAGGAAATAAATAAACCATAATAAAAATAAAACATTCAGATTAAAAAAAAATAAAGATGATTGTTTATTTCAATAAAGATTATAATAATACTAGCTTCCGCCCGCGACTTCGTCCGCGTGACCTTTTACCCCCTTAGGGGTGGAATTTCCAAAAACCCTTTCTTAGCGGATGCCTACGTCATAACATCTACCTGCATGTCAAATTTCAGCCTGATCCGTCCAGTGGTTTGGGCTGTGCGTTGATAGATCACTATGTCAGTCAGTCAGTCACCTTTGAGTTATATATATTTAGATAATGCTCTATATTTTTAATGATAAAATTTAATGTCAAAGAATTTTTAATATTGATCGTTAAGTTTTTGAGTCTATTCATTACAAACATACAACTCATTTCAGTTTATTAGTGTAGATTGTAACACCTAAACTAGATCTAGGGATTTTCTAGTCGATAGGCATTTCCTATGCGTAAGTCTCTGTCGCCTAGGGAGAACGTCAATCAAGTTTGAATACTATCAAAACTTGTACCAGGAGTACAGAAATGGCGAGAAATGTGAACAGCACATTTTTTTGTTTGAAAGATTCAACTCAAAAACATCAGATAAAATACTAAAAGAAATTTAATTATCTCGTTCACGTTAGGAGCCATTTAGTTATAAGCAGAGTTGCTACATTTATAATATCAACTATTAATTTTATGCAGTTATAATCGAAATCGAAAAGTTTTTTAAACGGTCTTTGCTAAGTACTTTTGAATTGCCAAAACCCAACACGGCGTCGGATAAAATAATAGCTATATTATTCAATTTGAGTAATTATTATGTTGGTGGATAAGAAACTACGTAAAAACTGATATAATAACGTATGAATGACATAAGATATCACTACTGCCCGCCTAGCATGACCACCGTAACACGATATGATATAGCTATTTATCGCTTTGAATTGTCGAATATCATTAGATATAACCGCAATCTTAAAATTTTATTGATACTGCGATGATGTATAAGCCATAAACAAGTTCGCAGTTTCGATAAAATTTCAAGTTGGCGATTATATCAAATTTTTTTGACAGTTCAAAGCGATAAATGGCTATATCATATCGTGTTTCGATGGTAATGCTAGGTGGGCAGGTCAATTTCAAGTAGAAAATGATCATAGATTTATAATTTTATTTATTTTTATATGAGTATTACTGTATTTTTGAATTATTTATATGTAATTTTCAAAAATTTACCTTCAAAGTCTCATTAATTTTGATTAGTCAAATGAGAAGTTCATTATGTAATTTTACTTTTTATGTCAGTGTCAAATACATTTATTTCAATTAAGGATCAGGTTTACCAGTCAATTAAAGTTTGGTGTTGCAAGTATTTTTTTTTCAAGCTATATGTTTAGTTGTCACGCTTATTGTAAAAATATTGGCTTACTTTAATATGCAGAGTTGGTTTTTGTACTTTAAAATAGTAGTTGATATTTTAAATGTGTATAAAAAAATATACTGTAAAGGTAATAGATACGGTATACTTTTGGCTAACACAGTAATTGTGTATAGATTATGAAGGAAAAGTTATTTGCAATTAATAATTATTGATATTGACAGAAACACTAAAATTGATTCATTTATAGTAACAAACTACTTAATTTCAGGCAACTATTTCATTACAGAATAACACACTGATTTCTGTTACAAGTGAATGTAAAAATAAATATGTAAATTATTATGTTTATTGTTCCGTTATTTAGTATCCATAACATTAATTATTACTTAATTTGATTTGTATATATTATATGATGACATATAATATATTAAAATCCATACTTATTTATACCATTTTACTGTGTTAGCAATCAAATTAATCCTCATAAAGTCATATTATTTTCATTTAGATATAAGATATTATATTCCCTTATTTACTTTACATATATAAATGTTTATTTTAAGTTTACTATTATCTATTCGAAATCAAATTTAAAAATATTGCATTCCATTTTTTTTATATTCATATTTTATAGGAAGTTTTTTTTTTACAAAATATGTTATATGATACCAGTGTCTACGATTTTGAGAATTTTTGGTCTATATGAGTTCCTTTGTAAGCTAAAATATATTTGTATATTAGGTAAAATATATATTGACAGATGGTAATAATTTATCTGTTATTTGTAGATAGTTTAAGGTAGCATTTTTGACTTGTATATGAAGTTGTGTGTTTACATTTGCCGAAAACGCTATAGTCGGTTTAAATAGAAGCAATACTACCTTAACACACGTCTCTACCCGGCTAAAGGAAGTAATGTAACATTTGGCAAACTAAACATTGCAAAGAGTGCTATCTTAAACTGTCTCTACGCGGAATAGTTTTAAAAATGAATTCACCAAAAATCTTTCCAAAAGGTTGAGCACCAATGTCTTTGCACTTTTGGATGTTAATATTACTATTATTTTGTTTTAAAGATATTTTAACTCGTTGCTTATAAATAGATTTTACCATTGTATCGAAATAGCCGTTATGTGTAGGGGTAACTGTTTTTTTTAACGTTAAATAACTTTTGTTTTATGCTATTTTTCACTAACTGCTTATTAGTGTTATGGGCCATACTAATATCAAATATATGTGGCTTATTTTTACATAATAGTCCAAGATCCCAGAGCCACCACACCAGACGTTACTTAAAAGTTGAACTTACTTTACTCAAATTCTGAAGGCTAATTTTGATATAGAGAAATTCTCCCAGACACAATATAATATTAATGACACAAATATCACTCCTAATTTTCTATACACAAACTAATGTTTTTAAACGATATTGCTAGGCTGATTCATGCAGGAGTTATGAGTTAACAATGTTTTTCTGTCTGGATGTTTGGATTTGTCTGGCTGATTATATCGCAGCTTTCCTACTATAGGGGCACAACTCAAAATTTCGAGAATTTATTTTATATGGGCACATAAACAACGCGCCTACATCATGCTCTTGACAGAAAGAGTCAGAACGTACTAGGGAACCGCGAAAACTATTTGTGTCTCCTTCACATTTAAAAAACGCTCTTTAAAAAATGTGTATTTTCCCAACAATCGTGTTTTTCGAATTGTGCCCCTATAGTAGGAAAGCTGCGATATGTAGTATTGAAATATTCCCCTGAAAAACATTTCACTGTGGCTACTAATGTATCAGAAATTCGGGGTGGATCGCATCGATATTGTATGACGTGACTTTTGTTAGCGTGACAAATATGGACCCACCATATGAGAGTCGGCATTTTTACTCGCAGAAACGTTTTCGAGTGTTTGCCGCTGTTCCATATGGCTAATAATTTGTAGTTGAAAAATAGCATTACACAAACCTATTTTTATTAACAATAGCGCTCAAAATAGCTCAACATTTTACTCGCATTGTCGAACGTCATCGAAGTTCTATATTTTTTTTCCCAACACTAATTTAAGATTGATATTGTCATTTAAAAAAGACAAGTAAAGCAGAAAGTAATGCTTCGCTGTGTGTAGTGTCAAATTGTGTTAATTTTATTAAAGTATAATTGTCCGATTTTTAGCAATAATTCTTCTAAATCAAGGAATTGTATGAGGCGAAAACTCTGGTACAAAGTATTGTAGAGAAGCCAGAGGTAGTCACTGGGACTTAGTCCAAGTGTAGGTTCCACAGATCCAGATGTAGGTTTATACTTGACTCCACAGATGCAAGTGTAGGTTTATACTCGACTCCACAGTTTCAAGTGTAGGTTTATACTTGATTCCACAAATCCAAGTGTAGGTTTATACTCGACTCCACAGATCCAAGTGTAGGTTTATACTCGACTCCACAGTTCCAAGTGTAGGTTTATACTCGACTATCCTGACTTCTCTCTGCTCAGACATATTTGGTACGACTCCGTACCAAATATACCTAAACAAGTCGAGGTATTTTAGTAATGTATCAAATTTTTTATTAATTGGTTTGTTAAATCAATGTTTTTATTGTGTTTTATAGCGTGGAATTTGCGGACGTTCATCTCCCATGGTACAGTCAGCACGACCTAAGATAATAAGATTCGTAAATATCTGGTATAAATAAACTCATAGTGATAATAATAGCTAGTTTCTTAGTGGTTGTGTTCCGGGACTTCCGGGTGAAAATCTCGTGATTTATAACTAGTCTATGATTTTATAAAATCAAGTATTGCTGCATTTTTAGTTATTCCAGTTTTCTATATCTTAATAATTTATAATCACAAAGTTATCAACATACAATTCCTATGTGATTTTTAAGAATTATCTAACATAGTTTTAATGTGTCAGATTGTTTGTGTAAATCTTAAACAGTTGAAAAACTTCGACGTGCTTGAAGGTTTGATGTAATTTTTTTAAAATCCTAGACAAACATCGGGCACTTTAAAAAAATCGGGCATAATTTTGTGGCTTTTAAATTATAATAAAGTAAATTATATAAAATTATGTAACCTTATTTCACTTGGAGCTCTCACAATGAAATGCTTTTGATATTTTTTAAATTATTTTTTAAGTTTTTTTTTTACCTTTGTGTCGCTTTTTTTGACGTGCGTGACTAATACAATAATGTTTTACAGTGGGTGGATGCTAACAACGAAGAGGTAAACATGTTTTGATGATGATACAATAATTTTCTTTTCTTGACCTTGTCTTGACCTTGGCAGTCAGTGCAGCACGAGAGCTCAAAGAATTATCTGGGTACACGGGAGAATTGTCCTTATTAACAACGGCATAAAGTGTTAAATTGTATTGGACAGTTAACTACAAACTTTGGAATATTAGAAAAATTTACTAAATTGTATTAGAAATGAAAAAAAAGAAACAATGAAAAAATCCTGTTCAGCATTATCAAGTGCAGCGGCACTCTGGTAGACCGTCTCTTTCAAACATATCTTAATTTTAGACTGAGTGAGAGGGATAGATATAGCCGAACATACGGGAGTCGATTAACAGCGTAGGCCCTCTTAGAAGGGACTCGACGAGACTTTTCGCTATCTGCTCAAGTGCTCCTCCAACTCCTACACAGGACTATGAGATTACGACAAATATGACGTATGCCTAACTGTCATCAGATGCTGAATGAGTTATTTTTACAAATACCCTCGATCTTTTTCATATTCATTTTTCAAACATTTTAAGGAAATCCGAATAAAAATATAAACGAATTCGATGACACAGACTTCCCGATTGGAAGATTCATGTCGATAAAATCCTATTTTGCCTCCAAACAAGCCATCTGTAGCCAATCGCTGAAAGCCGTTGAGAGTTGTATACAATTTTGCACTTTATGCGATCGTTAATAAGCTTCAATATTCAGTGTGCTCATAAGATTCTCGCCTCTGAGCTGAGATCGGTCTGCGCTGACTCTAAATCTATTTTCTTTTGGTTCTACCCGCCACAGAATTGCGACTGCGTGAGACGGATAAATCTTGCTTAGTATTTGATAGCGTATAAATTTAAATCTTCATTTTTATTAAATAAAAGCCAAGTCCTACTACGTTTTGCCGTAACTGTTTTTGAATGTACGAATTAATCTGGGAAAATGGGTATTTCTAAATCAAAAGTATACCGAATGTTTGGTATAACAAGTATACACCGACGAAAAAAGCCTTGCTAACATAGCCATATAAATATTAATCTGTTATAAAAAATTCAATAGTCTAAAATTTTCTTCTTTTTTCTACGACTTTTAGCAGAATGTTGATAACAAATCTACTTACTTCTATGGGTTTCGGGGTTGGATTTTTGGCATGTATGGCACTTGAAACTAAAACACAAATAAAACGATTGTATATAAAATTATACTTAATTGATTTGGTAACAAGGGTCAATACAGTATACACATTTGACCTAAATCTGGTTTCACATCAACATCGAATCTTTTTAATGGTCATTACGAAGTTGGAATTAAATTTTTTATTTGATTGAAATGAAATGTTGAAATGATTGATATTTGCCATGGTGCAAGCAAATATCGTAATACCTATAATGTAAGTAAAGTTTGAGTAAGTCTTTTTGCGTCATAAATTAGTATAAGCTAACTCGTCAATCGCATCTCTGTGGCGTCCTGTTTCTTCCACTCTTGTCACTTTTATTTTTTACTTTTTAATTGTATATCATGTATGTATGTGGGTATATTCATGGTGTTACATTGTATATGTCAAGGAGGATTGTGATGTGAACCTAATATTTTGCAACTTAGGGCGTGTGTAATAATGAATCTTACAGTACTTGGTTTACGGTTTTGTTTAGTCTACAAAAGAATAGGTGATCTTGTCTTAAAGAAGTTACGCTACATTGATTTTTGTGCAAAAACTAATTGGGTCTATTTTTCTTTGTTCTGGTTTAATCATCTTCTCTTTATCCGAGATCTGGCACCCTAGTGTTCGTCAGAATTTCTTATGTTATTTTCTTAAATTTATATTTTCTAATTGGCCAAGTATCTATATAGACTGATATCAATAGGGCTCATTTTTGCATAACATTTAAGGCGAAACGTCAATACAATAACTTAATTGTAGCTTGATTTATTTAGACTATTAGACTAAATGACGTTGAACCTTAGATATATGGCTATAATAATCTTTGTACTGTAAACCAGTATTGTTAAAAACCAATAAGCAAAACATATAATTTTTACGTACGTATTCGTACGTAACGTACACGCATGTACGTATACAAATGTTGTCTTTGTCATGTAGGAAAAGACTGAGTGAAACAAAATAGGTTTCATTATTAAGGATTGGGTAATTTTAACACATTAATCAGGTTTATAATGGTGTTTTTATTTAATTTGTTAATGGTTGTTAGTATTCATTTAACACAATACCGCTTCTAACATAAAATTTTCATTTATTACATTCAAAAATCTAACATAAATATCAATGGCATTTCATAACTTCTACCCTGGTATTGAACGAGTTCGTTCTAAAACATCGAGTATGTACAGTGTAGCGAAAGGAAGGAAAAATGTTGCCACATTGAAAATCTAAATAACTTCTATCCCGCAACCCCTTTTTGTTTGATCCCGATTTTTATCCTGCTCGTGTGAATGTCGTTGCGATGACGCCATCATGATAACAAGATGGCGGTGTCAGTATTGCCATTATACGATCAAATTACCGTTTGTTATTTTTTTGGGTAGTCGTATTTAAACAGCATCTCTTTCATGTTATTGAACTGAAAGATGCAGTAATACGTTTAAATTAAGCTCGGCTATCTCTTTTGTCTGGCAACACTTTCGAAATTCAAATTGAAAATAGAATGCAATGAATTGCGCTTTGACAGAAGGCTATGCATGTGGAATGTTTTAATTTTTTATTTATTTAATTCTTTCGTGAAAATATTACTGTACACGCTCGATGTCTGCCAGGATTGGAGAGAGACTATTATTTCTATCCTCTTTCAGCGCACGACATTTTCTTTTTTCTTTTACTTACACGCTTCCTCCACTAACCCCGCTTTCTAGAATGGTAGGAACTTTCATATGCTGGCAACATTTTTTTTGCTAATCGTCCAATGTTTTCCTTTCGCTACGCGCACGCGACTCGCGGCCGTGTTGCGTACGGCAGTGGGTACAGGACGGGTCGCCGGCTCACTCTAGTACTCCGGTCAAGATTGACACACTACAGTTTGTACCGAAGAACACCAATCCAAAGGAGTTCAAGCAGTTGCAGATGCAGGTATGTTGGTATTATGGTGTGATATTTTTTTTTACGTAACGTAGTGTAACGAGCGGCTAAAAGCCCTTTCACTCTAGCTTTTGTAAGACGTAAGCGTTCGATGAACATATATGCAGCGCACGTTGATTCCTAGCAGTGCCAGTGGGGTAGTTCCATCATGGTATTTTTACTTTCTCGCATACGTAGTATAGAGGAAGTCTTCTAATCGTCAAAAAATTAGACCTCGAGATTTTGACGGATTTACACGTTTTGGACCTCCCTGAGTACAAAAATATTTTTTCTGGAATTATGTCTGTGTGTGTATTTGTGCGTTAGCACAATAACTCGAGCATGCTTTAACTTATTGCAACCAAATTTAACATGCATGTATGACATCAAAATATAAGGTTTCTATCAAACTTTGAGTCGTTTCCGGTATACGAGAAAGTCAAGGGGAGACCACTCTCGATTTTTTTCCCAGAGGTTCAGGAATAATTTGGCCTACTTTATCCACCCGGCTTTGTTTGTTTTTCGAAAATCTTTTTAAAAAAACATGTTACTACTACTTATGGACTATGAAATGAAACATATGTAACTACCTACTAATATTTTAATATAAATAACTTTATAAACTATACGTTTGAGTATCACACGGGCCTACTGGGAATTGAAATCTCAATAGTCCAGTCGCTGGAACCTCTGGGGAAAAAATACCAGTAGTCCCATCATGGGACTAGTGGGAATACACGGCAGCTCAGACGCCACACGGCAGCGCAGACGCCACACGGCAGCGCAGACGCCACACGGCAGCGCAGACGCCACACGGCAGCGCAGACGCCACACGGCAGCGCAGACGCCACACGTCGTCACACGCCGTCGTCACGGCGTTTCCTCTGCAGTCAATTGAACACTGCGTTAGCGCGGTACAAAAATTAAAAGTATTGTACATGACATACGTCGCACGTCCGCGTAGGGATGTTCGATTCGATTCGATACGAGTGTGGATCGATACAAAAGAATACGATCCAACCGATATTTGTATCGATACGATGGCTTTCGATTAGTTAGTGGATCGATACATGTAGGTACAGTGAGGATCGGATCGGCAAATTGTATTAAATTGTAAAAAAGGTAAATAATCTTTTATCAAAATATTTATACGGTAAGATTAATACCGCGTTCCTTATCTTAAAAGGTTCATATTACACTAATATAAATATTTCTCTGGCGAGTCTGGCGGTAGATTTTGCTAAGTCAGTTATTATTTCATCTTTTATTTCAATGTACCTTCAATTTCGGCATGGTTAAAATACTTGATACGATATTGAATCGATCCAAAGTATTCCATCCAATCTGTAGGATCGATACCTGGATCGATACAGTGCATTACGATCCAGAATATCGATACAAATCACCTGGCTCGAACATCCCTACAGCCGCGACGCTAGCACAGCGTTCTCATGTGCCCCGGCAGACAACACGCATAACATCTTCTGACGCCTACGCTTAACAAACGCTAGTGTGAAGGGGTTTAATGTACCTCTTTTTGTTTCGAAAACAAGTAAGTAACATTACGGTTGAGCGGAGCCTTGGGTAATAGTTGGCTACACATAAAGCCAGATCTGGCATTATGGGTCATGCAGTACCTTAAAATTGTGACTGGTTGCCTGCCTGTCGCCTACAGAAATGGGACATCAAACCGAAAATGTAAGTCAACATCGTCATACATCAGCAGCTCATATAATGTCCCCACCGAGGGGCTCGAGCCTACCTCACATTAGGGGCGATAAGGCCTTAGTCAACCACGCTGGCCAAGTGCGGGTTGGTCGACTTCACACACAACCTAAGAATTTCTTTATAAGTATATTCAGGTTTCCTCACGATGTTTTCCTTCACCGTAAAAATTATGAATTGAAAATTTCAAAACACATTGGTACGTAAAATGTAAGTACTTCAGTGAAACAACGAACAATACCAAACAACCATGACAGATGTTACACTCGTAAGTTACCCTGGGGTCTTCCTTATGGTTGATGGATTATCCTTAATTCCTACTTCCTCCATGATACGACGCGCCCGTGCCGAGGGCCGAGTCTTTAGAGGCACCCTCAGGCGCGTCGCTCCCTTCCGACAGGCAGGCAGTTGTCCAATATCGCGAAAATCATATCGGAAAATCACCGAATCACGTAAAGGACGGAAGGACGAACATTATAGCCAACAACATCTGGCTTAACTTGCGACCTCCGGAAACAGCGCTGTAAGTAGTATTTTACTAGGTGGTAGACCTGTATGTATGGTCGTCTGGGTACCACCGCCTTTCTTATTTCTGCCGTGAAGCAGTTCGCTGTGTTTCGGATTGAAGGGAAAGGTTGCCAGTGCAATTACTGGGCATGGAGGGCATATCATCTTAGTGCCCATGATGGCAAACGCACTTGCGATGTTAAGTGATTTACACTTAATATTGCAAGTGTCGGTGACCACTTAACATCAGGTGGGCCGCAAGCTTGTTTGCCATCTCGTAACATTTACAAAAAAAAGTATTTTATCTCCTTTTGTCTCGCACACTGTGTTCCTACAACTAATGATAAGATATACAGTCTCTCTGTGGTTGAAGGTTCCAGGTGAAACGTGATTCGATCTTCGCCCTTAACTCCACTTACCGTCAGTTCAGATTACGGACAAGAACTTCCCTGGAATTAATCCAGGTAGCACACATAGAAAATTATTGTTTTCAAGACACTATCTGATCAAAACACTTTACAGATAAAAGAGAACCGACGCGCGGACAAGATCAGCGCGGGACCCCAGTCCCATATACTGGAGGGGGTCACGTGGGACGAAGCGAGCAAACTGGTGGGAGAGGACGCGGCGAATACCCATACTGGGGATCATGTGGTGAGTTTATTACATATACAGCAAACAGAAAATTGTTATTTAAGTAGAGAATCTTTATTTTGCTTTTATTTATTACCAACGCCACGTCCCTGCAATGGACGGGTGGAGAATTGACATTTTGTATTTATTTTTACTTTCTCGTATACGTAGTATAGAGGAAGTCTTGTAATCGTCAAAAAATTCGACCTAGAGATTTTGACGGATTTACACATTTTGGACCCCTCTGAGTCCAAAAATACCGTTTTTGGAATTATGTCTGTGTGTCTGTGCGTTAGCACTGAAACTTGAGTATACTTTAACTTATTGCAATAAAATTTAACATGCATGTATGAAATCAAAATATGAGGTTTCTATCAACTTTTGAGTCGTCGATCACGAAAGTTAAGCAATCAAGTGATGTATAGAATACATGGTTCTCGTTTGACTGTTCATGTCTTTTACACCCTGTATATTACCAAATTTCATCATTTTTATTTGGGATCTTTTACTTATTTAGTTATATTTATTTTGGGCTTTTGTATCGGAATCGTAAATTAGTTTTATGATTGATATAATCATAGCGACTTGTTCCCCCTAGGTGCTAATGGGCGCGGCGTCCAAAGGCATCATCCAGCGTGGCTACCAGCACAACGCGACGATGTACAGCGCGCCTTACGCCCGCAATCCCTTCGACCACGTCACCGACCGGGACATCGACGAGTACCGACGCACGGTCGAGAGGAAAGTGCGCGGCGGCGATTGTGAGTACAAGTCCAAAAATATTTTTAACTTTCTCGTATACGTAGTATACAACATGTAAATTAAATAACCAACACCCTGAATACAGGTGGTTTGGGATCGGCTTCTGAGTTGATTCCAATATTTTTTTATTTTAAAAAAGACAATTTTTTGAAAAAAAAAAAACAAAAAGTACCCAGAAAATATTGTACAACATTTTCTGGGTACATTTTTGATTTTTTTTTTTGTTTTTCGTTTCGTTCTTTTTAAAAAGAAAAAATATTGAAATCAACTCAGAAGCCGATCCCAAACCACCTGTATTAAGTTGTTGGTTTATTATCCTCTGAGAATTACAACCAATTGTTAAAAAAACGCGTTTTCAAAATCCCTAGACCTATAGTAAACTCTCACTTTGCAAGCAGATTCGGTGATTGCATTAGAGCACATATATATAACAGAGTAATCAGTTTCTGTAACATAAAATCATGTTCAGTCTCGGAAGCAAAATCAGTTTTGATAAAGTGGTTACTTTCTTTGGATTACTTAAGCACCGAAAACCTGATAAATTGATGTTTTTGAGTCACTTTTTTATTGTTATGTTTCGATATTATTTCGATTGACTGCATTACCTTAACTATGTAATATTAAATGTTTTTATTTCGTGTCTTATTGGTTGCCCAAGATACAGGCTCTGCCTAGTTTGGGAACCTCTGTGCAATCTAAAGCAACATTCTTGTAATGTACAAATTAATTATAATAGTAATGTATGTGTCGTATATGTATTCTACTTATGTTTTGTGCAATAAAGTATTATTATATTATTATATTTGATTTACATGTTGCAGAGGAAGTCTTGTAATCGTCAATTCGACCTCGAGATTTTAACGGATTTACACGTTTTGGACCTCCCTGAGACCAAAAAAATTTTTTACTTTCTCGTATACGTAGTATAGAGGAAGTCTTGTAATCGTCAATTCGACCTCGAGATTTTAACGGATTTACACGTTTTGGACCTCCCTGAGTCCAAAAATATTTTTTACTTTCTTGTATACGTAGTATAGAGGAAGTCTTGTAATCGTCAATCCGACCTCGAGATTTTAACGGATTTACACTTTTTGGACCTCCCTGAGTCCAAAAATATTTTTTACTTTCTCTATACGTAGTATAGAGTAAGTCTTGTAATCGTCAAAAAATTCGACCTCGAGATTTTGACGGATTTACACTTTTTGGACCTCCCTGAGTCCAAAAATATTTGTTTTTGCAATTATGTCTGTGTGTGTGTCTGTGCGTTAGCACGATAAATCGAGCATGCTTTAACGTATTACAACCAAATTTAACTTACGTGTATGACATCAAAATGTAAGGTTTCTATCAAATTTTGAGCCGTCGATCACAAAAGTTAAGCAACCAAGTGCGCGATCGGCACTCTGATGGGTGACCAAAATTTAACATGCATGTAGGACATCAAAGTTTAAGGTTTCAATCAACCTTTGAGTCGTTCCGGTATACGAGAAAGTAGAGACCACTCCCGATTTTAAATCTTACTAAAGTGTGTGTGACATGTGTGTGTGTAGATATAAAATACAATTAGGGTTGCCACTCGTACTCTAAAATAGAGTATTGTCGTCTATTTCGCGTGGTATCCTTATAATTGAGGCCGTGTGATGCCGGTAGAGTAGAATAGCATCACCCCATATCCTCCAATGGGTGTCGTAGAAGGCGGCTAATGGATCAGCAAAGGGATATTGATCACCTTTTACTCCGTCCACCAATCCGCATTGGGCACAAGCGTGGTAGACTACTGCCTAAGCCTCCTTAGATGACAAGGAGTGGCCTTGTGTCCCAGCAGTTGGTCGACTTATAAAGGCTGTTATGATGATACCTGTTATGATAATACGACAGAGATTTTGGACGACATTAATAGAGTACACTGAAATACTCTATTTGGACGTAACGTCACTCAGGCTATTGTGGACTTGTTACTTATAATTTGATTTTTTTATGTGTATACTTATGAATGTAAATAAACCGGAACCCAAAACTTGAGCGTTTCTGAACGCAGAAATATATATTAACCCCTTAAGAGTTGAAATATAAACCATTTATGACATTCGGTTCATTCTTAAGACTAAGTTATATCAAACAATATCTAGGACAAAAATTGTAGGTACATAATATGTCAAAAAATTAAAAAAATATCGTTAAAAACGATATAATTATCCTATTCAATGATAAAAATATCAACGAAATATTTTTTGAAGTCTAAACACTAATACAGGTCTGAAGGGGTTAAATGTTGCAAAATTCAACAAAATATAGCGTACGTTATTTTTCTTCTTCTTATACAAAAAAAATACTGTGTCATGCATACATGCGCATCACCTGCCCATTCGTGTATTTCGATTTTGATGTCGCCTTAAATCCATTAAATCCGCCAATCTAACGTCACTATTATAAAAATAATGTGTTACCAGCCCAGTTGAATCTCGCCACCACCATTACAGTCCTATTTTTCTAATCTGGCACGAAAACGAAGTTTCGCGAAGCATGCCGAAGTGCCGCGAAGTAGTACGAAGTCGTCAGATTAACACCAAATTGTTTGTATTTCAGATGACACCGACTTGTCCGAGTCGGAAGCTATTAGTGCAGCTCAAATAACTTCACCGGCCAGCGCTCCCTCTGAGACGGAGGAGGAGTCGAGGGATGGTGAGTTGTTCTAACTTTACATACATACTATGAGGCTCATAATCCCGAAAGAGTTGAAGAGACCTTTAGTTAGATAACATTTTCCTATGATGGACACGTAATTTTTTGGCTCAATTTTTGAACCACTATCTTGTGTGGTTTTTCTGATAGAAAACATTGTCGAGAATAGACTACTAAAACAAAAAAAATATATTAAAACCTCCGTTTTTATTTAAAAAACATTTCACATTCATTTACTCTTTAATGTAATTTTATATTTGCACAATGTTTCAAATGCCAAAAGATTAAATAACCACCGTTATCTTATTTAAATTTTTGTAAACCATTAATAATGTTTATAAATGTTTTATACCAAACTTAAATGTATTATAACTTTGTAAATATGTATCGTATCGAAGTGAAGAAGTGTTAATTATTTAGTAATGAGATCTATAATTTTATGAAATAAAAATAAAAAAAATCCCAAGGTCATTGGGCATTATGGGCTATGTAGTGCCTCAAAATAATGACAAGACACCCAAAAAAAAACTTAACCTTAACTAAAAGTCCTATTTTTTTTATTTGATCTTTACTGTTACATATATTAGAATTATCGATTATAAATAATACATACTGTTCAGCTCACGAAGAGGTGAACTAAATAAAATACCTTCTTGATGTTAAAGTAATGAACTTTCATGTAAGACTTTGCAATAAAATTAAAATATAATATTGAAACGTATAAATAGCGCGCTGTGCCGCTGAGTCGAAGACAACATCTGTCACGCCGCAGTCATTTGTTTCTCCTCGCTGGTCAATCCACCACGCAGGCCCGATATATCGTCGCGAACACATACATAGTATGTAGTTGTCTTACATAATATGGTGTTTTTTTCACAGAACACCGGGTACTAAGAATAGAGACTAAGCAAGCGCCAATCAGAAGTCAACCGGAAGTTGTCTTGAGTGATGGTAAGTGCTATATTTGATGATTTATTATAACGTAAATATCTTTTTTTTATTAATTTAGTTTCTTGGTGGCCGTTACATATAGTGTTTAAATGTATCCGAATATCTAGCGGACACTTCCGGTCATTCGTATCCGCAAGTATTTGTTGCGTATACGTTTTACGTAGACGTATATGTTTACGTTTTACGTAGACGTGTACTTATACGTTTTACGTAGACGTGTACGTTTTACGTAGACGTATACGTTTTTCGTAGACGTATACGTTTTACGTAGACCTGTACGTATAAGTTTTACGTAGACGTGTACGTTTTACGTAGACGTATACATTTTACGTAGACATATACGTATACGTTTTGCGTAGACGTATACGAAGGTATCTTTTGAATATTATAGATACGATTGGCCATTTATGTAGGTTTTGATAATGAAAAATAATTAGTAGATTTGGAATAGAGATGGATTTTTTTTTAATTAATTTGAATGCTATTTAATAACATCTTTTTAATTTTAAACATGCATCAGTTTTTAGTCTGATTTTGCATTTGGCATGTGGTTTTTTTTAAGCGAGATATGCATGAGTTTAGTTTTCTTTTTATTTAGTTTTTTTTTATCTAGTTTGACTTTGATAATAATTAGTTTTAGCTCATCTTTTTGGATTGTAATAAATATGGAAATTTATTCATGAATCTGAGACAATTAACTGAAGCGTAGTTTTTTTTTGAGATATCGGATGTAACTGTCGAAATTGTTGTGAAAATTTGTTTAACCGCCTCTGGTACGATAGCCAGGGGCGCACAAATATTCGCTATTACTATAAGTTGTATATTTTATTTATTACAATCCAATTGGAATATTTAAAGTTGACACAAAAATATAATACATTTTTTTTTAAATACCTTATTATTTGTATTTGACGCCCAACAATTCCGTTTTTGTTAGCCGTGTGATGCCGGCAGAGTAGAAAAGCATCACCCCATATCCTCCAATGGGTGTCGTAGAAGGCGACTAATGGATCAGCAAGGGGTGTAACCAAACGTTGCCTAAAGCTCTGAGCGTGATTAATGTCTGAATGATATTGTTTTTGTGTCAACAAACGCGCATGTTGTATGGAATGGTAATTTGTATGAAATGGTTTTCTAGATACTGTTGATTTCTTGAACGCGGAACGTGCCCACGCTGATCGGACGAAAGGTTAGTATTATGTATATATTATACAAAGATTATGTATAAGTGTATATTGTATATGTACTGTTGTATAGAAAATTCTGTGTATACGGTGATTTTTTATTGATTTTTGAGCGAAAGTCGGTGTCTGCAAAGACAAAACGTAATGCTTTGAGATAAGTCGCACATCCACTTGCACATAAATGGCGGTTTTCAATAACATAACAAACCATGTTTGCATGGGAACAATTTAATTTTGACTTTTTTTGTATAGGATATCTGTCAAAATCTTATCCCTAGTAAGCATAAGTTATTGAAACCGGCCATTAGTCGAACTCTCTCACAGCTGATTTTAGCTTAATTGGATATTGAGATTCGAAGTCAATACACGAGCGTATGCCCTATCATATGTGTTATTTTCCTAGTTAATGGGGTGCTACTAGTGCATCGTTTTGAAACAGCCCCCTGAATAACATATACAACATGTAAATTAAATAACGCACACCCTGAATACAGGCGGGTTGGGATCGGCATCTGAGTAGATTTCAAAATTTAAAAAAAAAAACATTTTTTTAAAAAATAAACATTAAAAAAAATAATAACAATAAGTACACAGAAAGTATTATAAAATTTTTTCTAGGTACTTTTTTTTTGTAAATAAGTTTATTTTTTATTTTTTTTAAATCAACTCAGAAGCCGATCCTAGCCCACCTGTATTCACGGTGTTGGTTATTTAATTTACATGTTGTATATAAATCAGCCTTCAGAATTGAAGTGAAGTGAGTACTATTTTAACTCGCCTTCAGCACTTGATATTACACAAATTTCATCTCTGAAAATAAGTAACATCTGGCTCCAGGATCTTGGACTATTAATATGCTCAAAAATGATTGAAAAATCACCGTGTATAAAGTGGTAGGGTAGTTTAAAAATAATACCAGCATGTAGCTTTTTTAACACTAGGTATATTTAACAATTGCACTTACATTAATTAATATGTTAATAAAATATAATTTGTCGCTTTTTCCTTATAACAATTCATGCGTTATTAACTTTATTTTTAGTACCTACACTACAATTATGACAATATTAGACACATATTTTTTGGTATTACAAACATTTTTTATCCTTTACTCCTGGAGTAAATGATATATCCATACATACGAGTATCACGTCTTGTTTTCTTGACGAAATAAACTACATAAAAATAAGTGCAGTAAAAAATATAACGGGTGTAAAAATACCTATGACAAAGCCGAAAACTACGTATTCCGCTCATCATTAGGACCATTTTCTTCTTCTAGACTATACCTGGGAAATTAATAGTTATGGAGTTATTGAAGGGCAAAGTTAGACAATTTTTTTCAAGATTTTTTATGAAAACAAATTGAAAACATTATTCTTTAATTTTTGTCCAAAGAAACATTATCAAAATTTTAAGTATTTCATAACAAAAATTGGCTTTAAAACGTCAGCGCTCAATGTAACCACTTGCTATCGGGGTCATTCATCTCAGCCGACCGAACGTCGCGCACGTCTCCAACTTGCTAAGCTCCGCGCGACTTGCGCGCTCTATACATTGCGCGGTATTTTTGGAGTTTTTTTAACATCTAAAAATAAATATTATTTTTATGTTTCCTGTTTTTATGTATAGAATGAGTAGAATTCGGCTTTTTCTTAGGTCTTTTTACAACCTGTATATTTATCAAATAAAAGTGAAACATTGGTAATCATAGTACTTTTATTGAGCGCTGGTTGGCAATAACATGACATTGTCTATGTGTGTATCAGTGCAGGAGCACTCAGTGCTGGAACTAACGCACTTAGACACAATGTGTATGTTGTTCTACACACTTACGCGTACTCATGTGATAAATAGTTATTTTCACCTCTCCAGCACCAAAAGATCTCTTTTGCTTCGTAAAATCTCGAAGGAAAAACACTTTTTGCTGCGAGCTTTGAACTAGACTGTAACGTTCAATCTAAATTATTTTAGTAATCTTACTTTTAGTTTTCAATGGTCATTTTTAAGATAATAAACATGTTTTAAAGTACTGCCTTGTTTTTCTCACCTATAACAATTTTCTAGCTGGAGAGTTAAAAAGTTGTATGTTTCACACGAGAGCAAAATTTTTTTTGTCTCGTGCCTTTAAATCACTCACTGCGCCCAGTAGTCTATTTATGAATCAATTCTAATAACTTTGCTCACCTGTTGAACAAATAACTATTGTTCAACAAGTGAGCAAAGTTATTTTTTGCTGCGAGTGCCGATATTAAATCACGAACCAGCGGAGTATTCTATAATTGATGGCCATAAATAGACTACTGAGCGCAGTGATCTAAAGGCACGGGACAAAAAAATTTGCTCTCGTTTGAAACATACAACTTTTCAAATCTCCAGCGAGAAAATTGTTATAGGTGAGAAAAACAAGGCAATACATTAATACATGTTTATTATCTTAAAAGTAATTATTAAAATTAAAAGTAAGATTACTAAAATAACTTAGATTGAACGTTACAGTCTTGTTTAGACCTCGCAGCAAAAAGCGTTTTTCCTTTGAGATTTTACGAAGCAAAAGAGGTCTTTTGGTGCTGGAGGGGTGAAAAATAATATATCACTGTTTGACCATAACACTGTTTATGTCTCAGGTTAAATCAATAGTATTCTTTATTTATTTACAACTCGTTTCCTATATGTTAAATATCTATTTTTTTTCATACATTTATGAGTGTCGTACTAAATATAGCCGTTGAGCCTAACCGGGACCCGAACCTGTTACCCGATGAGGAGGTGTTCCTATCTTCGTCGGCCACTTCGCCTACCATGGACAGTAGTGTAGCGGTCAGAGGTGAGGTCAAAGTATATACAGGATGGAAAAAGTTCTTCACGACGATATAAATATTGAGTATAGTATGGTGTAATAAGGGTGTTACTTGTCAAGTCAGTTGAATACTTTTAATAAAATATATATAACGAGATGGCAAACAAGCTGGCCATCTGGTGTTAAGCCTTCTGCAGCCAACATACAACGTTTTTACCAAAACCAAATGGTTATCGTTTTCATACGTCACCGTCGCCTATAGACACTTGCAATTTTAAGGGTAAATCACTTAGTACTGCAAGTGCGTTGCCATTCTTGGGACTAAGATGCCTTCCATGTCCAGTAATTACACTGGCTACCTTTCCCTTCAATCCGAAACACAGCGAACTGCTTCACGGCAGAAATAAGAAAGGCGGTGGTACCTACCCAGACAACCCTACATAAGGGGCTACCACCTAGTAAAATTATTGTATTAATTCGCTGTCAAAACATAATTAGAATCTTAGATTTTGTATGGCATTACGAATTTGTGATGTCATAAATTCTTATAATCAACTGACGGAATATTATATGATTTTGATACTCTTAAATACCAAATTCTAGAGTAAAGAAGATGTTCCGAATTTGTATGGAGGCTGGTACTCGGCCACCCCCCAAGACACAAGTTATATGAGATGAAAGAGGATATTTTTTAGAATATTATAGAACAAAAACTATAATTTTAAATCCCCGCATTTTAACAAAAAACAGCATTTTATTCTGGCTCAAAAGATCGTTATGCAAAGACGTAAAATTCAATTTAAAAAAGTAAGACGTCAGTAATGACAGCTGACCTGTCATGTCTTGTCAATTTTTTTTATAACTAGGCATTTGGTCAGTTTTCTTCAGCCTACAACTATTTTGCATTTTTTTTCATAAAAAATATTATAAGAACACGGCAAGTTAGGTTTTGCTCTTGTTTCTGACTAACAATAGAGATTTTAATATTTTTAACCATTATTTAATCAGAGAACATTCGATTTAAAGGTTAAATTTCTTGAATACACTTTGTAAAATTACTCGAAAATGCGGTGGATTAAAATTAAAAAACCGGTATATTCAAGATCCTCTGAGCATAAGCTTTTGTTAAATATATAATTTATCGTGGTGGGGTTTTCAAGTACCAATATGGAACATCTCCTTTGAAACGATGGAGATTTTTGTGGACGGTGTCAATGTCCCTATAGTCATGAAGGTCAGTCCCTTCCTACAATCCTGGGTCATTCAAAAGAGGCGTGAAGAAGCACCTTGCAGGCTATCAAGGTCTATCTCTCTATCTATCTTCGCAATTGGACTCCACTTCTGCTTACCATCCGGTGGATTCGAGTCATTTGCTTGATCTTTTTATATAATAAAATAATAGATCTACCCTTTCTCATCCCATAGGTGTAAAAGCCGACTTTGGGAGATTCCAAACCAAGCTAGTTTGGTGACGTACAGGTTCTAAAAGACATGAACAGTCTAGAACCATGTATTCTGCTCACCATCATAACATTTTTCTTCCTTTAGACTGTACCTGGGAAATTGATAGTTACGATTTTATTAAAGGTTCAAGTCATAATTTGTTGCTTGATTTTTTTATGAAAACATATTCTAAGCATTATTTTTTAGTATTTCATAACAAATGGCTTCAAAACGTTAGCGTTCAATGTAGCTCACTCGATGCGCACGGACACAAACGTACGGGGCCGCCCCGTCTATCAAAAATATCGCGTTTTACATTGCGCGGTACAATTTGCAATTTTTTTTAACACCAAAAAAAATCATTTCCCAGCAATTATTTTTTGAAATGTTTCTTATTTTGATATATAGAATACACGGTTCTCGTTTGACTGTTCATGTCTTTTACACCCTGTATAGCACCGATCCCAAATATATGATAATATTCTTTCCTATATTGCTCAGGCCTGCATAGAGCAATCATACCTGGCAATATCACGTTCAGTTTTGTTCAAAATACTATCTTCAATATTTAAACAGTCTTATTAGGCTAGGCGCGCTCGGAAGCTTACTGCATCGATCAATCAAACTATTAGTTAGCTACAACCATAGATATTGAGAACTTTAGATCGGCAATGTAAAAGAGAAAGAGCATACTAACTCGTATATTAGAGCGAGATAGAAAGACGAGACCATTTCACGTACACGCAGAGGGCCTAAGGAGGCCTGTCAGTCATGTAGAAAAGACAGCTGCTGTCAGACTGCAGTACTATTCACGCACACATGCGCATTACTCACACATTGGTGCATTTCTTTAGTTTCGGCCTTGTCGATTCATTGCCTATCTAAATGACAAAATTATACATCTATGGCTACAACAAAGACATTGCGTGTAGTAGCCCGCATGATAACTAACTAAAATGGCCGATTTAAAAATCTGTGGCGAGACAAAAATGCCGGCTGTAATGGCTTACATGGGCCCAAAAAAAATTATTGTTTTTATTTATTGGAGTAAGTTACAATATACAAAGATAAAAGAGTCTTAGTAACTAAACGATGATTATTGTGCTTTCAGCACCACTTACCAGTTACCACATATTAATAATAATGTATTATTCAATTAAAACTAACATTGAGGGTGGGGTAGTTTCCGTTATGTAGAAGTAGATGTTATTGTTATATCAATGCTACTAAAATTGTCATTGAAAGATTGAGTTAACCGGTAAATCGGTGATCGTTTACCTGAATTAGTGCGACATCCAGGAAATGTATTCAAGCTTGTAGTACGTCGTCATAATGGCTGTAGAAATGAACATAGATTCGGAGAGATTAATGACGTTAATTGAAGCACGGCCCGGTGGAATAAAAAAAGATTTTTAAACTTCCGCGTGCTTAAATCTATCGGCCTAGGAACCATTTGTTTTATGCGCGACTAAATCCATTATTGAACGATAATCATCGGCCAATGCAGTAAGCTTCCATGCGCGATTAACTTTACAATCACGAATTTGTGTGATTAAGATTTTTTCCATCCTGTCCATTGATTGTGTGTGTGTGAGATGCTATGCCTGAAAGAGAGATAGAGAATGAGAAGGCTAGCTGTGATGTCTTTGTTTTGTCTTAGAGATAATTTTAGGATAATGCACTAGGGATGTGGCGTTATTTCTTTGTAAGCGGAATTATTTATCCGTTCTTACTTTCTTGTTAACGTTGGTGTTCATGACATATTCACAGTTCTGTCTCTTAGTAAGAACTAATTAATAATAATAGTAATTGTCTTTAAGTCTTACACCTATATCTAGAGACAAGTGAAAGTATTTGAGTAAAAAATTTACACTCAAGGAACAATTTTTGTGTTTTTGACAATGCCTTAGTTTGGAAATTACTAAGCAATAAGTATTTCAATAAATGCTTCTTTTCATGTTTCTCTGTCTTAAATATCTTTTGTATTGTGTTGTCTGTATAAAAAGAGACAAATCTATCTTTCCTTCTTTCTCTATCCGACGAAGATCCGTCTCTGCTTTCTGATGACGATGTCTTCCTCAATGTGGACCCCGAGAAAAAGATAGTGGTGGTTAGACAACAGGAGATTGTGGTGCAGAAAACTGTTGTCAGAGGTGAGGGTGATGGTGATTGCTGTGAAAGTGGGTGATGAGTGGGTGACACGTGTTTGGTTTCCAAATGGCGTATTTGGGTGTTAATGTTAAGCCTTTCATGCCAATTCGATTTTAAGGACCTGTTTCAGCGTTTGCTGATACTGACAGATAAAGTTACCTGATTTTTTTCTGCGTATTCCCATACAATTTATTTCTCTGTCACATAAATTAATTTAATAGTTAAGAATGCACGAAACGGCAACGACGCTTTCCTTTCATAATAGCTTCAAATTGACATTCAAATCGATCTATATAATAATTTAAAATCGATTAAAGGATATATATGAATAATTTCCAATGAGCAATCAATTTTGTTCCCTCTAATTAAGACAAATTTATTTATCTGTCAGTTATAAAGTTTATCAGTGAATAATAGTGAATTTCTATAAGTGTAAATTAAATTTCCTCTTAACTTCGATTCGAATTGGTATTATCTGGCTTATTATGTACTGGTTCTTTTTTCTCTTTCTCCTGTGACGTCAAAATTTACTAAGTGCAAAATCGTCTTGTGGTCTACCAACATGTCTTTTCTTTGAGTGTCATATCTGTGTTGAGGGTTTTTTGTCAAGGTTCCAATGATTTTATAGTATAATTATGTGAAGGAATAGCTTGCTATTTACTGTCCGTATCCACAGTGATATTATCTTTATATGTTTCAAGGTGTTGGGTGCATTATCGTCCTCTTTTATGTTTATGTACAACGTACTATATGTAATATTATGCTATGTAGTTACATAATTATCGTAGTGTAAATATTTTGTAGTATTGCTTTGGCTTTTCATGATATCTTTATTTTGTATGGTGATATTGGTTGTTTGGTACTTGGTATTACAAGCAACCTACCTATTCTAACATAGACATTTTTATATACAATTTATAATTTTCCATAACACCATTTATGACTATTTTAACATGGGTCGCTCGTTTGTTATATCGTATACCAACTACCCTGTCTATATTTAAAAAGTTTTGCAAAATAAATCATATTTCATTCTGAGGATGATAGTCTTGACATAAATCTACTACTTTCTATCCATTTTAAGTGAATTTAATATTGTCACTTTCACATTAATCTTTACTAAACCTGTCCTAACCCTGCTAATGTATCGCACTCGTCAGGTAAAGCCCCAGCCTCACGAAGCCTCCCAGAAGCACTGTCCACTAATAAACGCTCTGTACATGACTATCCACGCAACGCCAAATTTGATGAAGTCATCCAAATATACGAGTCCCCAGAAAAACAATCGAACCAAGAAAAAGTCCCACCAAAGTGCAAGACAAGCCTGAACGATCGTTTGCAAGTACCAGGCAATTCGTTAGATAGGATAGGTTTGTTTAGCTCTCGCTCTAGCTTGCAGTCCATCCCGTCGTTAGAGTGGGACGGTAGATGTAAATCGGAGAATAATTTGCGTACTCGGTCACTTCCCAGGCATAGGAGGACAGCTAACAAATTATACAGAACGCGGTCGCATAGTGGCTTCATAAATGTCCCAGATCCATACCCAGAACATTTTCACCTACCTAGGTGTAGTTCCTGCGGTGCCACAACCAATTCTTACGCTTGGGAATTGTCTAAAAGCAGGGGTAGAGCTAAAGGTTCCTTGTACTTCTCAATCGATAATATTCCTCAGCAAATACGCGCTGAGGAAACCCGTACAGATTTTAATGTGATCAAAGTACAAGAAAAGGTAGTGCCTGTTTTCAAAGTAGCCAAAATTGAGTCTGAATTCGTAGACAGTCAGGAGTTTAATGAGGACAATTATTTAGGTGATATAGGTAGCAGTTTCTCGTCTGAAAATCAAACTGTAGTTGAGAAGCCTGACTTAGATGCTACTCTTACGGAGGAGAGGAAAAAAGATGCTTGCGATGAAGCCGATAAAGTTGATAATGGATTGTTTCGTGCTGAATATGCAATTGTAGCGCCTGAAGTTGGCGATGTAAATAACAATTCTATGGAATCTGTTGAAGGTGAATATCATAGTTTCACAGAAGAATTGGATATAGAGGAAGCAATGTACGAAAGCCCAGTGAAAGACCTCGTTGAGAAAGATATCCGTGATTATTCAGTTCCAATTAATTTTTATTGCGATGATTATACTACAAGGGAAGACAGTCCGCGGAAGTCCACACAAAAGCGACGTGAGTTACCCATCAACAATACTTTAGAACCAATCTTAGAAGAATCTAAGAGTTCATATGATGATTCTAATACTTCTATTGAAAATAAAGAAAAAGGAACCAGCGGTTCAAAATGTTTCGAAAATGTGAATCAAGAAGGTTGTCTACGAATAACTCAAGTAGAAAAAATTACTGATGTTAATAAAGATGAGACTGCAAATCGTATTTCAGATGAGTCTGGAGTAACTAACGATAACAAACGTATTGATATAGATATTACTACAAACGAATGTAATGACGAAGAAAAGTCAACTTTAAATGAAAAGAGCCCTAATCAGTGGCTTCCCATGGATTCTGGTATTGAGACAGGGGAGAAAATAGATCGAACGAAAAGTACACTACATAAACCTATTTTAGAAAAACACACTGCCACTGCCCATAGTGATGAAGATAACTGTTTGAATTCTTTTAATATCTCAAGCATAGTTCAAGACGTAATTGATAAGGTAATATTGGTTATAGCACTCAACAATGAAATTAAGTCTAATAATAAATACAAAATTGCAGCAAAGGTACTAGAAGCTGAGTTTCAACAAAAAGGATCATTATTTTTGAACGATGAGGAGTCTGATAACACTAGTAATGATGTGTATGTGTCAGGAAATATAGTACAAACAGCGATTGATGTCTATCAAGAGACTAATGATAGCTTGAGTGAACACGTACTAAATTCTGTCGTCGAAGATGTTTGTGAAATACTTTCACAAGACGCTGCCGTAACTTCGGCAGCGAATATGGACCCTACTATTAATAGTAATAAAGAAGTAGAAGTTAAATCTAGAACCTCTAGCGTCGACTCGGGAAATATTAATTTTTATTACGATGATTACAATAATAGGGCACACAACTCGCGGAAGTCCATACAAAAGCGACGTGAGTTACCCATCAACAATACTTTAGAACCAATCTTAGAAGAATCTAAGAGTTCATATGATGATTCTAATACTTTTATTGAAAATAAAGAAAAAGGAACCAGCTGTTCAAAATGTTTCGAAAATGTGAATGAAGAAGGTCGTCTACGAATAACTCAAGTAGAAAAAATTACTGATGTTAATATAGATGAGAATACAAATCTTTTTTCAGAAGGGTCTGAAGTAACTCTTCACTCAAGCGATAACGAACGTATTGTTATAGATATTCCTATTAACATTGAATATAATGAAGAAAATAAGTCAACGTCAGACTTATTTGAGACAGGAGAGAAAATAAATGGAACGAAAAGTAAATTTCGTGAACCTATTTTAGAAAAATACCCTGTCACTGCCCATTGTGATGAAGATAACTTTTCAAATTCTATTGATATCTCAAGCATAGTTCAAGACGTAATTGATAAGGTAATATTGGTTATAGCACTAAACAATGAAATTAAGTCAAATAATAAATACAAAATTGCAGCAAAGGTACTAGAAGCTGAGTGTCGACAAAAAGAATCATTATTTTTTAACGACGAGGAGTCTGATAACATTAGTAATGATGTGTATGTGTCAGGAAATATAGTACAAACAGCGATTGATGTCTATAAAGAGACTGATGATAGCATGAATAAACATATACTTGATTCTGTCGTTGAAGATGTTTGTGAAATACTTTCTAAAGAGGTCACCATAACTTCAGCGAATATGGACCCTGCTATTAATAGTTATAAAGAAGTAGAAATCAGATCTAGTATCATGAGCGTCAGCTCAGGAAACGAAGCACAAAGTTTTGATTCGACAGTAGAATTCGAGAAATTTGAAGCAGTATCAGACATATTAATATCTATCTTAAATAATATAGATTTCAATGTAAAAAGCAATGATGTTTTAGATGTATTTGAAAAACGAGCCATTGATGTCCAATTTGATATTCAAAATAACAATGTTACGTTGGAACAAAATGACGACAGTGCCCCTGACATTAATCAAAGTTGTTTAATAGATGATAAAAATGAGGAGATATTTTCGTTTACACAAATAGTTGAAGAAATAGAATCATCTATTTACGTTAATCTAAATGAAACTGTTTCTACGGAAAATAGCGATTCGGAAGCGATGCAAAATTTAAAAATTGTTGATTCGATAGTATATTACATTTTTGATACAGCATGTTACATTTGCAATAGAAAGAATAAAGTTAAGAAAACTCGTACAGTGATAACGGTCGTTGACAGTGAAGATATTCTTTTCACAGCAGCTCCTCTATGGAATGAATCATTAGATGGTATTGATATAACAAATTTTAAAAATGCTCTTCAAAGTATTTATAAAAGTGACAAAGTCAACTCTAAGCTCAACGACACAGATTTTGAATTATGCCTTAGAGATGAATTCGATAGAAAAAACGTTTATTCATTAGACATAGAATCACAGACAACAGATAATGAAAACGATAAGACAGTTTTAAATACCGAAGAAACACATCAACACGATACAATATATGACGAGGAAAGGGATATCACAGATATCGATAACATGTTCCAATACCTACAGGACATTGAAGAAGATGTTGCCTTCAAAAATAAACAAGGAAATTTAAATAACGTGGAACCTGAAAATAATACATTTTACGATGAAGATATTGGAGATAATTCGAAATGTATCAAAACTTTTCAAGAAACTAATATAATTCCCGAAGATTTTGATGAACCATTAAATGAAAATAATTTGCAAAAAGATAGTTTTCACGACACGGCTACTTTTGAAAATGTGGACAGAAGTCTAAATTCAGACGATTTTGAATCACAAGGAAATGCTACTTTCAATAGTTTAGATGTAGAAAACTCGAATGCTACACAAGGTGAATATAGCTACAGTAGTACTTTAAGAAACGCTAATATAGATAATTTCTTAAATGAAACATTTGTTCTCGAAAATCAGGAAGATATGAATACAGCGTTCGTTCAAGATATGGAATATAGTAGGTCTTCGTCACCAAATAATGAAAGCGCATTTGAGAGCTGTGCAGAGTCACCTATAAAGAGTGGAAATGGTAGTTTCTTCAGGAAAGACTTGAGTTTGTACGAAAATGAAGACACTTTTTTAACCTCTCCTTTTGTCAAAAAGGCTCCAGTTATTTCTATGTCGCAAGATGAACATAGCGGTGGTATTAAATACTGGTTATCTTTCGATGAGAGTCTCTCAGAAGACCGACCTCGCAGGATTAGTAAAAAGTACGATGAAAATAAGATTCCAAGTTTCGTGACCGTAGATTTTGATAATAATACAGACTTAAATAATTCCGATAAAACATATATTCTGCAAGATAAGTTTAACGAAAGCAACTTTAATACAGACAGCTTCGCCTCGGCTTCTGCATCCCAAACTGACTACAATACGTGTAATTCTCAAACAGAATCACCGCGGAAGCGATTACTTTACGATTCTCGTATAGATTTGAAGAAGTCCCGATTGTATTCGAGTTGGCCACCTTTTGATGACACATTGTTCTACCGAATAATTTCCAAATTTAGAATGTCTGAAAGTTTTGATCCGAGCGATCTTGAGACTACTAAATTTGAGAACAGTTTTTGATTCAGGGACACACTGTGTTTGCTAAATAACGCAAATACCAAACACTTGTTTCCGTCCACAGTCCACTTGTCGGTTTTTGCTTGCACATAAGGCAAACTCAAACTCGCAGTTACAATTAGTAAGATTATGAAAGTCAAATTTGATGCAGTCAAATAAGGCAATATTTTCAATATCCGTCCTTACTTGGCTCGCTCCGTAGCGTGCGCACCACAGCGTATATTTTGACATAAGTATAATCAAAATTATTTGGGTGCACTCCATGTCTAGAGGATACGTTTGTTATATTTGCGAATATACAAAAAATTGACATTGTGACCCGTTAATGCCGCCATTAGATGAAACTAATTGGCCAGACATGGAAATATCTATCATTAAATATCTCAATCAGTACCCTTAAAATACTTCCTCAGCCTTTTTTTCAGCAGAGACATCCCCAATTTATATACGCCTATTTTGCATTTGTTTCTGTCAAACAAATTGTTTCTTTATCCTTGGTTCTATTACGGTTGAAATTAAATCATAAATCTCCAAAGTCAAACCCGTTGCTTGGGTAGTCATGACGTCATTTTTATAAGTTGCATGTTTCACAGCTCTCTAGGTAACGTATTAATTTGTATTAAGTCATTTTGTTTGTTATTTTTTAATATTATGTGGACGTTTGCATACGTAGATTTATTTTGACCTTAACGTTATTTTGTCTAATTTCTTTATGTTTTTATAGTGTATGTAAACGGCCATTACTATAATTTTAAATAGACGACTTTGTAAATGTTAATTTATTTTAAAAATATATAATACAAAGAAATGCCAATGAAATATTGAAATGTCTTGAATTACGCAAAATGCTATATGCATGAGTTCTGAGTTCATTAATATTGAGTAAAAAAATTAAATGACAAATATATTGTCAAGTTTTTCCTATGTCTAGAATATAAGTAAAACTTTAAGATTATTTCAAATTAAAATTTTAAGACATAGGAAATTTCTAAAATTATTAAATATGTGTATATGATATCTCACTGTTCATTAGTTCATTTATTTATTTCTCTAATGTACCAATAATTTTGATAAGATGAAAATGAACAGTATAGATTGTTTTTCTGTCTTCGTAGACACCTTCGATGTAGGTAGTAATCTTATTTCTCAGTAAATGATTACTATGATTGGGGAGTTAAATGTGCCTGCCTGTTCATTAATATTCTTCCCTTTATGTCATGTGGCTAGGTAAGCCTGTCTATAATATCAAAAGTTATATGGTCCTGGGCACTCTGCAATAACTTTTTCTAATTAATTTTCAACTTTAAAATAATAATTTATGTTTATTGCAGTATTAGTTTCTTTAGTTATGCACATACAAGATGCATTAAAATATTTTAAACTATGTATGTGTTTGTTTACTTACACTTTGTAAAATTACCAATTGTTGATATCACTAAACCAAGTCATCAAGCCATAATATTAATATGCGCTTAAATAATATTGTACAACCATTTTATGATAAGGATAATTTATTGAATATGGCATTATTATTTACTTTTGTAGCACATTAACAAGCAAGACTGTTCAATGCATAAAGACTAAAGTGATTTTGTTAACTAGTTTTCAATCTTACATTGAAACCCATATGGTTAAAAATCCGGGCCCAATATTTTCTCGAAGGATTTTGCACTTGTAAGTAGTTACGTTTATGTTAAAAATCTTGAAGAAATGTTATAATCCTTTACTACGTAATTCTTCGATCAACCATTTTGCGTTATTCATAAATAATTCGGAATATTACAACGTCGTCTATAAACATTAGCTTGCTGTGTTTTCTGACGTCTGTATGTCTTGTCCTATATGTTATTAAAGTGAGACTGAATATTATTCCGTTTTGCGTTTTATTTACTGCTCTCATAGCTTTAAGCTGCAATTGTGACTGTGTAAAACAACATTTATTTCGCAAAAATTATTGACTTGAATGCATCATTCAAGTCTATTAAATGTATTTCATTGTATGGACTTAAAAAAAAAAAACATCCGCGTATTGCATCTATCCAATACTCTGAACCTTACCGAGTCTTAAACACCCTCACAATGCTCTTTGACCAATTTAGGTATTCTGTGCTTCCACTTTTTTGTAATGTGAAAATAAAAGATATTACTGTAGAAATATAAAAACGAACTTTAGAATTCCTTATATATGAAATCTTAAAACACTTCGCACACCTGCATGCGCCAGTTTATCACAGTGCGAGGTTAGTTAAGATTTAATATAAATAATTTTGAAATTAGTTTCGTTCGATTCGATCCACGCGTTGGGTTCTGATAAGTGTGCGTTTGCCTTTATGGACAAGTTTGGAATAGAGATCAAATGATAAAATTTCCAAAACATTTTATTTAACAGTCTAGTTAAATGACTTTCGTCTAGTAAAATTTATCAAAATATGATATAGCCATAAAAAATTACAGCTCGGTATAGTGCTAATTTCTTTTCAAAGAACGATAAGATAAAATAACATGACGATATACATTGAAGTGTATTGGGAAAAAAAATCTTTTTTTACACTGTCACTACTTGGTTATGTTAATATAAGGCTGTTATGTTAATAGTCAAATATTGTTTTAAAAATGGCATAACATCTTTATCATGGGGTCATTTTTAAAATAAGGTTTTTTTGTTTAAATTACTTTGTAAAATTTATTTCGTAGATTTTGCTATATAATTTTTAGATTAACGTTTCAAGAAACTGCTTTATATTTTGTAATAGCAAAGTCTACAAATGAATTTCACGATACTTTTATACATATGCGATCTCGAATTAATATACTTACCTACATTACTACTACCAAATTAATGAAAAAAATATTTTATCCTTGAATATCCTTCAAAACAACTTATCCTTGATCAAAGCGTATCTGTGAGTAAAAACGCTAACTGTATCATTTTATACGATAGGCCCTCATTATATTTTGTCAATCTTATACTAGGTACTTAGTTCATTGCCCGCACAGATATGTATTCAGGGTTGAAAATATTTTTTCGGTAGAAGTGACTCTGAAGATCGCCTATGTATAAAAATGCCTCCTAATGTTAGCAAAAGCACTGCTTTGCACGCTTAGCTTTCGGCTGGATACGTGGAAGAAGCTTTACTCGTCTCAGCATCGGCAAAGGTATGGTTTAATGTTACTTACTAAAGTTCAACGATCCTTTTTGTTATCTTCTTTTTTGTTTGGCATGTTTTGAAAAACTTACTGAATTAAATGTTATTAGTTTTAAAAGTTTTAGGGACTAACTACATTTGTTCAGCTCAATTCAGCTTTTGTCCGTATAACACATCGGTTTGGAATGCTCACACCCTGTTCAATTTTCCGTTTTATATCAGCTTCGCGCCACACAGGCATATAATGTGCATAGTTTATATTTAACATCTTCATAGTAAATATACGCTCAGTGTTCAGCGCTGTTCAGTCGAGGTCAGCGGTGTTCAGTCGCGTTCAGCGCTTTGTTAACAAATTAATATTCTCCCACACACCAAAGACAAAATTCGTTATTCCGCCCTTTTGATTTCAATCTTCAACGCTGTACGTGTCTGATAGAAGCGGAGCTGTATAAGTGTAACTAAAATTGTCCAGTGAAACACGAATTAAGCTGAATAAATATAGTTAGTCCCTTAGTCTATTTTTTGTTTCGTCGCAAACCTTTAACTTAATACATTTACATTTATTTTGGTACTTTAAAATCTTTGGATTTATAACAGCAGTCAGTGAACGTCGCAGAATCTGATGTTAAGTTATAGTTTATTCGCGTTAAGAAAATAGTGAGTCCTTGGTATCACCACAGCGTAAAAACGTACATTTATTCGACGCCTTTGAAGTTGAGAAAACTGCAGCTTCTGTCTAGACAGTGTTCATTAGACGTGCAGTGGAGCAGTCTCTCCCGAACGAGTGTATGGCAGCTCGGGTTCGCTACCGCGCCCCTCTCGTCCCGCGTTCCTCTCACGATTGCCACGTCTAAAGTACGGTCGCCCAACGTATATAATTTCGTACAATGACCTTTCAGTCTACTGGTTTAACTTTTGAACTAATGATCAAATTTATAAAATCATGTAAAATTTATTGTTTTTAATTACATTCTGTATTATTAGATTTATTAGCATTCATTTTTCACAATTTTATGCGGAGCTCGGGCTTGTGATCAATTAGGCATAGTGCAAAGAGGTATTTGGTGTACCTATTTAATGATAATTAAGACATAAAATACTTAATTTACTTCGTGATGAATTTCAAATTCTCCAAATGACATTAAACTCTGCATAAAAAGTAATATTGATAATGTTTTAGAGAATTCTTTAGGGGCAAGGGGTTTCGCTCGCTTCCTTAAATGCCCTAAGATACTGTGGATACCCGTAAACAGGACTCGCTATTTTTTTAACGCGAAATTACTGTTTTTTTTGCTGTAAAACCAAAGCGTCCTTTGCAGCAAAAGATTCTCTCTAAATGCACTGGCTAAGCAATCTGCTACAGGTGTTGTAATTCACGAGCGCGCGTGAGTCTTTACTTTGTGTGTGTGTGTGCTTAAGATGGAGTGAGCTTTGTATCCATTCCATAAGTTAGGGTGTGTATGCTACACGAAGCGATCAGTCGCAAGTGGATTACGCACACACACTTGTTCATTTGTATTCCAATGTGACTTTACACGTCAAGGCCGCGCACTATCGTGAACGCAACAATTCTGTTTCAGTGCTGAAAGAGAGGCGGTTTGGAACTTGTGCATCAGGTATTAATATTTGATTTCCCTTGACAGGCGAACATACACTCAACGGAGATCACTCAGACGCCCACCAGAGCACCTTCTCTCACAGCAGTAAAGAGGTTAGTAGAAGAGAGAGAGTTATAATTGGTACTAAAAAAATGTAGCCGGTTACAATGGGCCTCATAAATAAGGCTTAAAGTCACTAAATGAGCAATGGAGAGGCCTGTGCTCGCAGTTCCTCTGCGTGATTATGTCAGGAATGATGAGATCTGCAGGAGAATTAAGGTCACCGATAAAGCCCAACAAATTTCGAACCTTAAGTGACAGTTCGCAAGGAACATTACGAGGACAGACGACCGCGTAGGTGCGTACCGAAAGACGCAGCGTAGGTAAGCCTTCCACAAGGTATACCGACGTACTAGTAAAGGTCGCTTGGCTAGAGATCCTTGAAGGAGGCCTTTGTCCAACAGTGAAGCTTTCTCGACTGTAATAATGATGACGTGGACGAATAGCACTCTTCTTATCTTATACTCTAATCTGACGGTCACGTAGGCATCACAAAATGCCGACTGGCTCCCTCAGCAAACCTCAGGCTCGGGCGTATCGGCGTGGCTCAATTTTCAATCCGGCTCAAAGTACCAAATGTAGGAGATGAAGCGCTGGACTAGGAAAACGCAGCAATTTGAATAATATTGTATAATGCGTTAAGACTTGTACAATTGTCTTGACTAGAAATCCGTGGGGTGCTCGATACAATGCAATGCTTAGGGGGATGACTGGGGGATGGACGCGTGCGTGTGTTGTGGCGGCGTGGTGCAAACAAGCGAGGTCTGTGATGATGCGTCCTCGGCCGCTGTCTTCGGGCCGTTACGCTGGTGCTCGGGCCTCTTCGGAGTAAATCCGATTGAGAATAGAGTATAGATAAGTCATCAGTGTACACCTAAGCGAGATAGCAATGTATCTACATAGGTACTATACCTATAGCTACAACAATAGACTAAAGTATTGGCTTTTACAGACAATTATACAACAATTCACCATTACTACAAACGAAATCACACAACATACTGCGTATTAGAATGATTGGAATGTTAAAACTGACATAAAATCACTTAAAATGATGAGAAATATCAAAGCACCACGCACTTGTCTGCCACCAAAGCAATGGTGGCAAACATAAAAATCAGATACGCAAACAGAGACAAAAAAAATGTTTTGTCCTGCTCTCCCGTATATATCAGACATATAAGCTTTCTCACTCTAATAATTATTATTCTTTAGTAGCTCATCTATACTCTATTCTCAATCTACGGATTGAGCGCACCATGCTCGGCGTCTTGACGTGCAGTCCAACTGCATTAGGACTGCGCGTCGACCGTGCAGCTAGCTTGCAGTCAGTGGGCTTCCACCAACTGCAATTAAGCAGCCCGTCTGTCTAGTCTATAGCCTTAATGTTTAGAACCCCACTGGCATAAGATTTAATATCAACTTTGTCTGTTTCCAGGGATCTCCATCGAAGGAGGTGTCGACCGAAGACTCTCCAAAGAAGGACAAAAAGAAGAAGAAAGGCCTCAGGACGCCCTCGTTCCTCAAAAAGAAGAAGGAAAAGAAGAAGGAGAAGTCCAGCACGCCGCAACCCGCCTAGAGGTAGGAATGGTACATAAGTTAAAAGGGAATGCCCAATATAGTATGGGTCTAGGCCATGATGAGTGCTAAACACTGGAAAAAATCTATAATGTATGTGGGGAAAATATAATTAAATTATTTTTGGTGAGTTTTGAGAAATCATAATTTTTATTAGTCGAGTCGAGGTTACATTAAATTCAAATAATTTACAGAATGACAGCTGTGGTATTTTGTTCTTAAATTCTCCCTATATAAGGGAAGGCTAAGGGGTCTAGCCCAGCCTATAGCCCTTCGGTATTTTTTTCTTACTTGAATTTTGTATTTTAAAATTTGTTTTGGGAGATGATACCACAATAAAACATAATGTATTAAGCTTAATTGGATAGCCTTGTGGCCAATAATTTAAACAAGATCGTTTTTTTTTTTAATGAAACTTACCAAACATGCGGCTGTTTACACATTAATTCTTTTGCCTTCCAAGTAAAGGATAAATAAAATGTAGCAGGAAGTCTGCAGCATTAAAATTAAAAATATAACTTTTTAACACAACCCTGCTTTGATATAAAAAATAACCATAATTCTTTAGATTATTTTTAAAGTATGTTTGGTTATTGCGCATTGTGGGCAGGTTTAGGCATTCGCCTTTATTTTTTTACACATTTCAATCAGTGTACGGTGCGGAATTCCTTTTCCCCCTTAATTATGCAGTCAATGGTAAACGTAAAAAATAATAGTTTAAAAAAACTAAAAAACACGCTTTTATATTAAATCGGACTAAAAAGTGAAAAATGTTTTTTTAGTATAGAAACAAAATAATAATAATAATTCATTTATTTCAGGCAACACAATGCTTACAAAGATGTTAAAATAAACAAAGGGCCCATAGATAAATACCTTAAAACTAACATATATACCAAATAATATAACTTAAAAACTAAGGCACACGTAGGGTCGGCGACGTGTAGCGCAGCTCGTTAGGGAGTCGTCCTCGAAAACGTCGAAAAACGACTCCTTCCGGCCAGAACTCCTCCTTCATGAAAGTCGGCAGGTGATGGGTTGGAACTCTCACCACAAAAGAAGAAAAGTTTACTTGGTGGCGAGACTCCAGTCGCTCGACTCTCAGCTTCCAGGTGGTCTTCTTTCTGACATAGTCTACGACCTCCTCCACCTTCGTAGACCAATGAACGAAAAGTATAATTATTATTTAGAGAAAAGCGTGGGCTGCTTGAAAATATTCGATCGGTACAATTAAATTGAGCACTCCACGATTTGCTCTAAATAATAATTATACTTTACGTTCATCATTTAGTTTCTATACTAAAAAGTAATTTTTCACTTTTTAGTCGGATTTAATATAAAAGCGTGTTTTTTTTAGTTTTTTTAAACTTTTATTTTATTATCCACTTTTTAGTGCGAATTATAACTGCCGATGAAAGTACTTATATTATTAAAAAGATTCTAACACCGCCAACTTAACAATGACAACGCCATCTAGTGACGTATAACTGAACTAACGTTCCAATCCTGGTGATTCTAATCAGGATAATGGGATATTCTTATCGAATTATTGTAATGTCATCGGTCATTGATAAGTCTATAAAGTTTAAATGAAATCTGACCGCTTAAAGTGGGTCAAAATCGAGTCCAAACGAGTCAGTTACATACATACAAACATACAGGTGAAACTAATATAAGCGTGTTAAAAAGAACACCATTGCTCTGCAATGATTTGTAGTTAAATAGTAATTTACTTTTTTTTTGTCCACAGATAAAACTACAAAAATAACACTGCCATCTCGCTTTGAAAATACTTATATTTTAAATAAGATTACTCTGGTTAGTATCTACGTACGCTTCAATGGTGGGCTGAATATAGGCGATCACACACTATCTCTGAACACAAAAACCTTTTTACGAAGTTTTACGAAGCGAGCCGAAGTCGTACGAAGCAATACGAAGTGCTTGAAATCACTTCATTGTTCAACTTCGAGTGTTGTAGAGGTTTAACTTTTACACCCGAATTGCTGTTTCATCGTATTATAAGTGTCGACTGAATTGTACAAAATTTCTTTTTATACAAAAACGGTGATTACACGCATTTACGAAGCTGTTTTAAGCTTGCTACGTTTTTTTATAAGCATGAGCAAAGTTTTTAAGCGTCACGTGAACAGAGATAGCCTGTGATTACAAAACCAGTTCGTTCCCAAGTTGCTAGAATTGGTGCGTTGTATACGCTTAGAAATGTGTTGATATGAAAATCTTTAAAGGAAATCTTAATAAAATGCTACGATTTGTTGAACATTCTATTGAATATAAATCCTTACGTCGCTAGTTCAGTTATTAGGGTCAATTTGACATTATAACTCTCACAATCTCAAATGAAAACAAAGCCACATCTGGCAGTATGAGGCCATGTGCCTCATAATGACAAGTGACAGGAAACCTTCAAACATCAGCTCAATTTTTAAAGATTTTGCATATCATTCATTTTTCTAACGCTAAATAGTTTAATAGCAAGGCGCTTTTGTTAATTCCCATGGACTAGAAGAACTGGTTTTACCGTTCAATAGGCATATATTTTGAATAACATTGACGAAAATAAGTACACGCGAGCAAAATGATGTATTTTGTGTGAAAAAAATTCGCCATAACGCCATTGTCATGTTCCGAAATGGGAATAATTGAAAACACTTTAATATTTATGCAACTTCTGTACATTAATTTTGGTTTCGTTTTGCGAACAAAACCCGCTCAAAAAGCTTGCAAGTTTTGTGACAGAACACATAACAATGTGCAAAGATTCAGTAAATATTAAAAGTGTTTTCAAGTATTGAAAATTGTTTTGCTTTGAAGCAATAAAATAAAATTAAGAACTACGCTTAAGTCCGCTCAAGTGAAAGAAATATGTGTCTGTTAAACGAATCAACTGTGTGGGACTGGGGTACCAATAGAGGCTCGGAATGTATCATATCTGAGCAATTTTGACTCTTAATGCAACCGCCTACCGTTCACATTTCCATGGACAACGTTCCAAGTCAGTACTGTGAACAAAATTGATTCTTGTTTCAATGTGAGAACGGTTATTTTTGCGTTACATGGTCTAATAAATATAGAACACTACAGTATACATGATACAGTCAAAACTTATGAACTGTGTAAGTTAGTCAAACAAAAGTACCGCAGAATGATGAATTTCGCCAATAAATTAAATTTAAACTTTACATGGTTATTAAGGCTTTATTTTTTCGTGACACTGTGAAAATGGCGATCAATTTTCCAACTTTACATTGAAGCGCGAAAAGTCAACCAATAGCGATGAACCTTTTAGATGCCCTTAGTTGATTGGTCGATCGATTGCGCAGGTCTATTGATAAGCCTTAAAAGTTTTCTTATACTTCACCAATTTAATTAAAAATCTTTTTTTTATTGTTTAGGACAAGGTGTTTCAGTCAAAATTGGATTTGATTGGTTATGAGTTTCGGCTGTAACTTGTACGCTATAAAGGAGCATTGTAAAGGAGTTAGCGAATGTGTATTATAAAGGTTTTTTATTGGTTCTCTAGTCTTACACGCGAGTTTAAGCCTTGTGTATCAAGTTTTAAGGACCCACCTACGTTTGAGGGTAGCTATATAAAACAGAGTGCTATCACATACATGCGAAACTGTATAATTTATTTGAAA
Organism: Elophila nymphaeata; assembly: GCA_955850985.1. NCBI lineage: Eukaryota > Metazoa > Arthropoda > Insecta > Lepidoptera > Crambidae > Elophila > Elophila nymphaeata. The sequence goes on from OY039093.1 coordinate 7,164,324, forward strand.
ACGCATTCTAAATTCAATATTTACTTGCCTTATTATCGTCTTATGTGGAAACGTATTTTTTTAATGAAGTAATTTTTTATGTTTTTAATTTTAGTTTAACGAGTCCCATGTTCGTCGGGGAATGCTGAACAAATTTTATTTTTAAATTGTACCAATAAATTACAGTGTTATTTTAAAACTGTAAGCTGTATAAATATCGACCCCTTTGCCTTGTAGAGGTTTTAAAATGAAAAATGTCACAAATGTCATAACACACGTTAGTGTCGGTAAATGAAATTCTAAACTTATTTTGTTTATTATTTTTTAAAAATTCTACACTGCTTGTTATTTATTTTATTTTAATGAGGTTTATATCAAGTACAACTAAAGCATTTTTCGTACTGACATGGGGTCTCTTCGGGTGCATTCTATTTCAGCATGTAATGCTTATTGTGGAGTTACGACGTACGTTGCGCACTCCGCTGCCATTTGTGCTTTTAAAAATATTAAGATCGGTTTAATACACGTTAACAATATTTTACATTTTAAAACATTATGCATTTCTATCTAAATAAAGTACCGATTTGATGTATTTACAACACTGATAGTTTATTGTAACTCAAATTAATAACTAAAGTTATTTTATTATGTTTTAATATCAAATTGACGCATCCATCACAGAAAGACTAATATAATGAAAATTTTAATACTTAAATTAGTCAATGAAAAGATAAATATGTAAATCTTAATTTATTTGAGCAGGTAATTAAAGGTAGACCTATTGACAGAAGTGACATTAAAAATTATTTTAAATATCAAACAATTGTCTAAAAGTAAAACATCTAGGAAAACCTATAAAAAAAACGATATTATCTGCAAAAAGACAAATATTTGGTCTTCTTGAATTATAAAAAAAAATCTTTTACGTAACACACAAAAATATATCTTAATGCGTACGCTGAAGACTTATTATGCCATAACAAGGCAGCGGTCGGCGTGCTGCTACGGGAGTCACTGAAAAAGTTTAACTACCTCACAATACTTTAGCACTAATTTAAATGTCGGTTTTTCAAGTATTAAAAATATTTTTGCTTATAAAATCAAATTTATTTGCTATACTTAACTTGTATATTTTACTAGTGTTAATTTGTAAAATTGCGGTACTTTGAAATTAATGTTTTTAATAATGCCTTTTATTGTTAACGTGTAGGAAGCCAATAACTATAATTATTATTAAAATAAACAAAATATAATATAATATGTTAGCACTATGTAAAGTTAAGGTTTATTCTGCTAGCCTACGTCTGTAGATGTTTTTTTTTAATTATTTCTTTTTTAACGTTTTGACGTCGCGGACTTAACGGTTTGTTCTGAGGAGTTGACGATGTTTCTGGGGAATAATAAATTGTGACTTAACAGACAATGCAAATATTTATTAAAGGTAGCACGAAAGAACATTTTTTTATGATAATTTTTTTTTAGTAAATGTTTTTTTTTTAACCAAATTGTGAAATAGTTTTAATAAGTAATAATCACATTATCTGCATGGCCATGTTATAACCAGAGTTATTATATTGATTTTTTAAATATTTTTTTAATTTCTATCCAGGCCGATCAGCGAACGATTCGGAGTTAAAATTCCGTCATGAGACAAAAAACCATTTGTTTTCTTCCCTTTCAAAAATCTTCATCTACTCATAAATCAGTCATAGATTTTTTATTTATTAAAATTTTATATTTTTAACTTTTATGTATAACTTGGCTAAGTATTCTTTTGATATTATTAACGCCAACTCCCAGATTTTTGTAAAAAAAAATCACATTTACATTTTTGAAAGCGTCAGCGAGTTTTTTTTTTAAATTTACAGTACATTTTCAAGTTGTTTCGAGCAGAGGGTCGTTTTTATTTTGTAATTTAAAAAAAAACTATTTTTTTTTTATTATTTTACTTTTTCTCGGACCCCAATCAATTTGACATTACCTAGAAATGTAATCTAGAGTTGTTAAAATGACAAGTTGATTTATATTAGTCTTATGAGGCGGTAACAAAGATCATTTATGAATGCAACTAAGTCGTATTAATTTCTTTTTGTTATGTTCCAAGAAAAGTTGAAGCCTAAAAAAGTTTTTTTTTTTAATTCAAATGAAATAAAAAAATTTGAAATCTATGGTGATGGTTACGCCATATTTATATTATGGCGGGAAATGAAAAAGCTTGTGTAAGTGTGTTTAGACAAATAATTCTTGTTTTAATGAAATAAACGTGACGTGGAATTATGCAGATTGCTTTTTTTTTACTACAATATGACCGTATACCACAATTTGTTAATATAGTTCGCAAACTGCCTCATAAGATTAGTTACGTTATTATTTTTAAGATTCTATTATGTAATCTTTAAAAATTATGACACAAGCATTTTTTGCTATTTATGTATATGTAATTGAATAAATTTATTAGTTTTAAGCTGTTGTTTCTTTTGGATGTCCCCCGAGACTGGAAGGTAAAATTTAGGTACATAATCACATCCTGATTGTAGCAATGAGTCACACCAACACATGAAAAGTTTACTATAAATGTGCCTTTAATGCGCGTACTCGTGCCGATAGTAATAGTTTTTGTTTCATCGAAATCGGACCAGTATTTCCAAAGTTACAGCGTTGTAAAGTTTCACCGATTTATTAAATATGCCTTCCTTCGCGCGCTCGTAAGATGACGTCACGGTGCGACAGTCATGTCCGATTGTGGGTGATGCAGAGTGTTTACACGAGGTTTACACTCTTTAAATTTGATTTGCAAAGTGGTTTGCACTTATAAGTGTTTGTGTTAGCAGTTACTTTAAATATTATTGTTATTAAATTTATAATATACAGGATGGAAAAAAAGACCGTGGTTGGAGGAGAAGTACCCTTAATATTGATGATGGCAATTTTTACTGAAAGGAAACTTTCCTTTATTTTCAAAAATAATTAAAACTGAATTTAAAGGTTTTTGAAAAATCACCTGCTGGAGCCGGGCATCTCACCGGTGAAATGTGAAAAAAAGAAAACATCTGTATTTTGATACCATCCGAAAAAGTCATTCATAAGGATCAATTTTTTTCACATTTTTGTTGCGCCGTGACGTCACGCGCTGGCGCGTACGCTTAGTCGGAGTTTGCCGCGGAAGCCGTACTTTAACGTTTAATATCTCAGTCAGTTTTGAAGACTAAAGCATGGGTTTCACTTTAATCTAGACACATAAGAAATGCTTGGCGAGAAATATAATCTGACAAAGTTTATAATTGATCCAATAAGAAAATTTTTCTTTAGATTCATCGTTTAACGAAATGAATGATTCAATCAGATCATGTTTAGATAGCTAACCGTAAACCGATATCTGTTTTCGGGAAAGTAAAATGTATGAAATATGATAGTCCGATATTGGACCAGACCATAGATATAGGAAACTGTAGATGGGGAATGTGAAAGAGAGAGAATACTAACACGTATATTAGAGCGAGATAGATAGACGAGACCATTTCACGTACACACAGGGGGCCTAAGGAGGCCTGTCAGTCACGTAGAAAAGACAGCAACTGTCAGATTTCACGCACACATTGGTGCATTTTTTGGTCTCACCCACAGATACAGGCTGTAAAAGACATGAACAGTCAAACAAAAACCATGTGTACTGCTCACCATCATAACATTTTTTTTCCTTTAGACTATACCTGGGAAATTGATAGTTGCGATTTTATTGAAGGTCAAAGTCATAATTTTTTTTTTCATTTTTTTATGAAAACGTATTCTATACGTTATTTCTTAATTATTGTCCAAAGAAACATTATCATTTTTTTTAGTATTTCATAACAAAAAATTGCTTCAAAACGTTAGCGTTCAATGTAGCTCACTCGATGGGCACGGACACTAACGAACGGGGCCGCCGTCGAGCAAAAATATCGCGGTTTTGCGAGTTGAGCCCTTTACATTGCGCGGTACAATTTGCAATTTTTTTTAACACCAAAAAATAAAAATCATTTCCCAGCAATATTTTTTTGAAATATGTCTTATATTGATGTATAGAATACATGGTTCTCGTTTTACTGTTCATGTCTTTTACACCCAGTATATCAATCTAAGGAGATCGGTCGAATCGCCGAGTTCATTTATGAAGACCAAGTGTCGCGATCAAACTCCGTAGGTAAGATATAACATGGTTCTAGTTGAGCATGCCGTAATATACATTATTCATTGCGCGCGTCATAAGGACTGCGAAGCGATGAAAGTCAAGCACAGCCGCAAAGGAGATCGGTCTAATCGCTGAGTTACGTATTCACTTGACTTTATCGGAAGGCGAAGTGGCGGTAATGTATGCCCACAGAACACTTGTCGCAAGTTAAACGCCGGCTTTGCCTATCTCCTTGTATTATTAAATCTGTGGTTTTTACCTATAAGCTTCTTGGTCTCACCCTAGTCTTCTTCTTTTAAACGAATAGCGATCGCGACACAAAGATTACGCATTGCGCCAATATCAAGTGAAATTTTTATTAATGTACCCAATGAATTTTTAATACTAAAAAATTTCACGCGTTTGTAAACTCAAAAATAAAATTATTCCATTACTTACCCAACGAATTAGTAATGATAAATTCGTTGAAAATACCTAACCGACAATTGTAAGGTAGATTGAATTTAAAATTGAGTCTCTGAACACGTTTTTGCACAAGAACTCTGGAGAAACTCACCCTAGTCGGTTCATTGCTAATTTATAAACGTCAGTAATAATAAATCTATGGAAAGGTACGAAAGGTATTTCAAACATTACTTGCTCCCGATGTAGTACAATGTGGAAACGTTCTCATAGTTAACATTTCCGCCCACTACCTATGTCATAAAGTAAAAAAGAAGACAATAGAACCGACGTCACACTGACGTATCAACTCTATCAGAAACTATCAAAATTGAGGAGCTTATCTTTTCAAAATTTTAGTTTACAATGTGAAGAAGGTAGTTTTTTGCAATATGGCCGCGGTTGTCGACATCTGGCGTGCGAAGGTAGGTAATCAAAATATTTTTATCGGGCCGCCACAAACGCCAATGTGTCTTGACCGACTTAAAACTACACGATATATCAAGCTAAGGAGATCGGTCGAATCGCCGAGTTCATAGGAAGACCGAGTGTCACGATCAGCGGCCGTACTACATAACATGGTTGTAGTTGAGCATGCCGTAATATACACTATTCATTGCGCACGTCTTAAGGACTGCGAAGCGATGACAGTTAAGCACAGCCGCAAAGGAGATCGGTCAAATCGCCGAGTTACGTATTCACTTGACTTTATCGGAAGGCGAAGTGGCGGAAATGCCCTCATGGCGAAATACACTTGTCACAAGTTAAACGCCGGCTTGGCCTATCTCCCTGTATTATTAATTCTGTGGTTGAGAGACTCCAATTTTTAACTCATTCTGACGTACATTTTTCTGATACTTTATGTAAATTTTCACTTTACATTGGCGAAATGCGTAATCTTTATGTTTTGCTAAGGCCATCAAATTATAAGAAGAAAGTTTCTTCTTTTTGATTTGGGCGACTGTTATACTTAATACCAATAATTGAAACCCCGAATCACTATATCTCTAAATGAAAATTTAGGTACATGAAAATCTTCAGCTTACAGTGGTTAGGTAGGGCTACATATATTAGGATTGTGCTTTAGGTCTGAAGTTATTAGGGATAGCGTGCATTCGGGCCACAAATATTAGGAATAATGTTCTTTAGGGGTATAGTGATTCGGGGTTTCAATTATTGGTATTAAGTATAACAGTCGATTTGGGCACTTACGTTATATGGGAGTAAGGCCCGGACTCCACCAAAGCGTAGACGAGACAAGGGGAGCTGTGTTTTAAGCAACCAATAGAAATTCTTTATTCACACATCTAGTGTCCGCTCAGCTTCAGTGGATACCACCCAGCGGAGCTGGCGCCGACTGACTCGCCGGAGACGAGAAGAGATGTGAGCGGCGCCGCTAGGTCACCGGATCGAATCTAAACTGCAATCTTAACGAACATCGCACACATCTCCGCTACAGCACGGGGTCTCATTGTGAAGAAAGAATTTTTTGTTCAACATAAATTTCAATAGAGGGCGTTACATATGCCATAAGGGCATATACTATTTTTAATGTTATTGTATATTAATGTTCACAAATTATTAATAATTTTAATTTGGCATGTTAAAATATTATGTAGGTAAGTATAACGCCATCTATGAATACATCTACAATTACACAATACATTGTTTGTAAACAGCAATCGGCAGCGACCTCTATCGCCAACAAATGTAAGCAAGAGTTGCCCGAAGTGCTGCCCGAATTTTTACGGCCGTTTTCTTTGTATGAGATGTGGCATCTGTACTAGTATAGTATTATATTATCTGTGGCTACAGCCTAGTCAGTACGCATCTCCACTCAGCTTTGGTGGATACAGCTTTGTTGCAAAACATCTCTTCTCGTCTCCGCTACGAACAAGGGGGTGCAGGATTTAGGTTAGGTTTCCGATGTACCTAGTTTAGTATGGAACTGGGACTTGGGTGTAATGAAAAAAAATGAAAAAATAAGTTTAGTATGGAACTGGGACTGGTAGTAATAAAAAAAAAATCGTTTCTGGCGGTTCGCCGGCTGCTACCGCGGCACGCTCGCTCGGCTCGCGCGCATAGGTCGCAAGTCTAACCTAACCTGCACCTAACTTTAGCCCCTTCTAAAAAAAATCCCATAAGTCGCCCTTGGGTGGCGAATGGAATTTCCCTTAGGAAAAATCTCAGTTGCCACCCGCAATAAAAATTATCATGAAAACCATATCTTCGTATAATGGAGGTTTATATGTAGAATTGTGATTAAAAATAGGCATGTATTATGTATGACTAAGAAATGAATACGTATAAACTCTGAACAGAAAAAGAGAACTATTTAGAGTTATTTACTAGAAAGAAAAAAGTTGTGATATTTGTTGGTATAAAATGGAAAACTTTAAAAAAACATGTTTATAGAATGTAGGTGTAATCATAATCACAATGATTATTATGATTAGTAAGTACCTACATACTTTTGATGCTTTTCATCATCATCATCATCATCAACAGCTCATATAATGTCCCCACCGAGGGGCTCGAGCCTACCCCACATTAGTGGCGATTAGGCCTTAGTCAACCACGCTGGCCAGGTGCGGGTTGATCGACTTCACACACAACCTAAGAATTTCTTCATAGGTGTGTGCAGGTTTCCTCACGATGTTTTCCTTCACCGTAAAAGCGTCGATTAAACGTACATATGAATTCAATATTTTTGCAAATTACCGCTCACCTTCAGTTAGAAATGTAGATTCTTTTGTAAATTCCCTAGACACAGTGTTGAATACTCTAAATAGTCACAATAATATTGCTATTATAGGCGATATAAACATTAATATTGGTCTTCAGCCTGCTGACTCAAATGCAGATACTGACACAAAAGCCGATACCTATCTTAATACAGCTGCTTCTCATGGTATGCTACCTGCCCATACTTTTCCCACCAGACAAGATAACTGCCTGGATCATGTTATACTAAGAACAAAAATGAACGCAGTTACTCTGGTTTTGGATTCTTACATCACTGATCACGCTCCTGTTATTCTTTGTTGTAGCACTAAGCTACAATTGAATGAAACTAAGCGTACCCTTACCCGCATTGACATAGCCGCCTGTACTAACGAACTACAGTCTACTGATTTTTCATCCATTTATGACTATTCTGAAGCTGACCAGGCTACAAATGCACTTGTTAACATAATTTATAAAGTTGTTAACGCTAATACTCGTCAAGTGGTTGTTCCCAGCAGGAAAAGAATTATCAAACCCTGGATTACTCCTGGACTCCTCAGATGTCTGTGAAATCGCGACAAATTGTACCTAAAAACTAAAAACGATCCTTCTAACACTGTTAAATTCATTACATATAAAAGATACAGGAATTTCATTAACAACCTTTTAAAAAAACTGAAACGAGAATATGAAAAAGCAGAATTTAAAAAGTTGAAAAATAATCCTAAAGCTACCTGGGACCTAATTAAAAATACTGGTAATATAAGAAAACCTACTTCTTCTAGTACTGAACTGCTATCTCTGTCCACCCCAAAATTGTCGTCCTTAGACTTTGTAAACTCCTACTTTGCCAACGTCGGAAAAAATCTGGCACTCAAATTAACTTCCTCGCAATCCTCTCTTTCTGTGTACCAAGCTCAAATATTTCATCGAGTACAAATCCTATTCCCCATTCCATGTCCCTACTTAGCACTGACGACCGTGAGATTGAAGATATCATTCGGAACTTGAAAGGATCTTCTGCGACCGGTTGGGACGGCATTCCTACCTCAGTCTTAAAGGCTGCGTCTGCATCCTTGGTCTCTCCGCTCAAGCATGTGTTTGATCTTTGCCTCGCATCTGGTGTATTCCCTTCATCCTTCAAAAAAGCTCTCGTTCACCCTATCTTCAAGGGTGGTGACAGAGGCAGTGTCGATAACTACAGGCCTATTTCAGTACTGACTTCTTTGTCTAAAATTCTGGAAAAAATCCTAAATAAAAGACTTATCTCCTACCTTAATCAAAATGACATCATAGCCGACAATCAATATGGTTTCCGAAAAGGCAAATCCACTGAGGATGCAGTTTTACGCCTTAGTGAACTGGTGTCTAGGCACTTTAACTCTAAATTTAAAACTGTTGGTATATTCCTTGATCTCTCTAAGGCTTTTGACACTGTCTCTGTCCCTATCCTACTTCAAAAGTTATATGCCGTCGGTGTGCGGGGCATTGTATATGACATATTCAAGAGTTACCTGAGCGATCGGTCGCAGCGTGTTGTGATAGACGGTATTATAAGTCAGGATGAAAACCTCACCTTTGGTGTCCCTCAGGGGAGTGTCCTTGGACCCACACTTTTTCTCCTGTATATTAACGACCTCTGTAAACTAAAATTGCCTAATTGTGAGATAATAACGTATGCTGATGATACCGCTCTAGTGGTTCACGGAAAGACCTGGAATGATGTTTGTACAGGTTCCGAATTAGTGCTTGGTACTGTGATGCATTGGTTGCACATAAATTTACTAACCCTTAATCTCAAGAAAACCAACTTTGTTACCTTCACACCAAATGTAACTACCTTACCCCCTCTTACATATACAATCACAGCTCACAGGTTTCTTCCCTGTCGGGAGTCAAATTGCGACTGTATGAGAATCACTCGTACAGCTAAAATTAAATACCTGGGTATCTGGATTGACCATTCCTTATCTTGGAAAGAACAAATTAACGTTACTGTAAGCCGTATTCGGAAATTGATTTACGTTTTCAAAAACCTTAGGTTTGTCCTCGATCTTGCAACACTTAAAACAATCTATTATGCCTTAGGGAAATCAATCCTGTCCTACTGCATTACAGTCTGGGGTAATTCCGGCAAAATTCAGTTGCTGCGGCTGGAGAGAGCACAGAGGGCCATTCTTAAAGTAATGTGCTTTAAGCCTGTGCTTTTTCCTACCTCACAATTATATGAGTATACTGAATTGCTAACCGTTCGGCAAATTTACATTCTTCAAGTCGTATTACGAAAGCATGCCCAACTATCTTATAACCATGAGGTTATAGTAAATAAACGTAGATCCGACCTAATCTGTAAACCTGAACGTTGTAGATTAGCCACAGCCAGACGTCATTTTTATTATTTCGCACCTCGTTTATACAACACAATAAATAAATTATTAAACCTGTATCCACTTACGTTGCGTGAATGTAAAATCCGTATAAGAAGCTGGTTACTGAAATTAACATACTTAGACACGGAAAACTTCTTAAACAGTTGCTAGATGACTGACTTTGTTTGAAAAAATAATAAAAATATATTTCTACGCCCTAATTAAGTATCATTGGGAGCCTGTGTTATGGATACTGGATAGCGGTCAATTATTTATATGCATAATATTTTTTGAATATTTTTTATAAATAAGCATGGATAAATATATTGACAGCTATAACTCGTCAACGAGTATTCGTGTTCGTCACACAAACGTTTGCCGCTACCAGGACTCGAACCCGGACGGAAAAAATGAAAATGAAACGGTTGATCCTCTTAGTGGTGTTTTCATCGATCCCAAGACTAACATCGTAGGGCTAAGAGACTCGTTTTTGCGACTGCTCTGCTGTTTTTAGAACACACACACACACACACACACACACATACACACACCCACACGCACACACACACACACACACACACACACACACACACACACACACACACACACACACCTATTTTGTAATGTATTGATACCAAATTGATACTATAGGTTAAGTAAAGTTGTTTATAGTGCGGCCGGCGGCGCATCGGGCAGGGCATTTCCAGCAATGCCCGATGTGCCGCTGACTGTCATTCCATTTGGGAACGCTGTTACCCCAATTGTTCGGAGGTGGGCGTTAATAGCTGCGACACAGTTATATAACTAATGTGGCTGTTATCGTACACAATGATATTGTTCCATGTTAAAGTTTCTAAATAAATTTTATTTATTATTTATTTATTTATTTGAAAACACATTGGTACGTGGCGGGGATCGAACCAGTGCCTCCCGGGTGGGAGACGAAGCTCTTACGCACTACGCCACCGACGCTTCCTTTGAATTTTGTTAAATGTATATTTATTTAACGAGTACATATAAATTGCCATTCCAAATGCAAAGGTATAGTTTTCATATTAATATTTAGTGGGGGTGGCAACTGAGATTTTTCCTTAAGTGAAATCCCATCCCATCCCATCCACCCGGGCAGGCCCGAGCCGCCCCCATGTGCGAAGTGTGCGGTGCACACAGGCGCCAAAAGGGCGACAGATGATATAATATCTCCATAGTACCTATTGGTACAAGACGACAAAACAAAAGAGGCGCTGCTAGGTCTCGCACACAGGCGCTGCCTGGGGTCGGCGCGGCCCTGCACCCGGGGCGGAATATGGGAAAATTCCCACTCGCCACCGGAGGGGTAGTTATTTTTGGGACCGTGCGTTTTGTACTAAGGATAAACTTGCACCTTCAGGTGGAGAACAACGTACGCCACAACCGCCAGAAGACTGCCCTGGACTTCTGCACCAAAATAAAAAGAAAAAAACAGTCAAAACCAACTCAAGAAAAGAGTCCAAAAGCCACCCACTCAAAAACTTCACTCAAGAAAAGGTCTAAGTCTCCTTCGTTGCATGCTCTAGGACAATCTATGGGCGCACACTGCTGCTACTGTTGTTGCGTCCTTGGCCAGTATACGAAGGAGGTCGGTAAGGTGTTATGTTGTCTGAGTCTCAACCCGACCAAGACGAGACTGTGTGAGATATTGTCTCAGCTATTGGAGATCACTGTGTGCGTTGGCAATGACTTTTACCTTATGTTGAAAAAGGTTTTTGAGTTTTTGATCGTTATAAAGGAGTGAGGTTTGAAATAAATTTTAGTGGCAATATATTTGTATTTCCCATTGGACCCACTAGAGGTTTAAATAGGAAATTTGCTATCAACAAATTGTATTACGGGTTACCTACAAAAAATTGAGTAAAGGGTTATCTACCTTGTGTACATTTTTTTTTCAGTACCTAAATTTTTGGAATATAATCAGACCATCAAACTGAACTGAACTGACCATCAAACCAAATTCATAAGAAAAATATCTGTTGCATATATGAGGCTGTCAGCGCAAAAGTGGCCTATCCCTCAATTTTTCCGCTTGTTCCCAACGAGTCACACTGTAACCTGTAACACTGTGACTCGTTGGGACAACTTTGTAAAATAATTCCCAACCGTCACACTGTAACACGTTGGGACATCTTTCTTAAAATAATTTCCAACCAGTCACACTGTGACACGTTGGGAGACCTTATCTAAATTTACGAAATACGAATACTCACTTAGAAATGATTTTTATTTAAGATAAACAGATATAAGTACTGTTTCCAGGCCACTAATCCCCATCGAATTTCCCCATCAATGTGGGATAGGGAACTTTTCAGTCTGTATGTTTCCAACTTGAAGTACCAGGCTACCATGACTATGCAGGAGATGTTTAGCATATTATTCAATCATAATCCTAATACATAATTGGGTTAATGATCTTTTATAATAATAAGTAACCTCTTATATTAATTGTCCCAACGTGTTACAGTGTGGCTGGTTGGGAATTATTTTACAAAAGTTGAACAAGCGAATTTTTCATATTGTGATTCATCTTCTACCATTAAATAAAAATGTGTTAAAATTTAATTCAAAATCGGCCTGTCTCTTGTTTCGCCAAGCATCAATAGATGGCGTTGCAAAAGTTTTTTTTGCATTAATTTTTTTTTCTCAACGTAAACTTCATAACTGGATTAAGTCGCTTAGGCCATAAATTGAGGCCACTTTTGCGCTGCAGTTTTTGTTTTCATCAAAATCGGGCTCGCGATTCCTTTGAGCATTTTTCGATATTCCTTATAGTTTAGGATTTGGCCCCGAAGGCCTACTTGAAAAATTCACTTGTATATGGATGAAACAGCTGATACTTTTTTTCGTGAATTTGGAGTTGCTTCCCAAATGACAATTGTCTTTTGATGGTCTGAACGAATTGCAAAAATTTGGGTAGCGATCAAAAAATCTTCCTATACAGGATGTAAAAGACATGAACAGTCAAACGAGAACCATGTATTCTGCTCACCATCATAATATTTTTTTTTCCTTTAGACTATACCTGGGAAATTGTTACGATTTTATTGAAGGTCAAGGTCATTTTTTTTTTCATTTTTTTATGAAATCGTATTCTATACGTTATTTCTTAATTATTGTCCAAAGAAACATTATCATTTTTTTTTAGTATTTCATAACAAAATATGGCTTCAAAACGTTAGCGTTCAATGTAGCTCACTCGATGCGCAAGGACACTAACGAACGGGGCCGCCGTCTGGCAAAATTATCGCGGTTTTGCGCGTTGCATGCGAGTCTTATTTTGATGTATAGAATACATGGTTCTCGTTTGACTGTTCATGTCTTTTACACCCAGTATGTAGATGTCAATCTTAGTTTCCTAGCAAATAAAATAACCATTTAAAATACTAAATAAATTTATGTAATTCATAATAGTGTACATATAATAACAATATCTCGTTTATCAATACAAAAATCCAAACTTAACTAGAACATAATTATTAATACATAAAAATATTGAACATTTTATAAAAGAACCAAATGTATTGCTAAGTATGATGCTGGCTGTACATCAAATTTACACAGCCATGCTTCACTCGCGTACTTGAGGTAAGAAATTGTACGTAAAAAAAATCAATATATTGATGGCAAGGAATGAAAACGTAGCTTCAATCCGCTACGTTCCACAAGTGGATTGAATACGAAATAGGTACCTATGCGAAAATTTGTCGATCAGGGCCCTATGGCATAAAACTACTATTATTATAAGCTTATTTTTATAAGACTTCTAAAAATATTTTAGAAGTTTCAAAAATTCTGTTGCATAAAATAATTTCAGTTTTTGTTGCATAAAAATAAAGTCACTCATATAATAAGTTGGATACTTATATTATTTGTAAAATTTAGAAGCGTCTCGTTGCATAAAAAATATAACTAATAATACAAGTTAGTAGTCTACTGCCGGGAAATACAAGCTAATAATATATGTGAAACAAAATTTTTGTTGCAAGAAATCACGCAGCTACTATTATTTACTCCTATTAGTGGTGTAATTCTATCAACCATTGGAGGTGGTTAAAATAAATTATAAGTATCTTTCTGTATGCTTAGTTGCGATCTCAAGTTAAACGCAATGTGCTCGAGTGATTCGGGTGATATAAGAATGATGCCAAGACGACGACCGTGGGTTTTTAAAGCAAGAATCAATTAGAACTATTTGCAATTCACTTAAGAATGTAATCGGCGATTCAGAATAAATTTTAATCAATTGGTTTTTATCCTGGATAGGATACAATGCGTACCTATATTAACATCCAACGCTTAGAAATTATGCCCTAAGTCCTCAACAACAATTACAAGTAGCGCAGTGGCGTCCATGGTCTACTACTTTCTTTATTACTCTACATACTTTTTCAATACCATGCATATCAGCAACGCAATGATATTGGATTCCACTCCTATTATGAGTTTGAAATTTAGTAGTAATTTTACGAGTATTAAAATTTCTTTATGCACCGTAAATTAATAGACTCTTAAAATTAGTTATAACTCTTGTAACTATTATTATGAACTATTAATTATATGCAACACAACTCTACTAATATGAGTAAAAGTTAAGAGTAAATCGCTTATAATATAAGTACAAAATTTTTATGCCATAGGCCCCTGGAGACGCATTTTTGAATCATTCGAATTCATGCAGGAAAGCAAAGCGTATACGAAATTAGTATCTATTGCTCCCAATTTTATGTATTTTTGAAACATTAGAAATGAGTGTTGCCCTAAAACTCATATATAACATTTTTCATTTCATGCAGAAAAAATAAAATCCGTAATGCCATAACTCGTTGATTTTAGAAACCAATAGTGATTTACGAGGAAACGGAACGTAAATTAAAAGTTATAATGTCAATAGAAAAATGCACTGAAAAAATTGATTTGCCTCAGGCGGGACTCGAACCCGCATCTTCCGCAATTCAGGCGGATGCGTTGACCACTACGCCACCGAGACACTGCTTTTCGCTGTCGAAATTTGTCAGTGCTTGGTGCTTATGTTTTTATGGTAAACATTGTTTCATCAAATCTTTGAAATTTGCACTTCTAAGACCCGAACGAAATATTTTTGCAAATATTTGACGCCCAGTTAAGATGAAACTACCTTACAGTGACGTTATAATGGAATAATTTTATTTTTGCGTTAATTTTTAATAATTACGCGTTTGTAAACGCAAAAATAAAATTATTCCATTATAATATCAGGTTCCCCTTCGGTTTGTCAACAGTTATTAAGCAAATTTACAGATGACAAGCAACGAAATTCAAAGTGATCATTTCGCAAACCAACGTTCGATTTATTTATGTTTAACAAACTTTACATCTCACCAAGTAATTGTTTCATATATTGTCATTTTGCAAAAGAACTTTAGTCAATTTTTCCTAACACAAATACGTTAAACGACAAAGATCTATTGACCAATTTTTCTTTAATAATATGGTTACTTGGTCTAAAGACATTAGGCAATTTATGGTATGGCACCGTATCATTTCTTAACTTTTCACACTAAAAACATAACGATTGACCAATTTTTCTTTAATAAAATAGTAACTTAGTCTAAAGACGTTGGGCAATTTATGGCACCGTATCATTTCTTTTACTTAGAAACTTTTCATACTAAAAACATAAGAATTATAAAAACACAAAGAAATTGTTCAATAATAGCTTATGGGTGCCATTCGGTTCGCCTAAAAATTTTGCGATTGCTTCTTGTATTCTTGCTTGCTACATGGATGCTTGCATTGCATGTGTGCATGCTTGCATGCATTGCATAGTGCATGCATGCTTGCATTGCATGCTGTATGAATAATTGGATTGCATGCTGTATGCCTGCCTGCGAGATGCTTGCCGGGGGGTGCAGGGGGGCTGGCCCCCCTGCTCGGGGGGGTCGGGGGGCCTGAGGCCCCCCGCTATAAAGAAAAACCATAAGTACGAAAATAAACCTAGGTTAGGTTAGGTTAGACTTGTGACCACGCATAGCGGAGCGAGCGAAGCGAGCGGAGCATTGTATTGCTTGCTGCATGCTTGCTTGCATGGTGCATGCTTGCTTGCATGCTTGCATGCTTGCTTGCATGCTGTATGCTTGCTTGCATGCTTGCTTGCATGCTGCGTGCTTGCTTGCATATCGTTTTCTGGGTTAGGTTGACATGAAAACAGCGCACAAGCCGAGCAAGCGAAGCGAGCGTTCCGCGGCAGCGGCCGGCGAGTGCCTGAAGCGATTTGAGGGCGATTTCACTGTATTTGAAAAATAGCAAATTGAAATTTTAGTAAACAACAAGATTTTTTATTTTAAAATTAATATATTTTTTTTAATTTTAGTAAACAAAACGTTTGTAATTGAAATTTAGTCAAACAAACTATTTGTAAAATAACATTTTTGGTTTTTGTAACTTGTTAATTTGAAAATTAGCAAATTGAAATTTTAGTAAACAAAAAGTTTGTAATTGAAATTTAGTCAAACAAATCATTTGTAAAATAACATTTTTGGTTTTTGTAACTTGTTGATATGTCAGTATGTCTTTTAAAAATTTAATTAACAATGCATTTTTGAAATGACTGCTTATCATATGGATGTTTGCGTTTTGATGTCATTGTTAAAGCATTAGTTTGCGTAATGAAACATTGACAAATGTTGCTTGCGAAATGGTAATTTGCCAATGAATTGTGTGCGAAACATTAGAGAACCATAATATCACTGTCAGTCATTTGATTTTCTACTAGTAGAATATCGTTGCAAAATTCACGAGTATGAATATTCAAAAATAGTGATTTTAGGGATTCGCATACGAATCTTGCGATTTTATACACGATTTTGAATTCTAATGATTCAAAAATGCTTCTCCAGATCGAAAACACCTGTGCTGTCTATGCTGCGTTAACGTCGAACGCCGACGCTGCACAAACACTAGGCACTTTAGTAAAATTAGATTCACAAAAAACAATACTTCAAATAAAATTGTCGTGTTTTGCATAGAATTTAAAGAATGCACAATCAGCAACCAAATTTGATTAACACTTTTAAACCTTTAGACACATCTACATCACTTGGATTTTTAAAATGTTTGCAGCCAAAAGTATTACAAAAACATTTGACTGGGGAGAGTCTTAAAATTGTCATCCACTTATAAATTATCGAATGACTGAATTGTTAACCAACCTTCGTTGCTGACTGTGCTGACAAATTTAATAAACTTTCTGTCGCTTGCTCAAAATGCTAGCATTTAAAACTAAAATTACTAATGTAACTGTGAACCCGTCGCCTTGTTTAACAACAAACTTAATCCGACTAAAATTGGGGTCCGGGAGTAGTAAAGACGGCGCAAGTTTTTTTTGTTATTGCAATATTATTATTGACAAAAGTTTAAAAAATGTGTGAAATGTTTATCAAAATTTAATTATTATTATATTATTTTTTTCCACCATTGATACGCTAGGAGAGGATTGAAAATTGGCCATACAAAGGAGGTCGCTAAAAATGGACCAAATAATGTACCGAGGCACACTATGCGGAAATAAATATCCCTTATTACCCTGAATATTAATATAGTCTTAAATTTTCTTTTGCTCAAATAGAGACAAGAAAAAAATGTTTTTCAAAACTGTCAAATTTCTCCAAACGATTTTCAACCTAAGAGTATTGAATATAAAGTCCATAATCAATTGGGAAAATTTGACAGTTTGTGGTAACCCAACGTGCTGTTTTCAGTACATGAATGGGCCAAAATGTATGAGTAATTAGCGACCTCCTTTCAATTCTCTTCTCGCCTCGTCTCGTCTCGCCACTCTGGTGGAAAATCACCTTAAGATGATATGCCTTCAATGCCCAGTAATTACACTGGCTACCTTTCCCTTCAATCCGAAACTCAGCGAACTGCTTCACGGCAGAAATAATATGTTGCCTGACTTTTGTATTGCCATTCTCGAGTCGAGTGGGTGCGATCTATATACAACATGTAAACTAAATAACCAACACCCTGAATACAGGTGGTTTGGGATTGGCTTCTGAGTTGATTTCAATATTTTTTTTTTAAAAAACCGATTTTTATTTTTGAAAAAAAAAAAACAAAAAGTACCCACAAAATGTTGTACAATATTTTTTAGATACTTTTTGTTTTTTTTTTTAAAAAAAAATATTGAAATCAACTCACAAGCCGATCCCAAACCACCTGTATTCAGGGTGTTGGTTATTTAGTTTACATGTTGTATAGTTTTTAAACATCTTAGGACTAAACCAAACTTATCGTAACCTGCGCTCCCTTTGCTACACCCTAACCGCAATGGATTATTCAAAAGTTGGTTAAAGTAATTCACAACTCAATTATAACTCGATGAAGTGGCCATAATTGACAACATTTCAAAAAAACAACATGTTACGATACCATTTGGAGATTTGGTCATTTAGAACACTATACAATGTGTTTGTGGTCCGACCCGACAAACTTTAAGGGCATTTTTTTACAGATAATTTCATTGTAGAAAAACCGCCATATTTGGGGTCGAAACTCAGTTCCCTCGGAGTGGCAGCCATTTTATTTATTAATCATCGTTTAGGGTGCCTTTAGTAAAACTAAAATATCTCGTTAAGTTTAAGTCACATCGACTTAAAAAAAAATACTGCCGGGTGGCTAAAAAGTGTGACAATGTAATAAGTGTCACTAAAGTACAAAAAACCCATATAACGTTGTTAAAAAATAATAATAATCTTGTTTTTCTCCAAAAAAAATACACAAAAATTACATTTCTCTGATTTGTACTAGAAATCTTTATTTGTCGGGTCGGACCACAAGCACATCGTATATGTTTTTCAGAATTTATTAAGTACTTGCTAAATTACGAAATATAAAACAAAAACCAAACGTCCGAAAAATTGTCAGCGTAGGATTACTAACAGAAAAATGTCTTTGCCTACCATATTTTTTTTAATAAGGCCTACTTATCTAAACTTAGGTTAAGTTTGACAGGTGTGTCATCTCTTTTTTTAACTATGTAGAGTCCACGACATTAACCCACAAAAATCCTACAGTCGTTTCAGAATAAGTTTTGAAATTTTAATTTAAAACACTTTGCCCCTTATTCATAAAAACAAGTTAATTTAATAGAGGTTTACAAATTGTTTGTCGCTATCACTCTGGCACGATATGAATGAGACAAAACTGTTTTTAACAGGGTAATAACTAAAATAGGTTTATTGAGCGTTTATGTTTATATTATTTTAGAGAATTGTAATTCGCAATTTTTTTCCGAACAGGTGCGCAAGTATTACCGTATAACCCGTGGCATTACTATGTTAAAAAGGTTTAGACTCTCTAAAAGGGGCGATCATAACATAATTGCGCAGGAATCTCTTCTCGGCGACTGCACTTTACAAGTGGTACACCGCGAACTTTGTCGACTGCACAATGATTCAGTAAGTACTACAGGTGTTGTCCTTGGAGACTAGATACGTCGAAAACTCTACAAAGCGTTTCTACGAATAACAACGTCTACTCTGGCATTTGACACTACGGGCGCCATGTTGTTTTCTCAGTAAAACGTCAGTTTCAAACATTATATTCTTTTCGTTTAACGTTCCATGGAATCGATTCGCCACGTGTCTTGACACTAACAGTCTTATTCATAAAAATCCTCTAAAGGCTGCAATACATGTTGGCCGAGCGTCGCCGAGTGAACGCCAATACCAACGTATTGGCGTTCACTCGGCGACGCTCATTAGACAGTATATTTGCATTGTCTTGCCATCGCTCGGTGTCGCTCGCTTAGTTAGCCGAGTAAAGTCAAGCGCCAACGTGTATAGAAGTCATTTGGCGTAGATTGCCACAACTTGCGGTCGCTCGCGTCCACTTGCCGCACTTCGGAGCGCTGTCGGTTTTTCTGCACAAATCAAAGGCGCTCGCGCGCTCTCGGCCAATAGTGTCCACATGTATGGCAAACGCGTCATTACGCGGAGAATGTGGTATTCTGCGACTAAACCCTCATTAAATAAATAGCAGCAGCTGCAATAACTTCTACGCCGTCATCCATCTTGTTTCAATTCACAATACATACTGACGGAGCCCAACGTGTGGGCATCTTTTCAATATTCGTCTATATTGGCCATTTGCATTGGTTTTTGAGAAACTTGCCGAACGTGTAGGTAGTAGCACTTGCCTTGTATTAGTTTGCCTACGCTCGCGTTGGCCTAAGCTCGACCAACATGTATTGCAGGCTTTAAATAGGTTTAAAACGCTTATTGGTTAAAATGCTCATTAGTACTAATAAACCTTTTATAAAAATCTATTCATAAACGTTCATTATGCCCGTTATAGCTATCTTCTCGTTATTAGACATTTTAGCGTTGTTAAGTTGTCGTTCTGATGAATCCATAGATAAAAATGTCAAAAACCAACCGAAAACACGTGGCCACTGCCAAAAAAAAAGTTTAAAAACGTCACTTATTATGACATTTGTTTATTTATTTTTTTGGTTCAATTTTCCCTGTTACGGGACGGCAAAGGGATCTAGCCCATACAGCCAAGTCTTTAGTTTCATCTTCTTTCTTGATTTTTGCATTAAAATGTGGGTGCCACACTTTTTAATGCATCTAGGGAGTGCTTGGCGAGAAATGCATGGTACAGACCTCATGATGGGGACTGATGAGAATTGTATAGTGGGATTTCCAACCACTATACAATTCTCAACGCCACATACACAAAACCTTTGTTTCAATGATTCCTCATAACTGTTCGTCAACACGGATGCTTATGCAACAAAACGACACCACTTTCACTGCACAAAATCCACTCCGAAGCAATTTTGAATTATCGAAATAAAGATCGACATCCAGACGCCATGATTTCCCGCCAAACACTCTGACATTTGTTTATTTGTTATTGTTTGCATCCTTGTCTAACCACACGAATGACAGACTACAACAAACCTGAAAATAGTTCGGACGCGAAAAAAACAGCTGTTGCACATTTGTCGGCCATATTTCTCTTTATTACAGTAGGGTCAACCCTGTTATAAGTTACGAAGCCGCTATTGAATATTTACCAAGCTTTTTGGCGTTATTAGACGTTTATGAAGAATGATTTTCGAGATTCTCATTATAACAAGCTAATAAACCTATTTTAACTTTTTATGAATAAGACTGTTAGAATCTCTAAAAGACTCTAGACTGCACTTTACAAGTGGTACACCGCGAACTTTGCCGACTGCACAATGATTCAGTAAGTACTATAGGTGTTGTCCTTGGAGACTAGATACGTCGAAAACTCTACAAAGCGTTTCTACTAATAACAACGTCTAGTCTAGCATTTGATACGCCGCTATGTTGTTTCCTTAGTAATACGTCGGTTTCAAACATTATATTATCCACTAAACTCATCCAATTATTGTAAACTGTTCTAATTTAGTAGTAATGACATGAAATCAATTGAAACGCTACTTCTGAAGCTTTAACCAACTTTTGAGTACCGAAATAAAATAATAAAAATATATTTAAAATTTTCCTAAGCAACCTCATATACTATATACAATTTTCACAATCCTATGCTATATATACATAATTCCTTAGGCAAGATTAGTTGTGTTATAGTATTTTTATTTCACGAGCGCTGTTAAGTAATTACTGTGTGTAGATATAATAATAATATAATAATATATTTTCACGCTCACACCAATTATCTAGCCCGAAGTAAGTATCGTTAAGAACTTGTGTTACGGATACTAGATAACGGATTTTTTTTTTTTTTATATACATAATAATTTTAGATATTTTTATAAATAAACTTAAATAAATATATAAACAACCATGACTCGCAAACAAACATTCGTGTTCGTCACACAAACATTTGCCGCTACCAGGATTCGAACCCGGACCGCTTGATGTGAAGCCAGCTATACTGACCACTCCACCACGACGGCGTCAAAGATATGCATTTAAATGTGTTGTTTGATCGTATAATCTATACATCTATATAAACAAAAGGTGAATCTAAGTCCAGAATGACTGCACCAAATTGACAACATTGAAAAAAAAAGAATATGATAATTACGAATCCTTTTGAAGCTTTACTCATCTAGAACACTATATTTTTTTCAGATATTATAACTTGCTGATTTATGAGATATTTAAAAAAAACGAAATGTACCCAAAAATGGGCAACGCAGGATTAATAACAGAAAATGTCTTTGCCATCCATCTTTTTTTTTTATTTCTGGCCCCAAACTTCAAAGATTTGACAGTTGTGTCATATTTTTTTTTTAATTTTGTAGAGTCCAAGACATTAACCCACAAAATCCTACAGTTGCACTTACGTTTTAGAATGAGTAAGTTATGAAATTTTAAATTAAAATTAAAGACAATAAAAAATACTTTTGATGTCTATTTTCCATTCATAAATACATTTTCTTTGTTTGTTTGTTATTATCAGAACAAGTTTTGTATAAAAGATAATTTAAAAAAAATGTACGGAAAGACGTAAAAGATCTAATATTATTTTATCCGACATTTCAAATCGCAATGCAACTCAAAGATGGCGCCATTAATATGTATTAACAACAAAAACGTTAAAATTGAAAGACTGACATCCATTAATATTCAAATGTATTCTCATTTTTTCCCTTAGGTACACCATTCGTGCGAAGCCGGGACGGCAGTAGTAAAATAAAATTTGGCCTAACACGAAGTACCACGGCATATCATAAACGCCGCATTTCGGCTTAGATGACTACTGGGCCATAAAAAAACTCCAGCACTGGTCGAATAATTTTCTAAAAATCGTATTTGGGACAGTACAATGTATTATTCGCCTACACACTCAAAGAATTTTTTAGGATCCACATAGGCTACCTTAAAAGAATGGGAAGAATCAGCAGGACCCAAATCGGCTGCCTCACAGGTGCTCTTACTGGCCACTTTGCCACTAAAAGACACAATAGGCAAAGCTGATGACCCCATCTGTAGAATGTGTGGTCAGGAGGAAGAAAGCATGGAGCACATACTATGTGACTGCGATGCACTAGCCAACAGGCGACTAAGGGTCCTGGGCTTAGGTTACCCTAAACCAGAGGACTTTATAGACCTTATTCCCGCCACCATCGTGAAACTCATACAAAATGTTTTCGATGTTGGCGGAGATGGGTGATAAGGAAAGGGGAAGCACAAAAGATCCCATAGGGTCGAAGTGCTCTGAGACACGGCCTCAGCCCCTTGCATAAGAATAAGAATAATATGCGCCTACATAAGTCTGATCGATTGCCCTTAAATATCTACACACAGGCTCACGTGAGATAAAATACTATACGCAAAGGTTTGACGATGATCCTAAGACTCCCTTCAAATTCGACCCTAAAAACTCAGCGGTCATTATAAACCTTGCTCCGTTAAAGACATTGCACTAACATTCCCAAACGCCTTATCCATTCTAAAATTATAATCTTGGTTACCGTGTATAGTTCGCACGTGTATCCTTAAGTAACTGGTTCTGGTGAAAAACTTATAGCAAATGTGACATTGGTATTTCTTCAGCCCCGTGTGAGTTTCTAAATGCCTTTTCAGTTTGCCTTTCGTTATAAACCCTTTGCCGCATTGCTGGCAAATGAACGGTTTCTCCTTCGAATGTGTGAACGAGTGGAGTTTGAGGTAGTAGTGGAGTTTGAAACTCTTGTTGCAAATCGAACAGACGTGCTTCTTCTCCTCCGATTTCGTGATGTCCTCAATGGCTATCTTCGACCCGTGGCTCTTCAAATGCTCCTCTAAATAGTAAAAGTGTTGGAAGACCTCACCGCAAATGTTGCAGACGCGAGACCTCTCGTCGGACGGTATCACCTCGGATAAAGTCGTGGATCCGTCGGATTGCTTCGGGATCTTGCGCGCGTTTTGCAAGACCATGGCCAGGATTTCGTTGCGGTTCTCTTCCACGATCCTGGAAGAGGACGATTTTCGGTTGACAACAGGCGAGACACATCAGTGGCCCAACGAATATTTAAAAATACCGTAAAATTATCGTATCGAGACACGTTTTAAAACTTCACAAAATAAATCTAAACCAGGATTTTTTTAACATTTCCTGGGAAATTGTATTAAATAAGCTAAAAACAATCTTATTAGCTGATGGATATTGATGAATATTACTTGAGTTTACAAATGAATATGGGTTTGTGAGCGGTTCATCCTGAATTTTACAAGACTGTCATTGTTGAAATCAAGCATGTATTTTACGAGACTGTCATTATAAATAAAACAACTTTTACGGATTTAAATCGCGTGTAATTAGATTTTACATGATGTTATTATTGCCCGACGTTTCGTAACACTTTTTAGCGTTCGTGGTCACGGGATGACTAAAGATGTAGGTTGTCAAATTTTATGAAATAGTTAAATCTACCGTCACTTTAATTATTAATTTGGAGTGTTCCGTTTCACGCAAACGGAGCTTACGGTGTCATTAGGTCTTGCTGTGTGGTGGTTTGCCTGAGTTTTAATAATTTTAATTACTGGATCCCAAGCAGGTGGTACGGCCCAACCATCCTCTCTATTGAAATTTGGGTGTTTCTTTATTTCAATAGCCTCGCGTAACATCCTTGGGATGTATCGACGTTCCTTGGCGAGAATGTGTGGTTTATCGAACCTTATATAATGATTGGGCCCTTCTTGCGTATATTCACACACTGCAGACTTCGTTTCGCGCCTATGTTTTATGTCAGCTATATGCTCCTTCACCCGGGTGCCTATGCTTCTCTTTGTTTGACCTATATACGAGAGCCCGCAGTCGCAGTCTAACTTGTATATACCTGCATCTTGAAAGGGTATATTACACTTGACGGGTCGTAGAAATTGGTTAATCTTCTTTAGCGGCTTAAAATCCGTAAAAGTTGTTTTATTTATAATGTGTAGTGCTCGCCCAAATCTAAGAGAACATTATGAGACTGTCATTGTCAAAATCAAGCATGCATTTTACGAGACTGTCATTGTTAAAATCAAGAAAGTCACGGAAACCGTTCATAAACTAATAATAATTCGTAAGCGCAACAAATATTTATTTATTTTCATCAGTAATTATCGTTGTTTTTTTTTAAAACAGGTGTAAGAAGACCTATGACAAAGCCGAGAACTACGTATTCCGCTCATCATTGGGACCATTAATTTCTTCTACACTATACCTGGGAAATTAATAGTTATGAAGTTATTGAAGGTCAAAGATAGATTTTTTTTCAAGACTTTTATGTAAAGAAATTAAAAAACAAGATTTCTTAATTTTATCCAACGAAACCTTATAAAAAATTTAAGTATTTCATACCAAAAAATGACTTTAAAACGTCAGCGCTCAATGTAACCGCTCGATATCGGGGTCATTCACCTCAGCCGACCGAACGTCGCGCATGTATACATTGCGCGGTATTTTTTGAAGTTTTCTTTAACACCAAAAAATAAAAATCGTTTTACAGCAATATTTCAAAAAATAAAAATCGTTTCCTGGCAATATTTTTTTATATCTTGTTTTGATGTATAGAATACGTAGACTTCGGCTTTGTCTTAGGACTTTTTACACCCTGTATAAGTTGATTATCCTTAAATGTTCTGTGTAAATCTTTGTAAATAAAGAAATATTTATTTGAGGTACTCCAGGTACCCCTGGGTACTGTTACATAGAAGTCTATTATGTGTGCAGTTCTAGGGTTAAAATGCAGAAGGCTTCGGCTTCAAAAGCAATGAAAATCACTGTGTATAGTATAGTGTTGTGCCGGATGACCGTATACATATCCGCGAATATCCGTATCCGTTACTTTTTAGGCGGACTTTTTACGGATCTTCTATCTTATAAATTTTCAATACATAGATGACATTTTGCTTAAGTAGCAATGATAAACTATTAAATTCCATTCAGATATTTTTTTATTTTTCTAAAATCAAATATTTGATACCTTTATATTGCAAACATTTATGATAGTGAATTTTCATACCAATAGTATCTACAAGAGATGAAACGGATATTCGGTAACTATCCGGTATCCGGCCTAAATATACTATCCGGCCGGATACCGGATATTCAATCTCGGACAATTTCCTATAATAAAATGCAATACATTAATCTTTGTGAGGTAAATATCAATAAAATTACTTATAATTATGACGGGTTTTATTTAAAGTCGAAAAGGTTACAAAAAAGTCATAAGGCCTTCCAAAAAACTAATTATTCATATGAGATATTCACTCTAATGATAAATACATAAATAGTAAATATCTAAACTAAAGACTTTCAGAAAAACTTATCGAAACCGCTCGAAACGATCTAATCGCGTTCGCTGCGTGTGCGGCGCTAAACTCGTCACAATATGCAATGAGACAATGGGTCGAATATCCGGCCGCCGGATAACCGGCCATCCGGCCTCGCAGTTTACCGGATATTCGGTATCCGGACAAATAACTATCCGTTTGATCTCTAGTATCTACCTACATAACTCAAAGGTATCTACTAAATCAACTAAGTACTATATCAAGTAAGATTGTTAAGATCCGGATCTCGACACCAAATATCCGTATTCGGATACGTGTCCGCGGATATAATTTTTTCACATCGACACATCACTAGTAAAGAAAAATATTTTGTTAACTACAACAATACTTACAATCCCTCCTTCTGATGCGTAGATAGATGCATCTGTATGTGATATTTCGTATGAAACATGTGCGCGCACACCGGGCACTCGTATCTTAGTACAAATTTGTCTGTCCTATGGCTGACGAGATGCCGTTGCAATTTGCACGCTGCGTTAAAGCTCTTAGAGCACACATTGCATATAAATTCCTTGTCCGGTTTGTGGTGTTTCCTATGGTATACCTAGAAATTAATGGGGTAGGTTTATTTTCAGTAGCCTTCGCTTTTCGTTTCCTGGAATTTTCAAATCACAACGATTCTAAAGGAGATTCGTTTCAAAATATAACCAAAACCTACCATTGTCTCCTTCTTCTTATAACTTTTCCCGCATATGGTACAGAGGTAGGGCTTCGGTCCCTGGTGTTTCGGCTCGTGCTCCTTTAAGGCCGCTTCGTCTGACACCACTTCCAAACAGTAGTTGCATTTGAGAACCAACTCCTCGCCTTCGTGGCATTTCTTGTGGACCTGATAAAAAAATCGGATTTGCAATAAATATTTATTTATTTACACTTTTTTTTAGTTTATTGGGATCAACAATCCGTTTTACAATATGTATTGTTGATTAATCTTTATACAAACCCTGAATATAGGTGGTTAGGGATCGGCTTCTGAGTTGATTTTTTTTTAAAAGTCGTTTTTTTATTGACAAAAAAAAAGTTTTTTTTTTATATCTACCGAAAGTTGATTCCAAACTACCTGTATTCAGGATGTTGGTTATTTAATTTACATGGTGTATACAGGGTGTAAAAGACATGAGCAGTCAAACGAGAACCATGTATTCTGCTCACCGTCATAACATTTTTCTTCCTTTAGACTATACCTGGGAAATTGATAGTTACGATTTTATTGAAGGTCAAAGTCATAATTTTTTTTCTCATTTTTTTTATGAAAACGTATTCTATACGTTATTTCTTAATTATTGTCCAAAGAAACCTCATCATTTTTTTTAGTATTTCATAACAAAAAATGGCTTCAAAACGTTAGCGTTCAATGTATCTCACTCGATGCGCACGGACACTAACGAACGGGGCCGCCGTCAAGCAAAATTAACGCGGTTTTGCGAGTTGCATGCGAGTTGAGCTCTTTACATTGCGCGGTACAATTTGCAATTTTTTGTAACACCAAAAAATAAAAATCATTTCCCAGCAATATTTTTTTTGAAATATGTCTTATTTTGATGTATAGAATACGTGGTTTTCGTTTGACTGCTCATGTCTTTTACACCCAGTATATAAAAATGAATACTGACTGACATATCAACGCACAGCCTAAACCGCTGGGTCTAGAGATTCCAAATTTGGTACGTAGGTTCCTTAAGAGGTCCAGGGGTGCACTAAGAAAGGATTTTTGGAAATTCACCTTCTAAGGGGGTGAAAAGTTTGTATGGAAATCCGTCAGTTTTGAAGTTAAATCGATAAAAATTGGTATATAGCTACTTAGTTAGAAATTAAGAATGACGTATTTCAGGATTTTTGAAAATTCAATCCCTAAGGGGTAAAATAAGGGATGGAAGTTTGTATGGAAATCCCTCATTTTTTTAAGTAAAATCCATGAAAATTGGCAAACCTGTGACGCTTGGGTTAGAAGAAATAATAAGAACATTTAAAGGCTGCCCGAAAGAACTATACTACGTGGACGAAGTCGCGGGCGAAGCTAGTCTAAGATAAAAATATTTGGTAATTGTAAAACCAACACCGTTAACCACAAGTTACTTAATGTAATATAAGTTGAGAGTTACAAACATGTTATACTAATACCACTTTATTTTATTATATAAATATTATTTATCTTATTTTGCCCTTAATTTTTCTAATACATACTAATCTTTTAAACTCAACTTTATTAACAGAAAATATGTTTATTGTACAACAACAAATGGCATACGATACACAGAGAAAAGAAAAACATTATCATAATGGTACAATGGGCGGCCTTATCGCAAAGTGCAATTTCTTTCAGGCAACCTTTGGATGGACAGGATTTGCAAGAACAATAAATCAGACGGAAGTTGTCAAAAAATAATAATAAAACAAAACATTTTTCGTTCGGAATCGGCTTCCGAGTTGGTTTAAATTTTTTAAAAAAAAAACGATTATTTCTTTGAAAAAAAAAACAAACCACTTCTCTTTCAACTTTTTTCTGGGTACTTTTATTTTTTTTTCAGAAAAAAAAACAGTTTTTTTTTTAATTTTTGAAATCAACTCAGAAGCCAATCCCTAATCACCTGTATTCAGGGTGTTGGTTAAAAAAACCTAATTAAATAACAATGAATAAAAATAATATACTGAGTGAATGAATATTTCAAGTGAGCCTTTGGGCCCAATCCTTAACTATAAGGAATATCGAAAAATGCTCAAGGAGTAGCGAGCTAGACTTTGATGATACCAAAAACTGCATCATAGAAATGAAAATTAAAAAAGGAATAAACATTGAAAAAAATCCTGTCATGGATAAGCGCTGAGACGGGACTTGAACCCGCGACCTTTTGCTGTCCGGGCGACTGCTACACAGTACTATTTAACCACGACGAATTTCCATTTTTTCCAATTTTTTCCATGTTTAGTAAAATATGAAAAAAAAAAATTTTTTTTTCAATGTTCTTCGTTTTCTATTTAAATTCGTTTCAATTTCAATCATAACTAAACATGCCAAATAAAAATTAGTAACAAAATCAAAGTAATAATCTTAATTGTAAACAATAATTTTACCTGTAACGTTTCTAAATGAAGAAACTTTTTGCCGCAGAACTCACAGGAGTGCGGTCTCGTTTTGTATTTCTTCGGCGAGTCCGTTTTTGATTTCTTGTTGAATTTCGCTTTGGCTTTCTTTATGAGGGCTCTGTAACAAGATAAGAATGCAATCAGGTTTTATTTATTAATGTCGTAACCAAAAAGTAATTTAATATTAAACGCAAATACCTACAATAAGTTTTTAAAATGGGTTTTAACTCCAAATTGAGACATACGTAAAAAATAAACAAATTTAGTTGTAGTAACACAAAATATTTGAAAAATAACGACATAATTAAAAATAATAATTCCAATTGAAAACCTTGTTGGGAAATATACCGTTTTAACTCAAAAATCTTAAATAATGTACAGTCAACAGCACGTCGGGCTATACAAAACTGTCAAATTTCTCCAAACGATTTTCAACCTAAGAGTAGTCAATAATAATCGATTGGGAAAATTTGACAGTTTGTGGTAACCCAACGTGCTGTTGTCTGTTCAACCAGTATTTTATTTTAATGATTGATAAATTAATGTTTTAATTTAATTACTAAAACACACAAAGAAGTCATTATTTTTCTACCGTTGATTCTGAAAAAATATTAATTTTGAGTTGCAACACTATTGTATTATTAGTGCGATGTATTGTCACAATAATAGGTCTATAAAGTCTCCCTATAAGTCTATATCGGAGCTCATTTAACACAAAACTTTATATGGTTGCAACTCAGGTAATTATCAATATTATTTCTAAAAAAAATCAAATTTGAATATTGTAACTGTGTAGATTTAATTTTAAAACCTAAAAAACATTCATATAGTCATATTCCCTATTGATGACGATATATTATTGTCACTTACTTAGCTTTTGACTTTTTCTCTTCTGAATTTTCAGTCTCTGCATTTTCAATTTTCACTTGTGGTTTTCCTTCTGAAATGAAATGTTATTTTTTTATGAAAATAATATTATGGAATAATTTTATTTTTGCGTTTACAAACGCGTAAATATAATACTAGAAAATGCACTGAAAAAAATCGACTTGCCTCAGGCGGGACAAGCCAATTTTTCAGGCGGGCAAGTCGACTTTTTCGAAAGTATAAAAGATGTAAGGTAGTTTCATCTTAGCTGGGCGTCAAATATTTGCAAAAATATTTCGTTCGGGTCTTGGAAGTGCAAATTTCAAAGATTTGATGAAACGATGTTTACCATAAAAACATAAGCACCAAGCACTGACAAATTTCGACAGCGAAAAGCAGTGCCTCGGTGGCGAAATTGGTCAACGCATCCACCCGGATTGTGGAAGGTGCGGGTTCGTGTCCCGCCTGAGGCAAGTCGATTTTTTTCAGTGCATTTTCTAAAATAATATTATTTTTTTGGACAAGCATACGGTTTGCCTGGTGGTACTTGCAACACTGCCAAGCCTACTTTCGACCTACACAATGAGGTTTCATGCGAATCGCATTCAATAACTGTGTCATTCAAATCCATACAAACACACATTTTACTAAACAAACAGTGGGCGATGTAAATTTCAACAGCTTACTCAAATTTCAAGCAAACCCCACCTATTAAAACTCCCATACAAATCCATACAAACACATAGTCTCCTAAACGATTAGCAGACGATGTAAATTCCAACAGCTTACTCAAATTTCAAGCAAACCACACCCATAAAACTCCCATACAAATCCATACAAAATTATACTCTCCTAAACGAACAGTTGGCGATGTAAATTTCAACAGCATACTCAAATTTCAAGCAAACCCCACCCATAAAACTCCCATACAAATCCATACAAACTTACCTTCCCACGATTCCTCGTGTGTCAGCACGTGTCTATGCATCTTACTGGCTGTAATAAACCCACGGTTACATATATAACAACTGTACGGCTTCTCTCCTGTATGTGTACGCATATGAACTCTCAAGTAAGACTTGGTGCTCATGGTTTTTTTGCAGATGTTACATTTGAGGGACTTCCCCTTGCCTCTCTTGCCTTTGGGCGATGGTGGTGGGTCCTCAATTTTAGGGGTAGCCACCCAAGTGTTTGATGGGAAGTAATCGTCATCTGATAACCTAAAAAAGTCAAAAAATCACGGTTGAAATAATTTATCTTTACTAAACTTATAAAGAGGAAAGATTTGATTCTTTGTTTGCATTGAATAGGCTTCCAAACTACTCGACCGATTTTGATGAAATTTGGAATGGAGATATTTTGAGAGCCTGGGAAAGCCATAGGATACTTTTTGGCGCGATAACCGCATTAACGCGAGCGTAACCGCGGGCGACCGCTAGTATGTTATTTTTCATTTTTATAATATGATTTATTAGTAATTTAATTTACAATTCAAATCAAACGATTTTTTTCTCGTTGATTGATTACATCGATTCCCTTGTAATGCACCAAACTCAACCAAAATCGATTCACTGATTCGTAGGTAGCAATGCGCAATATGGAAAATGCTTTTTATTATATAAAAAAAATAGTTGCGTGTGTAGTAATATATGCATGTAAGCGCGTGAGAAGTTATGCTTCTTTGCACACAGCAAAGAAATTTTATTTGATTTTTTTTTTTTGTTACTGGTGGTACAAAGGGTTGGGAGAGTAGGCCCAGGTGACACAAAGATCACCGGGCTCGGACGCATATAGCAGGCGGAATTAATTTTCTAAAGTCCGTAGATGATATAATTGTGAAAGTTGATACGGCCGACTATATGGACCGTAACGTAAATATACATTGTACAGTCGAACCAACTGAATCATGACCCACTTGGCCGATCATTCCTTTAGAATCATAAATTTAGATAGGTTTTCTTCGCTATCATGCATGTTGCACTTAGTACGTTTTAAATATGAATAAAAATGCGTCATTACAGGTCAGAGATCTATCATCTATATGCAATTTCAATCTTTGTTATCACTGCACTAAAGTCTCAATTGGAATTTCAAATAAGATGTCGTTCATAAACTAAACTCTTTTTACTACTGAGAAAAAAGGAAAAACTATAATATTTTTAAAAATAAAATGACGTTATGTGTCAGATGTCAAGTAATAGTCTAAAAAAATTTAAAAAGCCATAAAACAAAATTGAATTGAATAAAATAAAATTTTTAGACAATATTATAAACAAATCGTATAATAACCATTATACGATTTGTTTATAATATTGTCTAAAAATTTTATTTTATTCAATTCAATTTTGTTTTATGGCTTTTTAAATTTTTTTGTTTTTTAGTAGAACAAAGAGCTCGGATTGTAGTGCTCAATTCGTACAAACTTTTTCGTGCCATACTCATATACTCCGATCTATTTATCATGGCGATCATAGCCCTGTCAGTGTCTAATAAATTGATAACATGTTCGTTACTTAAGATATGTATGTTCAAGCGAATTTCAACTTATTTTGTATAGAATAACTGTAGGAAAATGAGCTTAAGGTGGGTCATGATTCAATTTGGTCGATTGTACATAAAATTTTCGTCACATGTTAAACTTTGGAGCAAATTGTTCTAAATCTTTTTTGGGCTTAGTAAAGACAGTTTAAAGTCAGTCTTAATGAACTTTAAGAATATTTAATGTTCCGAGCGGACTCGAAAATTATCCATCTGCCAGGGACGCCGGGTACGCTAGAGAATTTTTTTAAGTCGCTAAGACATGAATATTTTCCTCAAAGTCCAGATCGAGTCAGGTCGGTTCGGTCGTGAGCTTGGAGAAATAATCTAAGTCCAGAGCAAAGTCTTAAAATTTCACATTCATAATTTTTTCATAACGCGCCTAAAGAAGTGCACATAAAATACTTAATAAAATTGTTAAATACATAGATAGCAAGGGCGAACTTATCTCTAGAAGTTAAAACTTATCTCCAGTCAACTCATAAATGTATGTTCTAATATTGTTATGGAAGGCGAAACAAAAGAAAAATAAAGGTTTAAAATACGTATGTATGTATCTATCAAAACTATTTTCTTTCACCTGTCATTGTCAATGTCATCTCTCCCATCGTCACCATCATCTCCTGACTTCGAGGGTTCTTCGTCAGAATGTTTCCCTGTCTCCTCGAAGTCCAGTTGTTCTTTAAAGACCACTGGTACTTCCCCCAGATCTTCTGGTTCCTTCTTGATCTCGACGTCTGCTGGGTCGATTTTCACTTCTTCTATGGCCAAATTTACTTCTTGCACAGGGTTTTTTGGGTCAGTATCTTCGTTCTGTGGAATATTAGAAATTTGTAATAATTATTACTCGCATACGTAGAATAGAGGAAGTCTTGTAATTGTAAGGAAGATGTCTTAAATCACATTTTTTTAAATACATATTTTTTATTGTAAGTTTAATTATTAGTCTTTATTTTATTATATTATTATGATTAATTATTAAAGACTTTTGACAATGTGAATTAGAACTCTTTCCAAATCAATATTATGAAAACTGTAAAGGGAGGATAAAACTTGTTGAGTTTCTTGCCGGTTCTTCTCAGAACAAGGCCTCCTGGTAGACTCTTGAACCGATGGCATCAAAATTGACTTTCATAAGTGTACAAATTGTACCTAAATGAATAAAGAAATTTTGACTTTAACTTTGGTCACTTGGCCAGGCCCTCTGGTTGGCTCCCCTCCGCGCAGGCACTCTAGCATGACTGTCGACATAGTCTGCTCTGATTGGCTACAATCAGTATTGGGAGTCGCTGTTGATCAGACACATCGCACCTCCAGTACAATACAGTCACTTTTGCAAAATTGTATTTTTTCAGGACAGACATTTAAAGTTTTGGTGTTTTGTAAAATAATAATACTTTCATAATTTGGCAAGGTGAATAGGTTTTATCATTAGACGTACTTTTTACTTTATCATTACTCTAACAATATACTAAAATATGTTAATAAACATACTATTTTATTAATTTGAACTGTGTGGCTCCCTCAATTGTGACGTTGTGGCACTAACATAAAAATAATAATGTAATTGTGACACGGTAAGCCAATCTCTCAATTAATTGATTCAATAATATTCTTCCTCAGAAAATTTCTTCAAGTTATTTAGATTAAGAATTTGTTTTCTCCCTTTTTTAATGGTAAATCTCATTAATGTCATAAATTCTAATAGTCAAAAGTGTGTACTTAGAACGTTATTGCGCCATACATTAATAAAATACAATACCACATTTACTTTAGTAACGTTGTAGCCCCAAGAGACTCCTGCATTTGTGGTGGGCCGCGGCATAACTGACCAATGAGACGATGTCGCTCCCAGTGTCCGTTAGAGATGGGCCAAAGCAACAACGACACTTAGCCCTCACGCGGAAACTATTAGTATTACATAAGTGACATTAACGCACCAAGTGCAGGGGTAGTTCAGGTTACTTATTAAGGCTGCAATACATGTTGGCCGAGCGTCGCCGAGTGAACGCTAATACCAACGTATAGACAGTATATTTGCATTGTCTTGCCGTCGCTCGGTGTCGCTCGCCTAGTTAGCCGAGTAAAGTCAAGCGCCAACGTGTATAGAACTCATTTGGCGTAGCTTGCCACAACTTGCGGTCGCTCGCGTCCACTTGCCGCACTTCGGAGCGCTGTTGGTTTTTCTGCACAAATCAAAGGCGCTCGCGCGCACTCGGCCAATAGTGTCCACATGTTTGGCAAACGCGTCATTACGCGGTTGGCGTTGGTAGGCGTTTGTCGTCCGTACGCGTACAAAATGTCACTCTCAACAAACGACGATGTTTTCAAATTTTTGGAATTTTACCAGAATTAAGAGGTTATCTGGATCCCTAAAGACAAGACTATTAAAATATTCAAAATGGCTAACCATAACTACGTAGGAGACGTTTTATACTATAGAAAATATAGTAACTTTTATTTGAAAGATTCAAGGATTTTGTTTTTAACTGAACTACTAGTAAAATGTGAATCTGGTATTTAGGGAAACTGTTATTTTGAGAATCTGGTATTCTGCGACTAAACCCTCATTAAATAAATAGCAGCAGCTGCAATAACTTCTACGCCGTCATCCATCTTGTTTCAATTCACAATACATACTGACGGAGCACAACGTGTGGGCATCTTTTCAATATTCGTCTATATTGGCCATTTGCATTGGTTTTTGAGAAACTTGCCGAACGTGTAGGCAGTAACACTTGCCTTGTATTAGTTTGCCTACGCTCGCGTTGGCCTAAGCTCGACCAACATGTATTGCAGGCTTTACATGCATAAATAATTTTTCAAAAAAATGCATAAGTGACAGTATTGCCAATACTCACCTTAGCGGGCAGATTCGTATCAGAACCGGTCTGCTCGGACCCCCACAATTCTGTCCACTCGTCTGTCTTTGTTTTATTTTTTTCTTCTTTCTCTAACTTCTCTTTCAACTGCTCTTCCAACTCTTTCAGGTACGGCAAAATGGCGTTGTAATCTGGAAAAAGGGTGGCAATAAAAATACATACAGGGGCGTTTAATGAAAAGTGAGAATGAGTATGTTGCCAGTCACTTTTATTAAATGTTTTTTTTTATTTTTGGATATAAGTACATAAATAGTTTCCTTTTGGCATAGTACACTTGGAATATATTTTTTCTAAGCTGAACATTTCTGTCTAACTCCTGTACTGCTGTGACTACTGGTTCATCATTTTCAAATCTCTGTCCTCTTAAAGACTCCATCAACCTTGGAAATCGACAAGAATCAAGGTCAAGGTCGGGTGAATATGGACTAGTATTTCGAAGCCAGCATCTTGAATTACAGCCATAGCAACGGCGGACTTATTTAGGTAAAATAATTATTTCGTCCCGAAATGGTGGATAGGGTTTTTGACGATTTAATAGTTATTTGCTCAACAAGTGAGCAAAGTAATTTTTTGCTGCGAGTGCCAATATTAAATCACGATAAAAGCAACGAGACAAAAAAATTTGCTCTCGTGTGAAACGTACAAATTTTCACCTCTCCAACGAGAAAATTGTTATAGGTGAGAAAAACAAGGCAATACTTTAATACATGTTTATTATCTTAAAAATAACCATTGAAAACTAAAAGTAAGATTACTAAAATAATTTAGATTGAACGTTACAGACTTGTTCAAAGCTCGCAGCAGAAGGCGTTTTTCCTTTGAGATTTCACGAAGCAAAAGAGGTCTTTTGGTGCTG
Source organism: Elophila nymphaeata (assembly GCA_955850985.1). Lineage (NCBI taxonomy): Eukaryota > Metazoa > Arthropoda > Insecta > Lepidoptera > Crambidae > Elophila > Elophila nymphaeata. The sequence goes on from OY039093.1 coordinate 7,200,575, forward strand.
GAGTGGTGAAAAAGTATTTAGCAAATTCCATTTAAATAAAGAGCTTTTCATTTCATTTCATTACTATGAACGGTACGGAACGGCTACGAACTGACAAGTGTGCTATGAACGTTAACGCGAGCGAAACCGCGGGCGATAGTAAGGTATAGAGGTGAATTTTACAAATGGGCCTTCAGGGCCAAATCCTAAACTACAAGGAATATCGAAAAATGCTCAAAGAAGTCGCGAGCCCGATTTTGATGAAAACAAAAACTGCATCATTGGATTTTTGAAAATTCAATAATCCTAGCCAGGAATCGAACCCAATGATTTTGATTAAAAAAACACAGCCTGTATTATTACACCATGCGATAGTGTTGTTAATAAGGATCGATTTCTGGGAAGTAATGATATACGGGAAACTAATGGAAAATGTTAAATTTTAATAAAATATTTCTTGTTCCACCTTGGTTGAAGCGATAATCAAAACGATGATCATTATTTTATCAATCAATCCAATGATGCAGTTTTAATCGAGCTCGCGACTCCTTTGAGCATTTTTCGATATTCCTTATAGTTTTGAATTTGGCCCTGAAGGCTCACTTGAAAAATCCAACCTGTATAATAATAAACAGCTCACCATAAGGTTCCCCTTCTAACTTTTCTTCAGCATGTTTTTTGTCGAAATGCGTTGTGAGGTTATCGAATCTGAAACAAAAAGAACATTTAATTTTTACGAAAGTTCGCGATCCCGGGTGACTCTGGTCGCCGTCGTAGTGTGCCTTGACAAGATACCCGGAGGGACGTTTAGTGGGTAGTGCGGGGACGCCTTTACCTTGGAGTCCCACATACCGTCAGTGGTACTGCAGGGATGACGCGTAAATGCTAATGCATGACCTCTATGTTAAAGAAAAATACAAGGTAAGGTATGATTTCGTAGCCGACTGCATCCAGCAGCAGCAGACGACGTGTCGCTGCAATCATGATTTCGAACCCGACTGACTGCACGTGACAACTGCAGACGGCAGCGCCGTATCCAGTCCACAACTTACTACTTTTAAAGAATAGGTACGTAGGTCTTACTACTGTTAATTATTAAACTCATTTCTTATATTTTTCCATATACAACATGTAAATTAAATAACCAACACCCTGAATACAGGAGGTTTGGGATCGGCTTCTGAGTTGATTTCAATATTTAAAAAAAAAACCGATTTAAAAAAAAAAAAAGTACCCAGAAAATATTGTACAACATTTTCTGGGTACTTTTTGTTTTTTTTTTTAAAAAAAATATTGAAATCAACTCAGAAGCCGATCCCAAACCACCTGTATTCAGGGTGTTGGTTATTTCAAAGTCAAAGTCAAAGTCAAAAGTTCTTTATTTAAATAGACTCAATTACTAAGTACTTTTAAATCGTCATAACGGGGAATATGTATGAGAAAAAAAAATGTGTGCGTGTACTAGTGTACACACGTAAGAAGTGAAACTTCTTTATTTCCTTACATAGACATGAATACAAAAAAGATGGCGCGTAACGGAAAAATGTGACGCGTAACCGAAAAATGTGACGGTAAATTTTTTTCCAACGCCGATAAAGAAGTTTCACTTCAAAAAAAAAAAATTAAGGTAGGTAAGATATCAGAAACAATGATCATTTTAAGTGGTTGTCAAACGGGTATTTGTAAATTATCCCCTGTTTTAAAATCAGAATTTCGTAAGTATTATAAATTAATTATTTTAAAATTAAAACTACCACTAATATGCATATTTAGTTTACATGTTGTATTATCTATGTGAGATGCATCATACAATTCGTACATTACACCTGGTTTATTGAGTCAGAATCGGAGAAACTCGTTTTAAAGAGAAACAACGAAGTGTGGCTCCGGCGTCGGCGACACTACTGATCCGCGATTGGGCGACAGAGTCGTCTGCGTCGCGTACGCGTCGCCAGCTTCATGTCGCTAGCTACCAATGGTGTTTCATAGAAATACATAGAAACCAGTAGTGTCGAGACGACATGTCGTCTGCTGCTGCTGCGTGCAGTCAGCTACGAAATCATACCTTTACTGTTGGCAACCCAACAAATATTCAATTTTCATTTCTACATAATAGCAACACTACATTGAAATGTCACATTCAACCCTCAATTGTCCTTATTTGCTACACGCATCACTTTGCGTGCTTTCAATTTTATTGTAATTATATTAGTGAATAATGTGCAAAGTCTCGGAATAAAGTGCTAGTAATTAAAATCAACGGATGTTTCATTGAGCCATCAACAGTTACAACTTTTATTCCAAATACTGAAGTTGGCACCGATCTAAAAAAAAAGATTTTTTATGAACAAAATTTTTATTTCGCCGTTTTTAATTTTGAAGGTTGCTTTTTATGTAAAAATAATTTACTTTTAGCTTTTTAGTGTTTTACGCATAGAAACTTTCAGGAAACTACCTCAAGATCTTTTAGACACACAAGTGTTGAGATTACGATATCATCGATGTCAATTAAATAGGCATTATTAGGGATAACTTGAAAACTACTCGTCAGATGTCGATCAAAGGAAGAAAGAATCTTCAAAATCGGTACACTCAGTAAAGATTTATGAGGTAACAAACATAAAAAAAACACACAGTCGAATTGAGAACCTCCTCCTTTTTTTAAGTCGGTTCAAAAATAAGGAACTGCTGGAAGTGATTTCTTATAAGCAGTACCTTTGTACAATCGTCTGTCAAATGTTTTGATCTTTTGCACCTAATTAAGTTCTTTCATTTTGAATTCGTATGTAAGTTTAATCGACGCTTTTACGTAGAAGGAAAACATCGTGAGGAAACCTGCACACACCTATGAAGAAATTGTTAGGTTGTGTGTAAAATCGACCAACTTGAACTTGGCCAGCGTGGTTGACTAAGGCCTAATCGCCCCTAATGTGGGGTAGGCTCGAGCCCCTCGGTGGGGACATTATATGAGCTGTTGATGATGATGACGATGAAATAGTTAAATAAAAAAAAGGTAGATACACCACAAATAGACATAATTGCATGTAACTATTTTAACTGTGCAATTTTATTGCTAAAAATATTCCATTGTACACTATTTTTAGATATAATTGCCAGAAAATGGCTAGACTAGATAAAAATCAATGAAAATTGAATGAGGTCGATTCTACTAATTGTCAAATGACACTACGAGTTCGCATCGGACGGTGAATTCAACATAAATGATTTCTTTAGCGTCCATTTAGCTCGCAAGTCAAAACGCGAGCACAACATAACTGTGCACCCTCTCTCCTGAGGGGGCTGCTTCTGATAGCGTTATAGCCACTTTGGCAATAGGCAATAAGGGGGTGTTTAGTCAGTAAGAGTCTGACATAACCCTAGGGGCCGGCCCTTAGGGTATCCAAGAGGATTCACCCCCTCCTTCCCTCGTTTGTCCGGAAGGTTCTTCTGACTGTTTTCGCTCCTCCCCATGGGGGAAGGAAAGGGAAAGTCAGTAGTAAGACAAAGAATAGGATTTAGAATATTATGTGAACCAATATGGACCCATAACTCTCCTATAATACCATAACACAGAGCTACAGAGCTGGCTTGGTAATAGTGGTGGTAATTCTTTTTGCATAAAATATCCTTGAAACAATCTATAATTTTTATACCTTTAAATTGAATATTTTAATAGTAAAAAAATATTTAATAAACCTGTTCATTTAGGATTTTTTTACTTTGCCAGATGCTTACAAATATGTCTACCAGATCTCAACTACTATGTGAAGAAGTTACAATTAAATACTTACTTAGAAAAAAACCGATAGCATATACGGCACTGGAAGCGAATAGCCAAGTGTATTCTCTTGTTATGCCTCCCGAGTTTGCTTGCAGTAATGAATGACTGGCCACAAATTGAGCATGTGTAAGGTTTTTCCCCTGAAAATATTAAAAATTAGAGTAAAATTGAAAGAACACGTTGGGTTTCGAGTGAAACGCTCACTCGCCAGCTGGGCGGCGTACCGGACCTCAACGGATTTTTTTAAAGTGGTTGTAATTTTAATTTAGGTTATATTCGCAAATTACTGCCTTTGTCCTTGAAGCTTAAATACCCTTTTTATTGTTTATTTTCAGAAATTATATATTTAGCAACAAATATTTAAATGGCAGGACAAAAGAAAAAAAGTGATCCGCAGTGACCCACTCTTCCCTAAGCAAATGTTATCTAAAGCCGAGTACCTTGTGAGCGTGATTATTATGTATGTGTATGTAAACCACATATCACAACAGATGTTGAAAATGTGACAAAACAAAAATTCAAAAATGTTTCTTCAGTAACAAAGATAATATGCCACTGTAATTGTTGTACACTTTAATACAACTATAAGGGCATCTTCAATTGAGCTGCGCAGCATAGTAAAACCATATAATAAGAACAAGTGACTGCAGCGCGTAAGGTGAACGCACATTTAGCTGAGCTTAACGCGCCAAACAAAACGAATTTCAGAATTCTTCATACCCCGGAAATTCAGATGACATCACCAGATTCGACGCGAGTGATGTGGACAACTTGGCAGATGCGCTCGTTTTTATTCTATTCACATATAATTATAGTGAAACAATTTGTTCGGTGTGTTATTTGCATTCAGCTCAGCTAAATGTGTGTCCACCTTTACAGTGGCAGGGATCTTCTTGAAGCATGCTTAACACCAGGCTGTATGATTGCTTACAATCAATATTAGTTAAAAAAGTTGAAAAGTAGAAAAACATACCTGTATGTGACCGAACATGTAACTTCAAATAATAGCATAGTGGAAACTGTTTCTGACAAGCAAAACATTTGAATATCCTTTCCAAGTTCAATTTGGCCTCTTCTTCCTTATTTCCGTTCTCAGTACATGGCTTGACGTCCGTTTCATCGATATTCGGCTTGTTTTCATTATTGCCGTCATTATAATCTGCAGCTGTTTCGTTGCCAATATAACCGTCTTCCGGTTTTATTTCTAACTCTACTGGGTTATCCTCTTTTTTCACCTTGCCAAGCTTCTTCTGTTTTTTCTGATCTTTCTTCATTTTCTTTCGCTTCTTCAAGTTCTTTATTTTTAAATCGTAGCTCGTTACCCTGTCTTTGTGTACGGTGACATGCTGGTCCAATTCCTGCAGCGAGACAAAGCTAATGTTGCAGACAGCACAACCGTAGAACTTGAAGTTTTCGTCCGTAATTTTCTCTGACCAATAATTGCTTTTTTTACCCTTCTCCTTTTTTATTTGACTTTTCTTCATTAACGGTTTAACATCATTGCTTTCTTTAGCTTTAATTTCACTATTATTTACATTAACACTAACATTCTTATACATATCATTGACTCTGTTAGAGGTATCATTGAGGTTAGTTAAAATCTTGTCGGTTGGTTCCTGGACGTTCTGCAGCAGGTGGTTGAAGAATTCCTGGTTTGAAATTGGTTGTTCCAGTTTGATATCATAGTTGTATTGGTACGGGGGATAGTCGTATGTGCTCAAAGGGTCCAAATCCATCGACATTTGGTTCATTTTGGTTTGGTTTCTGTAAAAAAGGAAGCATTTTTAAATAAAGTACCAAATTCGAAATTGTCAAAAAATTTTACTTATTTTATATTTTTATCAAGATAACATGAAATAACCAATGATACAAAGTCTAATAAAAAAGGTAAAAACTTTCATATTTACATGCACCATTAAAAAGTATTATTATTCATTATTGTTATTTTTAATACTATAAAGGATTGATTAACAAATAAAACATTAGAAAACAATTCTAACAGCTGCTTTCTATAAACAGGTATAAATACTACAAATAACCTCACAAAACAATAACATTGACTGTAAAATACGAATTCGTTTAAAATCCTGCACTTTGCAATACACCTATAATTAACTGACTGCAATTTTAATAAGTATTGAGTTAAAAACCACGTTGTATCGTGTTCTAAACAGTAAATATAGACATTACACAACATAAACACAAAATTTAGCGGTATAAACAGAAGTTTAAACACGAAATATAAATTAATTACGAAGTTTCAACGACGGCCAGCCTAATCAATACATAGGGAGAAAAAAGTACTTACCTGTGGATAGCAAGCAGTGGTAAAAAATCTCTTTTTTTTAACAATACATTATGTGAATCACAAAAAAATGTAACATTTTACCGCCTATAGAGGCATATCACGCACAATTTGTCAACGTAAACATTAAATAACAACTGTACTACAACACCAAAATACTTAAATGTTTATTTATTAACTATTTAACGTTAAATAACAATCACAAATTTGGATTTTTTTTCTCGCGTGACTGAAAGTGCCATGGCCATCATAATTAATGTTGCCAATTGTATAAAAATGTCCCCAATGGTCTGTATTGATTTTTTTTAAATCACTATACATGTTTAAACCGCTGGAATGCCTTGTAGTAATATTGTTTTGTAGGATTCAAATATAATAGTCAATGACATGCTATTATTTTATTTTACGCCGGCGCCCGCCGTCGTTGTGAAGAAGTCAGTAAGCTGCCTACACAACAAGCGGTCCGGGTTCGAATCCTGGTAGCGGCAAATATTTGTGAGACGAACACGAATATTTGTTTATGATTAATGGTCGTTTATAAAATTATTTAAGTTTTTTTATAAAAATATCTAAAATTATTTTGTATACTATAAATATCCGTTATCTAGTATCCTTATTATCAAAAGTTCTTATTGTTACTTACTTTGGGCTAGATTATCGGTGTATGCGGGGAAAAATATTATTATATTATTAATTTTTATCGCGAAGAGAAATTTCTCGAGGTTAAGGCTCGATAATATTTATTTATATTATTAATTTATACCATTTTTATTGTACGGTCTTGTACGTGTCTGCTAATAAAACCACTTCTTTTTACGTAGTTGATCTATTCCAATCCAGAGTTCAGTCGTTGTCGTGTCGGTCGCCGAATGTAATATTTTGAAAGATCTGTAAATATTGTCAAGGTTTAGTCCATAGTCACGCTTGCTTCGCAAAGAGGCTAGACACCGCGACCATTATATTATTATTATTTTTTGTCCCAACATTTAAAGTTTCAGATCTTTGTTTATCTTAATTTTATATAACATTGGGTTATTGTAATACGTACCTACTCTTAATAACATGTTTGTTATTAAGAGTATGTATTACAATTTACGAATAATCTTTATAGAACAGTCTACTATCATCATCAGATTCTATTCCTAATCATTAATGAATTCCTACTAATTTATTAAACTTCAAAGGAATTCCGGCATTAACAGTCTAAATATTGATGTGTAGCATGGATTATTAACTTATCATTTCTTTACGAGATCTAACAACCGGTTGAGTTCAAGTATTCCCGGGTCTTTTCAGTTTCCACTGCTGTGTGTCTAAAATATCCGGCAGGAACTACAATTATTTGAATAACTCTGCATGTTCCCAAGAGATGGGTATTATTTCATTTATATGCAGCAGAAAGTCTGTAGGCCAACATTGACATTTAATGTCATGAACTAAGAAGTACACCTGTCGGTAAGAACATCAATTCTACGAGTCAGTCAACCAGTGACGGACTGAACAGGTAATCAGTACGCCGGAAGGAATCTTGGAGAAAAGACTTTTGTGGTGACCCTGTAAAAAGCTTTGGTGATGGCAAGGATAATTATATAACCATCGTAAATCGTTTCATTTCTGTCTTAATCATACTGACATTATTGACCAGTAGGCCTATTCGCTAACTTTTTTTGACCGATGAAAGTGAAGATGATCACCGAGTGAATTACTTATCCATTGCTGTTTTTACACGACAAGTGCAATAATAGCATGTCCAGTAAAACAGCAATGGATTTGTCATTCACTCGGTGATTATCACTGTCATCTGTCAAAAAAAGTTACCTAATAGGCCTACAGGTGGTTGTTTAGGATCCAAAACTTATAAAAACAAAACTTATAATAATTCAGTTATGATACTGAACAAACATTATTCGTTCATTTATTAGTAGATAGTTATATTCAATTTATCATAATACATCTTACCCCACTTTTTAGGAAAAAAGATTTTATATGGCAACTTCATATCGAAGTGTCAAAAGCCAAGGCCGTCTTCGCTTCGCTTCTTTTCACGCAGTGCATTAATAGAAATAAGAATTTATTTCTAAATTCTAAATCCCTTATAAATTTTTATTCACAATCAGTTTATTTATTATCCGCTCACATGTAGATACAAGTATCTACATAATAAATAAAAATAATATAACCACCTACATAAGTTTATGTAGGTAGGTACTAGGTACTACATGAAAGAGGATTTTATGATTTTTTTTATACAGATGTTTATTTTAACTAACATACAAATCATAGCAGCAATTAAAATAGGTATTGCACATACCTACTTATTTTTATTAGTACCTAGCTATCAAGATTGGCACCTAATAGAATAGAACACAATGTAAATCAAGTGTCGCTAATAACTATCTTAATACGAATAAGTTTTGATTCATTCTTCACTATTTGACAACAATGATTTCATGTATAATGTAACAATTTGTGGTTGCTACCAACTTATATTTTGCAGTTCCACAATGAATTTGCCGAGGTATTTACAAAGGATATGCACTGCGTGTTGACCGCACAATTAACTTTGTAAAATGCTTGGTATGTTCGAGTGGTTACAATGAAAAAAAAAACGCAACAGACGATTTTCGACTTTATACAGTGGTGGTTCGGTACATAATGAGTGTAAAATAACATTGGTAAGAATGATAAAGGCGTTAATAGAGTAGCTAGTTTACTTATCTAATGTTAGATTTTCGGCTTTATTGCTCGGAAAATAAAGTCGATCTAATTTTCCTTTGAAGATAGAAGTTGAATTGGAAATTGGAAAATAAATAGTATGGCGGGAACTCGCGACGCAAAAAGTCGTGTAGCGCGCGCGAACTCGTGTTCATAATTCAAAAAAGTTGTATTTCGATGGATTAAAAAAATACGAGTGACTTTCTTTTTAAAAAGTGTTTTAATGTTATGTTAATAAATAGTGATTTTTGCTTGTTTAATATTTAACAAACTTAAACGAAGGGCTCGCGAATATTTAATGAAGAACATTTTATGTAATCGTGTCTATTTTATTAGGCGTATCTATTAATAATGTGCTGGCAGAATGGAATTATTGTCTTCGACGGAAAAACGTGGTTTATGTATGATCAGATTTTTTATTTTTTATTTTTTCATTCCCGTATGTGTTGACAAAAAAACATACGGTTTTCTAATTGAAGTGTGATGAGATGATGAATCTAGAATAAATTAAAATTTTAACATTAACTACGCACATTTTTATAATTAAGCTTAACAAAATGTAATAACTAAAATAATACAGTTTGCAAAGACTAACTTAAAGTAAAGCTCTGTGCAGACTAGTCTTGCCAGGCGTCCCGATGTGCGCGGGACATCCCGATTTTCAGAGATCTGGGTATGTATCCCGATTCGCACCTCATGTCTGCCCCTGGGTACACCATATTCTTTTGAAAGTGAACCGCTGGCGTGAGGTCTGGACATAGCTTAGAGATGTCTTCCAGACTCACATTGTGGGTGACAACTGTGTCAATAGGTACCTACATAGTTATAAAGCGATCTTTCTTTTTAACACGCATATATTAGTTTCACCTGTAGGTATGTTTGTTTGTATGTATGTAACTGACTCGTTTGGACTCGATTTTGACCCACTTTAAAGGTTGAGATTTCATTTAAACTTTATAGACTTATCAAAGACCGATGACGTTACAATAATTCGATAATCGCCAGGACTAATAAATTAAACGTTTGGAATGTTAGTTCAGCTATACGTCACTTGATGGCGTTGTCATTAAACTTTCATCGGCGGTTATAATTCGCACTAAAGCGGAAAATAAAATAATAGTTAAAAAAACAAAAAAAAACACACTTTTATGTTAAATAAAAAACTAAATAATTATTACTTACTCTTCTCGCGTCTACCCATTTATTTTGGGTTTTGGCCAGTGGCGTAACTATAGGGTGGCATGGCTGGCAAAATGCCATGGGCCCCGCGAGGAATAGGGGCCCCGGTAGTGTCACTGACATTTTTTATATACAGGATGTAAAAGACATGAACAGTCAAACGATAACCATGTATTCTGCTCACCATCATAACATTTTTTTCCTTCAGACTATACCTGGGAAATTGATAGTTACGATTTTATTGAAGGTCAAAGTCAAATATTTTTTTCATTATTTTATGAAAACGTATTCTAAACATTATTTCTTAATTATTGTCCAAAGAAACATTATCATTTTTTTTAGTATTTCATAACAAAAAATGCCTTTAAAACGTTAGCGTTCAATGTAGCTCACTCGATGCCCACGGACACTAAAGAACGGGGCCGCCGTCTGGCAAAATTATCGCGGTTTTGCGAATTGCGTGCGAGTTGAGTTCTTTACATTGCGCGGTACAATTTGCAACTTTTTTTAACACCAAAAAATAAAAATCATTTCCCAGCAATAATTTTTTGAAATATGTCTTATTTTGATGTATAGAATAAATGGTTCTCGTTTGACTGTTCATGTCTTTTACACCCAGTATAGAACGAAAAATTTCAAAACTACACTTTATCCTTGCTGCACGGGGGGGGGGGGTGGGGGGGGGGGAATTTGCCACGGGTCCCACGTGGCATAGTTACGCTACTGGTGTTGGCATTTGATTATACAGCCGGTCACCTGCTTGACAACAAGCCTCCTTGGGGGACTGGGTAACAATCTTGACCATAAAGATGTTACCCACGTAGCTGGATCCTCTTCCATATTGCCATATTGACACCAAGACCTCTTGTATGTGGTGCCATCTGGTTTCTCAAACACCCTCATTACAACACGAATTCTAATTCTAAACAATACTCTTGGATAAGTAAACGCATTACGTCGAATAGAGCTCTCTGATTGGTCCGTTTCTGTTGAGTAGTTCACTTCGTTGAATTATTGACGTATTATTATCATATCATATAAGTTATGATGGGGCCGTGAGATTCCTCGATCCCGTTGACAACGGGATCTTTAACTTATCTGATCCGGCGGAAAAAATTAAAATGTAGTTTTAATTTTTTCCCCATACATTTACCCATACATTTCTTCCAATAACACTATTTGTTCACTCACCACTATACATATAGCGTCATCCCAACGGGTCAGAGAAGTTTGTGGCACTCCTTCAAATTTTAAACTTTGACATGGAAGTTGCTTTTGACTTCTCGACCCTGTTCGTTGCGTAATATAAGCTAGTTAACAAACATACTTGTCTAAGTAAAAAACAATGCTATGCAAAATAAGGCATTTCTCAGTGCGTGCCATATGGCAAGGCTTTTGAGGTCTCATAGTGCTCGTGGGCGCACATGGTCGTGAGAAGTTATTCATTGTCAATACTTAAGTGGGGTCGGCACTATGCGTACTCTAAAATCAATGCACAGCTTAGGTAGCTATTTAGCTATATTACGCAACGCACAGGTTGAGATGTCAAAAGCAACGTTCAGATATCAAAAGTTTAAAGTTTGAAGTAGTAAAACGTCAGTAAATTTAACTATGTGAACTAGGCAACAGAAACGAACCAATCACAGAGCTCTATTCAATGCAATGCGTTTACTTATCTAAGAGTCGACAGATCTGATAGTAATGGAATAATTTTATTTTTGCGTTTACAAACGCGTAAATATTAATACTAGAAAAATGCACTGAAAAAAAATTGGTTGTCTGTAAAGTCGGTTTACTGACGATAGTTGAACGTGACAACGTCTTAAGAAAATACTGATGGAATGGTAGCATTTTTCAAAAGAAAAATTTAATTTCATTTGTTTAATAGATTTCGCATTATAGTATGAATAAACTTGTAATAAAATCTCTTTGGCTATTCTATTTGTATCTGGCTGGTTTTGGTATCATTGAAAGTTTAAATTTTAAAGAACATAATTCCAAATTCAAATTAGAGAATTAGATTCAGAGCGAGGTAACGCCGCATGACGTCATGTTTTTTTGTGCGTGCAGCCGGCTCTATCGAATTATAAGACGTTGTCACGTCAAAATCGACTTGTCTCAGGCGGGACTCAAACCCGCATCTTCCACAATCCGGGCGGACGCGTTGACCATTACGCCACCGAGACACTGCTTTTCGCTGTCGAAATTTGTCAGTGATTGGTGCTTATGTGTTTAAGGTAAACATTGTTTCATCAAATCTTTGAAATTTGCACTTCTAAGACCCGAACGAAATATTTTTGCAAATATTTGACGCTCAGTTAAGATTTCTACCTTACATTATGGAATAATTTTATTTTTGCGTTTACAAACGCGTAAATATTAATACTAGAAAAATGCACTGAAAAAAATCGTCTTGCCTCAGGCGGGACTCGAACCCGCATTTTCCACAATCCGGGCGGACGCGTTGACCATTACGCCACCGAGACACTGCTTTTCGCTGTCGAAATTTGTCATTGCTTGGTGCTTATGTTTTTTTGTCCGCCCGGATTGTGGAACATGCGGGTTCGAGTCCCGCCTGAGGCAAGTCGATTTTTTTCAGTGCATTTTTCTAGTATCTCATAGTAATGTTTGTGAATACGGGTGTTAGGTTATCTGTACGTTCATGTATGCATAGTGCCTAGCCTAATGGCGATCCCCACTTAAGTAATTGCCTATGAATATGTTTTTACGACTCTCTGCATCCACACGCACTGTGAGACCTCATAGTATGTTTGTGAATACGGTAGTATGTTACAACGTTACAGTTTCTAACATGACTTTTGTTTCTTTACAGGAAGTGACATCTAGTTTACGGTCGACTGCAATGGCTGTTTTTGGTGACGTCACTGTCGCACAAGATGGCGGGCAAGGCAACGTGAAGTTGCACCCGTATTTAGTTGCTTTGGTGTAAGTAGTTAATCTATCTATCTACTCTTAATTTTTTTATCCTATGAGTAGCTGTGCTCGCTGGAGGATGCACTTGATCCGAGAAAACATCACAAACTATCCACTAGTAGAGCAGGAGTTCAAACTTTAAAGATACCTAAGGGAACACCAACCAAATAGTTACCTTTTATTTTATAGAACCCCTTAATGATTACTAATACCATTCATCTGAGGGTCGGCGAGTTATTAGCCTACTCTGCGTGGACGCTAGGGCTATCGTAAATGTGTCGCGCGGGAACGAGCGGCGAGCGAATGTGCAATGACACAAAAACGCACGATCACACCGAGACCACGGTAATATTATCATGCAGTATTGTGACTCGGCCCTGTCCTTGAAATAAGTGGCTACGACCGAGCGGGGCGTAAACACGCGGAAGGGCTGCCCGCTTACAGTATTTTAATTTGAAAGAAAGAAAATAAATTTATTGGCCTTCACAGAGCACGAGGTTACCTAATTATTAAAAAACTATAACAACACGTACATAAAGAAAAGAAACGTTAACAAAAACTAACATATACACACATCATATACCTACTACCTATTTACTTTATATTTAATTTCTACATTTCTTGTTTTATGATTGTAAATATTTTATTTTATATGTAAAAAAAATGTTGTGAATGAAATAGGAAGTGTTCAATAAAATACATGTTTTTTTTAGGTAATATTTAACAAAAAAATTATAGATTTGAGACAGAAAAATATTTACGCCTCGACTGAGACGTACTATATTATCACTTAAACACTTTTATTTTCAAGAAATTACATATTATTATCAACAAACAAAATATTGTTTTTTAAACTCCGCACAAATATCCCTATTTTATAATTTTCTATCTATCTATTCCTGTCAACAATCCGTCTCTTTTTCAAATTACCTAATAACCTGCCATTATACACCAAAAAAATCCGATCACTACAATACCTACCATTTATTCCTCTCGTAAATTATTTCATAATGATATTTCATCATATTTAATAATAAATGTAGTTAAGTTATATGTTGGTACATAAGTAAGTAGATAGCCTAGTCTAGGAAACTACCTACCTACGTATTATGTAGTTTTGTTTTTAACGCGAGCGTAGGTAGGTTACTTGTTTGTGTCTTTTTTCCAGTTATTTATATATTATTCCAGATTTTGCCCGATGGAAAAATTGAAATACCTAAATATTAAAAACAAATTACGTACTAGTAAGTAGATAGGTACATAAAAAATATTGCTCTTTGCCATTTTGAATTATGTAGGTACCTACTTATTCAATCAAATATTCACAATACAAATCGCACGTTTATGCACGGCTAACTGCTTAAAAAACAATTCACACCGTTCGGTAGTCGCTGCGGCGCATTCGCGACTGGATGCCCACCGGGTGCCCCGCGAACTCGAGGCGCGTAGCATGACGCGCTTTCCGACCGTTTGTATGAAGATAGAATACTGTATAGATAATATTACCGTGCCGAGACGGCGAGACCACCTAAAGCCTTGTATCCACTTGAGCATGCTCGGGCGAATAAGCCGCTCATTCGCTTGAGCATGCTCAGAGGAACAAAATGAATGTTTTGGTCGAACGAGCCTCAACATTGAAAAAGCTGTGCTCAGGCTGCTCAGTGTATGCTCGGCTCCGTCATGTCTTCACATGTCCGTGTAGCTGCTGCTGCCTTTATAATCATTCACTGTGCCATAAAGAAGAAGAGAAAACCACCAAGGTGGTGGATGAGAGAAATGTATCGTCATCGAAGAAACAACTCGGCTAATATAATTCGTGAATTGACTTTCGAAGGAGATAACGAACCATTTAACAACTTTACAAGAATTTCAAGGATTGATTTTGAATATTTACTGTCATTGATCGGACCGCAAATTAAAAAAAAACTGATATCACGCCAAGCATCTTCTTTTTTTGTTCGATTATAGTATTGTTCGTATGTACTATCCCATAACACCCTCCATCAATTAATGTTAAACAAGTCTCGTTATCCCACAAGACACTCATTTTTCAAATAACAGAAAAAGTAAACGTAATTAAACTATATTAAACTCGGGGAATTCGACGCGCTCGCCTCAAACACAAAAACAACCGTCCACACTGAGCGCCGAGCGAATACTGAGTAACTCTATGATACTGAGCGCCTTTGAGCACGGCACGGACAAAAACCGACAGATGCCGGCTCGCCCTGAGCGCGTTTGGATTTGCTCGGGCCGACAGGCGTCTCCACTTGAGCGGCTCGGCCAAATGAGCCGCTCATTCGCCTGAGCATGCTCTAGTGGATACAAGCCTTTAGGCGCGAAGCACACGATCTGGCAGACGGCAAGGATACGGCGCGGATATCATTCTGTTTCATTCAAATACCGAATGAATGACCTTATTGCCGTGTGTTTGGGACGCTATTTGAATGAAAATAAATGATGTCCGCGCCGTACCTTCGCCTTGCCGCCTTCTGTTTGCGTTGCGCCTTATGCCCCCATATTTTTATGTCATGTGTGCGTCACAGTGCGTGCGTACACGGCGCCGAGTACGCACGCACACATTCTAATGGATATCCAGTTTGTATGAAGACGTATTACTGTTCTTAATATATGTACTGTGCTAATACCTACAGATCTTTAGCTGTACCTACTTACTTACCTATGTCTCTCACGATTTCAATTGAGCCTTACAAATTGTCCCGCCATTATCAATATCATCGCACAATAAACAGCTGATGAATTGTAATCGGCCATTTTCTTATCACGTGTATTTGAGGTCAATGACCTAGTAAAGAAAATGGTGTGGCCAACTTTTGAACACTTGAATTAAGTATTTATTTATTATTTATTCATCAATTAAAGCAATTATAGCTGTGATAGCTATCTAAGTTAAGTTGTACAGGTACCTAGTTAGCTATTATAAAATGTAATTGCGGACTTCATGAAACGGAGAATTATTTTTTACTCCAATATACCTACCCAAAAAGTCTTTGGCAATGTCTCGTTCTTTATTCTTATTTCTGTGATCTCGTTGTATAGAGGGGAGACAGAAGTCACAAAGAGGTGTAGAGTTAAGGGTAGATATCTTCTCTATATTGTTCAATAATTATCGGCCTCGCGACATATAAAAAAACGCAGTTTTTTTTAAAAAAAAAAGATCAAGCAATCATTTGCTTCTCTATCCTATTCCACCTGATGGTAAGCAGAAGTAGAGTCCAAATGCGAAGATAGCTGGCTTTTGAATGACCCAGGTTTATAGGAAGGAGGGAACACGTGTGCTGGCAGTGAATTCCATTTTTTGATTGTGCGACAAAGAAACGAGTTGCCAAATTTCTTAGTTCGCGTTGGAATGGTAGCCACAGTTTGTCGGTGACAACGTAGACCAGCACGCGTAGTCCTTAAAAGGAAGGGAGATGGTGGGATTGGGGAAAAAAGTTCCTCAGAGCACTCGCCGTGGTACAGACGGTAGAAAGCGCTCAATGACGCAACATTGCGACGCAATTGGAGAGGCTCAAGGTGTTTAGTCACCTCTTCGTCGCCGATGATGCGGGCGCTGCAACCTATCCAGTTAGCCAATATCAAGTGAAAATATAGGTGCTATATGTATCTAAAGTGAGGTTCACGTCCGGAAGCCTCCTCGTGGCGGACCCTGGTAACGTGGTGAGGAAACTTTTCTCGGCGGGTGTGTGGAGTCACATGCCATCGTCGAGTTGTTTTTGTTTTCCCACCACGGCTAGTTTCGGACGGCCCTTTTCAGGGTCACGACCGCGCCCGAAGTCCCCCGGATGCGGTCCGATGGCTGCTGCCGGTATCATCATCAGGAAGACGCGCTAGGTCAAGCAGTCGTCTGTGAGGAGGCGGCCTATAAGGCCGGCGTCAGTCGGTAGCCCCTGTGGGCTGCTGGCCACCAATTGGTGCACAAGGAGTGCCTAGACGGGCAGCGTTGGGACGGTCTCGGTGTAGTTGCGCTCACGTACCTACGCAGATCCCGAGCTGTCCCGCAATAGAGCACTGTCAGGCCGGGGAGGATGTTTAGTGGGTATGGAGGGAACGCCTTTACCTCGAGTCCCACTATCACCTGCGGTTGGCACCACCCCGCAGCGACGATGCGTGAATGCATTTGACCTCCCCGTCAATCATTGCAACTATTGCAAGTCTATTTTTAACAAATAAAATTAACTTCAACAAAGACTTATAAAGCAAACTTGTATTAGTCATTGCTTTGTTGTCAGAACGAACGTAGTCTAGAACGCAATAAACTATTGGTCATTATGAGTTATATGAGATAAATCAGTTCCTTTGACAGATAATATTTTATTATGTGGAAAAAACTGCGTAGGTAGGTACCTACTTACCTATTTTTTTTTATGTAATAGATCAACAAACGTACGAGTCATGTCGCCCATTATCTACCAGTTACCACAACACAACACTGTATCAATTGCGATTGCGTTGTATGCTCTAAGGAAAGGAATGATAGGATTTTTTCTTGAAGGTCCCTAAATCGTACCCCCTCGCAAGGACCGTTGTCGGTTCAAGGTAGGTACTTTTTCTCATATGAATAAGATGCTATATAACTTAGAGCTAGTAAAGGCCATGCGGCGACCCAAAATAGTTACCTACAGGGTGCCAGCCTGTGAGAGCCAGGATTGCCAGGTCTTTTCCAAAAAAATACCGAACAGTGAGCAAAAAAAAAGCTCCTCACTTGCCGTAATAGGGTTTATGAAAATAGCTTCACTATGTCGAATCTCCGGATTTTACTACTAGGGAGTGCTTTTGCTCAGAGAGCAGTGAAATGCTAGATAGGCCCTGATGACGCGGCCACGATTCGTTTATCAGGGAGTAAACCCTGGTGAGAGCTATAGTAGGTGTTAATACTAATCGTAATATGCTCGTAATAATTTACAACATACGCCTACTTAGCGATAACATTAGTAGGTCATTCGTAATCTACATACTTAGTGTATTGAGGAAATAAATATTACGTATTCACAGTTATCGGCTTAGACACAGCCGATAAGTGGTACTACCTAAAAAAGAATGTGCGTGTGAACTGAGAGAGCACACTGGTATTTCGCAAAATAAATTTCGAAGGATTTAGTAGTAGACTTAAAACAAATGTAGATCAAATCTAAAAAATTGTAGGCTTAATATATTAAAAACTGCAGCACATAAAGTGTGGTCCCTAAGTCCTTACAAAACACCAGCCAAATCTCGGAAAGTACTGAAAAATTAAGGGATTGTTACTACAGACTTTTAGTAGAGAACTTGTAAAGATATCTCTGAATCACAGACCACAAAGCATCAAAGAAAAAAAATGTATAACGACTAAAGTGTGGTCCCTCACTCCACACAAGAAAGAAAGACAAGGACTTGCCGGATCACACACCGTGAGTTGGGGATTGCGGGAGGCGCCGTGGAACGAGAACTCGAAGACTCTGCTGCATTCCGCCTTCGTTCCTCGCGACGACAAATCCATCCCCAGTCTTGATGCTTGGCTTTCCACAACCGTGCGTTTTTCGCGCAATTTCCTACTGCGGACCACAAGACTGTGGAACCAAATCGCCAGCGGTGTTCCGAACCGATACGACCTGGGCATCTTCGAAAAAAGAGCGTATTCCTTCCTTAAAGGCCGGCAACGCATTTGCGATGCTTCTGGTGTTGCAAATGTCCATGGGAGGCGGTGATTACTTACCATCAGGTGAACCGTCTGCTCGTTTGTCATCTTTTCCATAAAAAAGAACCTAGCAACTCTACTGCATTCCAGCAAAACGTGGTAGGGTCTTTCTTCTGTCGCCATGCAGGCTCTGCATAGTGGACTGTCCGTGATACCTAGATTGAATAGGTGTCCGTTGTTGCTATGTCCATTTAAGGCCCCTGTAATTAATTGGAGTCGAGATCTACTTTTGGATAGACGAAGCTTATGGGTCTTCTCTTTGTTCAGAGGGCTGGATCGGATGTGGTACCATGGGGTTGTTATATGGTGATGAAATAAAAATATAAATTATATGATGGCGGCACACTTTATTCTCACAAGAGCACACGGAGGATAAAGTGTGCCGCCATCATATAATTTATATTTTTATTTCATCACCATATAACAACCCCATGGTACCACATCCGATCCAGCCCTCTGAACAGGTTATGGGCCCAGATTAGCGTCAATAAGCATACACCTGGCCTTTTCAATAAGAGTACGATTCAACCGTTCCGCAACACCATTTTGTTGTGGGCTGTAGGGCATGGTCACCTGATGTATAATGCCTTGACTAGACAAATAGTTGGTAAAATTAGCACTGCAATATTCACCACCACCATCAGACCTTAAACATTTTATTGACAAACCCAACTGTTTTTCAACAAGATCCTTAAATTTAATAAAACAATCCATAACCTCACTTTTATTCTTAATTAGACAACCGTAAGTTTTTCTTGTAAAATCGTCAGTGAATGTCACCAAATATCTAGCACCACCCCAACTAGGCTCCGGCATAGGGCCACAAACATCGGAATGTACCAGTTCAAGCGGTCTCCGAGTATGCTTTGCACTACCTTTAGGAAAGGACTTCACTGTTTGCTTCCCCTGAATGCAAGCCTCACAGTTTGTTAAATCACAATTAGCTTTATTAAATACTAGACCACTAGACAAATTTAACAACTTGCACATACCTGCACTACTCAGATGACCCAGCCGCTTATGCCATAACACAGCATCAGTGGAACTAGCAGCATGAGCTCCTTGCTGCTCCTCCACACTCCTCTGTACAATATTGTGGGTGCTCATCTGTTGGACAGAACATGTGACACAATCTAACCTAAAAACACCTTTCCTCCTAGATGCCCTGGCTACCACTTTATTTTTACTATTGGAAATCTGACACAAATCTTTCTTAAAAGTAACTTTAAAACCCTTGCTAATGAGTTGACCAACTGATAGTAAATTGGTGTACAAGTCGGGTACATACATGACATTGTCGATCTTATTAATATTACTATTCTTAATATTTATCCTTACAGAACCCAAACCCATACATTTTAAATTTTCACCATTAGCAACACATATATTACTAGAAAAGTTACAATCCAAGGACATAAAAATATTCTTATCATTACACATGTGGGAAGTACAACCTGAATCAACTATCCAGTCATCCGAGGAACACGCTGAGAATGCCGACACAAACAAAGCCTCTTCAGACTTGTCAGACTTCTTGTCTCGCTTCAGTTTAAAGCATTTAGCTTTTACATGGCCTGGCTTCTTGCAGTAGTGACAAATGATCCTTTTCTTACTAAACAAAGCCATATCACTAGATGAAGTAGAATTACCACCATTTGACTTGTTATCTCTCCGGTATTCTTCCTGCAGTAGCCGAGCACGAACAGATTCACTATTCAACCCACTCGACAGGTTTACAGCTACCAAGCTTGACACCAAAACATCATAATCACTTGATAGGCCACTCAATAATATCTCTGCGACTTCTTGATCATCTATGACCTTGCCAATGTCATGAAGTTGCTGTACAATTGTCATAACCCCATCTATATATGCGCTCATGTTGGGGTAATCGTTATAGTCAGCCCGGTGCAGCTGTCGAAGTAATACCACTCGCCTGTACAATCCCTTGTCTTCATAGGCGTTACTCAGTCTAGTCCATGCCTCTTTGGCGGTTCTAGCGGACCGCACGTGTTGGATACATGTCGGCTTCACTGCCAAACAAATTCGTGCCAAAGCCCTTTGATCCTTAGCACTGTCGACGACATCTGCGCTCCCATCAATGTATTCCCAAAGATTCTCCAAAATAAGTGCCATACGCAATTGAAATTTCCACACGTGGTAGTTACGCACGCCATCTAATTTTTCCACGCTGAACGCGGCAGTAGGCCCCTGCTGCCCGCTCGTATCATTCATCATAGCCTTTGTAGCTTTCCTTCTTCAATATAACAACCAGTACCCTGGGCCAATAACCTGTTCAGAGGGCTGAAATAAAAATATAAATTATATGATGGCGGCACACTTTATCCTCCGTGTGCTCTTGTGAGAATAAAGTGTGCCGCCATCATATAATTTATATTTTTATTTCATCACCATATAACAACCCCATGGTACCACTTCCGATCCAGCCCTCTGAACACTCTTTAGACCTGATAATACATTTGCCTAATTTGATATTATATATTATATATCTTATACAACATGTAAATTAAATAACGAACACCCTGAATATAGGTGGTTTGGGATCGGCTTTCGAGTTCATTTAAAAAATAAATAAAAAAAACCGATTTATTTTGAAAAAAAGAAACAAAAAAAATATGAAAATGAAGGATCGGCTTCTGAATTGCTTTCGAAAATTTAAAAAAAAACGTTTTTTTTTTTAAAAAAACAAAAAAAAAGTAAGTACCTAGAAAATATTGTACAATGTTTTCTGGGTACTTTTTTTTTAACCACTTGTATTCAGGGTGTTGGTTATTTAATTTACATGTTGTATATGCTGTTTACACATATTTGTGGAATTCCAACCTATAATTGTTACTTAAGATGTCGAGTCCTCCACCTTATGTCTGTTGTAACTCTGTATTGTGTGATAAATAAAATAAAACCTTACTTCCCCTCAGAAACGTTTTTTACCTGCCGCAATTAACAAAAAATATTTTATTGAAATAAATTAGCTAGGTAGTAACACAATGGAGCCACGTTGAAAGGTCGCGCCCTTTGCTCATATATTATTCATTGAAGTCGGAGTAACAGTTTTGTTGATAGTGATGTGTGTCATTTGGAATCGATATTTTTATAACGGAAATGAACAATGGCGAAATTCAATTTACCCGGACCCCTTGTTGATGTACTGAGGTAGACTGAGTGTAACGTCTGTCTGGAAGGTTTGTTACTTTTTTCCTCCTTAACTCCCCCACTTGGAGTTTCTCTCGAGTTCTTGTTGCAAAAACACGTGTTGAGAAACTCATATTTTAATTTTCACTTGATATTATTGGCGCAATGCGTTATCTTTGTGTCGCGATCGCCATTCGTTTAAAGGAAGAAGAAGAACTCCCTCAGTTTCTCGCTCTTCTTCCCTCACAGGGAGGAGTGAAAGAGAGTGAAACGAGAAAATTAAGAAGACCTTTCGCACCCCAAAGGAAGGAGAGGTCTAATCTTCATGGATACCCGAAGGGCGGCCCTCGGGTTATGTCGAACTCTACCAACGATGCACCCCATTATACCTAGTGCCAGAGCTTCTATAAGGCTCTCGGAAGCAGCTATTTATTACGCGACAAGTTGCCAACTTGTCAGTATCTATTTACTACGTGGGATATGCTGCCAGATGTGACTTTATGTGTAACTAAATTTTACATAAGGCTAGTCTGCTCAACTAATAAATTTTGATTGTCAAACAAACTTTGAAACATTTAAAGATAGAAAAAAATTGTTAGCATGTGCTAAAAGCACACAAAAATATGTTTATATGGCAATAAAAAAAGAAAATTTGAAAAATACTTTATTTTTTTCCAATTCCAACTATTTTATACCTTTTTTGTCGAAAAAGTTGGCAACCCTAACATTGACCAATAAAAAAGTGGTCCGAGTAAACGGGGCTACTTTTTGTAGGAGAGTGTAATGTATTAGTAGTATTATAGTTTAGTGAAAAGACATTAATATCACTAAACATGTTTAGTAAGAAGACGTAATAAACAAGAATATCGAAATCTTTCGTGATTTCGTGGTACCTAAGCGGTTTTCTCATTTCCCTGTGACATAAACACAAAGTAATGACCACATATTTGACCACATATAAACAGTGGACAACACTATGGTTGTGTAACAGACACGTGAAGATCGACCTTCGCGGTTACGCGACCACGTGGTACCTACGACAATCTAGTTACCTATAGATACATTGAATTAGTTAAAGAGGCATCTGTTAGCTTAATTGCTATTTACATTTGTACTTACTGATGGTATTGAATTGAAGTGCTGTAAATAATTAAAAAGGGCGTAAAACAGAGTCACGACGAAGGTACTATAAATTAAAGGGTTGTGGATATAGGTACTCTCAGAAAACGAGCAACTAGGTAGGTATTAATTTTTCTAAACAGGCAGTACCTACTTTTTCTCATATGAATATTTATACTTATTATGAAATTATCCAACCTTAATATTTTTTTATGAAAATACTTAGCTCCAATACTTTCATAGTTGTATTTTTAAAAATTTAGGTAAGACCTATTTTCAAGATTTTTTAGGGTTCCGTACCCAAAGGGTAAAACAGGACCATATTACTAAGACTCCGCTGTCCGTCTGTCACCAGCATAGACTATACTTAACCTGGTTTAGTACCCCGTGGTCACCAGCAGGCCTAGCACGGGGCGTGGACAAAATCTCTCTCCACCATTTGACACTATTTCTTCTCAGGATTTAGTGAGAGTTAGAGCGAGAGGAAAATATTTTGTTTCCCCCGAGGAGAATTTGTCCACGTCCCGTGCTAGGGGGGCAGGCTGTATCTCATGAACCGTGATAGTTAGACAGTTGAAATCACAGATTACCGCCCCCTTTGAAAAATCAATTATTTCTCAGCGCCCCCAATTTCATTACTTAAATTACACAAACAACGCACAAACTCGTTTATCCCCTAGTATGAGTTTTGTTAGTTTTCGAGCTCGATCAAACGTATCGTATCTTTCATACATTGCCCACTAGCGGCTCAAGCGTAAACTATCAGAAACAGTGGGCAATGTATGAGAAGAGACGATACGTTTGATCGAGCTCGAAAACTATCGAAACTCATACTAAAGGTACTGAGCAAGTTAGGACAGTATCGATGAACCAGCCGATTTCTTCCGGATTATACCAATAGCGCTATTTAACAAAATCTTGTTACAACTTAATTGCATACGGCGGCGTACGGGCTATCCTACGAAATCTGTGTTAAGTATTTTTAGTTTTAATACCATCATACAGAGCAGAAATATAATTCTAATAATTCGATATTAAGTAGTAGGGTAGGTTTTAATTTTAGCGAATTTTAAATATAAAGTAAATAAAATTACAAATCAACCATCGCCCCCCTAAACTACGCCAACGCCCCCCATTTTCTTCTGGGCCCCTTAACGCCCCCCTCTAGGTCTCCAACGCCCACAAGGGGGCGTTATCGCCCACTTTGAGAAAGACTGCTCTATAACAACAAACACTAATAAATACTTAGACCAAATAAATGGAATAAAATAAATATTTAACGGGGATCCCATACAACAACCGTTTCTGCTCGATATCGATAACGGCAAAAGGTACTCGGACGCTTAGTTATTGAAAAATTTATTAGGTATAATGGATTTTCTTATCGTATTAATGAAATATCATCGGTCAATAATAAGTCTATAAAGCTTAAATGAAATTTAACCGTTCAAAGTGGGTCAAAATTGCGTTACAAAAAGTCTGTTACAAACTTACAAGCAAGCAAGCAAACATACAGGTAAAGTTTTGTAAGCGTGTTAAAAAAGTGACATAGCTCGGAAACTGTAGGAGCCTTAGAGCTTCATAAAACTTTATTTTCTCAAACATGCATGGAAATATTGTCATTATTTTCGAAAAAAGAACACGCGAAGTACTTATCGAATTTACCGACAAAGAAAACTAAATCCATTGCTGGAGCGTTTTTTGAATTTGGAACACTACAACGCTCCAGCAATGTTGTGTGAAACGGCGTGCT
Source organism: Elophila nymphaeata (assembly GCA_955850985.1). NCBI lineage: Eukaryota > Metazoa > Arthropoda > Insecta > Lepidoptera > Crambidae > Elophila > Elophila nymphaeata. Next base: position 7,225,191 of record OY039093.1, read on the forward strand.
GTACCCTTAGTATGAGTTTTTGCAACACCAAACGAGTGATCGTCTTCGTCAATACTATGAAACTATAGGTTTACTTAATACGTCGTAGTATAAGATTTAAAATTGGCACATAGTCTTCACGATATCGCCTACTCGATCACTCGATTATACGAACTTCACACTGATTAGTTTTGTCTCTTTCCTTCCTTATTAACAAGAAAGAGACAACATGCTCATTCGTTCCATTCACTCCCATTCATAGTATCTCTAACTAGTCTGTGCTCGATGAAAACAAACAAAATGTCTGCGTCACAGTGAGAGTCGTATTGATATTATTTATAAATTATTACTAAAACAGCTAAAAAGTAATAGGTTTTGATACAAAAAAAATTAAATTGATCTATACCCAATTGTACTAAGGTGTTTTAACGGAAAAATAAAATGAAAATGTGCAAAACAAGTGCGTCGCAGTTTGAACAAATAGTGAATTTCATTATGTGGTGTGTTTAAAAGGATATTATACAGAAAAATACTAATGTGCAATGCTTTTGGGAAAAATAATGATCTCGTGTCTGACGGCAAACGAGATTTAGAGCTGCAACAAAGGGAAATTGAACTCAAGCGAGCTTGCCTAGTGACAAACTCTATTCGCCATATTTATTAGAAAATAAAATAAAATAATGTTATGTATTAATTAAACAATGTGTTTTATTTCTTTATTATACTGCACTGTGATAGTGTCCTATTGTTTAAATTCTAGCTAAGACGACTAAAGCGTAGATAATTATTAAAGCGTCGGTCGTCTCTGTGACGAGTGAATATCCACACGGTAATATTATCGCCCGTCACGACAATACCTACGCCGTGTGGAGACACTCACATAATTCGCATATAGGTAGGTAAATAAACACAGACATTATTGCTTGAGACTTATAAAGTAGAATCTATATGCTTATAATTTATCAAGGCGCCACTGCTGCATAACCTCCCGACGTTCCTGTGTACGTTGGTGGGCTTCATTAACCTCATTAGCGACCATAATAAATGAAAATTATGGCGATAACATTGTAATAATTGTTAAAAATTTCATTCGTTTACCTACTCACGGAATTTCTTTCATCGAGTGACGACACGATCAAACGTAATAGTATACTTACGACGACTTGTCAAAGTAACGACTCGTACTGCCAAAATGCATTCGTGAGGCGAAATCTATCAAAGTTTTCGTGTTACGTCAACTCGATACAACTTATACTGCCGATTTTTGTTTTTGATAGTTTACGCTAGAGGCGCTAGTGGGCAATGTATGAAAAGAGACGATACGTTTGATCGAGCTCGAAAACTATCAAAACTCATACTAAGGGTACTGTAGTTATTAAGTACTCTTTGATTGGATCTCTTTTATCCATCTTGGCATACTAAAGTCTCTTTGCTTAGTACAAATTACGTTCACGTGGCTGTATAGCCATACATGCGTTTGCCTTGGTGATAAATAGAAAATTGGCGGCAAAGCTGAAAATTTGTCTTAAATTATTATTTACATAATCTATTTCTAAATTTAATAATTAAAATGAGTTCCGACGGTTCAGAGAGTGAAATGGAGATAGATTGTACTCCACCAGATTTAAACGACAATCGACCGGATTCAAAGGCAAAAACATATTAAAGCAATTTTTAATTAAAGCCCCAGGATGCCCTCCAACTCAAACTCATACTCTACCTGCAAGTGCCTATTTCGCGGTCTTAAATTATGTATACAACATGTAAATTAAATAACCAACACCCTGAATACAGGTGGTTTGGGATCGGCTTCTGAGTTGAGAGTGTTGGTTATTTAATTTACATGTTGTATATATGCAATAATGTATTTTTATCTTGTAGATAATTTAAGTAAATTTCATTACATAGCATCTTGTTAAAAATACCTAGTTTTTTCAGTTGTGCAGGCGCTTAATTGATACTCCACTCAGTACCCTTAGTATGAGTTTTGATAGTTTTCGAGCTCGATCAAACGTATCGTCTCTTTTCATACATTGCCCACTAGCGCCTCTAGCGTAAACTATCAAAAACAAAAATCGGCAGTATAAGTTAAATCGAGTTAACGCAACACGAAAACTTTGATAGTTTTCGCCTCACGAATGCATTTTGGCAGTACGAGTCGTTACTTTGACAAGTCGTCGTAAGTATACTATTACGTTTGATCGTGTCGTCACTCGATGAAAGAAATTCCGTGAGTAGGTAAACGAACGAAATTTTTAACAATTATTACAATGTTATCGCCATAATTTTCATTTATTATGGTCGCTGAAGAGGTTAATGAAGCCCACCAACGTACACAGGAACGTCGGGAGGTTATGCAGCAGTGGCATATTGATAAATTATAAGCATATAGCTTCTACTTTATAAGTCTCAAGCAATAATGTCTGTGTATATTTACCTACCTATAAGCGAATTATGTGTGTCTCCACGCGGCGTAGGTATTGTCGTGACGGGCGATAACATTACCGTGTGGATATTCACTCGTCACAGAGACGACCGACGCTTTAATAATTATCTAAGCTTTAGTCGTCTTAGCTAGAATTTAAACAATAGGACACTATCACAGTGTAGTATAATAAGGGAATAAAACACATTGTTTAATTAATACATAACATTAAATTATTTTATTTTCTAAATAAATATGGCGAATAGAGTTTGTCACTAGGCAAGCTCGCTTGAGTTCAATTTCCCTTTGTTGCAGCTCTAAATCTCGTTTGCCGTCAGACACGAGATCATTATTTTTCCCAAAAGCATTGCACATTAGTATTTTTCTGTATAATATCCTTTTAAATACACCACTCAATGAAATTCACTATTTGTTCAAACTGCGACGCACTTGCTTTGCACATTTTCATTTTATTTTTCCGTTTAAACACCTTAGTACAATTGGGTATAGTTTATGTATCAAAACCTATTACTTCTTATCTGTTTTAGTAATAATTTATAAATAATCAATACGACTCTCACTGTGACGCAGACATTTTGTTTGTTTTCATCGAGCACAGACTAGTTAGAGATACTATGAATGGGAGTGAATGGAACGAATGAACATGTTGTCTCTTTCTTGTTAATAAGAAATAAAAGAGACAAAACTAAACAGTGTGAAGTTCGTATAATCGAGTGATCGAGTAGGCGATATCGTGAAGACTATGTGCCAAATTTAAATCATACTACGACGTATTAAGTAAACCTATAGTTTCATAGTCTTGACGATGACGATCACTCGTTTGGTGTTGCAAAAACTCATACTAAGGGTACAGTATGGTCAAAGTCGCTAGCCCTTAGCTTATCGTCGCCTTAAATTAAATGCAAAAATAAAGATCTAAATACATCATCAAACTACGTACATTAGTTTAACAGAAGGAAAAGTAATCGAGTAGCCGTTATAAATAGAGACAATACCCGTATAAGGTTTCTACGACCTTGGTAAGGTTGCGTCGTTCGTCGCTCGTCAACCGTCAACGAAAATTAAATAACACAATTAAGTTATTTAACTATGTTGAAAATTACTCCTTTTTAAACGACTGCGTAAAGAGGTTATAAAGTCGACATTTGACTGTTTTTTTTTAATATAATAATAATATAATAATTCATAATGTTCTCTTAGATTTGCGCGAGCACTACACATTATAAATAAAACAACTTTTACGGATTTAACTCGCGTGTAATTAGATTTTACATGATACAGTAGCTAGGTTTTCCGAAAATCGGCACTTTTTGAGCTTCTTAATCTCCATTAATTCTTATTCTACAAATGGAAAGGTTATAAAAACTAGTAGATAATATTCTTGCGCAAAAAGTTGTAAAAGAAAATATTTCATTTAATTCTTTATTCATAAATTATAACAAAATATCTTAACAGCATTTTTAAAATTTTACGTTTAGATGCAATTTTGAAGCCCTTAATATCCGAAATAGCTAATATTACAATCAAATAAAAAATACTGTGTAACTGACAATATCCCGAACAAGGTCAAGGAAGGTCAAGGTAACGACTCCATTCCACCTGATGGTAATCAGAAGCGGAGTCCAAATGCGAAGATAGCTGGCGCGAGAGATAAACCGCCACGCTAGCCATCCTTGCCTTGCTGACCTGCAAGGTGCTTCTTCACGCATCGAACGTCAATCGTTCTGTCTCGGCCACAATCACGGATTTGATAACTGATTTGACTGCACAAAATTTTAGACTCTTTTTTGTCAAAATTCGTCACCTGACATCCGATTTTGTCCAGTCAGTGGTTTAAAAGCTATAATGTATGTGTGCACTGAGAGATCACATCGCAAATTTGTGAATAGTATATTGCAGGTTTCAGTAAAAGTTGTGAAAGAATTGTAGAATAGCGTCCTAAAATTCGTAAAGAAATAGTTAAAAGATACAGCCGAAATAAGTGATCTATCAGTTTTTTTTGGTGCTTCGGTTGCCGCCCTGGCTCGGCCACCTCAATATTTCGAAAACGATAGCACCTAGCTTTGAACTGTTTCCTCTCAGTTATAGTCAATAATTTGTTCAAGTCTTTCCCCAAATATCATATTTTCCAAGGCAAAATTTTGTGCAGGCAGCATTCAAATCCGTGATGGTGGCCGAGACAGAACGATTGACGTGACCCAGGATTATAGGAAGGAGGGAACACGTGTGCTGGCAGTGAATTCCATTTCTTGATTGTGCGACAAAGAAACGAGTTGCCAATTTTCTTTCTTATTCTTTAAAATAGTTAGTTCTTTTATAAGTGGGCGTGAGCGTGTCTCTAACACTAGGTCAATCTTAAATCAGTGTTCCTACACAATCACAGATTGACACCAATTGCAGCTGTCAAGGCAATTGAGAATCTCATTTGCGAACTTCATTGTCGTATAAAAGGCGCGTCCACACTACGCTGTTATTCTGTAAACGACTCCTTCTAGAGTAGAATAGCATCACCCCATATCCTCCAACGGGTGTCGTAGAAGGTGACTGAGGGATCAGTAAAGGTGTATTGATCACCTTATACTCCGTCCACCAATCCGCATTGGGTTAGCGTGGTGGACTACAGCCTAAACCTCCTTCGGTAACAAGGACCTTGTGTCCCAGCAGTGGGTCGAATCAAAAAAGGCTGTTGTAAACAATTTTAGATTGTCATTACCTGAGGTAATTGCTAACCTTGACTACTCATTCGCGCAGTTGACTAGCTAATTAATGTCTCGACATCATACTGATTGAGCATGCCTCCCGGATTGCAGATTTCGGCCGACCATCTCGCAGTTTTCTCGACCTAGAAGTAAACGTACTTCTGCACATTGTCCTGTCATCATAAATAAAATACATCACGAATCTATACTTACAGAATAAGTTTTGAAAGCATCTGTCGTTATAGTCATATAGATTTATTACACACCCTATTGCAACCCAGACGGCGGCGTACTTGGACGCCGCGCGCCGTCGCGTATGAAGTAATTTGTTTACCGTACCGGGACAAAGATTTTCTGCTATGGTTCCGTTAGAAAGGGAGTGGTAGACTTACCTACTTCTAAACGCTCGGACCTGGGCTCAGGCGTGCTTTTAAATGCACTACACAAATAACTACTCCTGTTGCTTTCAGACGGTGGTGCGTATCCTGCGTTTGGAGTACGGCAACCTTGGTGCTGCACCGGTTGATAGCTGGGTCGTTGCCGACTGCGCCGTCCATTGCTGGCTTTACGGGTAAGGGTACAAACAAGTGATAGGTTATGTATGCCAGACGCTTGCAAAACTGTTTGTAGCGAACGCCTACTATTAATCTATCTTACAACAATGCGTATGGAATGCTGCAACATTGAAAGGCCAAGTCGGCAATTTGTGACAAGTGTATGCTCAGTGGGCCTACATTGCCGACAGGTCGCCGTCCGATAAAGTCGATTGAATACGTAGGTACGTATGTCAGAAAGAAATATCCGTTTTTCTTTAAAAATGCCGTCCTGTTCAACTGTAACATGCAATCATTGCAGTGAATCAGTTATTTATCAAGTCATGGAATAACTTTTCACGAGTAAGAACCGAAAAACTTAGATTTATATTTAAAAAACAATATTTAAACAAATAGTCCGACTTTTATTCATAAAAACACAATCGCTTTGTTATGCGTTACATCTTACAAATTGTATTACATTGCGGCTGTACTTAACTTTCATTGCTTCGTTGTCCTTATGACGCGCGCAATGAATAGTGTGTATTACGGCATGCTCAACTAGAACCATGTTATGTAGTACAGCCGCTGATCGCGACACTCGGTCTTCCTATGAACTCGGTGATTCGACTGATCTTCTTAGATTAATATTCTGTGGTCTGGGGGAACAGCATTTTACAAATATTTATATTTCACAATATTCCGTATAAAATATATAAAAAAAACAGTAAGTCTTCGTATTAAAGAAAAGTTAGATAATAGGTATGTTCCTATGACTAGCTTTCCCTCTAACTGTAATCGGGCCGCCTTGCCAAGCTAGCTAGTACTTAAACGCATACACTCTACACATATTTGAGTATAAATCGCGCAAGTTTCGTTACTTGAAAAATCAGTAACGTCTGGGGGCTCTGGGATCTTGAACTATCAAGCATAGCCCTCTCCATTGCCCATTGACCTTGAGCCTTCTTATGAGACCCATTGTAACCACGCTTCTCACGCACGCCTTAGTTCATCAGTCTGAGGCTCTAATCAATCCCATTTAGGATAATCAGCCTGATTGCTTACAATGAGCCTCATAAGAAGGCTCAAGGTCACCCAAAGGGCAATGGAGAGGGCTATGCTCGGAGTTTCTCTGCGTGATCATATCAGAAATGATGAGATCCGCAGGAGAACCATGGTCACCGACATAGGCCATAGAATTGCGAACCTTAAGTGGCAGTGGGCGGGGCACATTGCTAGGAGAACTGACGGTCGTTGGGGCGGAAAGGTTCTTGAATGGCGACCGCGTAGGCCTACCAACGCTGCGTCTCCCGCGCGGGAGTCGCAGCGTTGGTAGGCCCCCAAAAGGTGGACCGACGATCTGATAAAGGTCGCAGGAAGCCGCTGGATGCGGCCAGCGCAGTACCGTTCGGGTTGGAGATCCTTGGGGGAGGCTTAGGTCCAACAGTGGACGTCTCTCGGCTGATATAATGATGATGATGAGCCTGATTGTATTATTACCATGATCCACCTTTTTTTTACCATTTCCTACTGTAGGTACCTAATATCGGATTTCTTTCGCAGCCCGACCAGTGCAGAAGGCGCGAGTAGCTAGCAAAGAACACTTGCATCCTGAACCACTAGTGGAATGCCAGGTACTCCATCAGCCGCAGCATCACAGCTTGGATGTCATCTTCATCCATGGGTTATACGGTAAGTCTTTATAATTTCGTGGCCCTGAAGATATACTTAGACTGGGCTCTTATTCAGCTAATGGTGTTACGGAGATTACTTAATCGACATATTTCCCAATATATTTCCAGGTTCCCTAGGAAACACATGGAGACAAGGAGACTGGAGGTCAAAATACAAACTGGGCCCCAACATAGTACCTTTACTGAGGCCAAAGTCTTGCACTTGCGAAGTCAAGTCAAATGAAGGTGAATGTAAAATAAATGAAGGAACATATGAATTGAAAATAAATGATATCACTTATGGCGACTTAGAAGAAGACTTTTACAGTGGCATAAAGAATATAACGACAGACGAAGAGTTTATAGCGGAGAAATTTTATAACAACCCGCTTTTGGACCAAGTCGAAATAGTTGACAACTTCGAAACTCAGGCCAAATTCGTTCGCGACCTATTCGAAAATAGAAGTTGTGATAACGGTAGTGAAAGCAAACTGGACTTCAAATGTAATATAAATGAAGTCAGCTATCAAATGAATGAAGCTTGCAAAATGGAGTGTCAAGTGAATGAAGTAGAAATGCAGTGTCAAATGAACGGTGCAGAAATAGAGTGTACAGAGGAAGTGGACTGCGAATGTAAAGTAAATGTAAATAGGAAGTGCGAGGTGGGCTGCGGATGTGTCTGCGACGTGTGTTACTCCTCTTGCTGGCCAAGAGACTGGATCAGAGAGGACTATCCTGGCGCCAGAGTTATATCTATAAATTACACAAGCGATCCTTACCTATGGAGGCCATTGTGGGTCAAAGAATGTAAAAGGTATGTTTTTATAAGATAATAACTTTAGCACAGCTTCCATTGCGGGTTTTTAAACCTTTGACAGGGAATATCTTGAACTTGATTAAACCTATCTGATGGTAGTGATGGCTGAAGATGAAATCCAGCTTCACCTGGAGACTCCTCAACCATAGAGGAACTGGCTCTCCTTCTTCTTTTATTTATTTTATGGCAATTAGTTGTTTTAATATAGTAACAACCACAGAACAGATAAAAGAGGTTAGAATAGAATTGGTATCAAGCGATGTTAACCAGAGCCCGTGTCGCCACACGCGACGTAATATTTTTTCAATTTCAGTATATTTGTACTTACCGGTGAAAAGAAATGTCTCCATTAGTAAGACTATGAGTCTTACTTTGCTTCCTGCCAGTTAAAATAGCACAAGACGGTGTTTTAGATTTATTTTTTAAATATTTTTCCTCTTAGGAAAGGATCGATATGAGTGTGTGTTGGGGCAGCCGGACATAATATGTCCAGGGTGGCAAAAACGAAGGGCGGCAAAATGAGAAATTAAATTTTCTCATAATAATTTGTTGTGTTAGTAGGCTAGTTTCGAATCTCCAGATTTTATATCCTGTGTGGGGGCTTTTGGCCTATGTCCAGAGCGGCGAAATCGCTAGATCGGGCCAATGATTAAATATTTTGACGTGACAACGTCTTATAATTCGATAGAGCCGGCTGCACGCACGAAAAAACATGACGCATGCGGCGTTACCTCGCTCTGAGGCGTTCCATGTAAGGCTTGAAGTGCAAGCAAAAATCTATTAAACAAATGAAATTAAATTTTCGTAATTTGAATTTGGAATTATGTTCTTTAAAATTTAAACTTTCAATGATACCAAAACCAGCCAGATACAAATAGTATAGCCAAAGAGATTTTATTCTTTTGAAAAATGCTACCATTCCATCAGTAATTTCTTAAGACGTTGTCACGTTCAACTATCGTCAGTAAACCGACTTTTTAAGTGAGGCGTAGCAACATCAAGTTTGGAAACCACTGACTTAAACGAATAAATAAGCTTAAGTTTAATACACCAGTTTAGGGTCTCCAAAGCGGCTAATCCCCTGTGCTCTACCTCTCTTTAGGCGTGAGTACGGAAGTATATTTAAACAATTATTTTCCATCCCTTTCAGATTGCATTTGCACGAGCGAGCTGAACAAATGACCAAACAGTTATTGGAGTTGGGTGTTGGCGAGAAACCTGTCATTTGGGTGGGTCATTCCAAGGGAGGCTTGTTTATTAAGCAGATATACTGTGAAGGTACAGTACCTATGTATATTTTTTTTTACTACTAGCGACCCGCCCCGGCTTCGCACGGGTGCAATGCTTATGTAAATATGCATGTATTATACATATAAACCTTCCTTAAGAATCACTCTATCTATTAAAAAAACCGCATCAAAATCCGTTGCGTAGTTTTAAAGATCTAAGCATACATAGGGACAGACAGACGACGGAAGCGACTTTGTTTTATACTATGTAGTGATTTAAGCGTTAAGTAAGACCGTTAATTTTACTTTTATTTTGGATTGTTAATATTTAAATGTTCCTGTTTTTTATTGGTGTGCAATGAAGATATTCTATTCTACATTTAACCCAGAGGTTCCCAATCTATTATGGACCGCCCTTTATAAGAAAAAAAATCCGGACATCCCTGTCCAGATTTTTTTTCCAGATTGGATTTCTCACAACACACAATTAATAGTTTTTATATCAATTTCATATGTGTGTCTATTATCTAATAATAACCATAAATTAAAAATTAACTGTCTGTCGGTAAAATCGTGCTCCTCGTGGCGATTCTTCGTTTTTCACGCCATAATAGAATAAAATATTTTTAGCAAAAAAAAAAAAAAATAGGAAAACCGAATTCAATGCCTACAAATGTAAACTAAAAAGTAAGAAATAAATAATATTTTTATGAAGTAGTTGAAAAGAGCGTCATAGAAAACCAAGGAAAGTATTGATACACATTTATAATTCTTTATTTATAATTCATACTCCGATATATTTGGAGCCAAAAAAACATGCAGTCGAATAGAGAACCTCCTCCTTTTTTGAAGTCGGTTGGAAAGATAAACATTATTATTTTATAGAAATAGAGGTATAATCTAAGTATTTTATTATATTATACATATTTCTAATTAACTTCAACTTCCCCTTGACTCTCACCACGCCCCACATTTGCTTTTCGACCCGTTACCCCGAAAACGGATAGTTACTCATGTGGTACTATGCATAACTGGTGAGCTTACCATCAAAAGGATCGTATGCTCTACCTATTTCTAAAATAAAAACGGTAGCTATTATTTAAATGCACATCAAAGAAATAATCACCCATTAATTTATATTCATCAAATTACTGATTGCACATAAAATTACCCGGCCGTAAAATAAAAAGGTAGTTTAGGGTTATTTTTAGGGTTCCGTACCTCAAAAGGAAAAAACGGAACCCTTATAGGATCACTTTGTTGCCCTCTGCCCGTCTGTCTGTCAAGATCCTTTCGGGAACGAGTGGAGGTATCGAATTGAACTTAAAACCATATAAGTACTCAGGTCTACGGTCCCTTGAAGCTGGGAAAAATTCAAACTTCTTAGTTAACGCATACTCAAACTCAAACTCAAACACAAACATTTATTGCATCCATGTGGTAGTATGGGTGTACAATTAACAGGTTTACAGAACCATGACATAAAAAAGATACGGCCGTATGCCGCAAAAAAACGTATATTTCGACACTCTCAAGGGAATCAAAATTCATAGGGTGCTTCCCGTTGACCTAGAACTATGAAATTTGGCAAGTAATATCGTCTTATGCCACAGGTACAGGAAAAGCTCTGAAAGTTATACATTTGTAATTAAATCATAAAAAATATAGTCTTTATTTAAAGTACGTAATCAATCATTGAGGTTTGCCTTTATCTCGGGAACGTCTGAAGGTGTCGTGTTCAAATTATACTCAAATCTACAGTCCCTTGAAGCTGTGAAAAAATCAAACTTCTAACTTAACGCAAAAAAAAGATACGGTCAGTTATGCCACAAAAAAAAAATACAAATTTGTACGGAACCCTCAGTTGGCGAGTACGACTCGCACTTGCCCGGTTTTTTTATGACCCGGCGGAGTGCGCTGTTTTTGGGAGAGTCCCAATGTCTTATGTACAGTGCCACAAACTTATCTGACCCGGTGTTGGTGTCGCTAGTGGTTAACAAATGTGTCCGAGAAATGTCAAAATGCCTATGGGTAAATTCTCAGACCAAGGTAAATTGTACCTACTTAGTTTTAATTTTTGCCACCGGGTTCGATAAATTCGTGGCACTGTACCTCTACATGACCGAGTGATGGATAGTTTAGGGTTATTTATTTTGCTGTGCAATCAGTATTTTTGATACCTACACAAAAAAAAAATTGATTTGCAGTTAAATACTACCCAAATAAAAATTGTGAATAACATTGAGTAAATCTCTTTTTTTACAGCTTATGAAGCTTATATAAAACGTACGAAAGCTCCATTGAAAAATAATAACAGTAGAAAAGCAGAAGTTGTAGAAAAAAATATTGATGACGAAATTAATATTGTAATCAAAGAAACGCATTTCAATAAAGACAACGCTTTAAGGATAGCAACTGATGATGAAGATGGTAACAACAATAAAGACGATAGATTGGATGAAGTGCGCAGAGATATGGATCTTGCGACGTCTTCAGACTACGAAGGTAAGCGTGAGCATGTATCGGATAAGTTATCACATACATACAATATTCATCAAGCCAATTGTGCCAATTTCGGAGTAGACTTTATCGACTTATTCCCATCTTCCAACCTAGCCTTCCACCCCAGGTTGGAGGTTGGGGAATAGTAAGTCCCAATTTCCAACCTATCGCAGGTTGTTTAAGTAGTAGGAATATATTTTTGGGCTCAGATTTAGAAAGAAGTACCTATACAACATGTAAACGAAATAACCAACACCCTGAATACAGGTGGTTTGGGATCGGGTTCCGAGTTGATTTCAATATTATTTTTTTTTTAAAAACGATTTTTTAAAAAATAAACAAAAAAAAACCAATAAGTACCCAGAAAATGTTGTACAATAATTTCTGGGTACCTTTGTTTTTTTTTTTCAAAAAAAATAGTTTTTTTCAAAAAAAAATTATTGGTTCACATCTTTTGTGTAGATAGACGGACTATAGACTGACACATTAACTGCAATTTCACCAATGACACCGACAAGAGACAATTATACATTTTGAAAATATTTTTTGTATCAAATACATAGTTTGACAGTTGTTGTTGTTTTAAAATTTTATCGATAACGGTAAAGCAAAGGAGGTTATTTCATTCAGCCACAACCAAGCAATAATTAGGTAGGTAGGTGGTAAGGTTAGGTTAAACTTGCGACTTACGCGTGAACCGAGCGAGCGTGCCGCGGCAGCGGAGCGACTTTTTTACATTTTACTAAAGGACTATTGGGTTTGGTTTGACATGTCTTTTGGGTTATTGTGACGCCATCAGCAATTTTTTAAATCTTTTTTGTCAATTTTGCAGAAGTTGGGCGGTAAAAACAGTTCTGTGTTTCTTGATGACGTAATAGTATTTTGGATTTTCATATTTTGTTTTTTTTTATCTATCCAATTTATATAAAAAAGTGTAGGATGAATTAGTAGCCTCCCCCCTCTTTTCCCCACCACGCAAAAAAAAGATAAATTATTCAAACAAACCGACACTTGCAAGCCCCACTTCATACACCATTAAATTCTTACCCTTCCATGTATTTCTGTTATGTTATACATAATTTTTTTCTTCCACAGAAGACCAATACGAAAGAAAGCAAGCTAATCTGTGGCGGAGCAGTGCAGGATTCATGTTCTACTCCGTGCCACACAGAGGGTCGCCATTAGCTGACATCAAAACACCAATCACAGCCAGGAGTATAGAGCTGTTGGAGATAAGCAAAGGTGGGTTGATGCTAAAACTCTCGAGATGTTGAATATTTTTTATACCAGTTTGCAGAGTAGAGCCCATGGATACTTACAATACCAGGGGTACCACACGTGGGGTCCACGTCCGGAAGCCTCCTCGTGGCGGACCCTGGTAACGTGGTGGGGAAACTTTCTCGGCGGGTGTGTGGCTTTTGATGCCAAGTGTGTCCGCTTGGCATTCGAAGTCACATGCCATCGTCGAGTTGATTTTTTATTTTCCCACCACGGCTAGTTCCGGACGGCCTTTTTCAGGGCCACGAAGATGGCTGCTCCCGGTGTCCTCGTCAGGAGGACGCGCCAGGTCCAGCAGCCGTCGGTGAGGAGGCGGCCTATAAGGCCGGCGTCAGTCGGTAGCCCCTGTGGGCTGCTGGCCACCAATTGGTGCACAAGGAGTGCCGAGACGGGCAGCGTTGGGACCACCTCGGTGTAGTTGCGCTCGCGTGGGCAGATCCCGAGCCGTCCCGCAATAGCGCACTGGAGGTCAGGCCGGGGAGGATGTTTAGTGGGTATGGAGGGAACGCCCTTACCTCGAGTCCCACATATCCCCTGCGTTTGGCACCACCCCGCAGGGACGATGCGTAAATGCTTTTGACATCGCCGACAAAAAAAAGGGTACCTGCCGATCTTGAAGGAACTTCTTCACGCCTTTTCCAAAGCCATTACTATGCTGTAGTTCTTAGGGAAAACCTCGACAGTTTATCCCACAGCCGAAGCGTTTACGAAAATTCTTTTTTTCTCAAACCCCACGTGTACGTGACCAGCTCGGTTCTAGTGTGTGAGTGATATGTGTGTGTGAATGAATATCCTGTCGATTTATTTAATACTCATTTATTTACTAAATATCCGTACCTATCAATAAAAAAATCGGGAGTGGTCTCCCCTTGACTTTCTCGTATACCGGAAACGACTCAAAGGTTGATAGAAACCTTATATTTTGATGTTGTACATGCATGTTAAATTTTGGTCACCCGTCCGAGTACCGACCGCGCACTTGGTTGCTTAACTTTCGTGATCGGCGGCTCAAAATTTGATAGACACCTTATATTTTGATGTCATACACGTATGTTAAATTTCGTTGCAATAAGTTAAAGCATGCTCGAGTTGTCGTGCTAACGCACAGACACACACACACACACACACACACACACACACACACACACACACACACACACACACACACACACACACACACACACACACACACACACAGACATAATGAACATGGTCTGAAATAAATAATTATTATTATAATTCCAAAAAAAATATTTTTGGACTCAGGCAGGTGTATATCAGTCAAAATCTCGAGGTCGAATTTTTGACGATAACAAGACTTCCTCTATACTGCGTACGAGAAAGAAAAAATCGGGAGTCTCTTGGATATGTGCTCGATGCTTGCTATAATATGCTCGCGACTTCGTCTGCGCTGGATTAGTATAAATTATAGCCTATAGGTTATTTTGGTGTATGAGCTATGTTACTGTCAATTTTGAATGCATATGTACGTTTAATCGACGCTTTTACGGTGAAGGAAAACATCGTGAGGAAACCTGCACACACCTATGAAGAAATTCTTAGGTTGTGTGTGAAGTGGACCAACCCGCACTTGACCAGCGTGGTTCACTAAGGCCTAATCGTCCCTAATGTGGGGCAGGCTCGAGCCCCTCGGTGGGGACATTATATGAGCTGTAGAAGATAGGAAGAAATAAAGTAATTTATTTGATTACCTTCAGATAACTCTCTGGTGTTGTCCCTCCAAGACCGATGGCTGAAAGCGACGGAGAACTCGAAGCCGCAGGTTCGGAGCCTAGTCGAGACATGCCGGACGCTCATGTCAGTTCTTTGGCTGAGAATAGTCAGCGTACCTTCTGCGGGTAGGTGTAAATAGATGATGACAATATTTAATTAAAGATTATACGATACGCATCGTCGAATGATTTAACGAAAACCTCCATAGTTGATTTTTTTTGTTCTTCTTTTATTTATTTAATGGCAATTAGTCGTTTTATTAGGGTAACAACCATTTCTGCCAATCTCAAGTTAGGAAAAATACCTCTTCATTTGGTAATGTCTCATTTCTTGATGGTTGCATTAAAATATGGGCGTCACATATTTTAATGCATTTAGGGAGTGCTTGGAAAGAAATGAATGGCAGTCACACCACAAAACCTTTATTTCAATGATTCCTCATAACTGTTCGTCAACACGGATGCTTATGCAACGAAACGACACCACTTTCACTGCACAAAATCCACTCTGAAGCAATTTTGAATTATCGAAATAAAGATCGACGTCCAGACGCCATGATTTCCCGCCAAACACTCCCCTCTTTTTGTATTAAATTCTCCCCATTAAAGGAAGGCAAAGGGATCTAGCCCATACAGCCATGTCTTTAGTATTTATCTTCTTTCTTGATATTGCCATTAAAATGTGGGTATCGCAGATTTTAATGCATCTAGGGAATGCTTGGCTAGAAGTGTATGGCAACAGACCTCATGGTGGCGACTGATGAGGTGGAAATCCAACTATAAATTCTCAACGTCATACATACCACAAAACCATTTCAATGCTTCCTCAAAACTGCTCGGCAACATGGATGTTTGAGCATCAAATTAACACACTTCCACAACACAAAATCCACTCTGAAACAGTTTTAAATTATCAAAAATAAAAATCTTGCCGATGGCGTGTTTTCGCGCCACAACACTATTTTTTGTTAAATTCTCTCTGGAACTAGGCATAGGGATCTGGTCATACAGCAATGCCTTCAGTAGTTCTCTTCTTTCTTGAAAAAATGTGGGTGTCACCAAGTAATTTATAGGTAAAACTGGAAGCAAACCAATAAAAAGGTGAAGACAAAAAATTTGACCTTGAAACCGCTTATTACCTATTAGTCTCTTTCTAACCACTAGAGCACACGTATTAGACGGTCACGTGACGTCATACGTACACCATCGTACAGTCATCATATTACTTTTGCGGGAGTTTGAAAGAGATAGGCAGGAAACGCAAACATTCACAGGTCACTTGGGGTCAAAAAAGTTGTCTTTACTTTTTAGGGTTCCGTACCTCAAAAGGAAAAAACGGAACCCTTATAGGATCACTTTGTTGTCCGTCTGTCTGTCAAGACCCTTTATCTCGGGAACTAGTCGAGAATGGAGAACGACTTGAAGCTGTGAAAAAATCAAATTTCTTATTTAATGCTAAAAAAAAAGATACGGCCTTTATGCCGCAAGAAACGTGTATTTCAACATTTCATTCATTGGGTGCTTCCCATTGACCTAGAACTATGAAATTTGACAAGTAATATCGTCTTATCACAGGTACGAGAAAAACTCTGAAAACTACATTTGTAATTAAATCATAAAAAATATAGTCTTTATTTAAAGTACGTAATCCTTCATCGAGGTTTGCCTTTATCTCGGGAACGCCTGAAGGTATAGTGTTCAAATTAAAACCATATACTCAAGTCTAGTCCCTTGAAGCTGTGGAAAAATCAAACTTCTAAGTTAACGCAAAAAAAAACGATTTGGGCGTTAATGTCGCAAAAAAATTGGTTGTCTGTAAAGTCGGTTTACTGACGATAGTTGAACGTGACAACAACGTCTTAAGAAAAATACTGATGGAATGGTAGCATTTTTCAAAAGAAAAAATTAATTTCATTTGTTTAATAGATTTCGTATTATAGTATGTATAAACTTGTAATAAAATCTCTTTGGCTATACTATTTGTATCTGGCTGGTTTTGGTATCATTGAAAGTTTAAATTTTAAAGAACATAATTCCAAATTCAAATTAGAGAATTAGATTCAGAGCGAGGTAACGCCGCATGACGTCATGTTTTTTCGTGCGTGCAGCCGGCTCTATCGAATTATAAGACGTTGTCACGTCAAAAAGATACGGCCGTTTATGCCGCAAGAAACGTGTATTTCGACATTTCATTCATTGGGTTCTTCCCGTTGACCTAGAACTATGAAATTTGACAAGTAATATCGTCTTATATCACAGGTACGAGAAAAACTCTGAAAACTACATTTGTAATTAAATCATAAAAAATATAGTCTTTATTTAAAGTACGTAATCCATCATCGAGGTTTGCCTTTATCTCGGGAACGTCTGAAGGTATAGTGTTCAAATTAAAACCATATACTCAAGTGTACAGTCCCTTGAAGCTTGTGGAAAAATTCTAAGTTATCGCAAAAAAAGGGCGTTAATGCCGCAAAAAAATACATATTTGTACGGAACCCATGGTAGGCGAGTCCGACTTGCACTTGTCTGGTTTTTTATTGGTATAATAAAAAACCCGACAAATTTTACATACAGGGTGTAAAAGACATGACTTGGTTTGACTGTTCATGTCTTTTACACCCAGTATACATTATAAACATTTTACACGTAAATTTCTTATGCATTGCAACCTTTCGTCTTCCAGATGCTGGTATAGGAGCGTTATACGGCGTGTCGGTTGATCACAGAGAAATATGCAAGCCTTCGTCTAGGAGTTGTCTCCTCTACAAGGAGCTGATGGCGCTCATGAAGGCCTCCTTAAACCAATGCCGGTGTGAAATCTGATTGTGGGGATTGAGAAAAACATAGCGTAGTATCATAAAAATCGGAAAACGTCGAAGTTAATAGTCGAATAATCGCCACTTGGTTAAGTGGTCGCTTAAACCTCGTGCTGTTTCGTTTAATCACATACGGGCGAAAAAGATGCATTGATACTTGTGTCAGGGTATTGGAGTTTACTCCTTAAGAATCGATTTGCATATATAAGGGGCCCGGTATGAGAAAAATGTGAGGAGTAAAATCTATCGATGAATGACCTCGTTACGATTTTGAAGGTCAAAGTCATAATTGGTGCGCATCCTATGTCGCGCAACTTTCTAATTGTCAAAACACGGATGACAGCAGGTGCGCCATCTCACCTGTCTCGGAGTAAACTCCAGTCGTGCGTCGGAGCTGACACACACAATTTTTTTTTTATACCGGACGCGTTTGAACGATGCACCGGTTGGGCCCGAAAACGGGCACAGATGGCTTCCCGGTGAAAGTTGGTAGGACTTGATTTGAAAGTACTTAGCAAAGTCCATTTAATTAAACAGCTATTAAATAATTTTTGCGTTTGCAAACGCGTAAATATTTTTAAAACTAGAAAAATACACTGAAAAATTCGACCTGCCCCAGGCGGGAATCGAACCCAGCATCCTCCGCAATCCGGGCGGCTGTGTTAACCACTACGCTATCAGGGCACTGCTTTCGCTGTCGAAATGTTTCAGTGCTTGGTGCTTATGTTTTTATGGTAAACATTGTTTCATCAAATCTTTGAAAGCACTTCTAAGATCCGAACGAAATATTTTTGCAAATATTTGACGTCCAGTTAAGATGAAACTACCTTATACAGCATGTAAATTAAATAACCAACATCCTGAATACAGGTGGTTTGGGATCGCCTTCGGAGTTGATTTCAAAAATTTAAAAAAAGAAAAAAAAAACAAAAACAAAGGTACCCGGAAAATGTATTTTCTGGGTACTTTTTGTTTTTTTTTTTTCGTTCAAAAAAAAAAATTAAAAAAAATCGTTTTTTTTTAATTTTTTTTTGAAATCAACTCAGTTGCCGATCCCAAACCCAAAACCTGTATTCAGGGTGTTGGTTATTTAGTTTACATGTTGTATTACCAGGCGGATAGTAATAAAACACGCCGTTCAACTTAACGGCTAGGCGGATTGTAGTCTATGAGAATTGTTAACCAAATAAAACCAATTTGTTGATAAATCCGTAGGTGGTAGTAGATTAGACGTAGATTAGACAAATAAAACCAATTTGTTGAGAAATCCGTAGGTGGTAGTAGATTAGACGTAGATTAGACCTAGTAGATTAGACAAATAAAACCAATTTGTTGAGAAATCCGTAGGTGGTAGTAGATTCTATCAATATGAATCCGTACATCGAATGGAGATCGCTTGTTCATTGGTAGATTCAGGTTATTTTTTTTATGACCAACCGGAGTGGAATTTTTGTCACTGTCATAGACTACAATCCGCCTAGCTGTTGAGTTGAACGGCGTTTTTTACTATCCGCCTGCGATACCTATACATAATTATTCAAATGGGCCTTCAGGGCCAAATCCTGAACTATAAGGAATATTGAAAAATGCTCAAAGGAATCGCGAGCCCGATTTTGATGAAAACAAAAACTGCATCATTAGATTTTTGAAGAAATAATGATCATCGCTTTGATTATCGCTTCAACCAAGGTGGAACAAGAAATATTTTATTAAAATTTAACATTTTCCATTAGTTTCCCGTATATCATTACTTCCCAGATATCGATCCTTATTAACAACACTATCGAATGGTGTAATAATACCCGTTGTTTTTTTTTCAAAATTATTGGGTTCGATTCCTGGCTAGGATTATTGATTTTTCAAAAATCCAATGATGCAGTTTTTGTTTTCATCAAAATCGGGCTCAGACTCCTTTGAGCATTTTTCAATATTCCTTATAGTTTAGGATTTGGTCTTGAAGGGCCATTTGAATAATTCTTCCTGTATACATAACAGTTAACTGTTTAAGTTTGTACAACGCCTTAAAAAAACCAAAAGAGTCTTCATTGTGGATAAGTTACCTAGTGTTTAGAGGTGGGTGGAGGGTCATAACGGATAAATAGCTGTTAAGATTATACAGGGTAAAGGCTGATTTACACAGGGTCAGTTACAAGTCAGTAACAGGCGTTAGTCTGGGTCCAAGTACTACCCATACAGTTTACATGCAGTCAGTAAGCGGCAATATTGACGTCAGCGATCACGCGATAGCGCTGTACCACAGTATACCAAGAACAGTAGTTTATCTGCGGGCTGTCGGCGAGTTATTAGCCTACTCTGCGTTGACGCTAGGGTTCGTAAATGTGCCGCGCGATGAGCGGCGAGCGAATGTGCAATGACATAAAAACGCGCGATCACACCGAGACGGCGAGACCACCTTATGCCCCCATATTTTTATGTCAATGTGTGCGTCACAGTCACAGTGCGCGCGTACACGGCGCCGAGTACGCACGCACACATTCTAATGGATAGCGTCCAGTTTGTATGAAGACGTATTACTGTTCTTGGTATACTGTGCAAATCAATATACACTAGGTCAGTAAGTCAACACAGATTTTCCTCGAATTTGCGAGTCAGTTAATTACTCTGTGTAAATATGTCGAATGTCTTAAACCATGACGGTTACTATAGCCTATTTTTTTTAACAAACGAGTAAGTACTGAGTGTGTCTCTCGCATATTTCTGATATTGACAAAGTGAGATGGGTCATGTTAGGGGCGGGGCCACAGATATATCAATCTAAGGAGATCGGTCGAATAGCCGAGTTCATATGAAGACCGAGTGTCGCAATCAGCGGCCGTACTACATAACATGGTTCTAGTTGAGCATGTCGTAATATACACTATTCATTGCGCGCTTCATAAGAACTGCGAAGCAATGAAAGTTAAGCACAGCCGCAAAGGCTCGGTCAAATCGCTGAGTTCATAGGAAGTCCGAGTGACGCGGACGGCGAAGTGGCGGTAATGTATGCCCACTGTGCATACACTTGTCACAAGTTAAACGCCGGCTTAGCCTATCTCCTTGTATTATTAAATCTGTGGGCGAGGCCAACTCCTTTATTCAAAACAATATTGTGTACCTAATATTCATATTTTATGGAACTTTGAATCAAACAATTATTATATAATTCTTGTAATCTTAAAAAGTATCGTGGTCACTTCCTTCTGATGAACTTTCTGCAGACCCGTGACTAATAAACTGCTTTAACAATATTTGTTCATGGCACATTTATCATACAAGCCCGTCTTTGTGGCGTTTGTGTGAAACGACCTTTATGTTGATTACGTGACCCAATAGCAATGCAGTAAATATTTTCGGTACTCGTTTCCTAAAAAAAATAAGACTATAGTGTCTAAAGCTAAATCACTTCAAAAGTGACGGAAAACCGCAATAAAACTAAAGTTTCTTCATTAAAATTTCTACATTATTTGCTAGTACTAGAATTAAACTCAAAGTTAAAAGACACATTTGGAGTGCGTTCCAAAACGATTTCAATTTACTCGGGGTTGAGTAAATGATAGCTCACTATTGGTCGTTATTAAGAAGCGCTTACACCATAGGTTAGTTTTGTTAAACTATAGTTATTTTACACCAATTAGAAGAATTTTACCCTGGCGTCACTGGTTTTGGAACGCACCCTTGAAAGATTGTGTTGGCCTCACGCGCAGCAGTCGGTACATAGTGCAAAACTTCATATGGTAATATTCCCAAAAAGTCCATAAACGTGGAGACAATCTCAGAAAATCTCATGGTAACTTTGTTTGTTTAAAACTAATTATTATTTTATTCGAATTTCATATAGGGTACTTACAAAATACTTTAAAATAAAACCGAATATTTTGATAACCATCGTAAACAATTTGGGAATATGACTGGTTTTTCTCATAAAATAATTGAAATAAGTACCTAAGTTCAATAGCGCGTAAAACGTGCCAAGTTATCTATTAATTTGTTTTCTCACTACATAATTAGATTAGTATAATTTCATATTTATTTTATAAATATCTATAGACAATTTGGGGATATTAGTTTTTTATAGAAAAATAATAATTGAATTAGGTAATAAGTACAATTACGCGCGTAAAACGTGCTATTTTATAAATATTTTTTCACTGCATAATTTATATAAGGTGGCTGTTACCAAATATTGAAATAACAAAAAATGCTGGACAAATTTTCTCATTTAATTAGAAAAAGTTATTGTTAAAAAATAAGTTTTAATTTTATATTATTGTTAATTTATTAACAGAATTCAGTGTAACAATAGGGTCTGAAATATGAAGGACCTAATGCAATAGGTAACAATCCTAACGTAGGACTAAGGACACTTATTTAGCCCCACACTTGGATCAGAGTTATTCCGATTATTAAAAAAAACTTCGAAAAAGAAAGAATCTTAGATAAATGCACTTACTTACTGCTCTGTGACTAACGAGTGGCGAACTGATGAGTGATTTCCGAGTGTGTTTATGCGTGCCGAGAGGGCACTATCTCTCACTGTACTCATTAGGTATTAACACAGTATATCAAGAACAGTAGTTTATCTGCGGGCTGTCGGCGAGTTATTAGTCTACTCTGCGTTGACGCTAGGGTTCGTAAATGTGCCGCGCGACGAGCGGCGAGCGAATGTGCAATGACATAAAAACGCGCGATCACACCGAGACGGCGAGACCACCTTATGCCCCCATATTTTTATATCAATGTGTGCGTCACAGTCCGTGCGTACACGGCGCCGAGTACGCACGCACACATTCTAATGGATAGCGGCTAGTTTGTATGAAGACGTATTACTGTTCTTGGTATACTGTGGTGTTAATCAACCCTTTTAATTGTGGTTAGGTCACCGGGCTGTATGAATCCGACCATTAGATACTAAAATGATAAAACTTCAAATATCGCATTCGCATACTCTTCAGAGTATTAGCCTGGTCAAACCGACAGATATAAGGACTCTTGTCCCAGTACGTCCATAAATTTTTAATATTTAAATGAAAATTCTATCGCATCCAATATCATGTGTTCTCAATTTGTCCTATATGTCACTTTAATATTACCATAATAGTGATTACCAGTAATTATACCGACTACTTTGTACCTAAAATATAACAGGAACTTTATTGTACGTTGACTTTATTGTATCAATAAATGATTTATTTTTTTAATAAACGTTTTTTATTAGCATCCAATTTTGAACTTTGACCCATCATCGATATTAGTATTCAACCGTAGTACTCATCATTCCTTACACTTAACACCACCGAAATAACACTAGCGGTGGTGTCATATGGAGCTAAATGAAAAATAACAACAAACTTTCAAGAAAAAAATGTTTATTATCTAACATTAACATTAATTAAAACAATAATAAATACAAAAAATTAATTATACGAGATCTAAAAATATGAAGAGATTTATTTACTTGCTTGTGTCCTTATATCCCGAAGTAAACGTTTTGATTACACAAATTTAAAGCAGAAATTCAAATAGGTAAAACTGCAAGCCACACTAGCAATAAAAAAGTGAAGACAACTTTTTTGACCCGAAGTAAACTTTGAATATTTCCGTTTCCTACCTGTCTCTTTCTAACTCCCGCAAAAATGATGACGTACGTACGTATGACGTCACGTGACCGTCTAATACGTGTGCTCTAGTAATTAGAAAGAGACTAATAGGAAATAAGGGCAAATTTTTGTCTTAACTTTTTTATTAGTAGTGTGACTTTCAGTTTTACCGAGAAATTTCTTGCTGAAATTCTATACAAAGATAAAATTGAAGTAGCTGTTTTTTTTATTTCTGTCGTTCGAATTATTGGCGATAAAATAAGGGTATCACACATCTAGTAATGTGTAGCAACATAATGACGACTAATGATACATACGCACTATAAATTAAATTTACTTTCTATGACATAAATACGCTTATGCGTGACAACAACATCAATTTCACTACACAAAACTAGGATTGAAATACATATAAATATGTCAGTACGCCAAAACAAGCACGCCAAACATACAAAACTATAAATTAGCGTTATATCAAAAACTAATTGTATTGAGTACATATTTATTGAAAAAAGTTCGTGTTAGCTTAAAAATACAATTATTACCTTGATATAAACTCCATAATCTTATGCTCTTGGATTTATGCAAATTTTGTTACAAAGAGAAAAAAAGGTCAACTTATCAAAAACATATCAATCCATACGATTAGATCTCGCATAGTCATTTCCATACATTAAGATGTCAAAATGCGCGCCAAAAATCACAATTGTAGTTACATAGATAAAAAAAAGAACATGCTTATCTTTGGATACTTAAAAAACACCCTCTACACTAGCCGCGAAGTGTTTTGCCACTTCGTATTTTTTCGTGCCACTTCGGCTCGCTTCGCAAAACTTCGTCGGTGGGAAGTGTGGTGTGCGAGCGATTATAAATCACAATAGTGCATATTTTCAATGAAAATTCCTTCAAGAACTCTCACATATAGTGTAGAGGATTCTAACTTTAAGCTTAAGGGTACAATAAATAGAATTGCCTAAGAACTGAAGCCAAGAGTGACTTCGCCCTATATTTGTAGCACAATGCAGTAGTAGAATTGTTTTTTCTTTTGAATGCGAAATGTTGTTAACGTAAGCCGATATTATAATGCAAATGCAGACTGCCACAAATTTATTCTCAATACCCTCTTCTGAAACAAGTGGTGAACGTTACAAAGCGTTTCTGTGAATAACATCGACAACTCTAGAATTTGAAACGACGGTCGCCATGGGGTTCTTTCTTTTATAATAATAATAATAATTATATACATTAGGTGCATTCGGCTAATTCCGAAAATCGGGTTATTCCGATAATTAGGTACACATTTCTACTAAACGATTTTAATAGCTCTGCCCCCCGATCGCGCTATTTACGAACGTTAAAACCAAAACTATATCGTTTTCATACGTTTTGACAGTTGACAGCTGTCAAACTATTGTCAAAATGAATGAAAACGATAACGATTTGGTTTAGACACCATCTTCATCTGTTCCCCCCGTTCAGTTGCCCAGGTTGCTAATAGTGAAAGCGTATTCGAGCTAACACTTATGTGTGATATTTCCCGCAGTGTTGCCTTATCGGAATTACCCCAACAAATATTTAAGAAAATTGGTAATTTATAGAACTGTTTGTCTTTTAACTCTATAGATTTTCATTTTAGTGCACTAATAGGTAAATTTTGTCAAGGTAAATCTTGACGAAAAAGGAATATGCACCGTAAGTTATGATGAATTAAAACCACTTTTCAATGTCATTCGGAATTACCACCGGTTTTGAAACAGTTTATTTCACTAATTCCGAAGATATATGTAAAAGTCTTTGATATAGACGTTTAGGTTGTGCATTAAAGTAAAAGAAGTGACCAACGATTGTTGCATTAACTCCATCATTCCGACAGTTTACTGAAAATACAAACATTCTGTCAACTATTCAAAAATCCTTTCGTAATTACCCGAATTCACCTTATTTTCCTTTCGTTAAGCGTTCGATGCAATCGATTAAACACTTCTCTAGACACTCTGATCCATTACAATGTTTTTAAAGCTATCTATCCAAGGGAATTATTGATTTTGTTGATCTAGCAAAATTATGTTAGCAAGTAAGTCACTCTATGGTCCTTGTGAAGTATAAATTTCCCAAATACATGGATGTTTTGACAACTTTCAATGCTTAAATATAAGCATTGAAAGTTGTCAAAACATCCATGTATTACGTTAAGGGATTTACTTGCTAACTAAATTTTGAATGAACACTCAATGCTTAGATAAAATTAAAATAAAGGGTGCTCAAATATTTTGAACACTGCGTTCTTGGATCAATATGGTAACTTT
The DNA here is from genome assembly GCA_955850985.1 of Elophila nymphaeata. NCBI lineage: Eukaryota > Metazoa > Arthropoda > Insecta > Lepidoptera > Crambidae > Elophila > Elophila nymphaeata. Next base: position 7,250,799 of record OY039093.1, read on the forward strand.
AGTTGTTGATATAAAATTGAATTCCTGTACGTGAAATCTTTTGGTTATATTGGACAGTTATATTTGTAAAAAAAAACTACCCAGAAGCAAGGTGAAAAGTCGGGCCCCTTCACATTATTATGTACAGTCAGCTTCATAAATATCTGAGTGTCAAGACTGATCAAAATTATCTAACAGACAAAAATTCAATATTATATGCGCTGTTAGAGAATCTTATTGTTGTAACCATCCAGAGTACTCAATATTATCTTAACAACACAATTCCAATATTATGTAATGTGTTAAGTGACCAATAATATATTCGCGAATAACTATTCAATGGTATCTAAGCACTCAAAGTTATCAAAAATATCTTGGTAGTAAAGAAAAGTAAACGCTAATCCAGGGTACTACGGTCCATATACTCCCTTCCTGTAAACAAAGGTAAACTAACCAGAGCTGTCATATGCATATGTCATATGACAAATGCAGGGGCTCTAAATCTAAGGTATTAATTTTATCGAATTCTACAAATCATTATATTTATTATTATAAATTAATTGCTAAAATGCTGAAATTAAATGCTGATTAAAATATCAATCAATGAAAAGAAAATATTTACAGATTTAAATGCAATTTTCTATTGCAACTTAGATATGTTTTTGGATAAAAGGCTGCAAATTTAATCGAATTTAGTATGTCATGGGTCATGAATAAATAATCATCAACAGCTCATATAATGTCTCCACCGAGGGTCTCGAGCCTACCCTACATTAGGGGCGATTAGACATTAGTCAAGCACGCTGGCCAAGTGCGGGATGGTCGTTTGCGTTCCCGTTGAAGGTCCACATTGGAATTTTAAGCTTTTGAATGCTTCAGCCTATAGTAAAAGTTCTCAAACAATAATTGTAAATACAAACTTTCATTTGTAAAAGAAGACACTCAAAATTTATAACTGGTTGAAGGTGGTTTCTCAATCGTGACTGACAGGTATCCATATCTTATAATCTAGGTATTTCAAATATTATTGTAGTTCCCACTTAATGTAAACTTATGGCGTTCTATCTACAGACCACCTTCTGCATGCTACTTCTTTTTATTCAGTGAACAGGAAGGTGTGATATGTAATATAATTATTTTTACTAATGTATTACTAAGAGTAGTCCTTTATAGAAGTTGTAAATTTTACCTAGATTATAAGATATGGATACCTGTCAGTAACGATTAAGGGACCACCTTCAACCGATTATAACTTTTGAGTATCTCCTTATACAAATGAAAGGTTGAATTTACAATTGTTTGAGAACTTTTATTATAGGCTTAGTTTATTTTATTATAATGTATGTTAAATCATCAATGCAATTACTACATACATTTTTCCTCTCTTTCTTTTTGCTCACAATAATGCAATCACCTGCTATGACACTCCTGAGAGTCTCAATTAAAATATTATTTATCTCCTCTAGTTTAAACTATTTAAAATAATATTTATGATCTTTTTTATTTCTGCTGTGTTATATTTTGTTACCTTGGGTTATCAATCTCTGATAACATAAATTCAAAATCTTTTAGGGAGTTCGTCCACTAGCGACAATCGCTGAGCTATTTTGTTATAGAATATAAAATAATCAGAGTTCAATACTTAGAGTGCCTTCCAAAACCAGGTGAAGCCAAGGAGACAGCGTAAGAAAGCTTTCTAATTGGTGTAAAATAACTATAGTTTAACAAAACTAACCAATGATGAAAGCGCTTCTTAATAACGACCAATAATAAGCTATAATTTACTCTACCCCGAGTAAATTGAAATCGTTTTGGAATGCACCCTTAAACACCTAGTTGCTAAAAAGGTGCTCATCATTAAAGTCGGTCTGTATCCCGGGCGAAGCGATTGTCGCTCTAAAAAGGAACGAGCGGAAATTAACTTGCTAACAAAATTGCTCACAAAATCGCTGACAGAAGTTGTCATAAAAATTCGTTGTTACCGTGGGCAAGTTCCCATGGCAAATATTCCGTCTGAAAATTGTAACTAAATTAAAACATAACAAATCGCAAAAATACCAATTTAAAGAAAAGTCTGTGAAGGCCCTTAATGTCTCACTTTCAATCTATTGAAAATGGAATAATTTGTGTAAGTGAAGATATTTATGAGTACTCTGAACGCTTAGATACCAATGAACAGTTACGATGCGTACATATAAAAGATCATTTTAATCGTGTATATGTAATTGGAGATTTATGGTATGAAGATATATAAGACTGGTTGTTTGTGTACAATATTTTGATAACTTTGAATGAAAAGATATTATTGAAACTTTGCTCCTAACATGTTTTTGACCACCTTGGCACATCATATCATTATGAAGCTGACTGTACAATAATATATTACTTTAGTTTCAAGTGTTGAAAGGAATACTTATAAACAAACATATTTTATTACTAGCTGCCTAACATTGTATCTGCAGTAAAAAAAAATGACTACTTATCAAGATAAAAACTATCCTATCTCTCAAGTTGGATCAAACTGCACACGGTGTACAAATTTGATTGAAATCAGTTAAGTGGTTTAGGAGTCCATTGAGGACAAACATCGTGACACGAGATTTATATATATTAAGATAATATGACTTATGCTAACAACATTTCGCATTCATTTTGCATTTTATCTGATCGGGAGTGGTTTGTCGGAATTAGAAAATGATACATACGATTTATTTGAATTAATTATTTATTTGATTTGTCTATATTTAATATATTTTATTAAGCATTAACTGACATGTGAATTACCTTAATGCTAAGTTTAATAATACGTCTTGCGTTTCTCAAAACCCGAGCGACTCCCGGGCGTCAAGGATGACGTCATCAAGTGCATCGTTTTTTTTTTAAATACGCCGTATTTTATATTTAGTCCATATTACTTTTAAAAACTTTATTTAGCAAACAATTAGTTTGATATAGGTATGCGGCTATCGATCGAGATTTATAAAATGTAAAATAAATTGTCGTTTTTTTTACATAATGCACAAAAAATGCTTCCCGCGCGGCAGCCAGGGAAGCATGACAGGAGAAAACACTAAACTAATAACTGTGGAATTAAATATGACCGTTTGCTTTGGTTTTTCAAAATGTTTTTTTTTTCCTTTCGTCCCATTATACCTAATACTAAAATTAATGCAACCAAACCGTCATTCCGTGGACACTTCACGATGCCACGAAACTTGGTGCTAAAATAATAAAATGTGCAGCTTAAAATTACGCTTTACCTTTAAGAATATTTACATTTAAAAGCAAATCTATAAGACCATTAAATCAATCAATACTTTAAAATATCCATAATGTTAGTTATATACATGACTAGCTGTGCCCGCGACTTCGTCCGCGTGGATTTCCCATTTTTGCAACATTTTTCATTGATGCTCAATTCCTATTATTAGTCGTAGAGCGATGCTATGGAGGTATATAGGCCTATATCAGGGTTTCCCATACTGCGCGTCGCGATGCCCTGGCATCCCAGGGTTCGCGATTCTATCATAGAATGGCTGTCTAGCTGCTATGCGAGCTAGTAGAACGAATATAAATGTAGAGAAAGAAATGAAAGTCGCGATTTCAAAACTTGAGCCTGGATCGACTGTCTAGGGCGGGCGAAAAAATCGAACACAGCATCTTTCGCAATCCGGGCGGCTGCGTCCGTTTTTTTTTGTTTTTGTAGGTATGTACTTAACTTTGCTGTTACTATAACGGGGAGAGGGCTCGTAAAAATTGGGAAATTCCTAAGGGCGTCACTATGAAAATAAGTTTGGGAAGTCGTGGCCTATAGTCTTCCTCAATAAATAGACAATCAAAGAATTTTTCAATTTGAATCAGTAGTTCCCCTTTTTAGGGTTCTGTATCCAAAGGGTAAAACGGGATCCTATTACCAAGACTCCGCCGTCCGTCTGTCCATCTGTCACCAGGTTGTATATCATTAACCATTATAGTTAGACAGTTGAAATTTTCTCAGATGACGTAGTTCTGGTGCCGCTATAACAGCAAATACTAATAAATAGAATAAAATGAATATTGAAGCTGTTCCCATAAAATAAACATGACTTTTTTTCGTCGATTTTGATAACGGCAACAGATAGACGCTTGAAATATTCACAGAATATTTAGTTATATTATTCACTTTAAAAATAAATAATTAAATTAAAATAAAATTAATATTTAAGGGGGCTCAACAACAAACGTGATTTATTTCTCGGTCTCAATAACGATAACAGGTAGAAACTTGAAATATTAACAAAATATTTAATTTAAAATTCAAATAATTTTCGGACAGGTTTGATAAAATCTATGGCACTTTTTTTTCTATTTTTGTAGGATGTCTCTGATGTCCTTCTTTGAGTCACCAGGGGTTTTAGTAAAGGAGAGGACCTCGGTGGGTCCTCAAGCTTTAAGGTCGAATAACTCCAGAGAGGATTCCTGACCGGTGAGCATCTCCCTCGGAGGAGTCTCTGAACCTATTAGAGTCTCTAAGGCGTCTGAATCTGACAGGATCAGTAGTTCCTAAGATAAGCGCGATTAACCAAAAAAAAACAACTCCGTATAGATGCGTGCGTAGTACTTGATCATTATTTAGCTGCGGAGTTATGTTAAAACTATGATATCTCTGAAGATATTCATTGAAATCTAATGATGTAAGGAACAATTTTGTACAAAATTAAATACTTGTGATGAATAATGTTTTCATTTTGATAAGGAATAATATCAAGTTTACAAAAATACCATCGCATCTAAAGCATTATTTTAGAACAAAATTTATTAACAAAAATAGGTTATAGCGAGTCAACCTTAAGAGATAGATAAATGCTGTCTGTAACTTGTTTTTAGAACTTTTAAAGGAGAATAATTCCGTCATACATATTTTTTGTGTAACTTTAACCGTTTACGCAGCGCACGCAAAGAAATCTCTGAAAATCAAAATTTATTATTTTCCGTTTATTTCAAACTATGATATTTCTTAAGATATTCATTGAAATCAAATGAAGTCATGAACAATTTTGTGCAAAATTAAATACTCGTGATAAGTAATGTATTTATTTTGATAAGGAATAATATCAGGCATACGAAAACACCATCGCAGATAATGCATTATTTTAAAACAAATTTGATTACCAAAAAGAAAGGTTATAGTGAGACAACCATAAAAGATAGACATATGCTGTCGCGGACTTTTCTTTAGAAAATTTAATGGAAAACAATTCCGTCATACACAACTTTTATGTAACTTTAACCGTTTACGCAGCGTACGCAGTGAAAGCTTTGAAAAGAAATATTTTTCTCCCGTTTTTGCAACATTCTTCATTGATGCTCAGCTCCTATTGGACATATCGTGATGTTATATATCCTATAGCCTTCCTAGATAAATGGACTATCCAACGAAAAAAGAATTTTTCAATTTGAGTCAGTAGTTGCTGAGATCTTAGGGTTCAACCAAACAAACAAACAAACAAACAAACAATCAAACAAACAAACAAACTCTTCAGCTTTATTATTAGTATAGATGAGAGAGGTGTGGTTTAATACAAATAGTGAAAAGAATTGAGGTGGGGATGCTCAAATGGTTCGTTTTTTTTCAACATGAGCTTATATTAACGAAATAGGTATGAATCGAAAGGGAGTGGAGAGGAACAGTAGGCCTATTCGCTAACTTTTTTTGACCGTTGAAAGTTATAATCACTGAGTGAACTACATACCCATTGCTGCCTTACACAACAAGTGCCATAATAGCGTGTCGTGTAAAACAGCAATGGATTTGCAATTCACTCAGTGATGATCACTTTCAACTGTCAAAAAAAGTTAGCGAATAGGCCTACTGGGCCCATCAAGAAATTGTAAGGTAAAACTGAAAGCCACACTACAAATAAACAACTGAAGACAACTTTCTTGACCCCAAATAGGGTTACCGTTTAGAAATTTGAAAAGTCCTGACAAAATGCGTGACAATTTATTTCACATTTTAATCACAAAATGTAAACCATCAGTAATTTCAGCACGCACTTCGTAAAAGTCGTATGGACATGGTAGCTAACAGTCGCTTTTAGATTAGTGGGACATTAATAAAGATTAAATAACTTACTTATGTAAGTTTTATTACTCGTATTCCATCTAAAACAAAAAGTCAGGACAAATTAGAAGGCCGGAGAAAGTCCGGACAGAACCCTATATGTCCGGACATGTCCGGACTAATCCGGACGGATGGTAACCCTAACCCCAAGTAACATTTGAACATGGAATAGGTACATTATTTTCGTAGTCGGATTACAATTATTTAAACATTTTTTGCTTGTTATATTTAGTGAAACTATCGTTATTCGTGCAAACTGTATTGTGAAAAATTAATCGCAATTTTATTGGTTATTCTTGTGTATTTGGATGTCAAAATAATTCAGTAAATAAAAACAATATCTGTACGCTTAGTATGAGTTTTGATAGTTATCGAGCTCGATCAAACATATCGTATCTTTTCATACATTGAAATGAAATGAAATGATATTTATTGGTGTTTCTGATAGTTAACGATGGAGGCGCTAGTGGGCAATGTATGAAAGATACGATACGTTTGATCGAGCTGTAAAACTATAAAAACTCATACTAGGAGTACAGTTATTTTAAATTTTTAAATCCTACTAATATAATAAATGCGGATTTTTTTTTTGGATGGATGTATGCAAAGACTAGTGAATGGATTGTAAAGAAACTTTATAATAACATCGGAATAACATATATGCCGGGTGACAACCCTAGTTCTGCTTTGACGCATGGGTCAATGAACTCATCGATATCAAAAAAAAAATAGAAGAGTGTTTGGCGGGAAATCATGGCGTCTGGATGTCGATCTTTATTTCGATAGTTAAAAATTGCTTTCGTTTCGTTGCATAAGCATCAGTGTTGACGAAAAGTTATGAGGAATCATTGAAATAAAGGCTTTGTGTATGTGGCGTTGAGAATTGTATAGTGGTTGGAAATCGCACTATACATTTCTCATCAGTCACAGTCATGAGGTCTGTACCATGCATTTCTCGCCAAGCACTCCCTAGATGTATTAAAAAGTGTGGCACCCACATTTTAATGCAAAAATCAAGAAAGAAGATAAAACTGAAGACTTGGCTGTATGGGCTAGATCCCTTTGCCGTTCCGTAACAGGGAAAATTTAACAAAAAAAAAAATATGTTAAAAAATCTGCTTGTGATTTTTTGTTGTTGTTAGCTTACGCTGTCGTTGGTTGTGTGTTATTGTGATTGCGTTGATTGAAAGTACCGGTGTTTATATCTTTGTAATTTGACTTGTTTAATGGTTTACGGATTCCGATTGTAGTCCGATATACAGCGTGTAACAGAATTAGCGCACAACCTGAATACAGGTGGTTTGGGCTCGGATTCTGAGTTGATTTCAATAATTTTTTTTTTTGAAAAACGATTTTTGTGGAAAAAAAACAAAAAATTGTGTGTGTCAGCTCCGACGCACGACTGGAGTTTACTCCGAGACAGGTGAGATGGCGCACCTGCTGTCATCCGTGTTTTGACAATTAGAAAGTGGCGCGACATAGGATGCGCACCAAAAACGTAACGAGGTCATTCATCGATAGATTTTACTCCTCACATTTTTCTCATACCGGGCCCCTTATATATGCAAATCGATTCTTAAGGAGTAAACTCCAAAAAATCAAAAGTACCCAGAAAATGTTGTACAATATTTTCTGGGTACTTTTTTTTTTTTTTTTCGAAAAAAAAAACTTTTTTTTTTAAATATTGAAATCAACTCAGAAACCTATCCCAAACCACCTGTATTCAGGATGTGCGCTATTTCTGTTACACGTTGTAGTCACTAAATATAATCCTGCCACAGTTGTTCAATAAAATAACCTCTAAAGTACTCTGTCTAAAGCGCCCATTTATAAATGAACCTCACTTGTTAATAAAGTTAAATTAACGTCACTTTTTTTCTTTTGTAATAAGCTATAAAATGATATACATTTAATAGTTGTACAGTGACTTTGAGATTGGTACCAGAGCCTCATACAAAGTGGCTGTTCTCCTTTCGAAAGCTGTCTAGTGCCTCATACAGCAGATTTCTAGCGATAACCAAATACAACACAATGTTAAGTCAAATTTTTCTTTCTATAAAACAATTCTAATTTTCTGGCTAGAAGCTTGCTTTTAAATTCATTATTTGTCCCTTCAACATTCTTGTTTTGGACAACCGATGTTTCAGCGAAATTTGCTTTATTTTGTGCGCCTTTAAGATCATTTTCATCTTTTGAATCCTTTAGTTTTATACGTATTCTAGTGTTAGTCTCAAATTTTTCATTTATTAAAGTTTCATCTTTAAAATTAATATTGCTAAGTTTATTTGTTAGATTTTCCACGTTTTTTTCGGTTTGTGCCTTAAATTTATTAGTGGAATCGAAATTAACTTGTGCAAAACCTTTATTATTGTTAAATTCATCAGTTTTATTACAATCTACTACTGAAACATTTTTATCGTAAACATTTTTAGTGCAATCTAAAGAACTAAGAGATTTTAAAAAGTTATTATTTTTTGCATTTTCACTTGCATTATTGTTACCTACATCATTATGTTTAGCTTTATCGCTTTCAACAGATTCTAAATCACCGCTTTTAACATAAAAGGAATTATATCTGCCTTCCTCACTAGTGTGCATGCAGCTTAACAGCTTACCCCTACCGCGTCCTAAGCCATAAGTGTTCTTATAACTAAGGTATTGTAAAAATCTATCTACTACTTTTTCCTTTGATTTAGTTCCTGTTGGTTTATCATTATAACTAGCCGTATTATCATGAGCAATTCTAATTTCAGAATGTGAAGTATCTAGGGAATCATTAACTATGGAACTGTGTGTATTTACATCAATTCCATTACTTGCATCTTTAACAATACATCTACTTGGTGCATTATTGGATTCTACATCCTTATTTCTAAATTGATCAATACTAAAATTACACTTATTAAATCTATTTTCATCTTTGGTTTTCAGAATATTCTCCACTTTATTATACTCTACCTGGTTGATTATATGCTTACTAATATTTTTACTCTTATTACTAAATATGACATTAATACTGTCGGTTATAGCTACACTATTTTGACTTTTAATGTAAAAGTTATTAAAGACTCTATCCTTTTCACTTGAAGGTTCATTTTGGTGTGAGTCTTTATACTTCGCCAAATATTGTTTATATTTTAATAGACGATCATTGTTCGTGGCTTTGAAACTGTCTTCCTTTTGACTGTCAACTTTAATATTGAATCTTTTATCATTAGTGTTAAAATCACTAGTTTTAAGTGAGAGTTTATCATTAATATTCACGTTATCCAAGGATTCATTTATATTCACTGTTTTATATCTATCTACCTTAATACTTTCATTATTAGTAGCAATATTATTCTTATAATTATAGCAGTAAGATCTATTACCGTTTGAGGCATCTATATCTTTATGGCCAAAACGCAAAACTGCATTAGTTAAGTTTGTACCATGTTTATAGCATTCTAATTCACCAAATTTATACGTTTCGGTGGCGATATAGCGTTTATTGCAATCCCTGTAAAGTTTATTACCGCTTGCAACGTTAACATGGTGAAATGCCAAACCAATATCATCCTTATCTCTGTAGCTATAAGTCGCATCATTTGAAGTTTTTCTATTATATATTTTACCTATATCCTGTGTTACACTTACATCAAAGTTAGATCCGAAACGCACAACCCGAGGGTTATTAACATTATTTCTATCATCAAATAAGTACGTTTCATTCTTGTTTTTGTCTGCTACATCTCCTAAACCTGTATCACCTACAACATTACTGGTAACCGTTTTCACAGCAAAATTTCCACTATTATTAAAAGCACAAGTTCTTTTATCGTTTGTATCATCTCCCAGACAAATCTGACTTCCCGTTAGGGTAGACTGCACAGTGCTACTGTTAAGAGCGAAGCCCGCCTAGGCGAACAGGATTTGCGGTTCGGCGTCCATTATCTCACAAATGAACTGATCTTGCTCTAAGGGTTTTTTGACCCAACGACCTAGTTTTGCTTTCTCGAACGCCTGGAAGAGTTGATCCTTCGCTACCTGTAGAGAGAACGTTGTGTTTAGATGATATAGTATTTTTGTCTGTGTGTCCTACACATTGTGTCTATGTGCGGCATTGCTGGGACTGCTGCCTAGCTTGAAAGACAAGCCTCTTGTATCCCGGGCTTGAGGGTTGCCGCACTGACGTACACAGAATCATTGGTCACATACTTTTAAAATTAGAAAATACACTGAAAAAAATGGGTGCGTGTACTTATGCACGCGCGTGAGAAGTTATAATACTTCTTTAGCATCATTAAATAAAAAATATTTAACACTAATAATTTAATAATATTTAGTATTAATTATATTAAATAATAATATTTTAATTTATATCAATAAATAATATACTCATGGATAGTTAAACTCAATTACATTGGAGCACTTGAAAAAGTATATTATAAGCACATTTTTTTTCACATATATTTAGGAATAGTAAATAATAGTAATCAAAATATTCAATTCAATATAAATTATTAGAAATGACAAATATCGACGGTAAAAGCAATTCCCCCGTAGTGTAGTGGTTGACGCAGCCACCCGGATTGCGGAACACGCTGGGTACGATTCCCGCCCTGGACAGTCGATTTTATTTCAGTGTATTTTCTAATTTTAAAAGTATTTGCGAGTTCGTTAACGCTAAAATAATTCCAAAATAAAAATACTTTATCTGTCTGTATAGATGCTTGGTGGAGTAGGCAAGTTCAAGTAAGGGAAGTATTTATGACGATATTTAGTGTGTAAATTTCAAAGAACTTTGCAAGGTTCAAGACGAGCATGTGTAAAAATTATTTTGTAACTAAAAAAATAGCCATCCAGGAATTTTAAATAGAGTACGTAAAAGAAAGTTTTTGTAGTAAATTAAGTAGTTTAACGAGTTTGTAACAATTCAAAATTTTTACTGTAATATTTCACAGACTAAAACGTCAAATTTGCGCACACACTGCAAAAGTTCTATGTGCAGCGTTAGCATGGCTTAATGACGTCACTCATTACGTCACATTACTGTCGTTGGTGCGAATATGTACAATTTGATTCACTCGTATGCTATCGGTGTCGATTGCGCAATTCGGACCGTAGAGAAGACGGTAGAAGACCCTTAATTGTTACAGTAATTTAGCTCTTATTGACACAAACTCACCTGGTAAGCAGGACACAGTTGCTTGGCCTCATTGTACAGCAAGTGACCCAAGTCCTGTGGCATTTCAACTGGCTCCTCTCCTACGTCTATCACCTGTAAGAAGTATTTTTATATCAGTATTTCTAAGGACCTTTTCTGACTGGGCGGTGCGGTATCGGTGCAGCATCTGTATGCTGTATACCGTCAGTATACTGTGTTGGCAAGATCTCCTCACTTTATCGGTTTACTGTTGGCAAGTGCCGGTATTCAGACGCGTTTGTGCCGTCACCGTGAAATAATGTCTTCGTCAGATGAAGATATCGTTGCGTGTTACATGTATTTACTGCTGAGGTGGAAAAATATGAACTTTTATATAACTACAAGTTACCGAAATATTCAAGGAAGGACCTGACGGAAAAAGCGTGGACAGAAATTGCCAATAAAACAAAATTGAAGTCTGCAAGAAACATTTTTGGCAATATACGGATGTACCCTATACTTCTTTCATTTTCTACGCAATCGTAAATGCATGTAGCACGCAACGATATCTTCATCTGACGAAGACATTATTTCACGGTGACGGCACAAACGCGTCTGAATACCGGCACTTGCCAACAGTAAACCGATAAAGTGGGCAGATCTGGCCAACACAGTATACTGACGGTATACAGCATACAGATGCCGCACCGATACCGCACAGCCCAGTCAGGAAGGGGCCTAAGTCAACATTAGCCGGGAACCCTCCATTTCCATCAATCGGCGCTATGTGGATGACATTTTAACATTTATCAAACACACGATCGCTCAATTTGCGACACTCCAATTTACTTTTATTCTAGGCAGCTACTTCTGACACGTCACGAAATGGAGTTTTTGTTTTCATTAAAAACCGGCTCGCGACTCCTTTGAGCATTTTTCGATATTCCTTATAGTTTAGGATTTGGCCCTGAAGGTCCACTTGAAAAGTTCACCTTGATAATTTGGCCCTGAAGATCCACTTTAAAAATTCACCCATGATAATTTTGAGAGGTAGTGCTCTTTCAACTTATGTTTGAAAGAATTGACAAATGGACTCTCTCTAATCACCACTGGAAGTTTATTCCACAACTGGATAGCAGTCACAGTGAATGATCTCGAAAAAACTTAAATTTGGAAGCAGGCCGTAGTAAGGTTTTGGTAACACAAGGCGCAACGCAAACAGAAGGCGGCAAGGTGAAGGTACGGCGCGGACGTCATTTATTTTCATTCAAATAGCGTCCCAAAAACACGGCAATAAGGTAATAAATTCAATTAAAATAATAAATTCAACGGCAAAATGTGCGCGTCCCATGAGGGCCGTATAGTTTGTTCAATGAATGACCTTATTGCCGTGTGTTTGGGACGCTATTTGAATGAAAATAAATGATGTCCGCGCCGTACCTTTGCCTTGCCGCCTTCTGTTTCATCATCATCATCATCATTTCAGCCGAGACCCGCCCACTGTTGGACATAGGCCTCCCCTAAGGATCACCAAACCGGTCGGTCCTGCGCTGCCCGCATCCAGCGGCTTCCCGCGACCTTTACTAGATCGTCAGTCCACCTTGTGGGGGGCCTACCAACGCTGCGTTTCCCGGTACGTGGTCGCTACTCGAGGACCTTTCCGCCCCAACGGCCGTCAGTCCTCCTCGCAATGTGCCCTGCCCACTGCCACTTGAGGTTCGCAATTCTTTGGCCTATGTCGGTGACCTTGGTTCTCCTGTGGATCTCATCATTTCTGATACGATCACGCAGAGAAACTCCGAGCATCTCTCCATTGACCTTTGGGTGACCTTGAGCCTTCTTATGAGGCCCATTGTAAGCGGCTTCTGTTTGCGTTGCGCCTAATAATAGGGGTTAAAGTATGAAATTACCGATTTTTTTCTCATTATTCATTAGTGTATAATTCCTTTAATACAATAGCTACGTCCATTATTCTTTTTTTTATTTTAAACTTCATTACAAGGACTCATATTTATGTATAAAATTTTATTCTCATTTAATTTTTTTTCACTAGAAATAAATCTTCAAAAACTGCTCGTCGTAAGAGGTGTCCGTCTCCGTTATAAAAATAGTAATATTTTTTACAGGTATCGATTCTCAAATTTATTCTCTAAGTATCTTATAGCTGAATGTTGTCTAAATATATCCACAAAATTACACAAAATCTAGATTTGTGGTTCCTTAAAAAATCGTAAATATATTTGTATGGAAAAATGATTTTTCGTTAAATTCTCCATATAAAACGGCAATTTCATACTTAAACCCCTAATATAAGGCACGGTAAGATAAATTAAGATGTTTGTATGTGTGTGTGTGTGTTACCTGTGAGGTCTGCGGCAGTCGTTTGACGAGGTACTGCCAGCGGGCGAACATGCTCTGCTTGCATAGCAGCGACGGCTGCCCGCTCTCTAGCTTGCCAGTCGTCGCGTTCACTACTTCGGGCAGCTGTCAATATGTTATATTTTGATCAGGCCTAAGTTTCACGTGGGCAAGGTACCCGGTGTACCACAGATTTAATAATACAACGAGATAGGCCAAGCCGGCGTTTAACATGTGACAAGTGTATGCACAGTGGGCAATACATTGCCGCCAGTTCGCCGTCCGATAAAGTCGAGTGAATACGTACGTATGTCAGAAAGAAATATCCGTTTTTCTTTCGAAATGCCGTCCTGTTCAACTGTAACTTGCAATCATTGCAGTGAATCAGTTATTTATCAAGTAATGGAATAACTTTTCACACGTAAGAACAGAAAAACTTAGATTTAAGTATATTTAAAAAAACAATATTTAGACAAACACCTAGTCCGACTATTATTCATAAAAACACAATCGCTTTAAATTATGTGTTACTATCTCACAAATTGTATTATATTGCGGCTGTATTTAACTTTCATTGCTTCGCAGTACTTAAGACGCGCGCAATGAATAGTGTATATTACGGCATGCTCAACTAGAACCATGTTATGTAGTAAGGCCGCTGATCGCGACACTCGGTCTTCATATGAACTCGGCGATTCGACCGATCTCCTTAGATTGATAACCTTGCCCACGTCAAATTTAGGTTTTATTATTTTATTTTTCTGGAACCCCATATCAAATGATAGCAAATTAACACGGATTTTTTTTTAAAAAAAATGTGTTTAATACATAATGGAAACAATATTCTTCTCTCTTTCAGAATGAAATTGTTTTACTGTTTTATGAATAATTGTTTTATAGTTCGGTATTATGTATATTCGTCGTGTATTGTGTCGGTGGCGTAGTGCGTAAGAGCGTCGCCTCTCACACGGGAGGCACTGGTTCGATCCCCGCCACGTACCAATGTGTTTTCAGATTTTGAATTCATATGTACGTTTAATCGATGCTTTTACGGTGAAGGAAAACGTCGTGAGGAAACCTGCACACACCTATGAAGAAATTCTTAGGGTGTGTGTGAAGTCGACCAACCCGCACTTGGCCAGCGTGGTTGACTAAGGCCTAATCGCCCCTAATGTGGGGTACGCTCGATCCCCTCGGTGGGGACATTATATGAGCTGTTGATGATTATGTATATTGCATCCAATCATGACCTGTTTATTTTTTTTTGTAGAAACGTAGGCTGAAAAGCCTGTTACACAACGATACGACGTTTTGACTAATGGGAGCAATGTTAAGATAGCCTTTTTAGCTATTTCAGGGTATTCAACTCCTAACACCAAGCCAAAGCTGATTCAAAGATCTTGGCGGAACCCTGACGACTATGACTGGTTGACATGGCACATGATTAGGCATGAAACGGATAGTTGTTTGGCCGGATACCGGATATCCGGCGAGATTCAAGGCCGGATATTCGGTCCATTGTCTCGTTGCATGGCGTGACGAGTTTAGCGCCCACAGGTGAGGCGAACGCGATCATTCGGGCGGTATCGCTAAGTTTTTACTTAAAGTTACCTTAAGAATCGATTTGCATATATAAGGGGCCCGGTATGAGAAAAATGTGAGGAGTAAAATCTATCGATGAATGACCTCGTTACGTTTTTGAAGGTCAAAGTCATAATTGGTGCGCATCCTATGTCGCGCAACTTTCTAATTGTCAAAACACGGATGACAGCAGGTGCGCCATTTCACCTGTCTCGGAGTAAACTCCAGTCGTGCGTCGGAGCGGACACACACAATTTTTTTACTTAAAGTTTAGATAATTATTTACTATTTACGTATTTATCATTAGAGTGAATATCTCAGAAAAAACATTTTAGATTTTTGGAAGGTTTTTTTAACTTTTTCGACTTTAAATAAAAGCCATTTTATTGATATTTACCTCACAAAGATTAATGTATAGCATTTTATTATAGTAAATTGTCGTTGTTTTTAATATCCGGTATCCGTCCGGATATTGAGTGACTATTCGGTATCCGTTCGGAAGGTAAATTTAGGCCGGATTAGCCGGTCCGGATAGGATAGTTACCGGATATCCGTAGACATGACGGTCTAGACTAGAGGCAGTCGAACGTATGTACTTACCGGTGTAGTAAGGCACCAGCACACACTGAAGGAAGGCGCCCGAGCCGGTGTCCTAGCTTCGGTGCTCGCCGCTCGCGCAAGCAGCGGTCTATGCAGCTTGAATGGGGGTGGCAATGAAGCGATATAAGCTTCTATGCGGCCGCATAAAGCTCTGTAAAGGTTACAATATTGCGTAAATTAAGGGTGAAGAATGAGGGGTGGAGGAGGACGATGGCGCCGCGGTCGTGCGTTCTCAACAAGAAATTTATAGGTAAAACCGGAAGCCACACTACTAATAAAAAAATTGGGGAAAAAATTGTCCTGTAAAGTTTTCTTTCTTATTTGACTCTTGCTAACCACTAGAGCACACGTATTGTGTTAGACCAAACCTTTTTTAATTTATAATACAACACCCTGGCAGCTAAGTCTATCTGACAAATGTTTATATTTTTTTACATACCTACTTTTTCTACTGTCATATTATCATATTACACCATCGTTTAAACTCTGGATTTATTAATTTCTTTAATATTACGTACGTCATCATATTGACGTCTTGGTGGAGTGGTCAGTATAGCTGCCTACACATCAAGCTGTCCGGGTTCGAGTCCTGGTAGCGACAAATATTTGTGTGATGAACACGAGTATTTGTTGACGAGTCATGGTTGTTTATACAGGGTGTAAAAGACATGAACAGTCAAACGAGAACCATGTATTCTGCTCACCACCATAACATTTTTTTTCCTTTAGACTATACCTGGGAAATTGATAGTTACGATTTTATTGAAGGTCAAAGTCATAATTTTATTTTTTTATGAAAAAATATTCTATACGTTATTTCTAAATAATTGTCCAAAGAAACATTATCATTTTTTTTAGTATTTCATAACAAAAAATGGCTTCAAAACGTTAGCGTTCAATGTAGCTCACTCATCGCAGCAAAATCATCGCGGTTTTGCGAGTTGAGCCCTTTACATTGCGCGGTACAATTTGCAATTTTTTTTAACACCAAAAATATTTTTTTTTTAAATATGTTTTATTTTGATGTATAGAATACATGGTTCTCATTTGACTGTTCATGTCTTTTACACCCAGTATATTTATTTAAGTTTATTTCTAAAAATATCTAAAAAATATTATGTATATTAAAAATATCCGTTATCTAGTAACCATAACACAAGTTATTAATGATACTTAATTTGGGCTAGATAATTAGTGTGAGCGTCGAAATATATTATTATTATTATATTACTTGTGGTGAGAGTTAGAAAAAGACAGGTAGAAAACGGAAACATTCAAAGGTTACTTGGGGTCAAAAAAGTTGTCTTCATTATTTTATTGATACTGTGGCTTCCAGTTCTACCTATGATTTTTTTGGTTCTCAACGATCACGAAAGTTAAGCAACTAAGTGCGCGGTCGGTACTGGGCTTAGATACCGAAAATCTTTGAAATTTTCATCCGTGCATCGTCGACTGGTGAGTCGACGGATTGCACCTACACAATTATTAGTTATTTTATATATTGACCGCTGATTTTGACTTTGTAACAATAATTAATTTTGTATTTAATTTTTAATAAAGGGAAAGAAAAGTAGTTGTAATGAGGAAGATAAAGTAAAAACAATAATAATTAATATGATTGTGAACTAGGCATATGCTTGATGGAACAAGGGTGTCAAATTTCAGAAGTAGTGGCGCCAAAAATTTATTAGCCTACTGGGACAAAGGAGAATGCCCAATTTACTATGGGACTTGGGCCAAGATTGCGCTTTAATGAAATTAGTGCCAAATGCTGGGAAAAATCTATAATTTATAAGGGGAAAATATCATTAAATTATTTTAAGTAGGTTTTGAGAATTCATAATTGTTATTAGTCATTTCGACTCGAGGTTATATTACTCTTACAAAATATTGAAATAATTGACAGAATAACAGCTGTAGTTTTTTGTTTTTAAATTCTCCCTACTCAAGAGAATGGCAACGGGGTCTACTAACCCATACAGCCACGATGCAGCCACGCCTTCGGTATTTTTTTTTTCTTGAATTTTGTATTTAAAAGTTCGTTTTGCGAGATGATACCAGGATAAAAAACATAATTAAGCTTAATTGGATAGCTGTTGGGCCAATATTTTAAACAAGATCGTTTTTAATGAAATTAATTAATTAATTAATTATTAAATTCTTTTGCCTTGCAAGTAAAGGGTAAACAATATTTAGTAGGAAGTCAGTGCAGCATTAAAATAAAAAATATTACGTTTTAACAACACACTACTTTGATATAAAAATTAAACAATAGGAAACCATAATTCCTTAGATTGTTTTTGAAGTATATTTGGTTATTGCGCATTGTGGGCAGGTTTGGGCATTCTCCTTTGTAAATCCGCCACTGGCGGCCAACTGCGGGTTGGTCGACTTCACACACAACCTAAGAATTTCTTCATGGGTGTGTGCAGGTTTCCTCACGACGTTTTCCTTCACCGTAAAACGAGTCAAAAAAAATTAAAACACATTGATACGTGGCGGGGTTCGAACCGGTGCCTCCCGGGTGGGAGACAACGGCCTTACACACTACGCCATCGACGCTTCCGAAGATTTAATAGCAACATATTACCTACATACTGTCATGAATGACCGACTCGCTTAACACTCTGCTATCAAATCGATTATCGTAAAAAAAAACTTCCGCGGCCAACTGTAATCGAATTAATAATCGATCGATAAACGTTGCTAGAGCAAAGTGCACCTTGTAACAAAGCGAGAAGGTTACAAAACTATTGAGCAATAGTTAAAAAAACTGGTCTTGTAATATCTATATAATCTGAGCAAAAACTTTGTAATCTACATTGGATGGTTATCGCATTGATATAATACGGGAGCTGGTTGCATGTAACTGCTTAAAGTTATAGATCTTTGGCGCGTTATGAAAAAACAATAATTTAAGAAAACTAAACTTAATTGTACCGTTCGAATATTTTCAAGAACTAATATTATTCAGCACCCCACGCTTTTCTCTAAATAGTAATTATACTTTTCGTTCATCATTTAGTTTCTATACTAAAAAGTTATTTTTCACTTTTTAGTTTTAATTTAACTTAGAAACGTTTTTTAGTTTTTTTAAACTATTATTTCATTTTCTACTTTTTAGTGCGAATTATAACCGCCGATGAAAGTACTTACTTAATGACAACGCCATCTAGTGACGTATAGCTGAACTAACATTCCAAACGTTTAATTTATTAGTCCTGGCGATTCTAATCAGGATAATGGGATATTCTTATCGAATTATTGTAATGTCATCGGTCTTTGTTAAGTCTATAGTTTAAATGAAATCCGACCGTTTAAAGTGGGTCAAAATCGAGTCCAAACGAGTCAGTTACATACATACAAACAAACAAACATACAGATGAAACTAATATGTGCGTGTTAAAAATGATGAGAGTGAAATTAAGTGATCAATACCCCTTTGCTGACCCATTAGTCGCCTTCTTCGACACCATTGTAGGATATGGGGTGATGCTATTCAACTCTGCCGGCATCACGCGGCCAATACGGTGCATACTTAGATTAAAGCAAAGGGGAATATACAGTATCCTCCTTATCGCATCTTTCAGAAAGCAGGCCTCGTCAACTACATAGACAAATTATGCTGATTAAAAATACTAAAAAAAAACATCACATGATTAATGGATGGCCCCCTATTTCCACCACGCGCAGGTAATAACTAACCAGACGGGCGTAGGGCCCTACCACCAGCTGAGCAGATGGTCGCTCAGAAATCTGAGTCGCCTCCTACGACACCCAGGGGACAGAGGGGGCAGTGACAACTGTATTCACATAAACCATCACTGCACGATCTGATCGACAAATAATGACAGATAATACTATACTTGATCCAAATTGCTCTAATCTAAACATATATAACTCAAAGGTGACTGACTGACATAGTGATCTATCAACGCACAGCCCAAACCACTGGACGGATCGGGCTGAAATTTGGCATGCAGGTAGATGTTATGACGTAGGCATCCGTTAAGAAAGGATTATTGGAAATTCCACCTCTAAGGGGGTAAAATGTCCATGCGGACGAAGTCGCGGGCGGAAGCTAGTATAACATAAGTTAGCATTAAATACAACATTGTAAACATGTGACCTTCATGTTGTTATAAGGTGTAGTCAAGTCATTAGCCCTGAGAGCAGGCCGCAGACATTAGGTGTACTAGTAGAAGTTCAATAAAAAACAAAAAACAACGCAACCTCAAAAAAAATGTCATTATGTATTAGATTGTTATGTATAGGTTTGTCCCTTTCACTCGCTACCTTTCTTACTCATCACTCATACAAAAAAATTACAGCGGTTTGTTTACATAATTATTCTTTATCGAATTTGGCTCAGTTATAGACACTGTGAGAAAATAAATAGGCCATTCGACTCCGGAAAAAAGCCGACGCCAGTCCAGTTTTCCGCGAGCCGTTTTCAAACCGGTCCATTGCAAGAGCCCCCGTAATTAGAATGTCCGCATAAATTTTATTTATGTAATTCAGATATGTTTAAAGTGCCGCAAGGATATGTACGCGCGTGGCGTAATTTCTTCGGAATTTCTAGTAATATCTAGATATTGATTAATTTTCTGTATAGGATTTTATGGTAGGTAGATATATAGCCATGTGATGTCGGCAGAGTAGAATAGCATCACCCCATATCCTCCAATGGGTGTCGTAGAAGGCGACTAATGAATCTTTATTTTCATCAGTTTTTTATTGCTTAGCGAGCCCTCATTTAAAGCCCTAATATAACTCCATTAATTAGAAAAAAAATTGGTTGTCTGTAAAGTCGGTTTACTGACGATAGTTGAACGTGACAACGTCTTAAGAAAAGACTGATGGAATGGTAGCATTTTTCAAAAGAAAAATTTAATTTCATTTGTTTAATAGATTTCGCATTATAGTATGAATAAACTTGTAATAAAATCTCTTTGGCTATACTATTTGTATCTGGCTGGTTTTGGTATCATTGAAAGTTTAAATTTTAAAGAACATAATTCCAAATTCAAATTAGAGAATTAGATTCAGAGCGAGGTAACGCCGCATGACGTCATGTTTTTTCGTGCGTGCAGCCGGCTCTATCGAATTATAAGACGTTGTCACGTCAAAAATAATATATGATCACACATTTTTTCGGAAAAACTATTGACAGAAAATATAAGAATACTGAGACGAGGCACATAGGCCAGGCACATACTCGCGTACTTCAAAAGTAAGGCAAAGGGACATTGATCACCTTACACTCCGTCCACCAATCCGCAGTGGGCGAGCGTGGTACTGCCTAAACCTCCTTCGATGACAAGGAGAGGCCTTGTGTCTCAGCAGTGGGTCGAATTATAAAGGTTGTTGTGATGATGGTGATATTTTTACTTTCTCGTTTACGTAGTATAGAGGAAGTCTTGTAATCGTTAAAAAAAATCGACCTCGAGAATTTGACGGATTTACACGTTTTGGACCTCTCCGAGTCCAAAAATACCGTTTTTTGGAATTATGTGTGTCTGTGCGTTAGCACGATAACTCGTCAACTGCAATATGCTTTAACTCATTGCAACCAAATTTAACATGCCTGTATGACATCAAAATATAAGGTTTCTATCAACTTTTGAGTCGTCGATCACGAAAGTTAAGCAACCAAGTGCGCGGTCTTTACTCGGATGTGTGACGAAAATTTAACATGCATGTATGACATCAAAATATAAGGTTTCTATCAACTTTTAAGTCGTTTCCGGTATACGAGAAAGTCAAGGGGAGACCACTCCCGATTTTTTCTTTCTTCTAAAGCCGACCGTACATGTGTCAAACGCGAACCAAAAATATTAACGAAATTAAAGGCAAAGGTAATTGATATAATGTTTTCTATGCCAAACCCTTCCACAAAACATGTCTTGTATGAACTTAAGACACCCCTACCAAAGGAGAGTGGGGCCGTGCCTTACCTAGACGACCTGAGACGCACTCGGCAACGAACGCGCGCGTTTACGTTTTTTATAACAGAGTGTTTATTTAATATTCCTAAATTATAAGCTTGTATTCATTAAGACATAAGTTTCGTGGCAATGCAGCATTTACCATTGGCCTGTTTCCTGTCGCTAATAAGTGAGTAAATAGTTTGTTTATTGACGCCGTCTGGTGGAGTGGTTAGTAACTCTGCCAAAACATCAAACGGTCCGGGTTCGAATCCCGCTAGAGGCAAGTGTTTGTTACGATGCACACGAATATTTATTGAGTCGTGGTTGTTTGAACACAGAATGTTTGCTGCATGGTATGGTAACAGCAAAAAATCGAGTCTCCCCTTGACTTTCTCGTATACCGGAAACGACTCAAAAGTCGAAAGAAACCTTATATTTTGATGTCATACATGCATGTTAAATTTTGGTCACCCATCCGCACCAACCGCGCACTTGGTTGCTTAACTTTCGTGATCGACTACTCAAAAGTTGATAGAAACCTTATATTTTGATGTCATACATGCATCTTAAATTTGGTTGCAATAAGTTAAAGCATGCTCGAGTTATCGTGCACACAGACACGCACACAGGCATAATTCCAAAAAAAAATTTTTTTGGACTCAGGGAGGTCCAAAACGTGTAAATCCGTCAAAATCTCGAGGTCAAATTATTTGACGATTACAAGACTTCCTCTATATTACGTATACGAGAAAGTAATAAATATTATAATAATAAGAACCTAAAACAACTATTCAATGAACTTGCAATTTCTTGCAAGTTTGTATACAAGAAATTAAAACGCCAATTTCATAGACCTAATATTATGTGTGTTGTTCTACTACTTGTATTGGAACACGCAATAGTAGTTACCCTCTCACTCGAAGCGCCTTCGGAAGACCAGCGTCGGGGTGATCTGACATCTCGACACATGCCGAGTATGTGCTTCTTCAGTGATCCGTTGATTGTAAATTAATTTTAAACTGGTTTTTCTTCACTGAATAACTAATTTTTCTTTCTTTCAAAAGCTCTGTATTTAAATGGACTTTGCTAAGAACTTTTAAATGGAGAACTGCTTTCGCTGTCGAAATTTGTCAGTGCTTGGTGCTTATGTTTCTATGGTAAACATTGTTTTATCAAATCTTTGAAATTTGCACTTCTAAGATCCGAACAAGATAAAACTACTTTATACTATCGAATAATTTTTGCGTTTACAAAAGCGTAAATATTTTTAAAACTAGAAAAAATGCGCTGAAAAAAATCGACCTGCCCCAGGCGGGAATCGAACCCAGCATCTTCCGCAATCCGGGCGGCAGCGTTAACCACTACGCCACCGGGGCACTGCTTTCGCTGTCGAAATTTGTCAGTGCTTGGTGCTTATGCTTACCATAAGCGTAATGCGTTGAAAGTTGTATATAAATTGCCACGATATAATAATTTACATGGGAAGCAACGACTGCAATATCAAATACTTAAACTAGTAAACGACTTACCGACGTCACTAAAAGAAACTTTTACTACTACAAATTTTAAATATAAACTTAAAGAACACTTTCTATAACTGTTATTATGAAAAAAAAATTGCTTTAATTATAATGGGTAAATTGTGCACCCGTGTGTCACCGCGGAATTCGTTTTTTCTATTGTATATATTTGTTGTTTCGATATCGGCAAAGCAAATGAATATTGTTAAGTGGGGAGGTGCTAACTCTGATGCGTACGGTTTACAATGTGGAGTAAGACAGGGAGGCTTAAGTTCTCCTCGCTTGTTTAACCTGTACATGAACCAGCTGGTGGGTGAGCTCAGCAGCACCAACGTTGGATGTTATGTAGATGACATTAGTTTAAACAACATAAGTTATGCAGATGATATGGTGCTGTTGAGCCCTTCCATCAGTGGAATAAGGCAGCTCCTATCAATTTGTGAGCGTTATGCCAAGGCTCATGGGCTCAAGTATAACACCAGTAAAAGTGAGTGGTTATTATTTAAGTCTGGCATAGTAACTTATTCGGATTTACCTGAAATTTCACTATGTGGAAAGGCTTTGAAGCGGGTACAAAGTTTTAAGTACTTGGGCCACTGGGTTACGGAGGATTTAAAGGACAATTTAGATATTGAGAGGGAGCGCAGGTCGTTGGCTGTTCGTTGCAACATGTTGGCTCGCAGGTTTGCGCGGTGTACGAAAGCAGTTAAGTTAACTTTGTTTAAAGCTTACTGCCAGTCGTTCTACACTTGCAGCCTGTGGGTTAACTACACACAGCGTGCATACAGCGACCTGCGTGTCCAGTATAATAATGCCTTGAGGGTGCTGTTGGGGCTGCCGTGGCGATGCAGCGCCTCCAACATGTTTACGGAAGCTCGCGTTGACGCCTTCGGGGCAATAATCAGAAAACGGTGTGCCGCGGCGCTGTCTCGAATGCGCTGCAGCACCAACGGTGCTCTCAAGGTTTTCACTGACCGTTGGGACATGCCTCTAGTGCACAGATGGATCCAGGTCCATGTCACGCACTAGAAAAGAGTGTACGAAGATATGTAGTTTTATATTTCATAATTGTTTTACTAACACTATTTTAAGATTATCATTGTTACTAACACTTTATGGGTTTTGCCCGAAATAAATGATTATTATTATTATTATTATAGCTGGGTAGTTGTATAAATGTTTATGCTAAGTATATAGATTTTCTTGTTTGATGCAAAATGTAATTTTATAATTATCATTAGGTCTTATTTGTAAAATCTTACTAATTACTGTTATTGTTAGTTGCTTTTTGTATTAGAATGGGATTTGTAACTTTGTTTAAACAAAAATAAAATGTTTGTAGGTAGATGACGAACGGCAGTGTACAGAAAAACCTAAACTGGTTTATGATACTTGTCTATAGTATTTACTTGTATTATTATTATTAATTAAATAATTATTAATTAATTAATAATAATAATAAGAATTTAATTATTTATAATATACATACATAGCATGGTGTATGTATGTAATTAATAGTTTATATTGTTTCATCTATTGCCTATCTATTATGTTGCTTAATTGGATTATATATGTTGTTTACACATATTTGTGGAGTTCCAGCCTATAATTGTTACTTAATTTGTAGAGTCCTCCACCTAATGTCTGTTGTAACTCTGTATTGTGTGACAAATAAAATAAATAAATAAATATAGCTTGTTTTGTGTGTATATTTTTAAGAATAAATAGTAAATAAATAAATAAAAAGATAAGCACCAAGCACTGACAAATTTTACCATAAAAACGAGGTTAACGCTGCCGCCCGGATTGCAAACTTTTAAATGGACAATAGCCCTACCATAATATGAAAAGCCGATTGTAGCAACACCTATTTTCATCGTACAGTCGACTAATTGAGCACAATTAGTGATGTCCAACAAACAAATCGATAGACTTACATAAGAATGCATATTAATTATGAAATTAGTTTTCTTTGCGCTGAATACTTGTTCTTTAGACCGTAGCGTATTAGTTGCGACAGCATTTGTCTTCGATATTACAAGGAGGCCGATGAATTGTTTTTTTATTGTCTAAAATTACTAAAGTCTATTTTTTTTTAATACGTTTCAAACAAACGCCACAAAAGACCGGCTTGTATCATAAATGTGCCATGAACAAATATTGTTAGAGCAGTTTATTCACGTGTCTGCAGAAAGTTCATCAGAAGGAAGTGACGATGATACTTTTAAAAATTACAAGAATAATATAAGTTCTAGCGCATAAATGCATTATATAAAGTTCTAGGGCATTTTTGGCATGGCACATAGTATATATAATAAAATACCAAACGTATATACTAGCTTGCCAGTCAAAATATTTAAGAAACGCTTTGTAGCACTACTCATTGACAAAACATACAATTCGGTTCCGGAATTTTTAAATGACAAAACTCTGAAATAGTTGGACATGTTTTGAACATTATTATTATGGACATTATTATTGTTATTATTTTATATTATTTAATTTGTATACCTAATTACGTGCTGATACGTTGACTATAAATATTACCTATCTTGACTCTTCTTACTTATTTCTTGATTAATTGTATTTTTTTTATTTTCTTATTGACATTTGTATTTTGTATTTGACATCTTATATAATATATAAAATTTCCATGTCACTATGTTAGTTACCGTACTCCTCCGAAAAGGCTTGACCGATTTTCATGAAACTTTGTATGCGTATTCAGTAGGTCTGCGAATCGGCTACTATTTATTTTCCATACCTCTAAGTGATAATTTCGTTCACACTTAATTTTTTTTTTAATTTTTGGACGAAATTTTTTGTTTTTATTTTTTTATTGCGGCATTAAAAATACATACAACCCTAAATTTTTACTTTTTTATCACCAACCCCTATTTTTTTATAGCCATTTTAGTAATTTAATCATTTTTGTAAGGCAAAATAACGTTTGCCGGGTCAGCTAGTTATCATATAAAAAAAATAATAATATAGAAATCAACTCCGAAGCCGATCCCAAACCACCTGTATTCAGGGTGTTGGTTATTTAATTTACATGTTGTATAATTCAAAGGTGACTGACTGACTGACATAGTGATCTATCAACGCACAGCCCAAACCACTGGACGGATCGGGCTGAAATTTGGCATGCAGGTAGATGTTATGACGTAGGCATCCGCTAAGAAAGGATTTTTGGAAATTCCACCCCAAAGGGGGTAAAATGTCCACGCGGACTAAGTCACCGGCGTAAGCTAGTAAATAAATAAGATGCTTATTAGGTATGTAATAGTAACCTTTGGCTGACATTAGCCAATGGTTACGCACGTCCTGCCTATGCAGCTTTCCAGTTTTTCTAGCTAGATAACTTATCTTACGTAACCGCGGGCAAACGCGAGCGTCGGAAAATTTACGTTTTACACTTTAAGGTGCCAACATTTAGCAGAGACGAATTAGAATTCTTTATACCCCGGAAATTCGGATGACGTCACCAGATTCGGCGCAGGCGATTATGGGTCAAATGGCGACTATGAATATCGCGAGGTTCTTCTTCTTCTACTTCACTTCCGATCTTACCACAGATATAGCAATTTAATATTAAATTATCACATTAGGGACGATTAGGCCTTAGTCAACCACGCAGGCCAAGTGCGGGTTGGTCGACCTCGCACACAACAGAAGAATTTCTTTATAGGTGTGTGCGGGTTTCCTCCCGATGTTTTCTTTCACCGTAAAAGCGTCGATTAAACGTACATGGATTCAATGTGATGCCGGCAGAGTAGAATAGCATCACCTGTTATCCTCCAATGGGTGTCGTAGAAGGCGACTAATGGATCAGCAAAGGGGTATTGAACAACTTATACTCCGTCCACCGATCCGCATTGGGCAAGCGTGGTGGACTACTGCCTAACCCTCCTTCGATGACAAGGAGAGGCCTTGTGTCCCAGCAGTGGGTCGAATTATAAAGGCGTTTTGATGATGAATTCAAAAATTTCAAGATTCCTTTTTAATATGCTATCTTGATTTACTTATTTGGGCTCTATAGTGGTTTAGAATAATATAATAATAATATAATATAATATATTTCTACACTCACACCAATTATCTAGCCCAAATTAAGTATTTTTAAGAACTTGTGTCATGGATACTAGATAACGGACAAATATACTTAATAATCTAGATATTTTTATAAATAAACATATAAACAACCATGACCCATAAACAAATGCTCGTGTTCATCACACTAACATTTGCCACTACCAGGACTCGAACCCGGACCGCCCGATGTGTAGACAGCGTTACTGACCACTCCACCACGGCGGCGTCAATAGTATGTTTTCTATTGGAAAATCAATTTTTGCAAAGTATTCTTTGCCATTATAATGCTGGTATTTAATCTAAAAGATAGCTCCAAACTGCATTTTCGTAAAACTGCGCTATAGGATTCACCTCGCTTTAAAAAACTATAAGTGTAAATTGAAATATCTCTCTATAGTGGTTTTAATCAAGAATTAATCTTCCTATAATATTTAATTGCATTGCAAAGCCTGTTCACATCGCTTCTTAATTAGAACATCCACAAAATGTGACAATGACGTAAATCCAGTGCACGCACTTAAGGAAAAGCGAGTTGAAAAAAATTTCGGTCACCCATCCGGACACCGACCGCGCACTCAGTAGCTTAGCTGTCGTGACCGTTACGAAGAGCAGACAACCGCGGCCCCATCGAGCTCCTCGCTCGATAATCATATTACGAAATTTTATTTATGCGACGCCAACCACCATGATTCAACGTTGCAAATTTATATTGGCCATTGTAAGCGGTTACCCAATACTATGGGAGCGCAAAACCTAGAAGGTGTGACATAACCTAACATAAACTAAAACCTCAAGCATAATGCTTCCATATACTATATGGAAATATTTAATTAAAAACTATAAAAGAACCACTGTACGATGGTTGTTACGTGTTGAAGTGTTGTGAAAAGTATAAGTTTTTCTAGATTTCGACAAGGATCGTTAAAGAACGTCGTACACACCATCACGCTGATAATCTTAAAAAGATCTTTTGCAATCCGACTTTTAGTTCTTAAGATATGCGTGGACGAACATACAGACATACATGAAATTTGGCACCCATGTTTATAGGCTGGTGTGGACTAACATATAGAAAGACTGTGTAATTCTGACAATATTACATTCATACAGGTGGAATTGATAACCTCCTTTTTACTTTCACGTATACGTAGTATAGAGGAAGTCTTGTAACCGTCAAAAAATTCGACCTCGAGATTTTGACGGATTTACACGTTTTGGACTTCCCTGAGTCCAAAAATATTTTTTTTTTGGAATTATGTATGTGTATGTGTCTGTGCGTTAGCACGATAACTCGAGTATGCTTTAACTTATTGCAACCAAATTAAACATGCATGTGTGCCATCAAAATATAAAGTTTCTATCAACTTTTGAGTCAACGATCACGAAAGTTAAACAACCAAGTGCACGGTCGGTACTCGGATCGGTGACCAAAATTTAACATGCATGTATGAAATCAAAATATAAAGTTTCTATCAACCTTTGAGTCGTTTCCGGTATACGAGAAAGTCAAGGGGAGACCACTACCGATTTTTTGTTTTTGACGTCGATTAAATAAACTTCTATTAATATATAAACAACCATGAATTGCGAACAAATATTCGTGTTTATCGCACAAAAATTTATCACTAACGCAATTCGAACCTGCCCGCCTAGCATGACCACCGAAACACGATATGATATGGCCATTTATCGCGTTGAACTATCAAAAATTATTAGATATAACCACCAACTTGAAATTTTATCGAAACTGCGAACATGTTTAAGGCTTATAAATGGTCGCAGTTTCAATAAATTTTCAAGATTGCGGTATTATCCAATAATTTTTGATAGTTCAACGCGATAAATGGCTATATCTATCGTGTTTCGGTGGTCATGCTAGGCGGGCAGGACTAGGTTATTGCTATTGCTATTACATAGATGTAATTAAGTCCTAACAATGTCAACTGATGACTTATGTCTTTGCTTATGTTCTACCATATATAGGACCACCAGGCATCACGTTCGAGGACAGCTACCTCCAAATTCTGCCGGTGGACAAAGCAAAATGCCCGTTCGTGAGAGACCACAGCGATATCACCATCAGACTGTACACCAGGTGAGATCATCCAATGAGATCTATTCGCTAACTTTTTTTGACGGATGAAAGTGATAATCACCGAGTGAATTACTGATCCAAACCTCCTCCTCAAAAAAACATTTTGATTTTTATAAACAGAATTTTTATTTCTTCGTTTTTAGTTATGAAGGCGGTTTTTTTTATTTAAAAATAATTTTATTTTGTTGCTTTAGTGTTTGAAGTATATAAATTTTCAGGAAACTATCTCGAGATCTTTCACAAGTGATAACATTACGATATCATCTATGTAATAGGCATCATTAGGGATAACTCAAAAACTTCTCGTCAGATTTCGATTAAATTTAAATGGGACCAAATGACAAGCACCTGCTTCCAAAGACCGAAAGAATCTTCAAAATCGGTACACCCAGTAGAGTAATGAGTTAACAAACGTTAAAAAAAACCATACAGTCGAATTGATAACCTCCTCCTTTTTGAAGTCGGTTGAAAACAGCAATGGATATGTAATTCACTCGGTGATTCTGACTGTGGTGACAGCCGCACAGACCGCCGACAGCGACTCGTTTGGACTCGATTTTGACCCACTTTAAACGGTCAGATTTCATTTAAACTTTATAGACTTATCAAAGACCGATGACATTACAATAATTCGATAAGAATATCCCATTATCCTGATTAGAATCGCCAGGACTAATAAATTAAACGTTTGGAATGTTAGTTCAGCTATACGTCACTAGATGGCGTTGTCATTAACTAAGTACTTTCATCGGTGGTTATAATCCGCACTAAAAAGTGCAAAATAATAGTTAAAAAAACTAAAAAACACACTTTTATGTTAAATAAAAAACTAAAAAGTGAAAAATAACTTTTTAGTATAGAAACTAATGATGAACGAAAAGTATAATTACTATTTAGAGAAAAGCGTGGGGTGCTCAATTTAATTGTACCGATCGAATATTTTCAAGAACTAATGTAATTATTTATTTTCCACTTTTTAGTGCGAATTACAACCGCCGATGAAAGTACTTAGTTAACGACAACGCCATCTAGTGACGTATAGCTGAACTAACATTCCAAACGTTTAATTTATTAGTCCTGGCGATTCTAATCAGGATAATGGGATATTCTTATCGAATTATTGTAATGTCATCGGTCTTTGATAAGTGTATAAAGTTTAAATCAAATCTGACCGTTTAAAGTGGGTCAAAATTGTGTACAAAAGAGTCGGTTACATACAAACAAACATACAGGTGAAACTAATATATCCCCTATTGTGTCGCCGCCATTTTGTAAAATTTCGCGCATGTGTCAGTTACTTCCGGACTTTCCGTCGCGAATTTTCCGGGTGTAAAAAATAATAATAAAAATGTTGTAATAAAACTATAAATATGAGTTCTTGTCACTAAAATCGTTATAAAATAAGCTAACAGAATATAATATAATTAGTACAGATATTTTCAAATAATAATAATAATCATCATCATTTTCATCATCGGAAAACTGTGGAGGGGGGGGGGGGGGGGGGTCGACCTCCAGGAGGTCGGCCGACACACAGGCGTTTTTGACAGCGACCTCCAGGAGGCCGCGCGACACACAAGGGGATAAGCGTGTTAAAAAATCGTATCCAGTATTTTTCCGGTTCTATCTGACTAGAATAGAAGCTGACCAGAGCCTAGACTAAATCTAGGCCAAACTGAATACCTAGAAAAGGTAGTAGAAGAATTGCAATCTAAATTACAGTCTGCAGAAAATGAAATTGAGAATTTACTGTCTGAAAATTGTCAATTAAAAAAACAAATAAAAATATATGAAGGAAAAATAACTAATTTGAAAGAAATCTGCAAGTCAACAATCAAAATAAATAAAAGGAAAAGTGTACGTAAAAGTATAAAGAAAACTCGCTTAAGTTTCAGCCATGACAACGAAATTGACACGGGTTTGGGCTATAAAACAAACCACACCGAACATTATGAAAACTTAACCCTTCACACGTCTATAGACGACACAACTTCACAGAAATCAGGTGTTACAAGGAATATCCCAGAAAATGAAATAAAAACATCCAAGAGACAATTATACATCATCAGTAGCGGCTCTAATTATAATACGGTGAACATCGCGAAATTGAAACTTCCTCAAATGCAACTCTGTCACTACTCTACTCCAGGTGGATCTATACAACAATTGTTTCACAACATAGAAACAAAATTACAAGACTTTACTTACAGTGATTTTTGTATCTTGTTTATTAGTGAAAACGACTTCAAAACATCAGATGGGTACTGTAAAAACATACATTTTATTAGAAGTAAATTACAAAACTGTCAACATACTAATATAATTATTTGTTTACCTATGTATAAATGTGGTCGTTTTGTAAACTTATATAATCAAGGAGTAGAATCCTTTAATAGACTTTTATATTTAGACAATTTAGACCACGAGTATGCTTATATAATTGACTCAAATAGAAATTTAAAATATTCTCGCCTAATGTTCGATAGATTTGGAATGATAAATAAGAAAGGGCTACTAACGATTTACGATGCGATATCATCATTGACATGTGAAATTTGTAACTATTATGATAACTTTAATATTGATACTGACGAACAAGACTTTTTTCGTGGTCAATAAAGAAAGTGATTGTAAAGCAAATAAACAATATGCAAGTGTAAATAATGACATTAACTTATTAAATCAACATGTAGAAACTGGTAAATTAAGAATTCTCCATCAAAACATTGCTGGTTTGTGTAACAAATCTGATATGGTCGAACTAATATTGAATGACCTGCGAAATGTGAATTCAAATGTGGATATATTGTGCTTTACCGAAACGAATATAAAGCAGGGGATGGAAAAAAACGTTAATTTCTATAATTATAAACTGATTTCCTCATATTGTAGAGACCAAAGCAGGGGGGGCACTTGCATCCTTGTAAGTAAGATAATGGAAGCTAAACCTATTGAACTACCACCTAATTTAGCGTCAAGATCCTATTTTGAGGTTTGTGGAGCGGAAGTTATAGGTCTAGGATTAATAATAATTACCATTTATAGAATACCACTGCAAACAAAAGCACACATCGGAATTTTTATTCATAAATTAGATCAATTATTAAATTTTGTTACATCTAAATATAGGAAGAGAAAGGTTGTTATATGCGGTGACTGGAATATCGATATACTAAAACAAAACAATAATTCGCAACAACTTATAAGTACACTAGAAAATTATAACTTTAAACCACATATAACACAACCAACGAGACTAAATGCATGCCTGGATCAAATTGCAAGCAACATTAGAAACACCAAATCTGACGTATTTATTCTTGGTCTCTCTGATCACGAAACAGGCCAAATGCTAACGTTCGATATACAAAAACAAAAGTCATTCTTAACGTGGTTTGAATACAGGCGCGACTATAGTGAAGAAAATATTACCAAATTTATTGACTGCATCAGGGTTTTAACATTTTCAGACACAATGGGCTCACACAGTTTAACAGGAGCCTTTACTGTGTTTTATGACACTATACGTTTGTTCTATAATCTATGTTTTCCAACAATTAAAGTTAAAGTCAACAGCAGAGCCACTAAATTAAAATGGCTTACAAAAGGCTTAAAAAAATCTTGCAGGACTAAACGTAAGTTATATCTGACTTATCATAAAACTCCATACATAAATGAACAGTTGCGTAGACAATCAAAATCTAAATTTAAAATGTATAGTAACATCCTTAAGAAGACTATATTTGCTTCACAAAAGTTAAGTAACAAAAAATACATACTCAAAAATAAAAACAATCCGAAAGCAATATGGAATGCCATCTCATCAACAATATCGAATAACCAACATGAAAATGACATTAACTGCTTGAGTCTTAATAATGAAATATACACGGACCCCAAAAAAATTTGTGACATTTTTAATAAATATTTTATAAATTTGACGAATAATAATACTAACATTGAAAATTTATATAAAATAGAGAAATTTAACTCACGCACAATGTATTTGACGCCGGTAACAGTAAGTGAAACATATAATATAATTATGACATTAAAGAATAGTAAGACTAGCGGGTACGATAACATATTAACAAAAATTATTAAATTAGTAGCTTTCAAATTGTGTATACCAATTTCACATATTATAAACCTATCATTTGAACAAGGTTCTTTTCCTGACCAACTGAAACAATCTATAGTAAAACCTTTGCATAAAAAAGGAGATAAGAAAGATCCTAGTAATTATAGACCGATAACAATTATACCAATTTTGTCGAAAGTATTGGAAAAGGCAATGTTTAAAAGAATAAATGATTTTTTCAATAAATTTGAAGTGTTAAGCCCTCGACAATTTGGATTTCGTAAAGGAAGTTCAACAACACTTGCTTGCTTTGACCTAATAAAATTTGTATCAGAAACACTGAATAATAAAATCCCGATAGTCTCAATCTTTCTCGACATGTCCAAGGCATTTGATTTTGTTAGTCATAAAAACTTGTTATCCAAACTGGAAAAATACGGTATTAGGGGCAAAGCATACAACTGGATACAGGATTATTTGAGAGACCGAAAGCAATGTTCTGAAATTACTCAAATGCAGTATTATAAAAAGAATTTATTAAAAAAACAGTTTCGGTCAACGTGGATCACTAATAACACTGGAGTTCCCCAGGGAAGTGTACTGGCTCCATTGCTTTTTCTAGCTTACATAAATGACCTTCCGTATTGTACGATTCATAGATCTTTACTTTTCGCTGACGATACAACATTAATTATTAAATGCGAAAAAAAAAGGATCCTACAATGAAATAGTAAATAAAGCCCTTAGAGATATTATAGAATGGTTGCAATCGAATAATTTACATATTAACCTCACAAAAACTAAAATATTGGAATACCGTAGCTATAACACTAATGAATTAATACTTGATTTAAAACATGATAATACTAATATTAATAAAGTTGACATCTATAAATTTTTAGGTATAATAATTGACAAACACTTGAACTGGAAGGATCATACAAATTATGTTTGTAGTAGGCTAGAGCGGTATGTGTATGCGCTTAGGCGCTTAAGGCAAACCATCTCGACGAAAGCTGCGTTGACCGCCTATCACGGTTATGTGTCATCCGTTCTTAGTTATGGTTTGATCATATGGGGAAATTGTGTAGAAATATAAAGCATTCAAACTGCAAAAAAAATGCATGCGTGCAATTAGTGGCGCATGGATCACGGATAGCTGTAAACCTTTATTTCGAAAATTTAACGTCCTTTCTTTGCCATGTATGTACATAAGAGAAGTTTGCTGCTTTGTAAAATCTCACTTTCACTACTTTACAAAGTATACTGAAGTTACACGAAGACCAGCTAGATCACAATACATACATTTGTTACACCAACCACCATGTCACACCTATATTTACAAGAACAATGTCTTTAATATGTGCATCCTTCTATATAATAGACTACCAGAATATATAAAAAAATTACAAGGCAATATATTTAGAACTACACTGTCAAATTGGTTGATGGAAAAGTGTTTTTATAATATTAAAGAATACATGGAACATGACTTGCACATCTAATAAATGAATGTATTTTATGATAGGTAGGTATTAATTAACATATTAAATTGTAATTGATAATATAAAGTTTTGACATAGCTTAATCTAATATTCTGTTAATGATGTGAATCTATTTATTATGAATTATTACTATGATTTTTATGATTGTATACAATTGAAATTTGCACGTCTGTTCCTAACAGGCTGAATACATTTACTTTTAGTCTAAGATCCGAACCTAAATCGACCTTCACCGAGCTGATAATAGAATGAAACATATTTTATTATTAATTTAGTATATTAGAAAATATATTAAAAATGGGTTGTCTAAAAAAATCCTGGACAGACTATTTTTAATTATTTTTTGAAAAATTATTTTTAATAAAATATTGCAACATCAAGATAATAAGAAAATTTTGTCGCGCGCTTATGATGATATAATTTTTTTTCTATTATCCAATCGAGTGAAAGTAACTGATATCGACATACCTGTTCATACCTGACAACCCAGTAGTTCGCGCAGGTAAATAATAGATAACCCAATGCCTGCACATTTTATACGGTTTCTACTATCAGTCAGGACAAAATTTTCTTATTATCTTGATGTTGCAATATTTTATTCATTTTTTTTTTAAAATCATTTTTCAAAAAATAATTAAAAATAGTCTGTCCAGGATTTTTTTAGACAACCCATTTTTAATATATTTTCTAATATACTAAATTAATAATAAAATATGTTTCATTCTATTATCAGCTCGGTGAAGGTCGATATAGGTTCGGATCTTCTACTATTTTAGTCACGTAAGAACTTTGACTATGTACATTATTTTGTGTTCAATGCAAATAAACATTTATTATTATTATTATTATTATTACTAAACAGAATTTCTCAGTCGCCATTAATAATATAAACCGGTGAATTATGGGCAAAATATGGACTACGGGCATTTTATTTTTCCAGACACAACCCAGTGGTATACCAGGAGCTACACATTGACGATGACGAGAGCCTCTTCGCGTCGCACATGGACTTCCACGACCCTACTGTAATATACTTTACGGCTTTTTTGGAGCAGCCTGACGATGGAAGCGGGCTGTCTGTTAGAGAAGGTGGGTTATGCTATGTGGTGTGATTAACATGATATGGGCATTATAAAATATTCTTGGCCCATCTAACAAAGATGATAGTCTTTAATACGTGTGTGATGATGACCTACGGAACCGAAACGCGCTTACAATGAGCCTCATAAGAAGGCTCAAGGTCACTCAAAGGGCAATGGAAAGGCCTATGCTCGGACTTTCTCTGCGTGATCATGTCAGAAATTATGAGATCCGCTGGAGAACCAAAGTCTCCGACATAGCCCACTGAATTGCGAACTTTAAGTGGCAGTGGGCAGGGCACATTGCGAGGACTGACGACCGTTGGGGCGGAAAGGTCCTCGAGTGGCCGTCCCGTACCGGGTGACGCAGTGTTGGTAGGCCCGCCACAGGACCGACGATCTGGCACAGGTCGCGGGAAGCCTCTGGATTCGGGCAGGACCGAAAGGATTGGAAATCCTTGGGGAAGGCCTATGTACGGGCGTCTTTTTTTATACCACATTGGTGGCAAACAAGCATACGATCCGCCTGATGGTAAGCGGTCACCGCAGCCTATGGACACTTGCAATACCAGGGGTATCACACGTGCGTTGCCGACCTAGCAAAAACTTTTTCACACCTTTCTTGAAGACATCCATGTTGTAATCCTTAGGGAAAACCTCGACAGGGAGTTCATTCCACAACCGAAGCGTACGCGGAAGAAAATTTCTTCTGAAACGCACAGTACGTGACCAAATCGGTTCCAGTGTGTGGGCATTTTACAAAGAAAGTTTCCCTCTGCGACGCGGCGCACCTGTGGCTAGGTCCAAGGCATTAGATCCGCTCCCTTCCGACTTTAACGCCCTTTTTTTTCCGATGGAAAATCCTTTACGGACCGTACCGCATTGTGGGCTAGACAGTGCGGCGTGTGTGGAGCTCTCCCGGGGGTTCCCGGGAATACCCATTAAAACCATCGGCACCCTCACAGCCCTTTGTGGGGACGTTTCGAGAACGGCGCACGGTGTACGTTTCGACTCGGAGACTTGAACGCCCTAGAGACTCTAATCGGTGAAGGCTACCCCTCGGTAGATGCTCGCCGATTAAAAACCCTTCATCTAAGTAAGCATTACAGCGGATCCAACCAAGGTCCTCGCCTTCACTAAAACGAGTCCGGTGACGCGCTACGAAGACCATACGCAGCCGCCAGAATTAGTCAGTCAAAAAAATTTGTTCATGTGTTTCTACAACTCCTGTTCTGATAACGAATGATGACCATTTCAGCATATATGCTTCGAGGAGACACCAACTTCATAATCTTCGACCTTAGCCGCCTGGAAGCGGGCCCGTGGTACTTCACCGCGGCGGAGAACACCTGGTACATCGGCAATTTTGCCGCGAAGCTGATAGACTATTTGGTCTCCAGGTGAGTTCCTCGTATACCGGACTCCCCTTGACTTTCTCGTATACCGGAAACGACTCAAAAGTTGATAGTAACCTTATATTTTGATGTCATGTTAAATTTGGTTGCAAAAAGTTAAAGCATACTCGAGCTATCTTGCTAACGCACAGACACACACACAGACATAGTTCGAAAAACGTTTTTTTTTTACTCATGGAGGTCCAAAACGTGTAAATCCGTCAAAATCTCGAGGTCTATACTACGTAGTACGTACATACGAGAAAGTAAAAAGGCGTAACTCTATGTATGAATGTCTAGAAAATGACTCCATTCTATCTGATGATAATTAGAAGTGGAATCATTGAAAGACTGCTAATGCGAGAGATATACCCCTGCGTTGTCGACTAACAAGGATCTTCACGCGTCTTTTGAATTGTAAGAAGGAGAAAACACTTATTTCAATTCAGCAATGAGGACTTGCACCAATCAAGCACAGGTCGAGATGTCAAAAGCAACTTCCCAGATGTCAAAAGATTAAAAATTGAAGCAGAAACGTTAGTTAATTCAACGAAGTTCAAGCTCGCTTAAAATATTTAAGAAAAAGCTATTTGACTAAAGACGAAACATTCTTTTCTTAGCGGAAAATAAAATAAGTTAGCAGTTTATAACTTGGACCACAACCAAACCAATCATTACGCACATTCTTTGAACTAGGAGACGCTTGCATTACTTACGAGACGGTAGAAATGATTTTATTGAGTACCTACGTTCTTGTTAGTGTTTATTTTGAACTACCTACTTTATTGTTTTAAAATATTATTGTTTTTTAACTACCATTAGTGTTACAAAAATATGATGAATGGTGAACGGTATCGGAAGTTTTGTACTTTAGTTTTAAGTTTTCATGTAATTGACACCAAATGTCTTAATGGAAATAAATGTTATTATACCGAAGTTAACTACGCAACAGAAACGAACCACGATAACGATCCACAGAGCTCTATTCAATGCAATGCGTCTACTTATCCAAAAGTCGTTTGCGTATTGTTTATGAATTAAGGCTTGCCATGTGAAATGCACTGAGAAATGCCTTACGCACAGTATTGTTATTTTATGTGGACAAGTCGAATCCAACTCGGCTGGGCAGCGTTCAGGAAGCTACGTGGCATATTCTCGGCCCATCTACCGCAGTGTCTTAAGACGAAAGTCTTTAATACGTGTGTGTTGCCAGTGATGACCTATGGAACCGAAACTTAGCCGCTTACAATGGGCCTCATAAGAAGGCTCAAGGTCACTCAAAGGGCAATGGAGAGGGCTATGCTCGGACTTTCTCTGCGTGATCCTGATCATATCAGAAATGATGAGATCCGCAATAGAGCCAAGGTCACTGACATAGGCCAAAGAATTGCGAACCTTAAGTGGCAGTGGGCGGGACACAATGCTAGGAGAACTGACGGCCGTTGGGGCGGAATTATTGAATGGCGGCCGCGTACCGGGAGACGCAGCGTTGGTAGGCCCCCACAAGGTGGACCGACAATCTGATAAAGGTCGCAGGAAGCCGCTGGATGCGGGCAGCGCAGGACCGTTCAGTTTGGAGATCCTTGGGGGAGGCTTATGTCCAACAGTGGACGTCTCTCAGCTGATATGACGTGGACAAGTATTGTTTGCGAATACGGGTGTTAGATACCTGATTAAAATGTACTGTATTACTGTGGTTGTTAACAAAAATCTTTCTTTCTCATTACAGAGGATTGGACTTGAAGAAGACCCATTTAGTGGGTCACAGTTTGGGCGCTCAATCCGCTGGTGTGGCTGGTTCAGTAATCAAGTCAGGTAAACATTAGCACACCAACTTGCCTTGCAAAATGTTTGGCTTTTCAAGCCATTTTCGTGCTCGGCGGTGTCAGTAAACAATAACAACTGCGTTCGCAAAGAGGATTGGTGTCAAGGCAGAAAACAACCTCAACCCAAACAGGGTTTCTTAAAGTTTTCATTGTCATAGACCACTTTCAGAATTTAAAATATTGCACAGACCCCTTTGAAAAACAGTTTTTAGAAAAAGAAAACAAGGGTAGTATTAAAAAATAGTACGCGGGATTTAGTAAGCCAGCAGGCGGTTGTTTTGTTTACTTTGTATTGTAGCTATCTTATCTTATCTTATCTTGTGATGGGGCCGTGAGTTTCCTCACGGAGCACTTCGACCCAGCGGGATCTTTTGTGTCTCCCCTTTCCTTTTACTCTTGTTGCTCCTTGAATATGTAGGCCATCAGCCTAACTATATCTGTGGGCTTGAAGAGCCTGTAGTGCTCTGGCCTTGGATAGGCCACTCCCAGGATACTCATTCTAGTCCTGGCTATGGAATCGCAGTCGCACAGCAGGTGTTCCATGGATTCCCATTGTAGCTAGGTACACAAACCCCTGCGCCCCACACCGCTCAGCAATAGAGCTAGCGGGCAATAAAACGACACGTGAATTGCGAAATTTACATAGGTTTCGGATTAACTGAACTAGTGCGGATCCTAGGTACCCCTAAGGGTCCGTGAACACTCAGAAACCTTGACAATAGGTAATATTTTTCTCCAGGACGTATCTCCCGCATCACCGGCCTGGATCCAGCGTTCCCGCTGTTTGACAAACTACCTCTAAGCCAACGATTGGACCCGAGCGACGCAGAGTTCGTTGATGTCATCCATACAGACGCCGGAATATTTGGTGAGTGAAGCTTTCAACATTTTAGCCGGAATGCACCTACAAGGATCTGAAATACGATCGATCATGCGCATCGATTTTAGATCTTTGACAACTTACTAAGAAGTCTTGTATGTTACGCTTCTTATGTAAGTAGACGCTGTTCAAGCATCATTTCTTAGGTAAAATACCACTTCAATCACTTTCCTGATTACTCCTGTCGATCACATCATTTCTGCAATGAGCGTACGGAGAAACTCCAAGCATTGCCCTCTCCATTACCCTTGAAGTTTGGCCCTTCCTTGGTCCTTTTTCTGAGGCCAATTGTAAATGGCCACGTTTCAGTTATCTATATAAGAAACCGTCACCGACTGGTGACGCATATATTTACTGTGACGTAGACATCCGCTAAGAAAGGATTTTCCAAAATTCACCCCCTAAGGGGATGTAACGGGGGTCCAAAGTTTTTACGCTACCCCGAATTTAACGCGAGCGAAGCCGCGGGCAAAAGATAAGAGTTAAAAGAATTCTGTCAATTCCCGTTTAGGTTTCAACAGACCAACAGGACATGTGGACTTCTACCCCAATGGCGGAATCAGCCCGCAGCCGGGATGTGAGCTGGAGGTGGTACTACATGAGCAACGACTGCTTAACAATTGTGAGTATATTATTTATGAGTATTATGACAGCTGTATTTAATAGGTAGGTAGTTTTATTTTATTTTTATAATGGAGTCTACACACCAAGCCAGCCGAGCCACCGACATGAATCACAGTGAAGTAGCTACATAGGGGCACGCCGGGTGCAGTGCACCGGAGCCCTCAAGTTCAGGGAGCCCTCGGAATCTTGCCAGCAAATCTCGTATTGAAACAAAATAGCAGAGGTATGCACCTCCATTAGGGCCCCACTATTGCCTTTGGTTACCTAACTACGACGCCTCTGATGAGTCGTCAACTTTTTTGTCGGTAACTTCACATCTCGTTCGAGTCTGAAAACTTTGTCGGCGGCAGGAAATCAGCAACTGTTTTGGTAGTTAGTTAGTTCTTGTTTGGTAGTTCGAGTGTTGGCGGGCAAATGAGAGCGTACGCAAGACGCATGCCATGCCGCCGACAAGTTGCCGTGTGTGCCAACTTTCGTACTTGTCAGTATGGAAGCGCATTAACACACAGAGAGAGATATACAAGGTTTCTTCTATCTAATTATACAACCAGCAAAGTTATCCCTAGACAATTAATTACATCAGAGTTTCTTGCCCGTTTTACTCAGAACAAGGGCCCCTGGTTTACTCGTGAACTGATGGCAAATTTGACTTTTAGTGGCGGAGAAAGAGCTAAATTTGACGTGGGCGAGGTATATGGAGTGAGGGTCTCCAAGGTCGTAAATTAAGTTGGAGATCCTTGATGGTTCAACAGTCTCCGACTGAGGTGCCAAGGCCGTAAATTAAGTTGGAGATACCCTTGAAGGTCCAACAGTGAGCGTCTCTCGGGTGGAACGTGAGGCCCTTCG
The DNA here is from genome assembly GCA_955850985.1 of Elophila nymphaeata. Lineage (NCBI taxonomy): Eukaryota > Metazoa > Arthropoda > Insecta > Lepidoptera > Crambidae > Elophila > Elophila nymphaeata. The sequence continues at coordinate 7,292,420 of OY039093.1, forward strand.
GACCGCGAGGCCGTAGGCGGTCGTCTACGCCTCGCTCCGATTCTGCTTTTACTAATTGTACCTAAATGAATAATGAAAAAGAAATGTCCAGTTTATCGGCATGAGGCCGCGATATATCGGCGTTATCGGAATCGGGTCAATATCTAAACGGTGTCGTATCAATATCGCATCGGTACCGGTTCCATCCCTATTACTAACGCTACCCAACAACAGTCTTCTGCAGTCACTGGCGCTCGTACCAATTCTACAGCGAGTCTGTGATCCGACCAAAGTCCTTCGTGGCATCGTCCTGCGACTCCTGGAGGTCGTATAAAGGCGGCCACTGTGCTAGGAGCCAGCACATTCACATGGGATTCGGCGCTGACCCAGAGTAAGACTTGTGGTGATGATAATATGGCATAAAATGGTTTGGTCAGCACACACGGGTATTTGTCAGCTCTTGCACAACAGACAAAACTTTACCCTTTGTCAAATAATGGCAGACTTCTGTCCTTATTATTATATATTAAGAATTCATAGTGAATATATTTTATACACCTGTTTTTGTACATTTGTTTTTGATGTGTTGTCTTCCTATTATATAAAATATTTGTATAAAAAACTTTTTTTTTGTATTTTTTTTTTTTATAAACAAATGACTCCACCCGACTTAAAGTCGTTGCACACTTATCAGCTCGGAAAGGAAATGGCACCGTATCGGCTCTTTTTACTATTAACGCTACGGAAAAGCTACGGAACGTAGCGCATCACGTCTGTTTCATAGTAATAAGTTTTCTACGGTTACTAACGGCTACAAAATATAGCGCATCCTCTTTATCATTGTAAAAAGTTTTATTATGAAAGTTTTACTAGGGTTACGACCAGCTACGGAACGTAGCGCATCACCTCTTTCATTCTAAAAAGTTTTACTATAAAAGTTTTACTACGCTTACGGCCAGCTACGGAACGTAGCGCATCACCCCTTTCATTGTAAAAAGTTTTACTATGAAAGTTTTACTACGGTTACGACTAAGGTTACTACGGTTACTAAGGGTAGTCAAAGAGGCAATGCGCTACGGAACGTAGCGCATTGCCTCTTTGACTACCCTTAGTACTACCCTTAGCCTGTTGACCAATAGAATTCTAAGCGAAGGTCCCAGAGTGATGCAATACAGTTGCCTTAGCAAACATTTCCGTAAAGACATCTGGTTGCAATTAGTTAAACAATGACCTTTTTTTATAAATGGCAACCAAATACCTTACAAAACAAAAGAGGGTTTTCTATAGGTCAACAAGGCGGGGTCAACAGAAAGGGCTCGCTTCAAACGAAAAATTTACTCAGTAAAGTTTAGCAAGACCCTGATAGTACGTTCGCTTTCAGAGCTGATAAGTGTACTAAGACTTATAATGGTAAACAGAAGTGGATTCAAATGTTAACTAAAACTACGAGAGATAATGACAGCACTACACTAGCCACCCACGCCTTGCTCCCGCAATGTGCTTCATCACGCTTCTTTTGAATGACCCGGGATTGTGAGGAGAAACACGTGTGCTGGCAGTGAATTCCATTCCTGACTGTGCCAAATTGAGACAAATTTCTTATTTCGCGTTGGAATGTTGTCTATACTAGGTGTTTTCTCTTTCTTAGAATCCTGGATCATTCAAAAGAAGTTGGAAGAAGTATCTTGCAAGAGGTTAAATTATCTTTCTCACTAGCTATCTTGGCATTTGGACTGCCCTTTTGCTTATCATCAGGTAAAACAGTCTTTTGCTAAACCCCACGCTCAAATATCACCCTTGAACTGTTAATATTTGAGCACAAACTCAGTAAGCATTTGCATAACTTGCACTCAAGCTTTTTGATATTTCAGGTGAAGGGGCCACTGAACCACAAGACTATTACACGTTCCACCTCGACACAAAGAAGCAGAACAGACTAGAAAAGAACATCATACAATTCTTCCGACACATTGACAATTTGAGGAAATCAAACGCCAATACACACGACAGCGACACTCAAAGCGCAGTTGACAAAAGATACGCACCAAAAGAACAAAACGCAACTAACAGATACCTTAAACAATATACTGAGGAAAGCAAAGAAAAAAATCGTCCCAAAAACAAGAAAGACATAACAAAGTCAAAACTCAAGGCACGCTATGAAAAACAAGGTCACAACAGCATAAAACAACAACTCAACAACACAGAAATAACTGAATTACAACTTCTAGACAAAACACAAGACAATTCTACTTACAAAAGAGACAAACGTATTAGCGTTGTAGACAAGGAAAATGATAATACTACATCAAAACTGTTAAACATTGAAAACACACAAATTGTTGTTGAAGAAATTAAAACACAACACAAAGTTGATGAAAACAAACCAGCAAAGATACTAACACAACACGAAAAAGTTGACCCAACAACACAGCTAAATAAACAACAAAAATACGTTAACAACATTCACATTGTTGATGAAGACATTTATCCAACAGACATTGAAAAGTTATACGAAGCTGTTGAAGAATTAGCTACAAATAGTGACACAAACAGTATCAAAACAACACACCTAAATAGGCGACAGAAACACATTGATAACACACACATTGTTGATGAAGACAATAATACAACAGACGTAGAAAAGTTATATGAAACTGTTGAAGAATTAGCTACAAATAAAGCAGATGACACTACTGGTGCAAATTCAAACACAGACATCAAAAACACTCAACTTAAGAGGCAGAAACGCTTCGTGTCGTGGTTCAGAAATAACAGCAATAACAACAACGAAGAGAGTTTCCTTCTAAAAATGCTGGAATTCTTAGTGAAGAATCGCAAAAACGTCATCCCAGTTGTAACCGTTATGAGAGAGATTAACACGTTAGTTAAGAGCGCTAACGGTGAACTGAATCATTCATCTAAAGAACGGAATAACTATATTGGCACTCCTCCTCAATTTATACCAATCACGTACGATTTGGAGATTGGTAACGATTCTAAAGCAATCGCTTTTGTAAAAAGGTTGTTGGGATTGGGCGTTAGAGGTGACAAGTTGACTGTTAGTGGCAGTGGCAAGTAAGGTAAGTGTAGTCTATGAGGAAACGACTTAAGGGGTGTTTTGTACAGACTGTTTGGTAAAGGTTTTTCTGGGTAGGAAAAATTTAAATTATCAATGTGATTATCTACTAAATTCACTTTTCCTCTTTCTTTTGAATTCTTTTTCAACTAGGATGAGTTCCGTGACACTTTTCTGGTATCGTTTTGTAGCTAATATCCTTGTTTATTCCTACATTACATATTAAATGTATGATTATATTTAGGAATAATTAAAAAAACAGGTCAAATATTTGACTAAAACCGGATTAATATTTTTTTTTATCTCTATTTAAACATTTAAATTTACATATTGTGCTTATTTAATTAAAAGGTAGTATTATCAACTTTCAAATAAGTTTTTTCGTATCTGTAAGACCTTATGTCCGGAGAAATCAATATTTTCTATCAGAGGTGCCTAAAACTAAATAAGAAATATCTAAAAGGCGGTTGATCCAAAAAGAGTGACATTAGACCTTTTATCGATAAAGTTAGGTATATTTGATGCCCTTAAATTATCGCTAACTCATGCATGACCTACATCAGTGTTCCGCAACGTTTTTGTGTTCAAGGTACAACTAGGAAATCAGAAAATTTTGGCGGTACATCATAAATGAAATATATTTTTTTACATGATCCAATGAAACAAAACTCGGTCGCGCGCTCGTGTGTTTTGCGGCTGTTTAAGTAAGCTGGTATTAGAGATAACATTATTGTTCCGAGGCACACCAACTAATGACCACGGCACACGCTTTGCGGAACACTGACCTACATGACATGTATAGCAAAATCTGAGGTTTTGTTACATCCGTTATATCGTTACATCCCTATTGTAAAGTATTTGAAATAATATTGATGATACTTTTTACATTAGCCGCCTTATAACATTGTGTTATTTTGCATTTTCAAATATCTAACAAATTAGGTGACAGTTTACTTCTAGAGAAGAAAACATACGACAAAAACTGTCATTTGAAAGAACCTTTAAAGAACAGAGTATAATATTATTTATTTTTTTCAGAGCCCGCGGTATATTCTTCCTGATGACAAAACGTCATTCGCCATACTCAATAGAATAAATTAGTAATAAAATAAGTACTTTAGACAATAGTTTCAATAATTTCTAATGAATATCTTATTTCGACTATCAAAACAATGTTACAAATTGTTTGAAAAACAAAAATATACTTATAAAGAACGCTGTGAAAATTTTAACATGTACGTACAGTCTTGTTTAAACATTGATATAAATAAATAAGAAATATAAGTTGGTGTTTAATTTAAGTATATGTTATTATCAGAATTTTTAACAGTCTTATTCATAAAAAGTTAAAATAGGTTTATTAGCTTGTTATAATGAGAATCTCGAAAATAATTATTCATAAGTCCAATAACTCTAAAAAGCTTTGCAAATATTCAATAGCGGCTTCGTAACTTATAACAGGGTCGACCCTACTATAAACCTTTAAAGCGAAATATGGCCGACAAATGTGCAACAGCTGTTTTTTTTTCGCGTCCGAACCGTGTTGATGTTTGTTCTCGGAGGTTGTCGTCCGTCACTCGTGTGGTTAGACAAGGATACAAACAATAACAAACAAACAAATGTCATAATAAGTGACGTTGTCAAACTTTTTTTTTGGCCGTGGACACGTGTTTTCTGAGGCTTTAGACAACATGCATTTCGGCAATCGCTCTCGCTATCGCTAAGTAAAAAAATGTATGGGATTGACATAAGCAATCGAAAAGTGATCGATTGCTTATGTCAATCCCATACATTTGTTTACTTAGCGAGAGCGAGAGCGATTGTCGAAATGCATGTTGTCTAAAGCCTCTGTTGGTTTTTGGCATTTTTATCTATGGATTCATCAGAACGACAACTTAACAACGCTAAAATTTCTTCTAACGAGAAGATGGCTATAACGGGCTGATTGAACGTTTATGAATAGAAATTTTTATAAAAGGTTTATTAGTTCTAATGAGCATTTAACTAATAAGTGTTTTAAACCTATTTTAGAGGATTTTTATGAATAAGACTGTTAGTGTTTATTGTCAATCGACAAAGTTGCCGGTGTACCACTTGTACGCGTCCCCCTTATTGGGTAGGCGGGTTGCCTGGCAACCGGTTTGAGCCAATGAGAGCAGACAATATCGTTGGACACGCTAGAGCGACTGCGCGGAGGGAGGCGACCTGCCGAAGCGGAGTGAAGACGCTGCGCCATATTATGTTAATATAGCAATCGAAATGTCACTTCGATTTAATGTTCTCTTAAATTTGCGCGAGCACTACACATTATAAATAAAACAACTTTTACCGTTTTAACTCGCGTGTAATTAGATTTTACATGATGTTATTATTGCCCGACGTTTCGTTACTGAAACCTTTAATTTTAGTGTCAACTATTGTTCGGACCCTTTTAGATATTTAGACTAATGATTGAAATTTAAATGAAAAAATATGATCAGTTATTTAATTTACTTACTTCATAAAACCACAAACATTTCATTATAAATTCAGTGATTAGTGCCGGTTAGTGCCAATAAGTTAAAATTCCGTATGAAGTCGGATTATTTTTCTATGTGATGCCGGCAGAGTAGAATAGCATCACCCCATAATATAATCCAACGGGTGTCGTAGAAGGCGACTAATGGATCAGCAAAGGGGTATTGATCACCTTATACTCCGTCCACCAATCCGCATTGGGCAAGCGTGGTGGACTACTGCCTAAACCTTCGATGACAAGGAGAGGCTTTGTGTCCCAGCAGTGGGTCGAATTATAAAGTGTTTTGATAATGATGAAAATAAACAATAATAAGCAATTTCAATAAAATATTAGTTAACAAATACATATTCAAAGTTTCAATAACTTAGCGCTGGTAGTTTTAGAAATATCGCTTTGTATATTTCTTATTAATTATTATAGACTTGACATTGTGAATTATGACTCTTTCCAAATCAATGCTATGAAAACTGTAAAGGAAGGATAAAACTTAATAATACCTAAATAATAGGGGTTAAAGTGTGAAATTGCCAATTTTTTCCTCATTATTCATTAGTGTATAATTCCTCTAATACAATAGCTATGTGCATTATTCTTTTTTTTTTTTTTTCACTAGAAATATATCTTCAAAAACAGCTCGTCCTAAGAGGTGTCCGTCTCCGTTATAAAAATATGAATATTTTTTTACAGGTATCAATTCTCATTTTTTTTTCTCTAAGTATCCTATAGCTTAATGTTGTCTAAACATATCAACAAAATTACACAAAATTTAGATTTGTGGTTCCTTAAAAAATCGCAAATATATTTGTATGGAAAAATGAATTTTCGTTAAATTCTCCATACAAAACGGCAATTTCATACTTAAACCCCTATTAAATAATAATAATAAATAAACTTGTTGAGTTCCTTGCCGGTTCTTCTCAGAACAAGGGCTCCTGGTAAACTCTTGAACCGATGCCATCAAAATTGACTTTCATAAGTGTACAAATTATACCTAAATGAATAAAGAAATTTTGACTTTGACTTTTAATTTAGTGCAAAAAAAATGCCCGTATTGGGAGGAATTGGTTTCCAGCATTCAACCACTGACCTGTACATATGGTGCACGTGGAGAAGCGAACCCAGGACCAGCGAGTGAAGGTACACCGGTTTGAGCAGTCGCGATAACAGAGCACCCTGTAGACCGAGAACGCACCACCGAGCCACTTTGTCAGAGCACGACATCGTTAGAAGGCGTTCACCCTGTACACAAAAATATACCTTGGATAAATCACAGAATACTCGCAAAGCATCCTGTGAATAGGGATTATGCATGATTTTATTGCATATTTTTATTTAGCCGTTTACATCCTCTTAATATAGTATAAAAATATTCAACGTCGAAAAATAGTATGTCTAAAAAAATATTAAAAATTAGAGATGAAACGGATATCCGGTAACTATCCGGTATCCGGATACCGGATGGTAGCTCAATATCCGGACAGATACCGGATATTCAAAAACTACGACAGTTGACTATATTAAATTTTATACATTAATCTTTTTTTTTTTTTCTTTTTATTGGAATAACAAACAATTAAAGTCGTATTTTTAATTAGACGAAGTCAAGTGACGTTTACTGGGTTGTCAGGTTTTGATAAAACAAAAATAGTGTTGTGACAAAGTGAATGAATGAAAAAATCGCAACTCGGTATGAAATTGTTCTCATAATGACTAATATTTATAACTATTAACGATTTTAATTATAATTCTATATTTTATCCTTTCATTGCCCTAACAGGGTACATGTGTAGGTAATGTTTTGTAAAACATAGCATTAAGACATATGTATGCAATTATGCATTATGCAAACAAAGAAATAAAAACATGTATGTATGTACAATAATGAATAAAACAACTTTTACGGATTTCATCATCATCATCATCAACAGCTCAAATAATGTCCCCACCGAGGGCCTCGAGCCTACCCCACATTAGGAGCGATTAAGCCTTAGTCAACCACGCTGGCCAAGTGCGGGTTGGTCGACTTCACACACAACCTAAGAATATCTTCATAGGTGTGTGCAGGTTTCCTCACGATGTTTTCCTTCACCGTAAAAGCGCCGATTAAACGTACATATGAATTCAAAATTTAAAAACACATTGGTACGTGGCGGGGATCGGTGCCTCCCGGGTGGGAGACAACGCTCTTACCGCACTACGCCACCGACGCTCAATGCCGGGCGGATTTCACTCGCGTGTAATTAGATTTTACATTTTGTTATTATTGCCCGACGTTTCGTAACACTTTTCAGCGTTCGTGGTCACGGGATGACGGTCGTCCCGTGACCACGAACGCTGAAAAGTGTTACGAAACGTCGGGCAATAATTTTATTTATAATGTGTAGTGCTCGCGCAAATCTAAGAGAACATTATGTATGGACAAAGTAGCCTAGTGAGTGGTTAGAACACCGCGCTGCCGATATCGGGTACCGTGCCATGTAAGTAGGTACGAAAGAGCTTTCGTACTTTTCGACGACTGCGTATAGTAGGTACCTACATTTACCATTACCGAGTGCTCTAATGCTACATTTACACGCTTGCCGAGGCTTCGCAAGCCTCCACAAGTGCCAGGGGTGTTTGGCTGTGGTTGGCTCGGCTTGCGCTGATCTGGACTAGTGTCGGTTTCTTAACACAGATCAAAGGAAGCGTGCGGTAAGCGCTTGCGACGTGTTTACACGCTGGTGCATTTATAGCCAAAAAAACTTAACAAAAACAACAAGTAAACACCGTATGCGCAGAGAAAATATTCGAGCAGTCAGACCAGAGGTTAGAAGACGCATGACACAGAAAAAATGGCCGACGCGTCCGAATTTGTCTTATTTTTAAGAAGGTAGCAAAAAAAGTTATTATAATTAAATACCAGCAGATATCGACCTACATTTATACAGTAAAATAGTAATAGTTTCTTTTTTTTTCGTATAGTAAGATAAGATTAACAATGTACTCATTCATATCATCATTCATTCCTGAGAGTGAACGAAAACTGAACCCATCACTATTACATAGAAGATGGCAACATTATTTCACAAAGTGACATTAGCTGCTGTCAGTTTACTTCGTCTAATTAAAAATTCGACTTTACATAATAATGCTTAAGTTTTTAACAAATCTTTAAAATCATTACTAATTATGTAACCAACAACGTTATTCACAGAATAATACAAAAAACAGCGAGAATCAGCACAGGAATTACATTGAATATGTTATAAATAGACTAAAGATCAAAAATTATATCCATTAATATGTTTACAAAGGGAGAAGACTAAGTCATGTAGTAACCTCAAAATTAGTTGCTTATTTAGTTTTAAGTCTTTCAATTAAATTCGATCTGAGCTGTCCACGAGATAAGTTGAATAAATCTAAATCTATGAAAATATCATTATAAGAGTTTACTATGCGTCTTAGTGGAGCACGTTCGCCCGCTCTGGTCCTGCACAGCCTGGTTTGAAAAAGCTTATGAACATGAGTATTGCGAATTCGTTGTGACTTACTATGTTATATGGTCCGTTAAATGAGTACAATCAAATTGATTCGTACGTCATACGTACGTACAATAACTTTATACAATAACATTTGATCTAGAAATAGTCGTCTTGATTGTAAAGTTAATAGAGAGTATTTTTCTAGAATGTCATTGTATGATGGTCTTGTACGATAATACTATGTGAGGTAAATATCAATAAAATGGCTTATAATTATGACGGCTTATATTTAGAGTCGAAAAAGTTACAAAAAAGCTTTCTAAAAAACTAAAATTTTCTTCTGAGATATTCACTCTAATGATAAATACCTACATAAATAGTAAATATCTTGACAAATTTTTTACTTTCTCGTATACGTAGTAAAGAGGAAGTCTTTAATCGTAAAAAATTCGACCTCGAGATTTTGACGGATTTTCACCTGATAACTCGAGTATGCTTTAACTTATTCCAACCAAATTTAACATGCATGTATAACATCAAAATATAAGATATCTATCAACTTTTGAGTCGTCGATCACGAAAGTTAAGCAACCAAGTGCGCGGAGGTGATGAAGACGCTGCACCAAGAAATTTATAAGTAAAACTGGAAGCCACACTACCAATAAAAAATTGCAGACAACTTTTTGACCCGAAATAACCTTTGAATGTTTTCGTTCTCTACCAGTCTCTTTCTAACTCTCCCCACAAGTAATGAGATGACGTACTGACGTACTAGACGGTCGCGTGACACGTGCTCTAGTGGTTAGAAAGCTTCCAATTTCATCTATAAATTTCTTGCGCTGCACCTTATTGGCTGCGCCATATTACATTAAAATTCTATTGGCCGGAGTAACAAGTAGGCGGGGCTTGGTACAGGGCAGCCATTTAACCCTTTAACTAGCACAGAAAATAGTTATTTGTTCAACAAGTGACCAAAGTTATTTTTTGCTGCGAGTGCCGATATTAAATCATGAACCAGCGAAGCAGTCAAAATAGACTACTGAGCGCAGTGAGTGATTTAAAGGCACGAGAGAAAAAAATTGCTCTCGTGTGAAACATACAACTTTTCACCTCTCCAGCGAGAAAATTGTTTAGGTGAGAAAAACAAGGCAATACTCTAATACATGTGTACTATCTTAATAATAACTATTGAAAATTAAAAGTGAGATTACTAAAATAATTTAGATTGTACGTTACAGTCTTGTTCAAAGCTCACAGCAAAAAGCGTCTTTCCTTCGAGATTTTACGAAGCAAAAGAGGTTTGGTGCTGGAGAGGTGTAAAAATATTTTTCATTGTTTTTCAACCTTATCACATAGATATAAAGTTCAAAATATGGTGGCTATATATCTGCCACTACTAGACAAAGCTTAGACCATTTAACGCGGGACGTGGCATAGCGTAGATTTAGTACTGAAAACATTCTGCCGTTTTTCGCGGGGGGTGAGGCAAACACGCATAGCACACATTTACTCACTCGTGCACACTGTTGCAATAATTGTAATTGCTATTATGAGCGCACACTCGCGCGTTCGGCTAACCCGCGTACCACCATATCGCCTAACGTTGTTATATCGTGGTTTCTGTCGCAAAATTTGTAGATGAAAAAAATTGTATTGTTATGTGAAACAGTATAGTTTATTTGAATAGAAAATTACTTTCGTACGTGTGATAAGCTTTAATGTTTCTGGTGGTCGTTTACAAGAAAACACTCCGCAACCAATAATTTTTACGAGGTCCGCTTAGCGACAGATACGAATTCAAAATGGCGGTCGGTCGTCGCGGCGAACTAGTTTTTATAAACTGACATGAACGTTTGTTCATGTACTTTGGCAGAGGGGAACGCGTCCGCTTGCCACGTCCCGCGTTAAATGGTCTAAGAGACAAAGGGTTAAAGAATTTTGTTTGCTAAATGGAATACCGGCAACTTTGTTAATTGACCTGAAATTATTTTCCTATGATTTCCTTACCTGCATGACACCATCCCAGGTCTGTACGAGGTTGTTGCAATTCTTGACGGGTATAGTGCCTTCTCCAGACTCAATCTTGGTGCGTAGCTGGCCTCGGGCGAGTCTATTAAAAAAGATTCAGGATTAAGAAGAAATATGGATATATTTTTCTAGTATTAAAATATTTACGCGCTTGCAAACGCAAAAAAAAAAATTATTCCATAATGTAAGGTAGTTTCATCTTAACTGGGCGTCAAATATTTGCAAAAATATTTCGTTCGGGTCTTAGGAGTGCAAATTTCAATCATTTGATGAAACAGTGTTTACCATAAAAACATAAGCACCAAACACTGACAAACGACAGCGAAAGCAGTGTCGCGGTGGCGTAATGGTCAACGCAATTGCGGAAGATGCGGGTTCGATTCCCGCCTGAGGCAATTCGATTTTTTTCAGTGCATTTTTTCTAGTATTAAAATATTTACGCGTTTTTAAACGCAAAAAATAAAAATTATTCCATAAGAAATATGGAGTTGTCTTTACCATGTGATGTGTTTGCACGTTAGCGTTAAGGTCGTAGTAGAGATCGTCTTATGTAAAACTGAACGCCGCTGCATTGTCTTAGCCTTACATGCACAATCAGTGTACAGATGCAACACACTCAAAGAACAATGGAAACAGAATTTTTGTTGAACAATCCTTTAGCGTCTACAAATTTCATTGTTACTAATGTGTTTAAAATATTTTGTTACCGTTTTTTAAGAAAATATTATGACGCTGTAAGTCTGGAAAAAAAGTTATATTTTAAAAGAAACACAAATGACTATTTCCTAAACTATCCATGTTGTGTTGCTTTTTTTAAAATTCTCCTTATTAAGGGAAGGCAAAGAGATGTAGCCCATACAACCATGTCTACAGTATTTGTTCTTTCTTGATGTGGGTGTCACACATTTTAACTCAAACTTTATTAAAGAAGAAAACTGTATGGACTTAATCTCTAGATGCATTGAAATGTGTGACACCCACATTAATGCGAACATCAAGAAAGAAGATAGCTAACTGAACCTATGGCTGAATGGGCTAGATCCCTTTACCGTCTGGTAATAGGGAGAGTTAAAAAAAAGTTTATTAGACGTTTACCTCGGACATCTGTGTTTGTTTACATCATAATGCCAGAAATGCGGTATTCAATGTTTTGTTATTTTTTCTTCTAGAGTTTTTCTGTGATGGTTTTTACTAATATGTGATTGTTTCTTATAAGTACCATTTTATTCAAGGAATCGATCTCTATATTTTGACATTTATTTTATGTATAGACGCTAAAAATTATATCAACAAAAATTTGTTAGAGAGTTTGTCATTGTTCTTTGCTATGGTCATTCGTCATTCAGTTGATTCAGTCGCCGGCTATACACGAACCTGTAGCACGCTTCCATCACTCATGAATATACCGTCAGCATCAAGTTTAAAGTTCAGTTTAGATTACACGATCTCTACCCTTATCACCTAGAAAAGCGAACGGAACCGTATCACCTCATTTTGCTAAGAAAAAACTAAAAATGGAGAAATAAAAAAAAATGTTTTAAAAAAATGTAAATGTTTCTTTTGAGGTCGGTCCCAAATACAAGTGGCAACGTTTAATCCAAATACTGAGGTTGGCACCGACCTCAAAAAAAAAAACATTTTTTTTAAACATCATTTTTTCTTAAACATGACATTTTGTTAACTCTTGCTATGGAACTAACGTAAAAAAACAGCTGTTCCATAAACAAAAATGTCGAAATATTCAAATGTGTCTAGATCACATTTTAGCTAATGGCAATAAAATTATTTATTATGATCTTTCATACAGTTTTAGAAGTTCTTTGAAGCCACAAAAAATAAACTATATTAATCATTTTAATGACTAAAATCCAACGTCGAGGTTGAGAGCCGTTTAAAACCCAAACTCATTCTCGTAATTTTAATATTATATTGCCCTGTAATATTTTGGTCCTTCGATCCGGCTCGTAGGACCAAAATATTGCAAAGCAATATTAAATTAAAATTATCGAAATCAAAGTCAGGACGTGCGAGTGACAAGTCACATATATTTTAACTTTTCTATAAAATACAATATTAAATTATATAAATGTTTCAACCTCCTTTGTCGGCAACACAATGTATGTAATTTTGCCAATGTTCTTTGTTTGTGTAGGTGTGTGTTGCACTCTTGTATGGAGCCAGCTGATTTTTTTTTTGTCTTAATCCCTATAGTGTTTGGGCGGGTTTTCGATATGCGTCAGCGTGTGTGTGTGTGTGTGTTACCTGTTAGGATGCCTATCTGGTTCCGGTTCAGGTTGTTCGTGAGGGCTGAAGATTCTTCCGTCGCCGCAAGGCGCCGTACTGACATAGAGGTGAACTTGACGGTCGGGTTTCAATTGGTAACCGCCGCCCGGTGCCGGTTCGATGTCCGACCCGGCTATGGGTTTACGGGGATCTGGAGAAAAGAAGAAAACATTTAAATAAGCCCCGACACATAAAAATAAAGTTGAAAAATAAAAAATCTCTCTCTTTTAACTTCATTAAAAAAACCTATTAATATTTCTAAGATGAGCGTCACTGCGTCGGTGGACCGCTAACCCATATTTTATTATTAAAGCAAAATGCCTAACTAACTAATTGACAGAATTTGTAATTTTTACAAAATCTCAACGGGTGTTAATGATGTAAATCTGCAACATTGGTAAACCACAGTGTAAATACATCCAGTGGTCCGACGCCTTTGAAGTTGAGGAAAATGCCGCTTTTGTCTAGACACCTAGGGTTGTCACATTTTTCTACATTTGATTTTGCTTGTTGGTGTGGTGACACGTTTATGTAGGGTGTTAGGAATATAATACAAAAAGAAAAAAGTATCAATTGTTTTTTTATGTTGATGTAAATCTGTGACGCAAAATAGCAGACGTTTGCAAAGACGAGATCTTAGACAGCAGACGCGACACTTTAGTAAAATATGAATATGATACCCATATTCATATTTTATCAAAAAGTCGCATCCGCCATTTTGGATCTCGAAATAAATGCTGTATTCAGATTCACGACCTCCAAAAACGATACCCATATTGATAATATATATAATTTTTAAAAAGTCGCGTCCGTAATTTGATTTTCGAAATAGATGTTAAATGCATAATATTAGAAATATACGATTTTTTTTATTTAAAGGTATTATTATAAAAAAAAAACAGTTGCAAGGTTTGACCAAAACATACACATACATTGGAAGTCGAAGTAAAGTTTAATTATGAGTACTAAGTTGTAAAAAGTTAGTTCTCATAATAATTATGCGTGATAAATGTTTTCGCCAAACCTCCGCCATTTTGCGTTTATCAGATTTACGTCAAGTTAGAATAAAATAATATTAGACTTACCTTTCTTCTGTCCGCGTAATCTAATTAAATTTAATATTGTTTGCTAAACTAGATGATGATATGCAGTCTCTTAAAGCACATGTAGTATAGACCATTATTTACAATACTTATTAAAATATGCGTTAAATCTATACGCGACACCCTTCGCTAACATCTCCCGAATGAGTGCAGTTAGTTCGGGCCGTCATTGCTCCCCGCTCGTCTCGCGTCCCCCTTATAGGCCCTCCAGACTCACGCGACCTTCTCACTTGCGTTCTCGACCGTCATGCGAAATGGACGACTGACAGTGCAGCGGCTTTGGTATTTACAGTAAACCACAGCAGTTTGTAGGATCGAAAAAGCGAAGGAGTGATATTATAAAAATTAGTACAACCTAACATTATAATTATATCATCCGTTTTTACTAGAAAATTGGTTGTTTTAATGTTAGTAATGAGCTGTTTTAGAATATTTTATTGAGGATACCAAATTAAATAGAAAAGAAAAAAAACCTGGGATGGAATGGATAAGTGCTGAGACGGGACTCCAACCTGAACGAATTGCTATGAATTTCGATCTTAACTAAATACCAAAAAAAAATTAGAAGCAAAATCAATGTTTTAAAAAGAAGATTTAAAGCATGAGTGTAGATAATAGTTATTTATTATACAAGAGTGGAAAGTTCCTTTTTAACCGCGTGCTCGATTTGGATGACCGAGCAAGCGAAGGATTCTAAAGTTGAATCACGAGCGCAGCGAGTGATTCTAAATTAGAATCCTGAGCGTCAGCGAGGGAAACAAACGAGCACAAGGTGAAAAATCTTTCCACTCGAGTGCAATACGTAACTTTTCATCCCACCTCAGCGAGGAAATGACAAAATGAAAAAGAATTTTTTCACAATTTAAAAAGTTCTAATCATAAATTTGGCACCATAGAGGTTACATTAAATAGGTTTAATGACGTTTTGAATTTACAATTATATTGAGTACTCATTATATGTGATGTTCTAAATTCAAATCTACTTTGCCGCTCAAGCGAATAAAATAGAATTTTCCAGCCAGATTTCGAAGCGCAAAATTACACTTTCCGAGGTGGTGGGATGAAAAATTAATTATTTAGACAGGCCCTGTTTCAAAGCTCAGATTAATAAAACAATAAATGCAAAGCACACACATGCGATGGAAATCACTTCCTTTCCTGAGGCCGAACGAGAACAAACGAGAGTGTGATACGGTTCTCTTTTCTCGCCCGAGAAACCCTTTAAAGCGGGCCAAAAAACCGACACCGAGCCGAGAACAGGCGAGCCCGAGAACGAGAACGCGAGAAACTAATCACATTCACGCTTCTCGGGTGTTCTCGGGGGTTCTCGGCGAGAGTGTGGAGGGCGCATAAGACTTCTCTAGACTGTGGTTAAACTATGGTCTAACGCCTTAACCTTATACGTTACCTGGAGACGCCGCGTACATCAAGAGGTGAGCGTATAGATGTCGCTGTAGGCAACGCCGGGCCGCCACCTATAGTAAAGTAACATAAAAATTAAGGGCGTGAACTCGATTTACGTCAAAATTATCACATTTCGTGGATTTTTCAGACCTAATATTGAAGTGTTGTGAACAGACTTTGCAGATAAATTATATATAATATAGGAAGATTAATTCTCGATTTAAACCACTATAGAAAGATATTTTAATTTACGTTTGTAGTATTATAATGCGAGGAGAATCTTGTGGCGCAGTTTTACAAAAATAACTAATGTCAGCACTCACAGCAAAAACTTACTTTGCTCACTTGTTGAACATTTTTTTTTAAATTTAATACTTGTATAAAAAAAACTCCGAAGGAATAATTTTATTTTTGCGTTTACAAACGCGTAAATATTAATACTAGAAAAATGCACTGAAAAAAATCGACTTGTCTCAGGCGGGACTCGAACCCGCATCTTCCACAATCCGTGCGGATTTTTCTAAAACTCCGAAGACTCGAGTCTCGAAGACTACCGCGTAATTGACTCACCTCAGCATGACAATCGTTCAACACTCTCCCCCTAACCGACATGTGTTCGCCAGACACACATTTAGTACCAGTGGTCACTGCTATCACCTGGAAACAAAAAACATAACATTGGAAATATTAAAAAAAAATAGTTATTTTCACCTCTCCAGCACCAAAAGACCTTTTGCTTCGTAAAATCTCGAAGCAAAAACGCTTTTTGTTGGAAGCTCCAAACACGACTGGAAACCTTCACAATGACAGTAATTTTACTTTTCTTTTTGGAGTTTACTCCTTAAGAATCGATTTGCATGTATAAGGGGCCCGGTATGAGAAAAATGTGAGGAGTAAAATCTATCGATGAATGACCTCGTTACGTTTTTGAAGGTCAAAGTCATAATTGGTGCGCATCCTATGTCGCGCAACTTTCTAACTGTCAAAGCAGGTGCGCCATCTCACCTGTCTCGGAGTAAACTCCAGTCGTGCGTCGGAGCTGACACACACAATTTTTTTAATACTAACTTTTAGCGTAATAAACATGTATTTAAATATTTTCTTGTTTATCTCACTTATAACAATTTTCTCGCTGGAGAGGTGAAAAGTTGTATGTTTCACACGAGAGCTTTTTTTTTGTCTCGTGCCTTTAAATTACTAACTCAGTGCGCTCAGTAGTCTAATCTATTCTAGACTACTTCGCTGGTTCGTGACTTAGAGTCCGCACTCGTAGCAAAAAATAACTTTGCTCACTTGTTGAACAAATAACTATTTCACCTCTCCAGCACCAAAAGACCTCTTTTGCTTCGTAAAATCTCGAAGGAAAAACGCTTTTTGCTGCGAGCTCCGAACAAGTCTTCTAAGTATTTGTCAATCTACTAGTCATGTTACTTTTAATTTTCAATAATTATTTTTAAGGTAATAAACACGTAAATATTAATACTAGAAAAATGCACTGAAAAAAATCGACTTGCCTCAGGCGGGACTCGAACCCGCACCTTCCGCAATCCGTGTGGATGCGTTGACCATTACGCTCCGAGACACTGCTTTTCGCTGTCGAAATTTGTCAGTGCTTGGTGCTTATGTTTTTATGGTAAACACGCCCGGATTGTGGAAGATGCGGGTTCGAGTCCCGCCTAAGGCAAGTCGATTTTTTTCAGTGCATTTTTCTAGTATTAATATTTACCGTTTGTAAACGCAAAAATAAAATTATTCCATAATGTAAGGTAGTTTCATCTTAACTGGACGTCAAATATTTGCAAAAATATTTCGTTCGGGTCTTAGAAGTGCAAATTTCAAAGATTTGATGAAACAATGTTTACCATAAAAACATAAGCACCAAGCACTGACAAATTTCGACAGCGAAAAGCAGTGTCTCGGTGGCGTAATGGTCAACGCAGCCGTCCGGATTGCGGAAGATGCGGGTTCGAGTCCCGCCTGAGGCAAGTCGATTTTTTTCAGTGCATTTTTCTAGTATTAATATTTACGCGTTTGTAAACGCAAAAATTAAATTATTCCATAATAAACACGTATTAAAGTATTGGCTTGTTTTTCTCACTTATAACAATTTTCTCGCTGGAGAGGTGAAAAGTTGTATGTTTCACACGAGAGCAAATATTTTTTTTGTCTCGTGCCTTTAAATTACTCACTGCGCTCAGTAGTCTAATCTATTTTAAACTACTTCACTGGTTCGTGACTTAAAGTCGGCACTCGCAGCAATAACTTTGCTCACTTGTTGAACAAATAACTATTGTTCAACAAATGAGCAAAGTTATTTTTTGCTGCGAGTGCCGATTTTAAGTAAGAGATTCAATTTATATTCAATCTAGGCTATTGTTAATTAGCAGTTGATCCCCTTCAAAGATGGCTTACCTTAGCATCTTCTATCCGATTGTTAACCGTCATAACGATCCCGGCCAACACCTTCCTCTTTGAGTGGACGAGATCACCACGCATAAGCTCGTTGAATTTCTCATTCACAAGCCTGGAAAAAAAACTTGAAATTTGTACTACCCTTTTTGAGGCACAGAATAGTACATTACTTAACTAGGGCGGTAAAACAAAGAATGTGCCAGAGCTCAGGACTATTATTGTGACGAGACTTTCTTTTTATAGCCCAAGGTAAGTAAATTTTATGGATTTTACGTAAGCTAGTGGGCGGATATTGCCACTTTCTGGTCAGGAGCGGCAATAAAAATTATACATCGTTGTTTTTCAACTTTAGGGCCCTTACACATTGCGACTTTTTGCAGCTATTAAAACTCGATTCAGTCTCGATGCAGCATCGACGCAGTCGTAAATCGTCTCATCTCTACACACACGCGATATTAAACGCAGCGATACTAGCTATAGAGTCGCGATTCAGTATCTCGCCAAGTAGCTTGCAAATATGGTCTGCGGCAGGAACCCAGCGTGTGTGTTTGTGGGTTCAGAGACCTCAGGTCTACCTTTCTCCAATACTGCTAAGGCTGACCTCGCCGCTGCTAGTTTGGTTAATTTATTACTATACTACATGAACAGAGTATCTGCCAATATGGCCGGCCAATGTTTGCGGCAGGAACCCAGCGTGTGTGTTTGTGGGTTCAGATACCTCGGGTCTACCTTCCTCCAATACTGCTAAGACTGACCTCACCGCCACCAGCTTGTCTAATTTAGTACTATGCTAAATGAAGAGAGTATCCCTGTAAAGGTATCCCAACTTACTGGCCAATATGGTCGGCCAATGTCTGAGGCAGGACCCAGCGTGTGTGCTTGTGGGTTCAGATACCTTGGGTATACCTTCCTCCAATACTGCTAAGACTGACCTCACCGCCACCAGCTTGTCTAATTTAGTACTATGCTAAATGAAGAGAGTATCCCTGTAAAGGTATCCCAACTTACTGGCCAATATGGTCGGCCAATGTCTGAGGCAGGACCCAGCGTGTGTGCTTGTGGGTTCAGATACCTCGGGTATACCTTCCTCCAATACTGCTAAGACTGACCTCACCGCCACCAGCTTGGCTAATTTAGTACTATGCTAAATGAAGAGAGTATCCCTGTAAAGGTGTTCCAACTTACTTGCCAATATGGTCGGCCAATGTCCGCGGCAGCAACCCAGCGTGTGTGTTTGACCTTGGGTCTACCTTCTTAATGCTAAGACTAACCTCACCGCCACCAGCTTGGCTAATTTAGTACTATACTAAATGAAGAGAGTATCCTTGTAAAGGTATCCCAA
The DNA here is from genome assembly GCA_955850985.1 of Elophila nymphaeata. Taxonomy (NCBI): domain Eukaryota; kingdom Metazoa; phylum Arthropoda; class Insecta; order Lepidoptera; family Crambidae; genus Elophila; species Elophila nymphaeata. Next base: position 7,312,029 of record OY039093.1, read on the forward strand.
CTCACTTGCCAATATAGTCGGCCAATGTCTGCGGAAGGAACCCAGCGTGTGTGTTTGTGGGTTCAGATACCTCGGGTATACCTTCCTCCAATACTACTAAGACTGACCTCACCGCCACCAGCTTGGCTAATTTAGTACTATACTAAATGAAGAGAGTATCCCTGTAAAGGTATCCCAACTCACTTGCCAATATGGTCGGCCAATGTCTGCGGCAGGAACCCGGCGTGTGTGTTTGTGGGTTCAGAGACCTCGGGTCTACCTTCCTCCAATACTGCTAAGGCTGATCTCGCTGCCGCTAGCTTGGCTAATTTCTTGCTGGACCCTGAAAAGATAGGGCTGATGTTTGAGGCTGACACGAGCCAACTCCTCAATCAGTTCAATTTTGAGAAATATGAATTGGCCGCGATATTATTAAATGCGAGATAAAATATTAAATGATATACCATGACTTTTCATTGTTCCGTTTGGTTTTAAAATGGGTTTTTTTTGCGATAGTTGACAACATTACATTTTTAATATATGCTAGATGTTATGACGTAGGCATCCGCTAAGAAAGGGTTTTTGGAAATCCACCCCTAAGGGGGTAAAATGTCCACGCGGACGAAGTCGCGAGCGGAAGCTAGTTATAAATATAAGCTTAACAGAAACTAAAACACTTACCATATCCCTCAAACTTCTGATCCTTGATTTGGCACACCACCTTGAACCTCATGCTGTGACTTAACTGCAAAGGAGCTGAAGCAAACAATATCATTGCTATGTATTACTCGCGACTTTAATCGCGTGGAATTATTAACAAGTATTTGTAAAGAGAAGCGTCGGTGGCGTAGTGCGTAAGAGCGTCGTCTCCCACCCGGGAGGCACTGGTTCGATCCCCGCCACGTACTATCGCGGTCACCGTAATCTTCCACCTTAGGGTCGTTTTTGTATTACACTGTCGACGACTACCCTTAGCCGAATGACCAATAGAATTCTGAGTGAAATCCCAGAGTGATGCAATACAATTGCCTTAGCAAACATTGCCGTAAAGACATCTGGTTGCAATTTGTTAAAACAATAGCTTTTAAGCTATTGCATAGCTTCTATCGCGGGCCTTGAGCGCGGGGACCGAATCCAGAAATTCCGTAACGAAAAAACCTCACGCTCCCCACTCCGATGGGCAAGGAGGTGTGGCTTGAAGGCCGTGCATCGTCTAACGTCGTTTCAGTTCGGCAGTCTTCGACACGGCGTTGTGTGCGTGCGATTAGACGTATTGTAAGACTCTACGAAACTCGCTATATTTCGGTATTCTATTGGTCAACAGTAATAGAAGGCGGGGTCAACAGAAAAGGCTCGCTACAAACGAAAAATTTTTAAACTGTAAAGTTTAGCAAGACCCCGATAGTACCAATGTGTTTTACAATTTTGAATTCATATGTACGTTTAATCGACGCTTTTACGGTGAAGGAAAACATCGTGAGGAAACCTGCACACACCTATGAAGAAATTCTTAGGTTGCGTGTGAAGTTGACCAACCCGCACTTGGCCAGCGTGGTTGACTAAGGCCTAATCGCCCCTAATGTGGGGTAGGCTCGAGCCCGAGGTGGGGACATTATATGAGCTGTTGATGATGATGATAACTGATTTTTGACAGCATATGTATTGTGGCATAAATGAAATTAAGACTGATGTATTTATGCATAATTTTTATTTGCATAATGTTTTTAGGCATAGTGTATACTCGCATAATAGTATTAAGTCAAGAGTCTAGTGTTTTATGCGCCTACATGGGTGAGTGGTGGGTAGTTTAAGATGATTATGCTTACATTAATTATGTTTTGATACGATAATGCCTTTTTAATTTGGGGCTGATTGTATTTATGATTAAAGCAATTATACTAAAATTTGTTATGGCTAAAAAAAAATTGCGTCAGCGTAAGTATCAATGTATAAAGTATAATATACCAAAGTATTTTATGGTTTAAATTTTTATGCAAATGGTTAGTGAGCCGTATGGAACAGGTGATCTTTAGGTCAATCGATTTGACTAATTAATGGGGTAAGAACTGTGAATCATTAGCAGTCTTATATCAAAATGATGCCACTGTCTTCCCAGTTACCCTGTTATACAGGATGTAAAAGACATGAACAGTCAAACGAGAACCATGTATTCTGCTCACCATCATAACATTTTTTCTCCTTTAGACTATACCTGGGAAATTGATAGTTACGATTTTATTGAAGGTCAAAGTCATAATTTTTTTTTTTCGTTTTTTTATGAAAACATATTCTAAACATTATTTCTTAATTGTTGTTTAAAGAAACATTATTAATTTTATTAGTGTTTCATAACAAAAAAATGGGTTCAAAACGTTAGCGTTCAATGTAGCTCACTCGATGCGCACGGACACTAACGAACGGGACCGCGGTCGGCAAAATTATCGCGGTTTTGCGAGTTGCGTGTGAAGTATGGTTATAGGTCATAATATTATTGAATTATTATTTTTTATATTAAGCCCTTTTCGAATGATTTTTGATCCATTTAATTATGGTAGTTGTATTATTTGGGAAATGTATTGATTTTACTTACATTTTGTAACTGATAAAGAGGAAGTGAACCTTGTTAACTGATTTGTTCTAATTTGAGACATTTATTATTTGTATAGATTTGAAAATAGTATTTTAATCAGGAATAATGTACCATTCTAATGCTGAAAGAATTTTTAGAATCAGTGCAGTAGTTTTCGAGTTTATTCGTCACAGACAATCTTTCCTCTTTATATTATTAGTATAGATATGTATTTAAAATATGTATTTATCATATAGCTTAACACAATAAAAGTTGTAGTTAAAATAGCACTTGGCTACGCCACGCCACGTGGTCGGTTGTATAAAAGATGGCCGCTGCGAAGCGACAGCTCATTTGCGTTTGAGCCGGCGAGGTGTAAGCATCGGAGAACAAGGTATGATAGTTTTTATTATTACTCAAGGTATTAAATGGGTACCCATCCATGATTTATATACTTTGTGATTTCTTGTATTTAAATATAGTACTTCAAATATAGTAATATATAATCAGAATAATGTATGGTTCAATAACTATGTAAGAGCGGACGGACAAAACGTTTTGTAGTCAATTACGCTGTATTACAGAAAGTTATAGCTAGGTGGAAAGAGAAGCTGGGGTAGTGAACGGTGAGCGTTGTTGCAATGTAAATGGGCCTGGTAAATAAGTAAACTAACGTTATAAAATTGAAGAATGTTGGATTTAAAACAAAGTAAAATCTAACACGTGCGAGTTGCGCGGTACAATTTGCAATTATTTTTTAACACCAAAAAATAAAAATCATTTCCCAGCAATTATTTTTGATATGTTGCTTATTTTGATGTATAGAATACATGGTTCTCGTTTGACTGTTCATGTCTTTTACACCCTGTACATATAAAACATTATAACTAGGACAGAAAAGACAAATGTACCTTGATTACCTTGCGTCGCATCCAACGGCGACCCATCCCCAAATGTGCAAATGAAGGCCAGCCCGGGATAGTTCTCGTAGAGTATATTTATGGGGCTTTTAAGCACAGCTGATGTGTTTGTGGTGCCGAATAAAGCGGTCGCCGGTGAAGACACCACGGTGGGGGGAGGGGTGGTCGCTAGAAATGTAATAACTAAGAATTTATAAGGCAGTAGTATTATAGAATAATGTTACGAATTCGTAAATTGCCGTAGAAATCACGAGAAAGCAATAGAATGTTCGAGATAGTAATCGAAGCTTCCAGAAGGGCCTCGAAGAATTACACGAGAAACGTCTGGGAACGATGGGAACGTTCGAGCAATAATGAACCTACAGTCCTATTACATAAGGCTTATATTCGTCACATGAACTTAGTGGTTTGTTCAAGATAATAGTTGAACATTCTAGTATTTGCGCGACTTCGTTTTGCGTAGTACAAATGGACTGTTGATTGCAGTGTATGGACATTCACTCCGATCCGTACGAGTAATACTCAGATGACCACTACACACTCAGGCACTAGACACACTTTTGTTATACACCGCACTCGTCGAACAAGGGTGCGAAGACCCGGTCTACATACGACGCGCTATACCCGGTACAGACATGTACCGGGGCGCTTCTCCCCGCCTCCGCCACGACACGATGTGCCCGAGCCGAGGTCCGAGCCTTTAGAGGCACCCTCGGGCATGTCGCTCCCTACCGACACGGACGCCCTAGGGACGCTAGGCGGTCGAGAGACTCCCCACGGGGGAGATGCTCGGTCGCCCAGTAATCCCCTAGGAACGTCCGACCTACAGGCTTGAGGACCGCCCAAGGTCTTCGCCTTCTTAAAAACCCGGTGACGCAGAAAATGTCATCAGAGACAATCTGCAATAGATATCAAAAAAAAAAGAAGTGTATGGACATTCTAAGTTTAGAAGCGAACAAGTGCGGATCAAAGCGATACTCTTTAAGTGATCTAGTGTGATATACCGACTAAGGCGAATACTACGGATTCAGTTAGCATTGTGATTGGACTTTGATGCTTGGTTATTGTAAACTTTAGAGTGGTGTACGGAATAAAGTCTCGTCAGTGTCACCAGGGCCCCGATCGCGGTAAATCATTTCAAGTCGAACGCAGATGAAACACAAATGCTGTCAAAGTTACGTTTCTGTTAGGCCCTGTCCGCACAGCGATAAAATATTCGCGCGGAAATAATATCGCGTTCAATTTGCATCAAACCACAGATTTTTTCGACAAACCTTATATTTTGATGTCATACATGCATGTTAAATTTTCGGTCACCCATCCGAGTACCGACCGCGTACTTGGTTGCTTAACTTTCGTGATCGACGAATCAAAAGTTGATAGAAACCTTATATTTTGATGTCATACATGCATGTTAAATTTTCGGTCACCTATCCGAGTACCGACCGCGTACTTGGTTGCTTAACTTTCGTGATCGACGAATCAAAAGTTGATAGAAACCTTAGGTTTTGATGTCATACATGCATGTTAAATTTTCGGTCACCCATCTGAGTACTGACCGCGGACTTGGTTGCTTAACTTTCGTGATTGAAGACACAAAAGTTGATAGAAACCTTATATTCTGATGTCATACATGCATGTTAAATTTTCGGTCACCCATCCGAGTACCGACCGCGCACTTAGTTGCTTAACTTTCGTGATCGACGACTGAAATGTTGATAGAACCTTATATTTTGATGTCATACATGCATATTAAATTTTCGGTCACCCATCCGAGTACCGACGCGCACTTGGTTGCTTAACTTTCGTGATTGAAGACACAAAAGTTGATAGATACCTTATATTTTGATGCCATGCATGCATGTTAAATTTTCGGTCACCCACCCGAGTACCGACCGCGCACTTAGTTGCTTAACTTTCGTGATCGACGACTCGATTAGCTTGTGCTTGATTATTAATAAATAATGCAGTAAAAACCCACGAAAATACAAATATACAAAATTCCACTATTAACTCATGAGCCAAGTCCTTCGATAGCCTATATCTTATAATGAACATTCTCTCATTTTTAAAATAAAATTTTAAGTAAAGCACCAAAAATCCTCTAACATTCGTGTAACGTTTGAGAAAAAGTAGCGTCATTTGAAATGTAACAGAAACGTAACTTTGACAGCGTTTTGTGTTTCATCTGCGTTCGACATGCGTTCGCTCCTACGTCATTGGTTCGCAACAGGCTAAGGTTCGCAGCATCTGTCAAATCAACGTCGCGATACGAAAACATCGAAAAGTTGCATGCCTCTCATTGGTCTGAGTTGCATGCTGTGTTCCATTTGCGCTTCATCTTGAAATTATTTACCGCGATCGGGGCCCTGGTGTTTCTATCGAAATTAACGAACCCCTAGCTCGTAACATTAACATTATAAGTCTAATTATAAATTACAGATTACTATATACATTAATTAAAAACTTGAAAAAGACTTTTAACTTTTTTGCTTAATTGGAGACAGCTTGTTAATTACGTTTGTAAACTAAGAGCAGTTTTAGCAAAACTTTCCTTACTTAAAAACAAATTACCGTATAATATATTGAGAATCCTGTACATAGGTCACACTAAAAGTTTCCGGAACTGGTCACCTACATAAATAATATTTAAAAAGTAATTACAACATTTGAAAATGGAACTCTGACTGAATGCAGTTTGTTTCATCTGTCAAATGTTTTTACATTGTGGCGCCATTTTAAAAATTGCGTGTCTACATTAACATGGATTTAACTCGGAAAAATTTTCGTAGTATGATTTTCTACGATTTTAAGTGTAATTTTACAGCTCAACAGAGCATCGCTCGACTTCAATCTGCTTTTGGCGATGAAGCACCATGCAAGACTACTATTTATAGCCGGTTTGCAGAATTCAAGCGCGGTCGTGTCAATCTTAGTGACGAATCTCGCGATGCATCTAAGCGGATGATTGCTTCTTTTTTTAATAAAACTGGACAAGTTGCTACTATTGCTTTAGAGAATCGTCGTACCATGAATAGGGACTGGTACACGACCATTTGTTTGCCGGAAATTATTGACGAACTCCGTAAAAAAAAGCCGTAAACGCCAATGATATTATATTTAAAAAGAGGTAGATAGGTTACTTGCTTGCAAAAAGTGGCACCCTAAAAGTAAGCTAATTAGCACACCCGAGCATATACCTTTCTCGTTTACTCTATTGCTAGATATCATGTTGTCTTACTCACAACTTACAATACGACCATGTTAACTCGCCACATACGACAACAAGAAATCGTAGACTTTAGGTACAGAGTTAATTTGACCGTGTAACATGATGACATTTTGGACAATTTTTGACTTTGAATTAGTATGAAGGTAACCTATCTAACGCTTTTTAAATATAATATCATTGGTAAACGCAGTATCATCTTGCACTACGACAATGCTAGCTCCCACACGACTAGCCAGACAAACGAATTTTTGAAAGTGAAAAATGTAGAACTTATGAGCCATCCTGCGTACAGTCCCGACCAGGAGGTCTACTCCGAATGTCAATTTACAAAGTTTCGGCCGATATATCGGGCCATTTCCTACTCCGAAATACATTCGTTCCGAAGTTCGCTCCGACCGAACTACCAATGACGTTACTCGTATCGGAGCTTACTCCGAACCCGGGAAACACGATCGAAGTTTTGAATTTGACAAACAATTTTTCGGGAGAACAGTGTCAAAATTCACGATAGCAAATTAGATGCCTTTTGTTCGTCGTACGCGTTGTTGGACTTATAATAATTATACATTAAAGCCGTTTTTGCTTGTGATTAAACATTAAAGTGAAATAGTGGTGTGAAATAAATTCATTGTACTGCAATGGCAGGAAGATTTTTTATTCTTAGAGCGTGTATTGAGGAAGAACTCTTAGAACGCAGAAAAAGGCGTCGTCAATTACGAGAGAGATTTGACCTGTATAAAATTTCCGACGTTGAGTTTAAAACAAATTATAGACTTAGTCGGGAATTATTTGAAACTCTCTGCTCGGATATAGTGCCTCTTCTGCGTCCTAAAAGGAATAGCCGTGGAATCGATCCCGTTCTTAAGGTAAGAGTGCTATCTAAAAAAATATTTAAGACTAAAAATAGAACTTTGGTAATACAGCCGGTACATAATTAAAACTATGATTTTCAGATTCTTACTGCACTTAACTTCTACGCACGGGGAAGTTATCAAGGTTCTGTGGCTCAAAATTTGGAAGCACCTATGTCCCAGCAGTCCGTGTCCAAATGTATACGTGAAGTAACTGCTGCAATCAATACCCCCTGCATACTTAGGAAATATATAAAATTTCCTCAGAACCGAACTGAAAGAAATGCTATCAAGAGGAAGTAAGTTTCAAATAATTAATTTAAGTTTACGTTTTATTCCTTTTAGGCAAACTATTTTTTATGGTAACTTTATTTATTTGCAGATTTTATGAACTTTACAATATCCCAGGAGTAATTGGATGTATTGATTGCAGTCATATAGCCATAGTGCGTCCAGAAAGGGATGAAGAACGTTACTTCAACAGGAAGCACTTTCATTCTTTGAATACTCAAGTTGTAAGTATGACATGACATGGTGACAAATTTGTGAATTTTTAATTTGATACTTAAATACTTAACCTTTTTTGTTTAGATATGCGACTCAAACTGCTATATTCTTAATGTGGACGCCTCATATGGTGGAGCTACGCACGACTCTTTTATTTGGACAAATAATGATATTAAAAGCCATCTGGAAAGTCTTAATGAAGATAATACATTTTTATTAGGTATGTCTTATATAATCATGTTTATATAAATATGTAGATATATTATAATTATAGATTATACAGTCATGGATGTTTGTATCGTATATGTATATGTATATCGTATATGTATAGTATATGTACTATGTATATTGTAATGTCTATAGTTATTATATGTATGTTTATCCGTTATCTAATATCCATACCACAAGTTCTTACGATACTTATTTTGGGCTAAACAATTGGTGTGAGGTCTTAATATGTTATTAAATTATTTAATTGATCTTACAACTAAATAATTTTTATGTTATTTTCTTCTAAGAATTATTAAAATAATGTCAAAATTGTTTACAGGTGATTCAGGGTACCCTTTAAGAGAATATCTGATTACACCGTTTGAAAATGTATCGGAAGGTTCACCAGAGGGTCGATTTAATGCCATTCATAAAAGAGCACGTTCCACTATTGAGCGCACATTCGGAATATTAAAAGGCAGGTGGAGGTGTCTTCTTGCAGCTCGAGAGCTTCACTATATGCCTGAAACAGCAGGTAAAATTACAATAGCCTGCTGTGTCTTGCACAATATTTGTGTACAGGCTGGCTTGGAAGCTCCCGAGTTGACAGAAGAAGAACACAATGCTGAAAGCAGTCGGCAAGTTAGTAGCCACATTGCGCTTTCTTCCACTGAAGCTCTCCGTGGTGGACAAAGGGCACGCGGAAGATTAGTGCAATTAGTTACATAATGATACAAAACTCTTCAATAAATAGTTAGAAAATAAAAAGCAAGATTTATTTATTTATTAAAAAAAAACGAATATAAAACATGTTACCGACGCTCTGCTATTTCCTTCAATATAACACACATTTGCATGAGGGCTTCTTGCATAGTATTATTTAATTGAAGTAGGCCTGCCCTAAAGCCAGCAAACTCGTTGCTCCACTCCGCCTGTCGTGCTGACCTTTGCTCTTCAAGGGCGAAGAATCTTCTTGTCACTGAGTCATCAGAACTTCTGACTCTTCTGGCCCTCCTTGTGTGTGAAGCTAAACAATAGTTACTGTCTTAATATTCATATTCAATTTGTTAAAGTTAAAATCTTTGAGTATTTTTTTATTATTTATGTGAGTACTTTTATTTACTTACATCTCTGTGGCTCTCTTAGAAGCTGTTCAACTGGGATTGCTGGCAGAACTGGCAGGCTTCTGGTGTCTGGGGGCTGCAGCGGTTCTATAAATTAAATAGATATTTGAAACTTAGTATTTTATGCTTTTAAGTTATTTGTATGTTGATTGTAATAGTTAAACACACATACATACTATCACGCTCATAATCCCAAAAGGGGTTGAGTAGAGCCTTAGGTAACACTTAGTAACACATAAAGTCACATCTGGCAGTATGGGCAATGCTTTGCCTCAAATAGTGACAGATTGCCAGTCTAAGTAAGTTTGTTTAAAGTTAATTTGAAATAAATATAATAATAATGGTTATGTATTAAAGTGTATACTTAGTAAGTTTAAGATATCTTTTTATAATATAAATTTAATACATATATGTAGCTGAACTTTTTTTTACTTACCATTTACTATAATGATTTCATTGATCACTTGTGACTCTGACTCTATTTGACTGGCAGGGGCTGGCTGTTCGGATGATGGCAGCATTTCCTATTAAAACAAGTGAAATTGTTTACATGCATACCTACTACATCAATATTATTGTTAGGGCTTTACTTTTTGGTTTGACGAGATCATTAAGGATATCGATCCGAAAATAGGTAGATATGAAAAGAATTATGATTATAAAATATTATTGTCAATAAATAAATGATATTGAATATATATACCTCTGAAAAAGCCGGAACTCTTGCTGTTGTTTGAGGCTCCCCAAAGCCCTCTCCCATAATAGATAAGACCCGAAGATCCCATCGAGAGAGCTGTGGTGCTGTTGAAGGGCCCCCGCCAGTAGCACTTGCTGAGCGGCGTGCAGCTGCTACATTTATTTTTGCCAGATATTTTTTATCTGTCCATACCTTAAAAAACATAAAATGTTACAGCACAAATACTTGTCAAAAAGTACACTAATAATTAAATAAAACATACCCGTTGCCATTGTTGTACAGTCTTTCTACAGCCACCCATTGAATTTAGTGAAGTGCATATCCCATCCCAAAGGCGATGGGATTGCAGTCTTCCCTCAACATTCCTGAGGTGACCTCGAGCCAATTCGCGATGTTCCTCTAGGAAGTTTAAAAGCGTTTCCATTTGTTCAGGAGTAGGGGCCGACATTGCCAAGAAATTATAAAACACAACACACTGTTCAAATTTCTGACTCTAAATGAATGTAGACTTAAACGTAAATGAACTTGTAACCCACAAGACATCATTTTTTTACAGAAAAACTTTTTCGACTCTTTAAATTTATAGAGAGCACACTCTCTATAAAAAAGAGCCCCCAAACATTTCAATTTACTACTTGGTCTCCACGAATGTCGGTTAAGTACCTACTTGTATTTGTGTTCGCGTCATAAATCTAGGGTGCGTTCCAAAACCACTGACGCCAGGGTAAAATTCTTCTAATTTAACAAAACTGACCAATGCGAAAAATGTTACAATATTGAGTCGTCTGGGCGTTGAAGAGCTCTTGTGACATTTTTCGCGGGGCGTCAACGCCCAGACGCCAAAAATGTCACAATATTGTGACATACTTTGCGCGTTCGTTAGAGACGTTATTACGATAAAGATATATTGTGACATACTTTGCGCGTTCGTTAGAGACGTTATTACGTTAAAGATAATGCTGTTAATAACGACCAATAGTGAGCTATCATATACTCTACCCCGAGTAAATTTAAATTGTTTTGGAACGCACTCCAAATTGACATAATTGCTTATTTCTTAGTAAAGTCAAAGGCAAGCAGTAGACAGCCATACGTACGACTTTTATTAATTTACGACATTATATTAATATTTCTATTACGTAATTGTAAAAACTATTTCACATTTTACTTAAATAACATAGTTTTATAAAATCTTAAACGCATAAACGATTAAAAATTTAGTATAAAAACATATCCGTAATGAAGATCCAAATATCCGCTACGAACAATTATTCGTTCTTTCGTCGTTCGTTCACGATAGTGGTCACGTGACTCCGATATAAACTGTCGAGTCCGATATTGTTTCGGAGTAAGGTCACGGCATAAACTTCGATCGGCTATCGGTCGGATCCGAAGATTTGAATGCGCGGTTTCGGAGTAGACATCCAGGTACCTTGTGATTTTTTTCTGTTCCCAAATATTATGAATCAATTACGCGGTCAATGATTTTCATCGCCAGAAGACAAGAGGCTGTCGAAGAGTATGATAAACACGTTTCTGAGGTCACAAGGGCAAAAGGTTCAAAATTGGTTTAATCGAATGTAAAAGTGCATTTACGCAAAGAGAGAATATTTTGTAAAACAATAAATCAATTTTTGACCTTTTTTAGTATTTTTTTCTTATTCTTTCCGTAAACTTTCAGTGCGCCCCACGTATGTAATTTTAAAAGTGGTTTTCCCGTCCTTGTCTATAGGTTGTGTCCTCGTCTGTGGGTAGTTGTAATAAAAATTGCGTCACTCACCAGGGCTGGCTTCAGTTTTGGCAGCTACTACTACGCTGGGAGGAGGTCGCATCTTCGTCTCCAGGCACTGGAACTCCGATACTGAAAACGTAATCAAAGACTGCACGTTTGCGGAGGTAACAGAGCGCTTAGGCAAGTGGTCAATCGATTTCATCTAACGCTAGAAAAAATACACTGAAAAATATCGACCTGCCTCAGGCGGGAATCGGCTTAGAGAATATTCGAAAATTCTTTTCCGTCTGCATTTAAATGCTTAGAATGAGACGTATGCGCGTGTTTCCGTCAATGCACAATTAAAACCGCTGAACCTCAGAGGCTTAAAACTTTTTCCAGAGATTTCTGAAGTAACTTGCTAACGGCTGGGTGGATATTTTATTTTACGGAACTCCCACGGTGTTGGGGCATCGACAACTTAGGTTCGTACAGAAAGTGGTTAAAGTCACAAAGTGGTTAAATAATGAGAAGTCAGATAAATCGTTTTCAACTCGTTTTCTTCCAATCAAATTGAATAAACCGAAATGAAGAACGGAACAAAATTAAATGCTAGAACCACGAACCGGCCGCACGTTTTGGAATGGCGAGCCATTTGACCAGAAAATTGAATTGGCGTTGTTATTTCACGTAGACTCGACTTTACGAATTATTGATAATAATCAGTGTGAAGGTTGGAATCGTTATGAATTCACAAGTTTTTTTATGTTAGGTTTAGTTTCAGTTAAAGCACATCTCAAGTCATGTTCCACATTGAGACGGTTTCTGAGCTTTTTTTTCAATGAAACTCAAGCTGAAAAACCACTCTCGCATCTGTAAGTGGTGGCAAAGGCTGTTATGATTTTTAAAGCTCTGTTAGCTATAACAGGATATTCTGCACCTGCTTTAATCCAAAATGTGGCCATAATTTTGAAATTCTACTTTGAAAGTACCTACTATTCTCGCGCAGTCCAAGAAATTCTGCTTTGACCGCTACATTTTCGTCTTTAATAATGTTATCATCAGTAGAAAAGTGTATTTAAATCCAAGAGTTGTATGCAGAAACGTTCGTGCGACTCTGTCCGTCTGTCTCTACTCGCGCATGCGCAGTAAAAGACAACTTGTTACTATGACAACCTCGAATAATTTGTTGTTGTCATTTTGTAAACCGTCGAATCGTTCTCCTATGCTATTTCTATCCATTAAATCTTGACCAACAAAAGGTTCTTTGTTACCCCTGAAGAATAGCGTGTTTACCCCCGGGGGGGTAATTACCCCCAGGTTCGGAACCCAGGACGTAGAGCGTTATAATGGGGGCTAATGTTGTACCTACCTGGGTATTTTGTCGGTTCGTCGCTCGTGAAGTCCTGGTGCGGCGCCGGCGCGGGTAGAACTCTGCCGGCGCGGGCCAGTAAGGCGGCGAGACAAGCGCGAGCGGCTGACGCTCGCGCATCGCGTTTACTGTGGCCCCAACCTTCGAAAGTCATGTCGGCTACCTGGTAAGTACAAATGGAAATATTTTTTCACCTCTCCAGCACCAAAAGACCTCTTTTGCTTCGTAAACTCTCGAAGCAAAAAGCTTTTTGCTGCGAGCTCCGAACAAGACTGTAATGTTCAATCTAAGCGATTACAGTGATCTTTCTTTTAATTTATAATAATTATTTTTAAGGTAATAAATATACAGGGTGTAAAAGACATGAACAGTCAAACGAGGACCAAGTATTCTGCTCACCATCATAACATTTTTTTTCCTTTAGACTATACCTGGGAAATTGATAGTTACGATTTTATTGAAGGTCAAAGTCATAATTTTTTTTTTATTTTTTTATGAAAACGTATTCTATACGTTATTTCTTAATTATTGTCCAAAGAAACATTATAATTTTTTTTAGTATTTCGTAACATAAAATGGCTTCAAAACGTTAGCGTTCAATGTAGCTCACTCGATGCGCACGGACACTAACGAACGGGGCCGCCGTCTGACAAAATTATCGCGGTTTTGCGAGTTGCGTGCGAGTTGAGCCCTTTACATTGCGCGGTACAATTTGCAATTTTTTTTAACACCAAAAAATAAAAATCATTTCCCAGCAATATTTTTTTTTGAAATATGTCTTATTTTGATGTACAGAATACATGGTTCTCGTTTGACTGTTCATGTCTTTTACACCCAGTATATTAAAGTATTGTCTTGTTTTTACACCTATAACAATTTTCTCGCTAAAGGGATGAAGAGTTGTATGTTTCACACGAGAGCAATTTTTTTTGTCTCGTGCCTTTAAATCACTCACTGCGCTCAGTAGTCTATTTATGAATCACTCGCTATTGCGATTTAAAGTTGGCACTCGCTGCAAAAACTAACTTTGCTTACTTGTATAACAAATAACAATTGAGCGTTGGCATACGATGAGCCAAAAAGGTGGGTATTTAATGATGATATTTCGAAGTCAATTTTGCAGAAGTTGGGAGGTAAAAACCATACATTAATAATTACTGACTTTTATAAATTGACAATGAATTTCATTGCGAGCCCAAAAAAATACACCGATGTGTGCGTAATGCGTCTTTTCTATGTGACTGACAGGCCTCCTTAGGCCGCCTGCGTGTACGTGAAATGTTCTCGTCTATCTGTCTCGCTCTAATATACGCGTTAGTATGCTCTTTCTCTTTTACATTACGGATCTACAGTTTCCTATATCTATAGTACTTACTTAATGACAACGCCATCTAGTGACGTATAGCTGAACTAACATTCCAAACGTTTAATTTGTTAGTCCCGGCGATTCTAATCAGGATATTGGGATATTCTTATCGAATTATCGTAATGTCATCGGTCTTTGATAAGTCTATAAAGTTTAAATGAAATCTGAACGTTTAAAGTGGGTCAAAATCGAGTCCAAACGAGTCAGTTACATACATACATACAAACATACAGGTTAAACTAATCGTGTTAAAAAGGGATGATACGGCATCCTCCTTATCGCATTTATCAAAAATTAGGCCTCGTCAATCACATAGACACACTATCGCTCACACACTGTCAATGAAGGTTACGTACAGCATCGTTAAGGTGCCGAATAGTGCCGACCGAGAAAGCGAGATAGAGTGACCACTTACTACGTGAGCGCGAGCGAGTCAGCGAGTCTCGGGACGTCACTGCATTACAAAGTAGCGTCAGCGTATTTTTTGTTTCGTTTACTCAAAATGTCCGAATAATATGTATCTACTGGGTGTAAAAGAAATGAACAGTCAAACGAGAACCATGTATTCTATACATCAAAATAAGACATATTTCAAAAAAATTATTGCTGGGAAATGATTATTATTTTTTGGTGTTAAAAAAAATTGCAAATTGTACCGCGCAATGTAAAGGGCTCAACTCGCACGCAACTCGCAAAACCGTTCGTTAGTGTCCGTGCGCATCGAGTGAGCTACATTGAACACTAACGTTTTAAAGCCATTTTTTGTTATGAAATACTAATAAAATTATAATGTTTCTTTGGACAATAATTAAGAAATAACGTATAGAATACGTTTTCATAAAAAAATAATAAAAAAAACTATGACTTTGACCTTAAATAAAATCGTAACTATCAATTTCCCAGGTATAGTCTAAAGGAAAAAAAATGTTATGATGGTGAGCAGAATACATGGTTCTCGTTTGACTGTTCATGTCTTTTACACCCGTTATATATAAAAATTAATACTGACTGACTGACCGACATATCAACGCACAGCCCAAACCGCTGGCTCTAAAGATTCCAAATTTGGCACGTAGGTTCCTTATCAGGTCTAGGGATGCACTAAGAAAGGATATTTGGAAATTAAGGAGTTTGTATGGAAATCCGTCAGTTTTGAAGCTAAATCGATAAAAATTGGTATAAATATAGCTACTTAGTCAGAAATTAAGAATGACGTATTTCAGGATTTTTGAAAATTCAATCCCTAAGGGGGTAAAATAAGGGATGGAAGTTTGTATGAAAATCCGTCATTTTTTAAAGTAAAATCCATGAAAATCGGTAAACCTGTGGCGCTTGGGTTAGATCAGTCTTTCTCAAAGTGGGCGATAACGCCCCCTTGTGGGCGTTGGAGACCTAGCGGGGGGCGTTAAGGGGCCCAGAAAAAAATGGGGGGCGTTAGCGTAGTTTAGGGGGGCGATGGTTGATTTGTAATTTCATTTAAGTACTTTAAATTTAAAATTCACTAAAATCACTACGTATATCTACTTAATATCGAATTATTACAATTATATTTCTGCCCTGTATGATGGTATTAAAACTAAAAATACTTAACACAGATTTCGTAGGATACGTACGCCGCCGTACGCAATCAAGTTGTAACAAGATTTCGTTAAATGGCGCTATTGGTGCAATCCGGAAGCAATCGGCTGGTTCATCGATACCTACTGTCCTAACTTGCTCAGTACCTACCCTTACTATCGTATCGTCTCTTTGATAAATTGCCCACTGTTTCTGATAGTTTAAGCTGCAGGCGTTAGTGGGCAATGTATGAAAGATACGATACGTTTGATCGAGCTCGAAAATTAACAAAACTCATACTAGAGGTACAGTAAGATTGAGCCTCGAAATAGATAAACGAGTTTGTGCGTGTTTGTGTAATTAAAGGAATGAAATTGTGGTTTTTAAGTTTTAGGAGTGTATAAAAAATTGGGGGCGCTGAAAAATAATTGATTTTCAAAGGGGGCGGTAAAATAAATAAGTTTGATAATCTCTGGGTTAGATGAAATAATAAGAAATTTTAAATGCTGCCCGAAGTAACTATTCTACGCGGACGAAGTCGCGGGCAAAAGCTAGTTTTCTACAGGAATCTTCTTAAAAATATTACTGTTTAGTGTACTTATGCGTGAAATGTTATTCATTGAGTTATTTGTGCACTGTATAAATATACAGAAAAGCATTTTTTTACACGTTTTCTTATTAGTAATATTTATTTAACAATATATCACGAACCATGCACATACAAACGGTTCACCGTTCTATTAGAGACTGAGACGTAGTAGGTCCATTGGACAAAGTTTTGTAGGCACACGCGTGTTACTCGGGTAACGTATCTTTCATTTTTACTTTCTCGCATACGTAGTATAGAGGAAGTCTTGTAATCATCAAAAAATTCGACCTCGAGATTTTGACGGATATTTTTTTTGGAATTATGTCTGTGTGTGTGCCTGTATGTCTGTGTGTGTGTCTGTGCGTTAGCACGATAACTGGAGCATGCTTTAACTTATTGCAACCAAATTTAACATACGTGTATGACATCAAAATATAAGGTTTCTATCAAACTTTGAGTCGTTTCCAGTATACGAGAAAGTCAAGGGGAGACCACTCCCGAATTTTTGCCTTCATCTAAGGGAATAGCAGTTATACATATAAAATTTTTTGGCCTTAATTTAAGAATATAACAGTTATACAAATAAAACGAATTCTAACACCCCAACTCACCTGAACACGCATCCAGAACACAGGACGGTGGGCAGGTCCCGTCTTATCCATTAAATGAAATTGAAAGCCTGTCCCTAACTCGTTAAGTATCGATATCGGATTCATGTACCGCAGTTGAATATCACTAATCAATTTTATATTGTCCATTGTGTTGCTAAATTCGAGGCAAATTTCAGACTTTGGGGCGCCCGAACTGTATGAAAACGGCGCTATTGCAGTGCGTTGTGCTTTTCGGTTTAAGGATTGTTATAAATATGGGTATAGAATTATTTTGTTGCTATGTATATACAAC
The DNA here is from genome assembly GCA_955850985.1 of Elophila nymphaeata. Classification (NCBI taxonomy): domain Eukaryota; kingdom Metazoa; phylum Arthropoda; class Insecta; order Lepidoptera; family Crambidae; genus Elophila; species Elophila nymphaeata. The sequence goes on from OY039093.1 coordinate 7,329,616, forward strand.
CTCTGTAGCTCAATACAAATTAGTTAGCTTGGTTATTATTAAAAACCGGTTCTCTAATGTTTCGCACACAATTCATTAGCAAATTACCATTTCACAAGCAACATTTGTCAAAGTTTCATTAAGCAAACTAATGATTTAACAAGGACATCAAAACGCAAACATGCATATGACAAAAAGGCATTTCAAAAATGCATTATTATTTAAATTTTTAAAAGACATACTGACATTTCAACTATTTACAAAAACCAAAAATAATATTTCATAAATAATTTGTTTGACTAAATTTCAATTACAAACTTTTTGTTTAGTAAAATTTCAATTTGCTATTTTTTCAAATTAAAAACAGTGAAAACGCCCTACAGTCGCTGCGTTCATGTCAACCTAACCCGCTCGTCGCTTCGCTCCTCGCTAACCTAAGCGCATTTAATATTAGATATGCTAAAATTAGACCTTTTATATATTAAGCGAAATCGTCGTAATGCCAAAATAACGTTATGCCAATATACAGGGTGTAAAAGACATGAACAGTCAAACGAGAACCATGTATTCTGCTCACCATCATAACATTTTTTTTTCCTTTAGACTATACCTGGGAAATTGATAGTTACGATTTTATTGAAGGTCAGTCATAATTTTTTTTTTAATTTTTTTATGAAAACGTATTCTAAACATTATTTCTTAATTATTGTCCAAAGAAACATTATCATTTTTTTAGTATTTCATAACAAAAAATGGCTTCAAAACGTTAGCGTTCAATGTAGCTCATTCGGTGCGCACGGACACTAACGAACGGGGCCGCCGTCTGGCAAAATTATCGCGGTTTTGTGAGTTGCGTGCGAGTTGAGCCCTTTACATTGCGCGGTACAATTTGCAATTTTTTTTAACAGCATAAAATAAAAATCATTTCCCAGCAATAATTTTTTTGAAATATGTCTTATTTTGATGTATAGAATACATTGTTCTCGTTTGACTGTTCATGTCTTTTACACCCAGTATTTTAGGGTATTTCACATTATAAATCCTAAAATTAGCTTTCAATTCTTAGACTAAATTATAATGGTGTCAAAACAATTGTTATGCGAGACAATAATTGTTCGTTTTAAGTTTAGGCCAAATACGGCTTGGCCATGTAATACTAGGACTAAAATTTTTAGGCGAACCGAATGGCACCCATAAACTATGATTGAACAATTTCTTTGTGTTATTATAACTCTTATGTTTTTAGTATGAAAACTTAAGAAATGATACGGTGCCATACCATAAATTGCCTAATGTCTTTAGACTAAGTAACCATATTATTTAAGAAAAATTGTTCAATAGATCTTTTTCGTATAACGTAATAGGTTGGGGAAAAAGTTTCTTCGCATTTTTTAAGAAAATTCAAAACATTTTTTAATATAGTTTATTTACATTTAACTAAAGTATGTAGGTACCATTTTGTTCGATAACTTTTTGCCATCTTGTAGGTAACTCTCTAAACTCTCTTAATTTTTGCTGAGTGGCTAAAGATGTGTGAGGTCTAGCATTATCATGATGAAAAACCACACCGCTTCTGTTGATTAATTCCGGCCGCTTTCTCTCAACTTCTTGCTTTAATCTCATCAGTTGTTCGCAGTAGAGTTCAGAATCGATGGTCCTGCCTAGTGGTAACAGCTCATAATGAATAATGCCCTTCCAATCCCACCACACACACAGCATCACCTTGTTGCGAGTTAACCCGGGTTTCGCCACAGTCTGTGAAGCCTGACCGGCCTTTGACCACGACCTTTTTCGCACGTTCTTGTCGTACGTGATCCACTTTTCATCACCAGTTATCAGCTTCTTCAAAAATTGTTCGGTTTCATTACGTCGTAATAAAGAATCACAAATGAGTACACGGTTCATTAGGTTTCTTTCAGTGAGCTCGTGAGGTACCCAAATGTCTCGACATTTGGGTACTTTTTTGTGTACCCAGTTTATTTCAAATGCGCCAAAACTGTTTTGTGGTCAATTCCCAGTTCTTCAGCTACGTCGTAACTACTGACATGCCGATCTTGCTCCACTTTTTCTAAAATGGCATCCATTTTATCTGTAATAGGGCGACCAGAGCGACGTGCATCTTTGACATCAAAATTTCCGGATTGAAAACGCTTAAACCAAATTTGTGCTACTCTCACAGACACTGCACTAGGTCCATAAACATCGCAAATTTTTTTCGCGGCTTGCGTTGCATTTTTACCTTTTTTGTAGTAAAATTTTAAAATGTATCGAATTTCTTCATTAGATTCACTCATCTTGGCGGTACGAAAAACAAATGAAAATCACACATTTTCCTAATTTGAATTTGGAATTATGTTCTTTAAAATTTAAACTTTCAATGATACCAAAACCAGCCTGATACAAATAGTATAGCCAAAGAGATTTTATTACAAGTTTATACATAGTATAATGCGAAAAGACTTTTTCCCCAACCTAATACTATAATGCGAAAAGACTTTTTCCCCAACCTAATATTTGTATTAGGAAAAGTTTACTAATGTTCTTTTGCAAAATGACAATATATGAAGAAATTACTTTATGAAATGTAAAGTTTGTGAAACATAAATAAATGGAACGTTGATTTGCGAAATGATAACTTTGCATTTCGTTGCTTGTTATCTGTAAATTTGTTTAATAACTGTTGGTCAACCGAAGGGGAATCTTAAAAACCACTAGGTTATATTTTACAGCCCAATCTTTTAATTTCCACACGACACATAATTTCAATAGGTTATGGGACCAGTCGATTTAAACCAGTCTTTCTCAAAGTGGGCGATAACGCCCCCTTGTGGGCGTTGGAGACCTAGCGGGGGGCGTTAAGTGATCCAGATAAAAATGGGGGGCGTTGGCGTAGTTTAGGGGGGCGTTGGTTGATTTGTAATTTCATTTACTTTATATCGTAAAATTCACTGATATTAAAACTTACCTTACCTACTACTCAATATCGAATAATTAGTATATATTTCTGCCCGGTATGATATAAAAACTAAAAATACTTAACATAGATTTCATAGGATAGCCGTACGCAATCAAGTTGTAACAAGTTTTCGTTAAATAACGCTATTGGTGCAATCCGGTTGCAATTGGCGGGTTCATCGAAACTTGTCCTAAATTTCTCAGTACGATTGTGCGTCGAAAGAGATAAACGAGTTTGTGCCTTACTCCTTCTTACTGACTAAACGCCCCCTTATTAGTAAGGCTATCGGAATCGGAAGCAGCCTCAGGAGGAAGGGAGGTGCAGAAGTTTGTGTAATTAAAGCAATGAAATCGTGGTTTTTAAGTTTTAGGTGTATAAAAAATTGGGGGCGGTGAGAAATAATTCATTTTCATAGGGGGCGGTAAAACAAATAAGTTTGATAATCTCTGATTTAAACCAAGAGAATCCAGGATCCACAAATATGCTCAAGAACAATTCCTACAGCATCAACAAAAATTGATTTAATGATGCTAATAATACAGAATGTAATTAAAAACGTTAAATTTTACATAATTTTATAAGTTTGACCATTAGTTAAAAAGTTTAACACAACTGCCAACTGAAAGGTCATTGTACGAAATTATCTCTGCGCCATATTTTGGAGGCGGCATATCGTCTGTCAATGTCAATCCTTTTCGAACACACATTCATTTCACAACGCACTGCACAATAATTACGTATACAAATTACATTATTATAATTCCGGGCGCTCCAAATACACTGTCTCGCGCAAATATAGGCACTTAACAACCGGTGAATTAGTCTTCACAATAACAAACGCACAATATTTATCAGTAGATTATGTTTATCATGACTCGATATATAATAAAGGCATGCACTGTTCAGATAAATGATATGTAAGCCACAACCACAGATTTAATAATACAAGGAGATAGGCCGAGCCGGCGCGGCGTTTAACTTGTGACAAGTGTATGCCCAGTGGGCATACATTGCCGCCAGTTGGCCGTCCGATAATGTCGCGTTTGTCAGAAGAAATATCCGTTTTTCTTTCAAAATGCCGTCCTGTTACTGTAACATGCAATCATTGCAGTGAATCAGTTATTTATCAAGTAATGGAATAAATTTTGAAAAAAATAGATTTATATTTAAAAAACAATATTTAAACAAATAGTCCCGACTTTTATTCATTAAAACACAATCGCTTTAAATTATGCGTCACTATCTTACAAATTGTATTATATTGCGGCTGTGCTTAGCTTTCATTGCTTCGCAGTACTTAAGACGCGCGCAATGAATAGTGTATATTACGGCATGCTCAACTAGAACCATGTTATGTAGTACGGCCGCTGATCGCGACACGCGGTCTTCATACGAACTCGGCTATTCGACCGATCTCCTTAGATTGATATATCTATGGCCACAACAGACAAAACTGCATCTAAGCGCGTTTGTAAGGCAAATTGTAAGGAACTTTGATCACCTTATTTACAACACAGGAAATTCGCAACAAGCTGTTTACATAATAATAGACGCCGTCGTGGTGGAGTGGTCAGTATAGCTGCCTACACATCAAGCGGTCCGGGTTCGAATCCTGGTAGCGGCAAATATTTGTGTGATGAACACGAACATTTGTTTGCGAGTCATGGTTGTTTATATATTTATTTAAGTTTATTTATAAAAATATCTAAAAATAAATATTATGTAATATGTATATAAAAATAAAAAAAAATGTCCGTTATCTAGTATCCGTAACACAAGTTCTTAGTGATACATACTTACTCCGGGCTAGATATATAACTTAAAGAACTGCTCAGATACAGCAACTCTAGTTGTGAGTTTGAGTTTTGTTTTTCCAACTCTATGAGTGGGATTAAAAACATTATCTATTATACAGAGTGATTTTTTCAAGTGGGCCAATCCTAAACTATAAGGAATATCGAAAAATGCTCTCAGTCACGAACCCGATTTTGATGAAAACCAAAACTGCATCATTGGATTTTTGAAAAATCAATAATGCTAGCCAAGAATCGAACCCAATGATTTTGAAAGAAAAAATATCCTGTATTATTACACCATTCGATAATGTTGTTAATAAGGATAGATTTCTGGGAAGTAATGATATACGGGAAACTAATGGAAAATGTTAAATTTAATAAAATATTTCTTGTTCCACCTTGGTTGAAGTGATATTCAAAGCGATGATCATTATTTTATCAATCAATCTAATGATGCAGTTTTTGTTCTCATCAAAATCGGGCTCGCGACTCCTTTGAGTATTTTTCGATATTGCTTATAGTTTAGGATTTGGCCCAGAAGGCCCACTTGAAAAATTCAACCTGTATAATGTTAAAACACTTATACAATATGTAAATTAAATAACCAACACCCTGAATACAGATGGTTTGGGATCGGCTTCTAAGTTGATTTCAATATTTAAAAAAAAAACGATTTAAAAAAAATAGTACCTAGAAAATATTGTACAATATTTTCTGGGTACTTTTGTTTTTATTTTTCAAAAAAAAATCATTTTTTTTATTTATTTTTTGAAATCAACTCCGACGCCGATCCCAAACCAACTGTATTCAGGGTGTTGGTTATTTAATTTACATATTGTATAAAATGATATAATTTCTTATACACTAGACCTTAATTTAACACAATTTATAGCAAATTCCAGTAGACTTCGCCGATTCGGAAGCCGGTTCTGCCACAATCTGATAGAATAGGCCGGTGACATACTGATTCAACCCTAGTTTTATTAAGAGATCTTGCCTATTTCTATGCAATTACATACTTCACAGTTCGGCGAGACTACTTTTTCATTAGGTATCCAAACTTATTTAATGGAATGTGACCAAATCTCGGTCCTATAATATCGGTATGTATGTTATGGCACTCACCGTGACAGCGACAGTGAAACTGGGGCAGTGAGCCGGTCCTCCTTGCCTGAGCACTGTATACATGACCCTCACGCCTAGTTCGTTCAGCGCGGACACTGGCGACTTGCCTCCTGACTCCACGGCGTCCGCTGCATTCGCCAATGCCTGGAGCAGGTTGGTTTTATTATAATGACGACTTGCGAGCTCAAACAGGACGCTCTGAATAAATATTTTATGTTGAACCAATCCTGCGATGTTTCAAAATGAAGGTGTTTGAGAAACCAGTAGCACAGTATACCAAGAACAGTAGTTTATCTGCGGGCTGTCGGCGAGTTTTAAGCCTACTCTTGCGTTGACGCTAGGGTTCGTAAATGTGCCGGGCGGGAACGAGCGGCGAGCGAATGTGCAATGACAAAATTATTTTTAAATAAAAAAACCGCCTTCAAAACTAAAAACGGGAGAAATAAAAATTTTGTTTACTTATAAAAATCTAAATGTTTTTTGAGGTCGGTATCAAATACAAGTGACAACGTTTATAACAAATATTGAGGTTGGCACCGACCTCAAAAAAACATTTAGATTTTTATAAGTAAACAAAATTTTTATTCTCCCGTTTTTAGTTTGAAGGCGGTTTTTTTATTTAAAAAAAAATTCTTTTTCTGCTTTTTAGTGTTTTAAGTATAGAAATTTTCAGGAAACTACCTCAAGATCTTTTAGACACACAAGTGATAAAATTACGATATCATCAATGTCAATTAAATAGGCATTATTAGGGATAACTCAAAAAGTACTCGTCAGATGTCGATAAAATATGGGAACCCATGACAAGCACTAGCTTCCAAAGGTCATAAGAATCTTCAAAATCGGTCCACCCAGTAACGAGTTATGAGGTAACAAACATTAAAAAAAAAACATAGTCGAATTGATAACCTCCTCCTTTTTTGAAGTCGTTTAATAAAAACGCGCGATCACACCGAGACGGCGAGACCACCTTATGCCCCCATATTTTTATGTCATGTGTGCGTCACAGTGCGCGCGTACACGGCGCCGAGTACGCACGCACACATTCTAATGGATAGCGGCCAGTTTGTATGAAGACGTCTGTTCTTGGCATACTGTGCCAGTAGTGACAGATGAAAGTTATGATCACAGAGTGAATTACATATCCATTGCTATTGTACACGACACGCCAAAGGAACTTGTTGTGTAAAAACAGCGATGGATGTGTAATTCACTCGGTGATCATAACTTTCAACTGTCAAAAAAAGTTAGCGAATATTCCTACTGATGACACTAGATGGCACCACTTAGGCAAGAGTTCTTGGTGTCAAAACGCTAAGGAAATTCCCGCTCTAAAAACGTCATACATTTGTCAAATGAGGATTTATGAATTAAATATTGGCAGGTATCCTTATATGATCTGCTTCCAAATTCTGTTCCGCGCCCGGTTAACATGGGTTTTATACTCTCACAGTTTCATTGCTTCCCTTCTAATATTAACATCTTGGTTAACTATATTAAAAAATACAATTTCAGGCTCTAGAAACCTTTTAATAATAAAAGTTTGTTAATAATAATACAATCAACGAATTAGGATACAATAACCAATTTAAACAATACAATATTAGATTTACATATTTTTATTTTAGACTTAAACTCAACATAACTTAACCAATTCCTAATATATGTGCCTTGTCGACAGGTTACCCAACCAGATAATAATCACATCATCAACAACAGCTTATGTATAATGTCCCCACTAAGGGGCTCGAGCCTACCCCACATTAGGGGCGACTAGGCTTTAGTCAAACACGCTGGCCAAGTGCGGGTTGGTCAACTTCACACACAACCTAAGAATTTCTTCATAGGTGTGTGCAGTTTTCCTCACGATGTTTTCCTTTACCGTAAAAGCGTCGATTCAACGTATATATGAATTCAAAATTGTAAAACACATTAGTACGTGGCGGGGTTCGAACCGGAGCCTCCCGGGTGGGCGACGACGGTCTTACGCACTACGCCACCGTCGCTTTTTTTGGGAGAGTACCTAGTGTTTTATGCACCTATATGGCTGAGTGATGATGGGTAGGTTAGGATTTTTTTTTACAGTTTTCATCACATTTACCAAATCACGTAAGTATTAATAATTACTGGTTATTATTAATAATAACCATAGTAATCACACACTATCCAAACAAAAAATTACCTGCAAATTCCATTTGAAGCCAGCACCGATTCTGATGCTTGGCGCTGATCTCTTAGCCGGAGGCTCTCCATCTGAAGTAGAGAGGATTAATCTATTATCTATTATGCCACTGGGGATATCCTGAGCGTGGAAGCAGAGTGTTTTGCGGCAAAGTTAAGTTTTAAAGTACTTTCAGTGAATTAACAAATAAAATTCAGTAACCAGGTTTTGTGTGTAATCACCTTATAAAAAATAAGTTTAGTTTTATCTATGGTTGTGTGGTTCTCTTTGGCTATGGACGGATAACGTGAAAATCGTGTACTCTCTAATGTAAAATACAAAATAAATATGATTATCAAGATATGCTGTTGTTTTTAAGATTCATCAGATAAGAATAAAACATTTCATATTAAGGTTTTTACACACAAAACCAGGGGCTTAAGTCTGCTAATATATTAATTACCTCGATTGAATATAAATTGGAATGTTAGCCGTGATATGCCGGCAGAGTAGAATAGCATCACCCCATATCCTCCAATGGGTGTCGTAGAAGGCGACTAATGGATCAGCAAAGGAGTATTGATTACCTTATACTCCGTCCACCAATCCGCATTGGGCAAGCGTGGTGGGACTATTGCCTAAACCTCCTTCGATGACAAGGAGTGGCCTTGTGTCCCAGCAGTGGGTCGAATTATAAAGGTGGTAAAGATAATAGAAATTGAAAAAAAACATATCAGAACTTTTAAAAAAAGTAGGTACCAAATTCAGCGCATTTTTGGGGTGGTGGGGGAAGGGGGAGGTTGGTAAACTCATGATACAGTTTATAATTATATGAATTGCATAGGTTTTGAAAAAAGAACAAGCCCTTCAGTAAAAAAAAAAAGTCGTTTCCGGCGCTTCGCCGGCCGTTGCCCAGGCACGCTCGCTTCGCTCGTTCGGCGGTTTTGTATAGCAAATCTAAGATAACCAACTCATGCCTACCTAAATGTTTGTTGGGTTGTGGCTGAATAACCTCCTTTGCTTTATCATTATCGATAAGATTTTAAAACAACAACTGTCAAACTATGTAATAAGATATTTTCGATGTGTATGTAATTTTGGAAAATTCTCAAAATGTAATGAACATTTAAAGAAAAGAAATTTCAGTTAATGTTTCAATCTATAGTGCATCTATCTGCACTGCACAAAATGTGTAAACTTGATTTAAAAGGTAGGAAAGACGAGCCAAAGGATTTGGTACTGGTCTGGTGGTCTTTGGGGATGTTCGTTTTCCAAGGTACAGTCAGCTCGACAGTACACGCTTGAGCGATCGTAAGCAAAGCAGTGTTTGACGAGACGTAGAAACCGCTACACCATTTGGTGTATTATATATAATGCTTGAAATGCTTCTCATACGTGGCCATCCGAAGTGTCTAGTCTGGAGTCGAGCCTATCTTGATGTGTTTGAAATTGAACTTCTGAACGGTAGGACTGAGTGTGTCGAGTCCGCCAGTAACAATACAATTTTAACTGTGACATTTCTTACCTAGTATCTCCAATTCTACGTTGCGAACCTCACACATTTGTTTGACTTGCGGAAAATAGTATAGAATACACAAACTTCAATTTGATAACTACTAGAACAAGTTACGAAACAACAACTGTATTTTATTCTATTAAGATTTTCACAAAAACAAATATTATGACTGTAACAGTAAAATTTTCGAGTTAACTTGTGCACGATGACTAGGCGCGACTTTATTTTATTTTTTCGAACTACCCGCTTTTACAATTTTTATATTGATATGGTTGATTTTTTTTTTAATTCTGCATTATAAGGGAATGCAAAGGGATCTAGCCCATACAGCCATGTCTTCTGTATTTACCTTCTTTCTTGATCACTAGGTTAATTATATAGGATTTAAACGCGCTCAATTTAAACATAGTAGGTATCGAAATACTATGTACCTAGACTCGACGTTTCGACTGCCTTGATGCAGCCGTGGTCACGAGCGAACTTGTTAAAATACTATTATTTCTTGATGTTAGTATTAAAATATGGGTGTCACTTTAATGCAACTAGGGAGTGCTTGGGGAGAAATCTATGGCGACAAACCTCATGATGGCAACGGATGAGATGGAAATCCCACTATAAAATTCTCAACGTCATAATTATACAACATAAAACTTTTATTTCAATGATTCCTCATAATTAATCGTCAACATGGATGCTTGTGCATCAAAATAACCACTTTCACTGCACAAAATCCGCTCCGAAACAATTTACAAGAATTATAGATAAACAAATCTTTGCGTCTAGACAGCGCAGCGCGCCAAACACTGCAGATTGATTTTTTAATTTCCCTGTTAATTTAAGGTAAACGAACAAGATCCATGCCTTTGGTAAATACTTTTTATTTTATTTTTTCTCAAAAATTGGCGAAGACGATATGGCAATGGACTACTTTTTTTAATTAAAGGATATGGCACATACAGCCATATGTCTAATATTTATTTTTTTCTTATCCTCTTGAGGTATCTCACTCAAGAGGATAGCTCGGATAGCCTCGGATAGCCTCGTCAAGCAAATACACATTTTAATGAATGAAACTGGCGACGCAGTGGCTATACAATTCTCAAAATCATTAACAGATAATATTTTAAGGTTTCGTGTCTGTTTGACAGGCGACCCGCCCCCAATACCGGTCTGAACCAATAAGAGCAGACTGCGAGGAGGCGACGTGCGGAAGCGGAGTCAAGACGCGGCTCCTTATTGGCTGCGCCGTATTACATTAACCTACTATTGGCCGGAATTACAAGAAGGCGGGGCTTAGTGCAGAGAAGTCGTTTAAACGCGTCTGTTTGCTAAGTGGAATACCGCGAACTTTGTTGACTGTACGTATATGATACTTACATATGTTAGTGAGCCGGTGACGCCGTTTCTGCGGAGCTACCTCCTGCATCACGTCTGTGGTAGATGTGATGTCATCACTTGACGACTGCAAACATATAGAAGAGTATTTAAAAAATAATTATTAAAGGCAAGTGCGACTTTTTAATTTTTGTAAGCTCTTGGCTTTCATTTCAGCTCAGGCAACATTTGAAGCGCAACATGCTCCACAACATGTTGCTCATTGTTGTACAACGTTGCCGTTTATGTTGAACTTCACGTGTTGCGCGTCAATTGTTGCCTAGTGGATACGAGGCTTCATTACTAACTCATAATTAGCATAACAGCCTCTACAATTGCCCCCACTGCTAGGACACAAGGCCTCTCCTTGTCATCGAAGGAGGTTTACACCCGTGTTCACGAACATTACTACGAGATTTCTCGACTCTTGTATAAGTAAACTCATTGCATTGAATAGATCTCTGTGATTGGTTCGTGTCTGTTGCCTAGTTCACATCGTTGAATGTACTGACGTTTTATTACTTCAAACTTTTGACGTTGCTTTTGACATCTCGACCTGTGCGTTGAGTAATATAGCTAGCTAGTCTAAAGTACGCATAATGCCGATCCCCACTTAAGTATTATATATGAATATAATTTACGAGCCTGTGCGTTCACGCGCACTATGAAACCTCAATAGCCTTGCCATATGGCACGCACTGAAAAATACCTTATTTTGCATAGCATTGTTTTGTACTTAGACAAGTATTGTTTTTGAATACGGGCGTTAGGCAGTAGTCCACCACGCTTGCCCAATGCGGATTGGTGGACGGCGTATAAGAATATCAATACCCATTTACTGATCCATGTCGCCTTCTACGTCACCCTTTGGAGGATATTGAGTGATGCTATTCTACTCTGCCGGCTAATGACAAACTGTTGGAGCATAATAATATTTAACTGTTGGCAGTATTATGGTTCTTCAGTGGTTGAGGGTTTATCATCATCATCATAACAGCCAATAGACGTCCACTGTTGGGCATAGGCTTCCTCCAAGGATCTCTAACTCGATCAGTCCTGCGCTGCCCCCATCCAGCAGCTTCCCGCGACCTTTACCAGATCGTCGGTCCACCTTGTTGGTCTACCAACGATGCGTCTCCCGGTAAGCAGTCGCAATTCGAGGACCTTTCCGCCCCAAACGCCGTCAGTCCTCCTCGCAATGTGCACCGCCCACTGCCACTTCAGGTCCGCAATTCTTCGGGATATGTCGGTGACCTTGGTTCTACTACGGATCTCATCATTTCATCATCACAGAGGAAAGTGGAGGGGGTTGAGAGGCCAAATTGGTTGAGGAAGGCTTAAGATGATGATTTTCATAATGGATAGCGATGAAGAGGAGGCATTAGGACGCACGAAACTTGTTTCGCAAATCAAGCGAATCCTGTTTCGCATATCAAGCGAAACCTGTTTCGCGAATCAAGCGAAACGACGCCGCCTACCCAGGCGATAATGGCGCGGTTTCTGTATTCGCGCTAACTACGAAACTTGATACAAATTGCCGGAGGAATATCGCTTGATATTTTTCATTAACTACGTACGGCAGTAGCGAATTTCGCGTATAATTGACAGATGCTTCACAGTCAGACTTTTTGTCTCTATGGGTACTATATGAAACCAATTTTGTTTGAAATTACTTATACCACATATAGCCAATTCAGCCTAAAGTTAACAGGAAGAGATTACACTTACTGATAAAGACGTCCATTGTTTGCATTGGCAATCGATTTTGCATTATACACCAAATACGTTTAGGTTGACATTTGGTTGGAGTTTCTGACATTATGGTCACCCAACCACCTATTGTCTGTACCAATATGCATAACGGCCCTGATTGGCGGGCGGGTAAGCTTTATGGCTCACCAGTAAAGCTCGGAGGGACACTTCCGTATAAAATTTGAATATGTATTGTGTCAACTGCTGGATTGTCTACCCACATTTTTGTCTAATTTCTCATGTAAGAGACTGTAATGGTTTTTAATGAGGAATAAATATTCTTTAAACCTAAAGCACGCCGACGACGGTGTTGCATAAAAAAAGGTAAAACAAAAAACCTATCCTACATGCATAGTATTGCACAGCGTCTAATGATTAACCGAATTAGCCTTCATCGATGAACGGTTCGGTGAAAAGCATAAAATCAATTTGACATGACTTACCTTTCTAATTCGCACAGAAAACTTTATAAAACTAGAATTTTCATGGTATCAGCACACACTTCCCGAAAGAATCTTTATCAAATCATTTATACAATCATCATTGTCTGTTCAGATGGTCCTTGTAATTTGAAAACAAAGACCTTCTTTAAATTTATCTATAAGTACAGCAGTGTGAGCTCGGTCTCCAAAAACGGCAAAAACAAAGAAAGCTGAATACCTAACTAAATAACAAAAATAAAACAGCCACGGAAAGTGCAAAAAGTTACAAATTGTGCCTAGTCATATCTTCTACTGGAGGTATACAAAAGTACCTATAATTGAGTCTCGAGTCTCGACGTGTTAAACATTCACACTTCACTACCACATTTATTAAAAAAACTGTTATCTTAAACACTTGTCGGAGCACACGAAAATTTCTATCAACTTCACTCTATCATAAATAGCATTAAAACACTCTTAGATCCCCTTTACACTGGCATTTTTCCAGCGTAGGCGTTTGATAGCCTATGCTCTTTGTATTTAAAAAATAATAATAAAACATTTACTTCCAAAAATGTGCAACAATCTATAGCTCCCAAACTAGGTAATCCTGTCTTATGGGAGCTATAAAGAGTTTAGCAAAACAATTAATTTTCATTAGTGTTGTGTGCGTTGTTAGCATTTATGCGGACAGTATGCCAAAGGTTAACAGAAGTTTTATCACTTATTAAAGAATGTGTTTACTGTCCTGCGGAGTAAAACAGTATAAATATATATTAAAATACCTATTTCTATTAAGTCTATTTGATTTTGATAAATCTTCACATGCAGAAAACATTTCATAACACAATCTTTTCAATAAAGAATTTGAATGTAATTTACTAAAAAATTAATGTAATAATTAATAAATAAATAAGCAAATAAAAGACAAAACTAAGGCTTACATCAAAACACGTGCCAGTTGATAATAAAATTAATTAAATACATACCCATTCTTCAAAGGTATCTGTAACAGAAAGATAAGGTACATTGATTAGTTGCTTTAAAATTTTCAATTACAATTTCTAAATCCTTTTTTTGTCACAAAGAAACAATTAAACAAACAACTTTAAAAAAAAGTTAATAATTTGCACATCGGTTCCCTGCACTGTGTCTTTTGGATACAAAGGCTTTCTCTAGCATTTTTCACCATACCATCCTTCGCTATTGTCGGTGACATCAAAGGAAAAGGCAAAATGAGAGAGTGGATTATACAAACAGATACAAAGCTTGTATATATATTTTTAATAGTGTTGTCTTGGGTTGCCAACTATATGCTACTGATAAAAAGATATAAAACTATAAAAAACTAAATTAGACAACAGTCTGTTTCAGATCATCAGACCATCACTTTTGTGGTCTACCTTTCCTCCTTTGAGTGTGGTAGCAAGGTGTCTATTCTGATAGATTGGTGGTCAACGTAGTAGTAGTAAAATAAGGCTAACAAGTCTATGGCAGTCCATGCTTTTTATATTGACGCAACCATTGAAGCCTAATTCAAGTTAGATAAACGTATTTTTACATATTAGCAGATTGACTAATCAATTTATTCAATAAATATCCAGAAAAAAAATTGATCATTAACAAGAAAAATGTATATATAATATTTTTAAATTTTTGTAGGTTACGCGCGAAAATGTCGTAAAAGAAATACGATAACTAAAACAACCTTAACATTAAAAAATATGTAAATAACTCACCGTTTTTAGTAAAATCCATTGGCCTTTTATCTTTATCCTGACCCTGAGAGCAAGAAACATTTGAACACAATTGAATTAAACCGGCAGATTTTTACAATGATTTTGTACTGTACCCTGTACATGATAGTCCATATCTCTGCTTTAATTATATACTATCATAGCTGAACTTGTAAAGCTTATTTTCCTAATTAGTTTGCTTTTGGTTCTTACCATATTTTACATAAACAAAACCAATTGAATTGAAATAAAAACAAATTGTTTTATTGTTGTAAACAGTGTTGCCAGCTGGGTGTTGACAAAAGTAACCTTAAATATATAAAAAAGAAACCTTTTAGTGTAAAAATAACCTTTCATTTATTTTTCAGTGGTATGGTCAGGGTTACACCGAAAAATACCAAACAGCGACCAAAAAAAAAAAAAAAAGGTCCTCACTTGTGCCGTATTGCCGATCCTTTGAGTCCAAATAGGGTTTATATAAAAATAGCTTTACTATGTCGAATCTCCGAAATTCCGAAAAATCACCTAAAAGTAACCTTTTGAGTAGTGTAACCTGAAAGTAACCTTTCGGAGTTAAAAATCACCTAAAAGGTTACAAAAGTAACCTTCTGGCAACGCTGGTTGTAAAACAAATCGAGTTTTGTTGTTTTTTTTTTTTTTTTTTTTTTTGGTTACATTTTCCCTGTTACGGGACGGCAAAGGGATCTAGCCCATACAGCCAAGTCTTCAGTTTCATCTTCTTTCTTGATTATTGCATTAAAATGTGGGTGCCACACATTTTAATGCATCTAGGGAGTGCTTGGCGAGAAATCCATGGTACAGACCTCATCATGGTGACTGATGAGAATTGTATAGTAGGATTTCCAACCACTATACAATTCTCAACGCCACATACACAAAACCTTTATTTCAATGATTCTTTATAACTGTTCGTCAACACGGATGCTTATGCAACAAAACGACACCACTTTCACTGCACAAAATCCACTCCGAAGCAATTTTGAATTATCGAAACAAAGATCGACATCCAGACGCCATGATTTCCCGCCAAATACTCCTTGTTTTTTTTTTTTTTGGTAAAATTTTCCCTGTTACGGGACGGCAAAGGGATCTAGCCCATACAGCCAAATCTTGAGTTTCATCTTCTTTCTTAATTTTTGCATTAAAATGTGGGTGCCGCACTTTTTAATGCATCTAGGGAGTGCTTGGCGAGAAATGCATGGTACAGACCTCATGATGGTGACTGATGAGAATTGTTTAGTGGGATTTCCAACCACTATACAATTCTCAACGCCACATACACAAAACCTTTATTTCAATGATTCCTCATAACTGTTCGTCAACACGGATGCTTATGCAATAAAACAACACCACTTTCACTGCACAAAATCCACTCCGAAGCAATTTTGAATTATTGAAATGAAGATCGACATCCAGACGCCATGATTACCCGCCAAACACTCTTTTTTATTTTTGCATTAAAATGTGGGTGCCACACTTTTTAATGCATCTAGGGAGTGCTTGGCGAGAAATGCATGGTACAGACCTCATGATGGTGACTGATGAGAATTGTACAGTGGGATTTCCAACCACTATTACAATTCTCAACGCCACATACACAAAACCTTTATTTCAATAATTCCTCATAACTGTTCGTCAACACGGATGCTTATGCAACAAAACAACACCACTTTCACTGCACAAAATCCACTCCGAAGCAATTTTGAATTATCGAAATAAAGATCGACATACAGACGCCATGATTTCCCGCCAAACACACTTGTTTTTTTTTTTGTTATATTTTATTTTCCCTGTTACGGGACGGCAAAGGGATCTAGCCCGTACAGCCAAGTCTTCAGTTTCATTTTTTTTCTTGATTTTTGCATTAAAATGTGGGTGCCACACTTTTCAATGCATCTAGGGAGTGCTTGGCGAGAAATGCATGGTACAGACCTCATGATGGTGACTGATGAGAATTGTATAGTGGGATTTCCAACCACTATACAATTCTCAACACCACATACACAAAACCCTTATTTCAATGATTCCTCATAACTGTTCGTCAACACGGATGCTTATGCAACGAAACGACACCACTTTCACTGCATAAAATCCACTCCAAAGCAATTTTGAATTATCGAAATAAAGATCAACATCCAGACGCCATGGTTTCCCGCCTTAGACAAAGTTTCCCGCCAAACACTCGTTGTTTTTTTTAATTCAGTTTTTTTAGGAAAGGCAAAAGGTACCAAGTTCACACAGCCATGATTTTCGTAATAATCACAGACTACTAGAAGATGGAATAATCTTGTTCTTCTTTGGCACAGATTAGAGAGTATATGTCTAATTCTTTGGAATGCTACATTTACATGCTCCCCGATGCTAAGAAAACCTCCACAAGCGCAAGTTGCGTATAAACGGGGGTGTTCAGCTTGGGTAAGCTAGAGTTGGTTTAGCTTGGGCCGCTGATACGTAAAGCTAGAAGCCACACTACCAATTAAAAATTGAAGACAACTTTTTTGACCCCAAGTAACCTTTGAATGTGTCCGTTTCCTATCTGTCTCTTTCAAACTCTCCACACAAGTAATATGATGATCTACAATCTACATCAAGAAGCTTAAATTTTACCCTTAATCTATCTTCGTGATCTACATCTACGTACGTTTGACGTATTAGATGGTCATGTGATGTGTCACACGACCGTCTAACAATAACGTAGGAATTCGCGTAATTTCAATGAAGAAATCTCCAGAAAAAGAAAGATAAATATTAATTTTGATAATGTTTACAAATCGTTGACACAAGAAGTACCCAACAGTAACTGACAGTTATGTCACACAATATGACTGCCTGGCCGCAATATATATATAACAATAGGAGTTTCTCCCGAGTTCTTGTCGCAAAAACACGTGTTGAGAGACTCCATTTTTAATAACCTCAATCAACCGTACAATTTTTCTTACTTTAGTCATACAGGGTGTAAAAGACATGAACAGTCAAACGAGAACCATGTATTCTGCTCACCATCATAACATTTTTTTTTCCTATAGACTATACCTGGGAAATTGATAGTAACGATTTTATTGAAGGTCAAAGTCATAATTTTTTTTTAATTTTTTTATGAAAACGTATTCTATACGTTATTTCTTAATGAGGATCCGTAACGATTTTAACTATGAATGTAGCTTTGTAGACAATTAAAAAACAAAATAAATGGTACCAATATTTTTTTTCTACGATGAAAATTAACGAAGTTATGACGAAAAAACGGATCGTTCCGCCAAGCGGCCGCCTGGCAGGCGTGTGACGTCACTCGGCACTACATCACTGCCGACTGTACCCGCGCGCAGCGTTTCTTGCGAACATATCGTATTAAATACTATACATATTGTTTTTTTGATGTTATAGTAGTGGACAAAGCCTATTCAAGAGGTTTAGTGCCAATTTAGTGCAGTTTGAGCATTCCTACTAATTTATAAACGCGAAAGTTCGTATGGTTCGGATGGAAAGAAGGATGCCAGCGTATATACGTCTCAATGTCTTTAACGCAAAACCTACAGAATGGATTTTAATTAAAATTTGTAATAATATAGGCTACCTTTTATTGCGAAAAAGGGCTCGAAGGGGTTGAAATAAGGGATGAAATTTTGTATGGAAGTTCTTCATTTTTAAAGAACAGCAATGAAATTTGAGTTTAGGCACTTGATAAAAAAGAAATAAATATTTGTTTTAGCGTTATTGAAAAATTTTGATCCGAGTGGGGATGAAATAGGGGATGAAAGTTCGTATCGAAGTCCAAAAGTCATGCTTTCACGCCTTTGAATTTATTAAAATGACGTACAGTCGCCAGCACGTGCAGTTACCCCACTTTGACCTTGAGCGCATTGAAAGTTGAACAGCGATAATCAGTGGAAAGAGACAAATAGCTTTTGATCTGTGCCGTCTCATTTTATCGCGCCGCATACACCGTTTTGTGTAACTGTGTGCGTAGAGACCCTGTAAACGACAGCTAAGAAACGTCAAAATTCAAATGAGTTTGTGAGTAAAAATGGTCGTTTATTTTGATGAAATACGAGTACGAAAACAAACAAAATATATAGTGCTGAAAATAGGGCAGATTTACAAATATAATAAACTTAAAACAGGTAACTAATGTATGGAAGTTACGAAACTAATCATAAGATAGATTAATTTTATATTTCAACATTAAGTTTAGGCTAAGTTTGTCAACAAATTACAATAAACTTTATTTTTCTTACAGATCTATCTATGTGTCCTTATAAAGACGATGGCGCTGATAACTTCGTATAATATGTTGGGAATCTAACATCTGTTAATCAAGTGTAAAAGAACTTTAAGCCCGGGACAATTTTCAACAAAGCAACAAAAATCGTGGATAAAATTGGTGTTGTGTTCTAAGTTTTACGAGTTTATCATAGCAGTCAATATTTTACAAGTGCTACCTCTGAGGTGTTACCTACAAATATTCATGAAAAAGTGTGGTGCATCAACTTATTCTATGAATACTTAGCATTATCTATTGAAATTATGGTCATATCAATGACGTAGGAATATGGGTTGGGTTCATATTGTAATCATCATTGACAGCTCTTAAATGGCCCATAACAATGGAAAGAATCAATGGAATTGAACTACATTCTGTCCAAATTAAAATTGAAGATATAGGTAGGTATACAAAGAAGACGTATCAATAAAGTTTAAACATCTACATATCTTGGAAAAATAACGAAGCAACCATAGCAAACTAAACAATGCTGCTTACTATCAAAGCAAAATTTGCTTTAAATTATCTTAGTTGGTGGATTAGTAGACTGGTTTTCATAATAAATAGTAATGAAAGTTCCAATAGCAAACATAAATAAAATCATCCAGTGCAATTAAATGTCTAGTGTATTTATTGTCAATAAATGGAAAGCTCACTACAAATATGCCGAGGTATTTATTATTTTCATTGGTTAAAATTGCGTTCTAATGTCAAGCAAATTATATATCATAGGTACTCCAAATTCCTATGTGAAAAGTCCCCATTAAGTTTTTTCTCAAAGATAAATATGTGACATTCATTTATCACTTAATATGTGATAAATGAATGTCAGATATTCATCTATATTATACGCGATGAATAAAATTGTAATGTTATCCAGTTACAGATATGAATACTTTACAAATGAATCTTATTTTATTTCATTGCTATAATCTAGTATGTTATTAATTTATCTATAAATGGGTGTTTACATTTTAGTTAGTTTAATATGTAAATATGAATAAAATTACTTTAATGACCATCTTTTCTTATTATTCACCAACCACAACGCTCAATATATGCTACTAAGCTATTACAATACATTTTGTGTCAATAATAATAATATATATTTCCACACTCGCACCAATTATCTAGCCCAAAAGAAGTATTATTAAGAATGTTATTGTAAATGAAATTAAATATATATAAACAACTGATCATTTTGATCAATATATTACAATACATTTTGAGTCAATAATAATAATATATATTTCCACACTCACACCAATTGTCTAGTCCAAAAGAAGTATCATTAAGAACTTTATTGTAAATGAAATTAAATATATATAAACAACCATTATTCATAATCATTTTGATTACAAAAATATTTGCCTCTGCCAGAAATCAAAGCTGTACTACCTCTTGATGTGTATCCAACATTTATTATTACCACTCCACGACAATGGAGTCAAAACAGTTTATATGTATATAGATATACATACATACAATCACCCTCATAATCCCATGGGGGTTGAGCAGAGCTTTAGCCACCATTTTGTTATACATAAAGCCAAATCTGGCAATATGGCCATGCAGTGCCTCCAAATAGTGATAGGTTGCCAGTCTGTCGCTTGCATAAAGGGTCACCGAACCCAAAAATTAACAACACTTTAGTAAACACACCAACTAAAGCCAACAACCACGACAGATAGAAATAATTGCCTATAAGTTTATATTTGTCACATATGCCTAAATATACTATTAGTTTCAGTAGCTATTAATACTTTAACAAAACTTAATTTTGTAAAGTTGAGAAATCTTCTTTTCTTCACAAATTGGCAATGTATGATTTAAGTATATAGAAGTATTTACAAACACTACTAATGTTATTGATTTCGGATTATGCAACACCAGTTTCAAAACAATATTTTTTTATATCTTAATCTGCCATCGGCTCCCAAGCCATAATTAGATGTTTTTAATGTTCATGTGACATGTATAGGTATAGGAATCTCCAGCAAGAGTACCTCAAATAATTATTACTGCGTCCTAAAATTAGCTTCTGGTATTAAGATCAGTAATTTGTCATTGGTTTTCCACGGTTTTCACTTGTCACAATAAGAAATTTCCTTGCCTGCTGATTACCATAACTCACTAGCCTTTGCTTGTATCTGATGCTGTGCTGTTTGATCTCTTCTCTGATAGTCGATATTTTGAGGTGAGTACTTGTGGATTTCCCT
Organism: Elophila nymphaeata; assembly: GCA_955850985.1. Lineage (NCBI taxonomy): Eukaryota > Metazoa > Arthropoda > Insecta > Lepidoptera > Crambidae > Elophila > Elophila nymphaeata. The sequence continues at coordinate 7,350,937 of OY039093.1, forward strand.
ATTTCTTATGAACCATGCTGGCAATCATACTCGAAGTAGTATTTTGAAACCTTTGTAGTATTTCCAAGTTAGACAAGCTACCAAGCACCTCCCCACAACTCAATGCCATATGTCCATACAGGTTTTATGATTCATTTGTAAACAACAGCTTTATTTGGTCTGATGTCACTCAGACCAAATAAAGCTGTTGTTGGCTATGGACAGGCAGAAATGGAAGAGGTTGGAAGAGGCCTTTGCCTATGAAAGGCATACAGACAAAGATGTCGGTGGCAAATAATAATTAACAATCATTTAATAAATAATTATCAATAAATGCAGTATATGATGAAAATTAAATAGTGTTACCATCATCATAACAGCCTTTATAACTCGACCCACTGCTCGGACACAAGGCCTCTCCTTCTCATCGAAGGAGGTTTAGGCAGTAGTCCACCATGCTTGCCCAATGTGGATTGGTGGACAGAGTTTAAGGTGATCAATACCCCTTGGCTGGTCCATTAGTCGCCTTCTACGACACCCGTTGGAGGATATGGGGTGATCTTATTCTACTCTGCCAGCACACATGGCTAATTCGATGAAAATTAAATAGTTTATCATGCATCGAGCACTATGTGCTCGATGCATGATAAACTATTTAATTTAGGTATCATGTTATCACATTATTCAATGTATGTGAAATCTATGTAAATTTTCTGAATAAAGTTTATTCTATTCTATTATAAACCAAGAGTTTATTGTGGATTGATATCGGTGGGATTCTACATTCCTCCCGATTAGCCAAATAAAATTATTAGGCCTTTAGATTTGCTTCTTTTCTTCCTTAGATTAATCTAAGGTAGGTATAATCGAATGGAGATAACTTATTATTGGTAGGTTTAGGTTATTTTTTTATGACCAAGCGGAGTGGAAATATTTTAACTCTCACACTCGGAGACTACAATCTGCCGCGCCGTTTTGTAAGACGGCGTGTTATACTTACTATAGATAATGTTACTAACGTGGTTATACGATCCGCCTACGCTACGACAAATACATAATGATCATAATGTGATTTAAAAATACTCTACGCGGACGTAATCGCGGGCGGAGCGCTAGTTAGTATGTTATAAGCACTTCATTAGACATCAACTTTACTGGACTGTCGACTGGGATAATGATTGATTTTATTGCGCTTTTGTATGAAGAAGAAAACAGAACATACTTAGAAAACAGAACATAAGTAGATAATAAAATACATATAGCCGTTTAGGTGGAGTGGTCGGTATCGCTACACATCATGCGGTCCGGGTTCGAGTCATGGTTGCGACAAAATGTTTGCGGGACGACTACAAATTATTGTTGATGGATCATGGTCATAAATATTGTCCTCCGTTATCTAGTTATCGATACATGATTTTTCAATGATTCTTAATTGTCGTTAGATATATCTATCATTTAGTACTAGTATAGTATTAAATGATATTAGTGTGAGAGTGGAAATATAATGAGGCTCCAAATGGGCTCAATTTACAGTGCGGGCGAAGGGAAGCGATGAAAAAATTTTGAAACGAAGTTATGCCTAGTTGGTATATTAACTTCTATTCTATATCGTTCAATTTATATAAGTAGATGCCAAATATAAAAGTTACGGATCTTCTGAAAAAACCTTGCGCAGTCCCGCAGCGCGGGCGATGTCTGTGGAATCCCTTTGAACGTTATCAGAATTTACATTAAACTCATTAGATTAGATAGAATTATTATGTAGGTATATAAAAAATGACAAAAATCTCTACTCTTCCGTTCTCACCCGTCTCGTGTAATTTGAACCTAACGCCTCATCCATCAGTACCAACCTAGATATGTTATTTTTAAAGAAAACAAGTATTAGGATTTCAAATATTTATTCATACTCCTTCCATTCTAATCAAAACATTTTTTGCCCATGATGGAAGCACATGCAAAGTTTGTCTGTCCACAGAGATCTGAAACAAACAAAAAATTAGTGTAAATGAAAAAATCCTTTAAACCTACCTCACCTCAGATCATATATGATCTGAGATACCTACCTACCTAACAGTTTAGGCAGGCTTTCGATAATCTGTCTAAAGACAGTTTTGCTTGTAGAGTAAGCAAATACCTAGCTATGCACAAAGAGTATATAATCACTACGTTTTGCTATGCATTGCATAGTCTAGGAATTTTATTTCTTTCACTTGGTGATACCTACTACGTTATCAACGTAGGTTACGAGCTACGAACTCTGCTACGAGCATGCGACTCCGACGTAAACACTGCAATGCGCGACTTTAATTCAAGGAAGGAAAGTCGATTTCTCTCTGTATATAGAATTTTAAGTAGATTGTTTAATATTCATATACATATTTTTACTTTCTCGTATAAGTAGTATAGAGGAAGTCTTTTTTTTATTTACAGACAACAAATGGTCCAGATAAACGTTAGTAAATGCCTTAATCTAAATTAGTAGGTAGGTAGGCTAGTTTCAATATGAAGGAACGCACGTCTAATCTTTTATATTTGCTTAAAATTTAATAGTTCAATACACCTGAGGCCTTAGTACGAGTTTGTTAGTTTTCGAGCTCGATCAAACGTATCGTCTCTTTTCATACATTGCACACTAGCGCCTCTAGCGTAAACTATCAGAAACAGTGGCCAATGTATGAAGAAAGACGATACGTTTGATCGAGCTCGAAAACTATCAAAACTCATACTAAGGCCTCTGGCTACCTCTTTTATAACCTTTCTATTTGAATTATTGAGCAAGTAAGTATAAAAAATTATAGAATTCATAAAATATATTATTTCAATTAAGTAAGTATACTTAACAGTTCAAAGATGTGGCTCAGGCTGTCTGGACAAATCTTCAAAATAGCTTACATTTAAGTAGGTCAATAGGGCATTTTATGTGACGGCTAACCACCCTTACTTCAGAAGTGGTGACGCTACAGAATCTTAGATAATCGATCGAAACCGTGTCCAGCCAGCTTGAAAAACCACTTTTCGCTGGTCTCTCAATCTCGGTAACGGAAGTGGTTTTGACGACTTTTTGCATGTCAACGGGCGTCACATAAATTTGTGACGGGCATCGAGCTAAAAGTTTCGTGATACGTACAGCGGTTTATTAGAAAAATGCAAAAATCTGTGTCCAGCCAGCTTGAATTTACGTATAAAACTTCTGGCTGGCACTTCTGAATCTCAATAACGGGAGCGTTTTCGAATATGGTTCCTCTACTAACTAAATGTGACGCAAGTTGTGACGGTAATAACGTTTGATTTATGGCGTCACGTGTAATGGTTTACGAGAAATCAATTAAAAACTGGTGTCCAGCCAGCTTGAAGTTCAAGCTGGCTGGACACACATATCTCCGCTGCCTGATGGTCTACGGCCTTCGAAATATGTTCAAGTTTTTGTGACGGGGACGATAATGATAATCTGATGTTGTGACGGAGAAAGTTTACGTAGTTTCAAAGATATTGATCATTAAATTATTTTCATACAAACACTGCAGTAGGGTTACCAATATTGTAGGTTTTATGTAGAAACAAGTATATTATTTTAAGGCTTTAATGAACGAAAATACGTGTATTGGTGATATTAATACCTACCTACTAACCTACATTTACAGTACCTAGATATTTTAATTGATAGAAGACAAAAGCGTAGAGGTGTTGAAAGGGGGTAATTTTTTGCGTAATTGATTATTTACGTGCAGATAACTACTCTTTTTAGTGGGTAAGTATTGGTGTTTTTCATGGTAAGCATAAATAATTAATGCTATTGCATAAATAATGCTATAGCAACACAGGATACAATGGTTTCTTTTTTCTTCTAAAAATTCTATTAAAAGTTAATACTTTCCGGCAAAGAGAGTCAAAAATATTTTAAGTATATTTAGTTATATTTTACTGTAAAAATATTTTTTAGGAAATATCTTGGTCACGAAAAGATACTGAACAATTTCTGAACGTGCTCATACGCTGCCGCAGACCGACTTGGGTTCAATAGGTAGGTAGTTGATGTTGGTGTCGCCATCTGTTGCTTAAAGTTGGTACTACTAGGACAACTGTTCGAATCATAATTATGTTCTCTTCCTCTGAATCAGACTCTTTCATCACCCGCATGCTATACCGATTATGGCGCGCCCTACGACTAGGTACTTACTCTGGGTTTTCTCAAAAAAATGATAGTTAATATTTTCTCATTGAGGTGGGAAAAAAGAAAACAAATTAACGACGGTAAAGCATTTATTTTAATTAGGTACAGTCAACAGCACGTCGGGCTATACAAAACTGTCAAATTTCTCCAAACGATTTTCAACCTAAGGTTATTCAATATAAAGTGCTTAATCGATTGGGAAAATTTGACAGTTTGTAGTAACCCAACGTGCTGTTGTCTGTACCTTATTTATTCTTTATTGCACAAAAAATAGTAGATGTGGGTACAAATCTTCATCCTAGCGAATATCCCAGTTGCATTTCGAAAGCTTTCACTTGGAAGCCTGGCCCCTAATCGGAGAGTAAGTAGATAGGGTCGGACTTCGAAACGAGTCGCCTGAATCTGAGGAAACTGAATGTGTAGGGGGCTCAAGGAAGCTCCGTAAGATCACCCTAAAACAATTTCGGCTGCCGGAGTTGCCTTTAAATATTTTAATTTTTTTTTTAAATTCGTATTTATTGTATTGTGATTGCGTGAAACAAAACGTAATTTCTATACTTCTTTAGGTTATGATAAGATTTTAAAACTTTTGAAGTTAGTTTGAAGTAATAAAACGCGTGAAACGAAACGCCAATCCACTATTTTGATAATAGTTTTGACATTTCTGACAGCGTTAAATTGCGTCATTCCGTTGGTTGCTTTCGAGTTTTCGTGTCTAGTGTTTTATGCACCTACATGGCTGGGTGATAGGTAGGTTAGGGTTTTTTCATATATTTTGAGGTAAATTTTTTATAAAAAAAAGTAAGCATTTCCGGCATTCGAAATTTACGGGGGGCGACTTCCACCCCCTCCCTTCCTTCCCCCCACCCTCCTCTACCTCCAAAAAAGGAGACTTATTTCGAAATTCTTACCAGTAGATATACAAATGGTGGACTTAATTAGGAAAGAAAACTATTCTGACAATCTGACTATTCAACTCGTAAAAACTAATGATGGGCAAAAAGTAACACAAAATAATAAGTGGGGGCTCTTTTTAGGCAGCGCTGGTAGTCAATTATTATTTTGAATTAACACTTATTTACGCTTTTTTAACCGAATTCAAAAAAGGAGGAGGTTATTAATTCGACTGTATGTTTTTTGACCTCTAAAAACATTTAGATTTTTATAAACAAAACTTTTATTTCTCCCGTTTTTAGTTTTGAAGGCGGTTTTTTTTATTTAATTTTTTTTTACTGCGGGAAAACCTATTCTCACGGAAAAAATCAAATACAATGCAGGTGTGGCCACAACCGGCCGATAAGTCGATTAAAAAGAAATCCTTTATTTGTGTAAAATTATGGTCACCTAACATTATTAATAGATGTTTGTATGGAAAAAATTAAATGATCAATATCTTTAAAACTACGTAAACTTTCTCCGTCACAACATCAGATTATCATTATCGTCCCCGTCACAAAAACTTTAACATATTACGAAGGCCGTAGACCATCAGGCAGCGGAGATATGTGTGTCCAGCCAGCTTGAACTTCAAGCTGGCTGGACACCAGTTTTTAATTGATTTCTCGTAAACCATTACACGTGACGCCATAAATCAAACGTTATTACCGTCACAACTTGCGTCACATTTAGTTAGTAGAGGAACCATATTCGAAAACGCTCCCGTTATCGAGATTCAGAAGTGCCAGCCAGAAGTTTTATACGTAAATTCAAGCTGGCTGGACACAGATTTTTGCATTTTTCTAATAAACCGCTGTACGTATCATAAAACTTTTAGCTCGATGCCCGTCACAAATTTATGTGACGCCCGTTGATATGCAAAAAGTCTTCAAAACCACTTCCGTTACCGAGATTGAGAGACCAGCGAAAAGTGGTTTTTCAAGCTGGCTGGACACGGTTTCGATCGATTATCTAAGATTCTGTAGCGTCACCACTTCTGAAGTAAGGGTGGTTAGCCGTCACATAAAATGCCCTATTGACCTACTTAAATGTAAGCTATTTTGAAGATTTGTCCAGACAGCCTGAGCCACATGTTCAAAGGTGGATCCTACAGTTATAACAATAAGTTTCAATTTGATATGATTTTATTTGACAACTGAATTTTTGGAACTTGCACTAATAAGTAAATAAATCTAAGGTCTACTCAAGGAGCTTATATTTTAGTGGGTCTACTACTATCCACGCTTCATAGACGTAGTTAGTGATTAAACACTTTTCTTACGCGCTCGCCTGACAAAACTATGAATGAAAGACGGTCGGCTGGCGCGGCGATACAGAGCGGCCAGCGACGCGAGCGCGACGTTGCCGCTCCGTCGACAGTGTTTCATTTGAGCTTGGGAAAAAAATACCTTTATATTTTTTTATTACTTTCTCGTATACGTAGTATAGAGGAAGTCTTGTAATCGTCATAAAATTCGACCTCGCGATTTTAACGGATTTACACGTTTTAGACCTCCCTGGGTCCAAAAATCGGGAGTGGTCTCCCCTTGACTTTCTCGTATACCGGAAACGACTCAAAGGTTGATAGAACCCTTATATTTTGATGTCATACATGCATGTTAAATTTTGGTCACCCATCCGAGTACCGACCGCGCACTTGGTTGCTTAACTTTCGTGATCGACTGCTCAAAATTTGATAGAAACCTTATATTTGATGTCATAGACGTATGTTAAATTTAGTTGCAATAAGTTAAAGCATGCTCGAGTTATCGTGCTAACGCACAGAGACACACACACAGACATAATTCCAAAAAAATATTTTTGGACTCAGGGAGGTCCAAAACGTGTAAATCTGTCAAGATCTCGAGGTCGAATTTTTTTACGATTAGTATAAGACTTCCTCTATACTACGTTCGAGAAAGTAAAAATACAGTATTTGGAATTTATTGTCTGTGTGTGTGTCTGTGCGTTAGCACGATAACTCGAGTATGCTTTAACTTATTGCAACCAAATTTCACATGCATGAAAAACATCAAAATATAAGGTTTCTATCAACTTTTGAGACGTCGATCACGAAAGTTAAGCAACCAAGTGCGCGGTCGGTACTCGGATGGGTGACCAAAATTTAACATTCATAAATGACATCAAAATATAAGGTTTCTATCATCTTTTGAGTCTTTCCGGTATACGAGAAAGTCAAGGGGAGACCACTCCCGATTTTTTCATAAAATTTTAGATCTCATTACTAAATAATCAAAGGTATTTATCTAACTTCGATACGAAATATCTAAAATTATTTTGTTATTACTTAAGTATAATTGTCCGTTATCTATAACCATAACACCATACAACCACTGTCTATAGAAGCCGTACGACGAGCCGGAGTCAATCGTGAGGGGAACGCGGGACTAGAGGAGCGCGGTGGCGCCACCGAACTGCCATACACTCGTTCGGGAGCTATTGGTTAAGGTTGTCGCGTAACGATTAAACTTATAGAAAGGGTGTTTTTTATAGAGGGACACAAGTTTAAATCATAATAAAACAAAGAAATATATTTTTAATATCAATAAAACGGGCTTTATTTGAAAGAAAATTTTATGACTTTAATGTGTAAATATGATTTCGGCCATGTGGCCGACACGGCTGTCGCGTTCAAGGCTTAATCTGGCATACCAATTTTCACAAACTTTTCGCAGCATTTGCGGCCGAATTTCGCCGATAAATCTTCGAATGTTGATTACTAGGTGTTTAATTGTCTCTGGTTTATCGATGTAGACAAGTGACTTTACATAACCCCAAAGAAAATAATCCAATGTGGTTAAATCACACGATCTTGGTGGCCAATTTTATTAAACCATTACGAGAAATTATTCTTTGATCAAAAGTTTCTTTGAGTAAATCAATTGTAGCGCGCGCTGTGTGGCATGTGGCTACGTCCTGTTGGAACCACATGTCAGCAAGATTAATGCCAGCTAATCGAGGTACGAAAAACTTTCTAATCATGTCCCTATACCGCTCAACATTTACAGTAACATTCTGCCCATCATCGTTTTTGAAGACATTTGGAGCAATGACTCCGCCAGCCCATAAAGCGCACCAAACAGTTATTTTCTGTGGATGTAATGATGTTTCGACAAAAGCTTGTGGATTATCCTCACTTGTCTACATCGATAAACCAGAGACATTAAGAATACCTGGAAATCAACATTCGAAGAGTTATTGGCGAAATACGGCCGCAAAACCAACTTTCGCAAAATTGGTTTTCCAGATTGCGCCTTGTATGCGCCAGCCGTGGCGGCCACATGGCCGCAGTCATATTTAAACATTAATGTCATAAAATGTTCTATCAAATAAAGCCCGTTTCATTGATACTAAAAATAAATTTCTTTGTTTTATTATGATTTAAACTGGTGTCCCTCGATAAAAAAACACCCTTTATAATTATTTTAGTGCTGTTACAATATTGGTATTTAAACTACATGTGCTGTGAGAGACTGCATATAGTATAAATAAATAAAAATACCAACATCTCATTTGTATATTGGTGTTCAAGATGGCCTACGCGACGCGGCTTTTTAATATAAATTAAATATGAATATAATTTAAGTGGTTTTCGGGGCTCCGATTACGAATGCAATATCTATTTCGAGATCCAAGCTGGCGGACGCGACTTTTTAACATAATGTCAATATGAATTTCGTTTTCGTGGTTTCTGTTCCGATTACGAATAAAAAGAGCTAACTGCAAAGCTAACCGCTGCTCAGGAAAAGCAAACCGCTGCTCAGAAAGAGTTAAGAGCAGATCTAACCGCTGCTAAGAAAGAGCTAAGAGCAGAGTTAAAGGGCGACCAACGGCAGGTCTTGTCGGCAGTCAGCGAGAGCAGGGTGGTTGCAAAACTCAAGAAAGACGTCAGTCCAGTAGAAGAAAAGTTTTGCATATAATATGAAGAGCAGACTTACAGAATTAGAAAGAAACGTGGTGCGTCTGGAAACCAAGGGAGTAGCAGTCACATCGGGTGGTGCTGTAGGTGCAGCCCATGAGCCCAACGTTAAGTTGCCTCCGTATGACGGTACCTCGTCTTGGGCTGCTTACCGTAAACAGTTTCAGAAGATCGCCGCTACGAATAGATAGACAGATGGGCAGTGCCTAACCGCCCTCACAGTTGCACTCCGAGGACAGGCTCTTACCGTGTTGGAGGTAATGGCTTCAAAGACCTGCTAGAGGCATTGGAATCGAGATACGGAGAACGACACCTGGAGCACGTCTTCCGTGCTCAGTTGCGCGACAGAGACCAGCGTTCGGGGGAAGGGCTACAGCAATGGGCTTTGGAGATCGAGAAGCTTGTCCGGAAGGCCTACCCAGCAGCCGACATGAACATGGTGGAATCAAACACCGTGCAAGCCTTCGTTGACGGTATTAAGGACTTCGAGGTTAGAGCTGCGGTGAGGCTCCGGCATCACGCCTCACTTAAGGAAGCATTAGCGCACGCCTTGGAGGTCGAAGCTGTAAGGCATGACATCCGGCAGAGCCATAAGGTTCGAAAAGTCACGAAGGAGGTGAAAGAAGTAAAAGCTATATACAAGAAAGGATGAGATGAGTGGAGAAAGAGGGCACCTCCAGTTCAATTGCCCACAGAAGGAGCGTATCGAGGAGCTGACGAAGAAATACGAATCTTCGAAGCGAGTAACAGCCAGAACTAACTGGCGAGTACTGGCTGACGGCGCGGAAAATGTCCCGACAACCATCATCTCACATGCACATAATGGGAAGAGCATTGCAATAGCCGGAAAGATAAATGGTTATGATTGTAAAATAACAATTGACACAGGAGCCTCGAGAACAATAATTCGACCGGATGTAGTCAAGTCCGAGAAGAGAAGCAAGAGGAAAGTCACCTGTCGGCTTCTTTCCGCCTCCGGAAAGCCAATACCCGTCTTTGGAGAAATGTCAGTTATCATTCACATGGGAGAAGTGGCGTACCAATAATGACGTCATTATAGATGACATCATGGATGATTGCATATTGGGTTTGGACTTCATGAAGAAATACAACTGCAAAATAGATGTTGCTGATGGAATATTCAAGTGTGGTAAAGAAGACTCTTCATACTTGGTGGGGTACACGGAAAAGTAACCAGTCTGAGAAACATTGTCATACCCGGACGTGCAGAAGCTCAAGCCTACAGAACTTTAGTTAGAAGAGGACATACATCAGTTGCCAATGTGCTGAATCTGGATGATCACAAGGGCCACTTAAGTAAAGGCGAAGCCATCGGAGGATGTAAGGAAGTTGTGTGGATAAAGAAATGGAGTTCAACGCCAAGCTCAAAGGATTGCAAGCATTGCGTTAAACAACAGTCCGAAGAGCAAACTCTGAAGCTCACTAGGACAACTCCTTTGGAATCCTGAGAAGAGGGTGCTTTTAGAAAGGCCCAAGAAAATGATAAGGACCTTCGTAACATCGTCAGGTGGAAGTAACGAGGAGACGTAAAACCAACACGGAACGAGGTGGCACGTAAGAGTGCTATAACTAAAGCGTACTGGGCGCAATGGGACAGCATTATTATACAAAATGGAATACTTTACCGGAGATGGGAAAAGACTACCGGCAGAAAGTTCCACCTGCAAGTAGTTGTTCCAAAAATCAAAGTTCCAGAGGTTCTCTGTATGATACACGATGGTGTTTCGGGAGGTCATCTCGGCTTTAGGAGGACACTAATAAAAGCACGACAGAGGTTTTGTTGGCTCCACTGTCGTGAAGATGTGCGGAATTGGTGCCGCAAGTGCACTACAAGGTTTATATTCGTCACATGATCTTAGTGGTTTGTTCAAGATAATAGTGGAACATTCTAGTATTTGCGCGATTTTGTTTTGCGTAGTATAAAAGGACTGTTGATTGCAGTGTATGGACATTCTAAGTTTAGAAGCGAACAAGTGCTGATCAAAGCGATACTCTCTAAGTCAGTCTTTCTCAAAGTGGGCGATAACGCCCCCTTGTGGGCGTTGAAGACCTAGCGGGGGGCGTTAAGTGATCCAGATAAAAATGGGGGGCGTTGGCGTAGTTTAAGGGGGCGTTGGTTGATTTGTAATTTCATTTACTTTATATCGTAAAATTCACTGATATTAAAACTTACCTTACCTACTACTCAATATCGAATAATTAGTATATATTTCTGCCCGGTATGATATAAAAACTAAAAATACTTAACATAGATTTCATAGGATAGCCGTACGCAATCAAGTTGTAACAAGTTTTCGTTAAATAACGCTATTGGTGCAATCCGGTTGCAATTGGCGGGTTCATCGAAACTTGTCCTAAATTTCTCAGTACGATTGAGCGTCGAAAGAGATAAAAGAGTTTGTGCCTTACTCCTTCTTACTGACTAAACGCCCCCTTATTAGTAAGGCTATCGGAATCGGAAGCAGCCTCAGGAGGAAGGGAGGTGCAGAAGTTTGTGTAATTAAAGCAATGAAATCGTGGTTTTTAAGTTTTAGGTGTATAAAAAATTGGGGGCGGTGAGAAATAATTCATTTTCATAGGGGGCGGTAAAACAAATAAGTTTGATAATCTCTGCTCTAAGTGATCTAGTGTGATATACCGACTAAGGCGAATACTACGTATTAAGTTAGCATTGTGATTGGACCTTGTTGCTTGGTTACTGTAAACTTTAGAGTGGTGTACGGAATAAAGTCTCATCAGTGTCACCAGGTATTTCTATATAAATTTACGAACCCCTAGCTCGTAACATTACGAATCTTTAAAAAACTATTGTGAAGCCACTTAAAGTGCTACAGAAAATAAAATAACTTCATAGTTGAAATGTCTATATTTGAAAAAAAAATTGGTTGTCTGTAAAGTCGGTTTACTGACGATAGTTGAACGTGACAACGTCTTAAGAAAATACTGATGGAATGGTAGCATTTTTCAAAAGAAAAATTTAATTTCATTTGTTTTGCCGGCCTTACACGAGGTAACGCCGCATGCGTCATGTTTTTTCGTGCGTGCAGCCGGCTCTATCGAATTATAAGACTTTGTCACGTCAAAAAAAAATACAGTTCAAACCTTCATTTTGTATGCAAGCAAGCCGCGAGCAGGCGTACGTACGTACACCAAGCGTCTAATGACGAATACGCGCCTATGAAACTACGAACAATAAATTAATCAGGTCAGGGTCAGTCAGTACGTGATTCACGTATGTAAATGATCTTGGATACTCACCTCGAAGGAACCGGGGAGTCGCGCCGTTTATGATTTAGCTCAAAATTGCTCAATTGTAGCGCTGATGATGAATATGAAGACGTGTCAAGTCATTTCAACGACAACACAATAATGTAAGTATATATAAGTTTTCCTAAAACAAGAAAAGAAAAGTTATTTAATACTTATTCAAAAATGATGTCAAAAAGGGTCCATTATAACATCAAAAACTCATAACTTAACATAAATGATGCAGCGGGTTAGGCGTCACATAATTGGTGTCCCTTTTTGACATCGTTTTTGATAGACCCTTCTAATAGACCCTACCCTTTCCCCATCCGGTTCGCACGCCCTAAAGACGCTAGATTCCCTCGAGGGAGATGCTTGATCGTTTAGTAGTCTCCTAGGTGTTAAGTTTGGAAGCATATGGCAAAACTGTTAAAAATATATTAAAAAAAATGTATTTGAGGCAAGTTGAAATTTTAACAGAATATTTTAAAAAAATATTATAAAAACAGCTATTTCGGTGGGACATTTTACCTGCCAGGTGATCGAGAAAGTTACGTATTCGTGTGACTACTGAAGTCTTATTAATTATGAAAGTTGAAGTGTGACTTTATCTGAAGAGAAGAGCCATTTCATGTATTTTAGGTTTTTTAAGGCATTCTGGAATATTTTCTTCACTTTCTCAATTTTTCACTTGTTTTACAGAATTTGCGATATAATATCAATATTCGTGTTTCTTGACGACATGGTAATAACTAAACCTATATGAATTGTGGAGTATTTATTATATTTTTAATCCCCGCGACCCTTACCAGATCGTCATTCCACAAGGTGGAATCGGTAAGGTTACCGTACCAACGCTTCCCGGTACGTGGTCGCCACCGTTAAGGGCGCCCGTCAGTCCTAGCTATGTGCCCTGCGCCTTGCCCACTGCCACTTACGGTGGTGCCATATTTTTAACTATCATTTAATTTTTTTTATTTAAAGTGTTAAATAAAAATATGGCAAGTTACTCCAATTAACCTCTTAAAGGGAGTAATTACTCCAAAATTCATATGATAGGTTCAAGTTATTGTGATATCGTCAAGGAACACGAACACTGAATTATATCGCAAGTTCTGTAAAACAAGTGAAAATCGCAAAAGTGAGGTAAACATTCTAGAATAACTCTTCAGATAAGATAAGAGAATATAATGTAAAAAGAAAAAAATGTTTCATTGTTTTTTTATGTTTGATGTAAATCTGTTACGTAAAATGGCAATGACGAGATCCAACACAGCAGACGCGACTTTTAAATAAAATATATAAAAATAACCTGAAAATAACCACGAAAATTATACCCATATCGACATTTTGTAAAAAAAAATCGCGTCCGCTATCATGGATATGATACACATGCACACACACACACACACACACACACATACACACACACACACACGCACACAAACACACACACACACACACACAAAATATCCCACCGAAATGATCTGATTTTTTATAATATATATTTTTTTGTCATAATAATAATACCCTGTTAAAACTTCAATTTGCCTCAAACACATTTTTTCCAATAATTTTTTTAAACACTTTTGCAAGCATCTGGCAATGTGAAGAAACCACCTAAATGGACTAGCTTATTTATTTTATTATTCTTTACCAATATAATGATAAAAACATTTTTGTTTACCTCAAGGACTTTGGATGTCTATGGCTTGTAGCGCCACTACTTTAACTAATTCTCAGCCAGGTCTGCAGCTCTATGTTACAGTATTATAGGAGAGTTATATGACAGGTTTTCAGCTTGCCTCAAGTTCCTACTACATTATTCCTACCATCACCATCCTACTATAACAGCCTTTATAATTCGATCTACTGCTAGGATATGAGGCATCTACTTGTCATCGAAGGAGGTTTAGGTAAAAGTCCACTACGCTTGCCAAATGCGGATTGGTGGATGGAGTATAAGGTGATCAATAACCATTTTCTGATCCATTAGTCAGCTTCTATGACACCCATTGGAGGATATGGGGTGATGCTATTCTACTCTGGCGGAATCGCACAGGCACTACATTTTCGAAAAACTTATGTTACTTCTCCTATCTAGCTACAATTGATGATTCAGTGTATTACCAATAAGAAAATGTGGAAAAGATTAAAAGAAAAAATATGACAACCCAAGTTGTCTAGACAAAAACCATTGTAAGTTTTTACACTGTGGTATCGGTAAGAAATAAATGAATGTGTTGATAGTCAAGTGTGTACTGCTAATTGAGCTGACTGACACTCCCAAACATTATGCTATGAAACGAATAAATACTTAGGTTTAACAAACAAATGTATGCAGTTGAGGGGGATGGATACTAGGTAGGAGCTGATACAGTACACTCTCTTGATAAGGGAGTAGTTACACTCTGTGTTACACTGAGGGTAATCTTTTCACAGTGAGTCTATAGAAGACGAACAATTAGGCTGAGTGAAAGCAGAGGAGAGCCCCTGCTATTTAGTCACACAATGCCTGGGGGCCGACCTATGCAGTCATCTTGGTAACCATAGATTTTCTAACAAGAAAACGTAAAAAGGGTATGGGGAACGACTAAATCTATCTATACATTATTAAAATACATCAACATTCAACAACTTCCAAAAGTTCTGTATTAGAATGTATATTTAAAGTCACTCCTGCAGAATCTTACTAAATATGGCCAGGCTGAGACAGAAGAGTGAGTGGGTGAGTGTGTAATGCATCATAAGGGGCTTGTTAATACAATATTTTGTAGTTGGCCGTTGTCCTGTCAGATAGAGCTAAGAAGAAGTTTGCTTCATTTAGAGCTGAAGTTGTGGCTATTTTATCATTAACTGTTGGAACACAATATCGCTGTTCTAACAAAAAATGCAGTAAGGAGCTTTGAACTGAAGGCGTTTATATCCAACATTCAAGAACTTTCCAGATAACTGACTACATTCTGCTCAATCAAAACTTCACATACTTGAGCTCAATTAAGTGATTCCAAGAAATCTTATAAAATTAAGTCACTTCATCAAGTGTCCTTACTGCATTCTTCATTAGGATGGCAGAATAATGTTCTTAACTTTCTTAATTCATCAATAGTAGCTAGATGAGAAGATAGGAGAAGACAAGGTTTTGGAAAATTTACTAAATAATGTAAATCTTATCAATTCATGCCATCACTATAAGAATGTTCCTATCTTCTCTATCTAGCTACTATTGATGAATCAGTGTAAATTAAAAGATAGACTTACATACATAATAAGAAATGAACATAATAATTATGTTGTTTCTTATTATGTAAGTCATTTTTAAATTAGCAAAAACAATATTGTTGTTTTTGCTAATCAATTGTAACTGAAATGTATTGCCATTTCTAACCCAAAGAAATTAATTAGTTACTATGTCTTACATTCCTGCCAGATTTTGTCCAAACTGATGGACTAGGGCTTCAATTATAAAAAAATACATTAATTACCTTGGGTATAGTAGGTATCACCCATTTAATTTATGTGCTTTCGGAGGCATATTAAGTATGTAAATGGTATGGATTGTTTATTACTGGAAGTGCTATTACATACATTGAGCAACTATGCAAGTATTTCTACTACATAGGAAGAGTTGATAGCATTAGTTGGTCACTGTAAGTTGAAAATGAACATTGTGCTAAGTTAACCTACAAAATAATTTCACTAGCTGTGCCCGCAACTTTGTTCACGTGTTATGATGTTATATAGCCTTGCTTGATAAATGGACTATTCAACACAAAACGAATTTTTCAATTTGAATCAGTAGTTCACATTCAAACGAACAAACTCCTTACCTTTATAATATTGCACATGCATAAATAATTTTCAGCTTTTAGGCTAATAGTCGTCTAATTAGTCTTCTATGTTATAATACACACAAGTCTAGCTTGTCACACAATACACAGACAAGACAAGCTTATTATAGTATACTTATGAACACAAAATGAACTGAAGTATGAAATGTAAAGTAAACTACGAAAGATGCAGTTTGTTACAACTAAACATTAAATATATTTATATCACTCTGGATATCCTAGCATTTACTTGTCTTGATAGTTTACTATGTAGTTAATTTTTGAAAATTAACTACAAGATTGATGCAATTGTTGAAGTTTAATAATATACTTTGAAAGAAGTAGATAGTTTTTTGTGACTTCTAAAATATAACCTATGAATAATATGTATGAGAACATTTAATTTTTTTTTATACAAATAGAGTTGAAATAAGTTTTATATCATTAGAGGAAATAATTTTATGATTGTTACATTGTTGATACAGCGTATAAGGTTTTGTTTATTGTGTGTAGTAGTGGTGAATGCTTTGTGAAAGTGGAACTAGACAAACATCAAAAATTATCGATATCTCACCTTGAATTGATATTAGTGCCTGCCTGATGTCACAATCAATACCACAACACAGAGCTTGTCCCGACTTGATCATAATTATTTTTGCTAGATCTTGTTTACTATTACGTTGCAGCAACAATAAAAGTCGACAACGAAATCGACTTAAAACTACTCATCTTCGGCCACCTTTTATACATGTTTTCCTCATAGATTGTAAAGTGTTTTAGAAATATTATAAGAGTATTTCCACTGTATATTTCGATCTGCGACGCTGTTTTTTATTAAAATTATTAGGTAAACAAAGTATTATGACGCCATTAAATTTTCAAACCATAGATTAGAAAGAATATGTTTAAAGAGATGTCACAATGACAGTTGTCAATTAGCTGTCAATTTAGCCCAAAAGCCTCACTATTGGTCGTTATAAGGAGCGCCCTCACCATTGGTTAGTTTTGTTAAACTATAGTTATTTTACACCAATTAGAAAAAAATCTTTCTTTCTAACGATGTCTACTATACAGTAGCTATAGATATGTATAATGGGTATCCGCACGTGCTGCCGGCTGTACATACAAAAATATACTAGACCTTAGGTCTAGTATATTTTTGGAGGATATAAGCTACCTTTATTTCTAAAAAAAGGGCATGAAGTGGTTGAAATAAGGGTCGAAAGTTTGTATGGGAGTTCGTCATTATTGAAGATTAAAACATGAAACTTTATTGAATTTAGGCCCTTGACAAGTAATAAATAAATATTTTGTTCGTGTTTTTTAAAGTTTGACTCGTTTGGGGATGAAAGGTTGTATGTAAGACTAAGCAAAGTCACGCTTTCGCGGCTTCGATTTTGATGAATATGGGTACAAATATTGACTAGATACTGGGAAAGGACATAGGTTACCTTTTATTTCGAAAAAAGGCTTGAAAGGGTTGATATGAGGGATGAAAGTTTGCATGGATGTTCGTCAAAATTATAATTTAGGTATTGTTTTTTTTCCCTAATAGGTGAAATCTTGACCCTTTATCCTCACAAGGATTAAATGAGTGATGAAAGGTCGTATGGAAATCTAAAGTCCCAAAAATGCAGCCCAAAATAACTATTCCACGCGGACGAAGTCGCGGGCAAAAGCTAGTACCTACTACAGCTAGATATAGATAGTAGCTTACTAAAATAATTAAGTGTAATTTCGATTATATGATGGCGATGTATGATGTATGATTTTATATTATCAAAACTATACATACAATTTTCAAAATCTTGGAATGTGTAGCTACTTTGCTGAACAAAAATAGAATTTTTTACTCAGTTTAGTTTAGTTTACAATGTTTATCTTCTATCATTACCGAGGTTTAGTCAAATATTACTTATCCAAATAAACATAATAATTTGCAATCATAATGTATACCTACTATTTTCTTTTCTCAAATTTTCTGTTAGAGATTTTGCCGACGTTTGCTGAATTTCTGGTTATAGTTTTATTTATTAGGAAATAACAATATAATTTGACGGATAAATATATGTTTTTGGGCTTTCACTGCGTAACACAATTAAATATATTATGTCAAAGTGAGAAAAAATGTCCAGGCCTATGTCCAACAGTAAGTGTCTCTCGGCTGAAATGATGAAAAAAAATCTAAGTATTCCTCGATTTTTATAACTATTTAAAATAAAATTTTACTCACGAATTATACATTATTTAAGAAAATATAATATATTTAAGATTATCAGGACTAGAATCATGTAAATATCTTTATTAGCACAGAAGTTATGCCTTTATGAGATGATGATGAGTAAAGTTTTATGATGTCAAGGTGAGAAAAAATATTATTTTAAGTACCTACCTACTTATTCCTCTATTTTTTCTATCTATTAGAAATAAACTATTGCCACGGAATATACATTTTATTAATATATTTATTCAAGATTATCAATTTAAAAAAATCATGTAAATATCTTTATTAACACGGAAGTTATAGTTATACGAGATGAAAATGAGTCAAAGTTCCTAGTGTGCGGCGACTCGAAGCGGGCGGATAGTGCCGGGTGACGTCACAGCCATGCCGTAGAGCGCAGCGGATTAAATAAAATCAGTTGACGCAAATTGCTTTATAACTTTGCAACGGATGGACCGATTTTGATGATTTAAAAAACATCTATATCGTGGTACAAAAAGGAATGTTACTATGTATGTTTTATTAGGAAAAGCCATACCATTACGGGACCTCATTATTGTCCAAAGAAACATTATCATTTTTTTTAGTATTTCATAACAAAACGAACCACATATGACGAACGGCTTCGGTATTTTGGATTGAAGAGTCTACAGAGTCGACGCAAATTACACGATCTAACTTGCCTTCATAAAATCTTGAATGGTTTGCTATCCACTACACTTATTTCCGATATACACCTTAGAGTCCCCACGAGGTCTCCGAGGCTTGATCGTCCCTTTAGTGTTCCGTGTTTTAATAATAATGTGTCTTCCCATAACCCCATATTTAGAATGAGTCGTGAGTTCAACTCATTATTGAATGAACGAGATGATGTGCCTGATATCCACAACTCATCCCTCTGTAAATGGAAATCCTCTTTATATAAAATTGTAAAGTAACTTTTTACTGTTTCAATGTTAATAAAAAAATATATATTTCAATTATTATTAATATAATAAAATTTATCTAAACTTTTAATAATATAATAATTTTAATTTTTTTAATAATGTAATAACATGTCATTTTTTTTTATAATATAATAATAAGTTAATTTTTTGATTCTTGCTCGATGTTTGCTTAACATGCTGTGTACACATGTCTGTGGAGTTGCAGTCGACCATTGTGTTTTTACATTATTCATTGCTTAACTTGTCGTGATTGTAATTCTGTTTTGTGTACCTAATTAAATAAATAAATAAAAAAATAAAAAAAAAATAAAAAAAAATGGTTTTAAAACGTTAGCGTTCAATGTAGCTCACTCGATGCGCACGGACACTAACTCTTTAGACATATACTCTCTAATCTGTGCACTAACGAACGGAGGCTTTAGACAACATGCATTTCGACAATCGCTCTCGCTATCGCTAAGTAAAAAAATGTATGGGATTGACATAAGCAATCGAAAAGTGATCGATTGCTTATGTCAATCCCATACATTTTTTTACTTAGCGATAGCGAGAGCGATCGTCGAAATGCATGTTGTCTAAAGCCTCTGGGGCTTTAGACAACATGCACTTCGACAATCGCTCTCGCTATCGCTAAGTCAAAAAATGTATGGGATTGACATAAGCAATCGAAAAGTGACGTCATCAAAATAATCGAGTCGAAAATTGCTAGCCAAATGTCAGTTTTCGTTTCTATTGAACCGAAACGCAAGCAATAGAAGGCGTCGCTCGCTAACTTCCCATACAATGCGTAGCCAACGTGCAGCTTTGAGACTCGAAACCGACAAACTAGCGTTTCGATCGATCGCTTGGCTTTCGATCGCCGAGACCATGTAGAAAACGCTTGTAAAACACGTTATTGATTAAAATATCAGCAAAAAAAATAGTTTTTATTATTTCATACGCTACGTAGGCGTAATATAGTGTTATTAAAGTTTGTAGAGGTGCATTCTGGGATATACTTTTATGGAAGGAAGGACAGAAAGTCAAAGCAATAGCCCTTAACACAGCTGGAGGATACAGTGGAAAAGATAAAGAAATTAAAGTGGAAATGGACGGAGCCCATACTTAGAAATAACATACAGAAGTGGACAAGAGATGTTACTGGAATGGGGGACCCATTCAGGTATCAATGTAAGAGGAAAAAGGGCAGACAGAAGAGGAGATGGTCAGATGACATTAAGAGGGTAGCAGAGCCTTTGTGGTTACGGTTGGCCAAGAACAGATTAGATTAGTACCTATGGAAAAGGCTGGATGAGGCCTACGTGTCAGGAGGACACACCGAAAAATAAAAACAATAATCAAAATAGTGTTAATACTGTAATAAATTTAGATTATAATGTAAAACTTTTCGGTATTAAATGGGTTTGAAATTGAATAGTTGTATTTTTTAGTAAGAATATACATTATTTGTACACAGTGGTTGTATATTAAAGTTTATATGTAATAGTTATTCTCATGACCGTGTCATGCTGGCAGAGTAGAATAGCACCACCAACCCTATATCTATAAATAGGCGTCGTAGAAGGAAGCTAATGGATCAGATAAGGGGTATTGATCACCTTATATGCTGTCCACCAATCTGCATTGGGCAAGTGTGGTGAACTACTGCCTAAGCCTTCTCAGATAACAAGGAGAGGCCTGTGTCCAGTGAGTGTAATTAAAAAGGCTGTTATGTTATGATGATGAATTGTTTGCTTAGGTTATCATTTAAAAATACATTATCTTAATTTGTTGTGGGCTGCCCGTAACAATGAGTGTATCTCATGCACCCAAAACATATTTGAGACTAAAAACTATAGACTCTAATCTGTGAAACTAATAGAAAACTTTAATAAAATGCCTGATTGATTTATTATTTGGAGATAGATTTACATATTCCACATTTTGAACACTGGTGACAAAAGAAATGCCTATGGAACTTAACAACAATTTCACATTATTTTACAATCAAAACTATTTGTGTGCTTGTGAAAGTTTTCATGTTAGGGATTTATTTGTATGAAACAGGAGATCATTCACCCCCTAAAAGAACAGACCTAAGGTATTTGTATGTATGTACATACTTGTTGATGTTTTTGTATGAACATTGTGAATGCGTGGTGTATAGCGTGAATCTATATCTTCCGGATGTAGATTTTTTGACTCGATAGTAAAAATTGTTACGGAATGGATTTTGTGCAGTGAAACTGATGTTATATTGATGCACAAACATCCATGACGACAAGCTGTTAAGAAGAATCATTAAATAAAAGTTTTATAATGTTAATTTATTTAATTTTATGTAACTTTTAATTTTGAGCAACAGGAAACATTAATTAGATTTTCTGTTCCTCATTATTCAAAGTTTTATTCCTCCAGGATTGAAGATTCCTAGTTTTGATAAAATAAAACAATTACATTAATCTTTTATTTATTTTTTACATAAAGCTAACATGGTCAGCAAAGTTAGTCGATTTTTCATTTAAGTCTACAAATCCAACAATGTCATCCTTGCTTGTTGTATATGTCAGTTTCCAGGGCCATTTCAAAGAATAATACTGCTTACATATTTTTCCTGACCCAGTATTTCACCTGATGCAACTGTAGGTGTTACAGTAACTCATTAAATAATTATAATGGTAATTTGTCAATTGGTTTGCTGATGATCATCTGAAAAATAAAATAAGCATTTTAACTTTAGGTTGAAAATTACAGGATTTATTTTCCTAATAATTTATATACTAATTCTACACTAATTCACAGAAAACTGATTAAACCTTTTTATCTAGAGAGAAAGAGATAATCACTCAGAAATTCTGTATAACTAGACGTTAATTTGATGCTGTTGTGGTGGAGTGGTTAATTTAGATTGCTTAGATTAATTAGGTAATGGCTTAGAATATTGGGTAACTTGATAAACCTAATAGAAAGTGCTGTGTGGAGCTTTCTGATTCAAGATGTAGGTACATACTGATTTTAAACTGCGATCAAGACCACATACAGAATGAAATAATCATAATTATTCCTGTCTTTTGAGAAATCTCATAAAATATTAAAAACACATAATACAAATACCAGAAACTTCTAGACAGGCTATCTTATGTGGTTTTCGCTCATAAGGTGCATAAGAATGATCATGACGCTTTCTCGAGTAACTCTTATCACGGAATTGATCTGAAAATGAAATAAAAATATATCATTAAGAGAAGTAGTCATCAAAGTCATCTTGGCTTAACTTTTGCAATGTACAAATTTAATTAAATTTGTAACTACACATGCAAAATAATGGTTAATAAGAATATATGTATTGTTAGATAGATAAATGTTAATAAAATATTACCTATTTCTGTGGGAACAGTTGATGGTATTCCTCAGTATTCAACAGTTCATGGTAAGATATCTCGAGTTTCAAAAATAAAGATGGACAAGCACCAATCTTCAATTTATCTCCATGACAATTTTTTTCTCAAAATGTTTATATAGGGCACGTAGGTAGATGCATGTTTTATGGTTTTTTCACTAGGAACTATAACCTAGGTATGTCTTTTCATAGAAAATAGAAATGATTCTATGAAATTGATGAAACTTATAGGTCCTGTTGTAAATTACTTCGGTCGGTACGCAACACTTGTGGTGTGGTACATTATCGTAAACCACCAAACCACCGATGGGACTCATAAGTAGATTCAAAGTGGCGAAAACGCCGAAAACACTTCATGAAATAAATTTAATTTATTTAGGTTAAGTTAGTTTGTCATTTTCAATTTTTGACATTTCTTCTCTCGCTAACTATAGACAAAAATTTTGAGTTATCGATACGACGCCTCGATTAAGCGATCGCTACGTTACTGTCACTTTGGCTACCAAACGATAATCGCTATCGCTGAAGCGTTAGCGATTAGACAAACCGACTCGCTTGTAAGCGTGAGCATGTTGTCTAAAGGCTCTGAGGCTTTAGACAACATGCTCACGCTTACAAGCGAGTCGGTTTGTCTAATCGCTAACGCTTCAGCGATAGCGATTATCGTTTGGTAGCCAAAGTGACAGTAACGTAGCGATCGCTTAATCGAGGCGTCGTATCGATAACTCAAAATTTTTGTCTATAGTTAGCGAGAGAAGAAATGTCAAAAATTTAAAATGACTAACTAACTTAACCTAAATAAATTAAATTTATTTCATGAAGAGTTTTCGGCGTTTTCGCCACTTTGAATCTACTTATGAGTCCCATCGGTGGTTTGGTGGTTTACGATAATGTACCACACCACAAGTGTTGCGTACCGACCGAAGTAATTTACAACAGGACCTATAAGTTTCATCAATTTCATAGAATCATTTCTATTTTCTATGAAAAGACATACCTAGGTTATAGTTCCTAGTGAAAAAACCATAAAACATGCATCTACCTACGTGCCCTATATAAACATTTTGAGAAAAAAATTGTCATGGAGATAAATTGAAGATTGGTGCTTGTCCATCTTTATTTTTGAAACTCGAGATATCTTACCATGAACTGTTGAATACTGAGGAATACCATCAACTGTTCCCACAGAAATAGGTAATATTTTATTAACATTTATCTATCTAACAATACATATATTCTTATTAACCATTATTTTGCATGTGTAGTTACAAATTTAATAAAATTTGTACATTGCAAAAGTTAAGCCAAGATGACTTTGATGACTACTTCTCTTAATGATATATTTTTATTTCATTTTCAGATCAATTCCGTGATAAGAGTTACTCGAGAAAGCGTCATGATCATTCTTATGCACCTTATGAGCGAAAACCACATAAGATAGCCTGTCTAGAAGTTTCTGGTATTTGTATTATGTGTTTTTAATATTTTATGAGATTTCTCAAAAGACAGGAATAATTATGATTATTTCATTCTGTATGTGGTCTTGATCGCAGTTTAAAATCAGTATGTACCTACATCTTGAATCAGAAAGCTCCACACAGCACTTTCTATTAGGTTTATCAAGTTACCCAATATTCTAAGCCATTACCTAATTAATCTAAGCAATCTGTAAGCAATCTAAATTAACCACTCCACCACAACAGCATCAAATTAACGTCTAGTTATACAGAATTTCTGAGTGATTATCTTTTTCTCTCTAGATAAAAAGGTTTAATCAATTTTCTGTGAATTAGTGTAGAATTAGTATATAAATTATTAGGAAAATAAATCCTGTAATTTTCAACCTAAAGTTAAAATGCTTATTTTATTTTTCAGATGATCATCAGCAAACCAAGTGACAAATTACCATTATAATTATTTAATGAGTTACTGTAACACCTACAGTTGCATCAGGTGAAATACTGGGTCAGGAAAAATATGTAAGCAGTATTATTCTTTGAAATGGCCCTGGAAACTGACATATACAACAAGCAAGGATGACATTGTTGGATATGTAGACTTAAATGAAAAATCGAGTAACTTTGCTGACCATGTTAGCTTTATGTAAAAAATAAATAAAAGATTAATGTAATTGTTTTATTTTATCAAAACTAGGAATCTTCAATCCTGGAGGAATAAAACTTTGAATAATGAGGAACAGAAAATCTAATTAATGTTTCCTGTTGCTCAAAATTAAAAGTTACATAAAATTAAATAAATTAACAATATAAAACTTTTATTTAATGATTCTTCTTAATAGCTCGTCGTCATGGATGTTTGTGCATCAATATAACATCAGTTTCACTGCACAAAATCCATTCCGAAACAATTTTTACTATAGAGTCAAAAAATCTACATCCGGAAGATATAGATTAACGCTATACACCACGCATTCACAATGTTCATACAAAAACATCAACAAATAGTTGTATGTACATACATACAAATACCTTAGGTCTGTTCTTTTAGGGGGTGAATGATCTCCTGTTTCATACAAATAAATCCCTAACATGAAAACTTTCACAAGCACACAAATAGTTTTGATTGTAAAATAATGTGAAATTGTTGTTAAGTTCCATAGGCATTTCTTTTGTCACCAGTGTTCAAAATGTGGAATATGTAAATCTATCTCCAAATAATAAATCAATCAGGCATTTTATTAAAGTTTTCTATTAGTTTCACAGATTAGAGAGTCTATAGTTTTTAGTCTCAAATATGTTTTGGGTGCATGAGATACACTCATTGTTACGGGCAGCCCACAACAAATTAAGATAATGTATTTTTAAATGATAACCTAAGCAAACAATTCATCATCATAACATAACAGCCTTTTTAATTACACTCACTGGACACAGGCCTCTCCTTGTTATCTGAGAAGGTTTAGGCAGTAGTTCACCACACTTGCCCAATGCAGATTGGTGGACAGCATATAAGGTGATCAATACCCCTTATCTGATCCATTAGCTTCCTTCTACGACGCCTATTTATAGATATAGGGTTGGTGGTGCTATTCTACTCTGCCAGCATGACACGGTCATGAGAATAACTATTACATATAAACTTTAATATACAACCACTGTGTACAAATATTGTATATTCTTACTAAAAAACACAACTATTCAATTTCAAACCCATTTAATACCGAAAATGTTTTACATTATAATCTAAATTTATTACAGTATTAACACTATTTTGATTATTGTTTTTATTTTCCGGTGTGTCCTCCTGACACGTAGGCCTCATCCAGCCTTTTCCATAGGTACTAATCTAATCTGTTCTTGGCCAACCGTAACCACAAAGGCTCTGCTACCCTCTTAATGTCATCTGACCATCTCCTCTTCTGTCTGCCCTTTTTCC
This sequence comes from Elophila nymphaeata, assembly GCA_955850985.1. Taxonomy (NCBI): domain Eukaryota; kingdom Metazoa; phylum Arthropoda; class Insecta; order Lepidoptera; family Crambidae; genus Elophila; species Elophila nymphaeata. Next base: position 7,377,009 of record OY039093.1, read on the forward strand.
TCTTACATTGATACCTGAATGGGTCCCCCATTCAGTAACATCTCTTGTCCACTTCTGTATGTTATTTCTAAGTATGGGCTCCGTCCATTTCCACTTTAATTTCTTTATCTTTTCCACTGTATCCTCCAGCTGTGTTAAGGGCTATTGCTTTGACTTTCTGTCCTTCCTTCCATAAAAGTATATCCCAGAATGCACCTCTACAAACTTTAATAACACTATATTACGCCTACGTAGCGTATGAAATAATAAAAACTATTTTTTTTGCTGATATTTTAATCTATAACGTGTTTCACAAGCGTTTTCTACATGGTCTCGGCGATCGAAAGCCAAGCGATCGATCGAAACGCTAGTTTGTCGGTTTCGAGTCTCAAAGCTGCATGTTGGCTACGCATTGTATGGGAAGTTAGCGAGCGACGCCTTCTATTGCTTGCGTTTCGGTTCAATAGAAACGAAAACTAACATTTGGCTAGCAATTTTCGACTCGATTATTTTGATGACGTCACTTTTCGATTGCTTATGTCAATCCCATACATTTTTTGACTTAGCGATAGCGAGAGCGATTGTCGAAGTGCATGTTGTCTAAAGCCCCTGAGCGGCGAAATGGCTAGATTAGGCTCTGCTGACCTGGTAGGTACTTACCATGAAGCTATAGACTATAGCTTCATGGTAAGAAAAGCGTGGGGTGCTCAATTTAAATTGTACCGATCGAATATTTTCAAGAACTAATGTAATAGAGCACCGCACGTTTTTCTCTAAATACTAATTATACTTTTCGTTCATCATTTAGTTTCTATACTAAAAAGTTATTTTTCACTTTTTAGTTTTTTATTTAACATATAAGCGTGTTTTTTTAAACTATTATTTTATTTTCCACTTTTTAACCGCCGATGAAAGTATGTACATACTTACTTAGAGTGCGTTCCAAAACCAGGAGAAGCCAAGTAGACAGCGTAAGATAGCTTTCTAATTGGTGTAAATTAACAATAGTTTAACAAAACTAACCAATGGTGAAAGCGCTTCTTAATAACGACCAATAGTGAGCTACCATTTACTCTACCCCGAGTAAATTGAGATTGTTTTGGAACGCACCCTTAATGACAAGACAACGCCATCTAGTGACGTATAGCTGAACTAACATTCCAAACGTTTAATTTATTAGTCCTGGCGATTCTAATCAGGATAACGCCTAAGCTGTTTACTCTGAGGCTTTAGACAACATGCATTTCGACAATCGCTCTCGCTATCGCTAAGTAAAAAAATGTATGGGATTGACATAAGCAATCGATCACTTTTCGATTGCTTATGTCAATCCCATACATTTTTTTACTTAGCGATAGCGAGAGCGATTGTCGAAATGCATGTTGTCTAAAGGCTCTGAGCGCCTAAGGGATAATGGGATATTCTTATTGAATTATTGTGATGTCATCGGTCTTTGATAAGTCTATATCACAGATAATATAATACTATACTAGTATCTATATACACTTAGAGCATTTATCCTATGCTCTAAAAAGTTTAAATAAAATCTGACTGTTTAAAGTGGGTCAAAATCGAGTCCAAACGAGTCAGTTACATACATACAAACAAACATACAGGTGAAACTAATATAAGCGTGTCAAAAACTACTTAAAACTTAGTTACCTAGGAGGTGCTGCAAATTGAGAGCAACTTAATTTAAAATTAATGTAGGTATAAGTTGTACTAGGAATATACAGGCCGAACTTTTGTTCTATTCATTATTATATCCAATTATAAATGTTTATTTCTCATTTAAGAACTCATTTACAGATTAGTAACATTTTGTTAATAACTAAGTTTTAAGGGTGTTTGAGAAGCGTTTAATATTTGGTTAATTTTTATATTATTTGGCAATTTATTGTATATTTTTACTGACTTAGAATATGGGCTGCTATTTATTAATTTAATTCTTGATTGGGGTAGGTGGAGTCTATGTTTATGCATTGTATTGTACCTATTGTAACCTACTAAGGTTCCACCGAGCTTTAGGCTTCTTGGTCCTACCTCGTCTTCCGTACCTCAAAGAATAGGACAGCAACAATAAAATAACAAATCAGATCTAAAACATTTATTTTTAATTCTAATAACTTAATTACTTACATTTAAAACTTTGGTATTATGGCCGTTGTGCTAACAAGTACCTATATATTAATAAAATTGTAACAAATATGTTTTTAATAAAATTATAAAAATTTTACATAAACTCCCAGAAATATCATTAAGTTAAATACATAATGATATTTCTGGGTAACGTAATAACGGCTAAATAATAATAAAGAAAAATATACAAAAAATTTAAACATTAACAACAAATTTAAATACAATCCTTATTAAAAGTTATGTATGTTATGTATGTACGTACGTAAAATGACTTCGAGAGAGCCGCATTAGAGATACGTTCTACGTCCAAGAAATACGCAGCATGCGTCTCCAGCACCAACGCATCTATTTGCATCGGAAAATCATAATTGTGCTCATAGCAATTTTTTTTTAAACAGTATAAATAAGAGTTTTTCATCGCTTGACCAATATGCAGTTTTGACGAGTGTGTCGTAAATCCTCTAATACGGTTCTCTCGGAATCGTATCTATCATAGATATCTGAGCGGCGAGAGAAGCCAGGGAAGTGGAGATGATTTCTGTTTTCAGATCGTAAGTATAAATAATATTCTACACATGCGCGCAAATATTCTGATGCACCACAAGAACCGTCTTATATCCTCAAACCTACACTCTCAGTACTACCACACACAGCGTAAAACCTTAGTGACTCGACGCCTTTGAAGTTGAGGAAACATGCAGTGGACCAGTATCTACCGAACGATATAGCCTGTCAGTGACGCCACCGCGCCCTTTTCACGTTTGTCCTGCCTAGAAGCAACCGTTGGCTGACTGATAGAACTGTGGTACTACTCTACATCCTACAAGAATGGAGGGAAGTTAGAGTAGTCTTCATTCCGAAACCAGATAAGACTGATTTACACGAACCCTAAATCGTTTAGACCAATTTTATTAGTCTCACATCGTTTCTACTAAAAACCTTGGAAAGACCGTGTGACAGGGAACTGAGGAACGGAACTTTCTGTAAAACACCAATCCATATGCGCCAACACGCATATTACATTAGAAAATCAACGACGGTTGCACTTTATCAGGTAATATGCAAAAATTAAGTAACTAAATCTTTTTTCATCCCACCACCTCGGAAAGTGTAATTTTGCGCTTCGAAATCTGGCTGGAAAATTCTATTTTATTCGCTTGAGTGGCAAAGTAGATTTGAATTTAGAACATCACATATAATGAGTACTCAATATAATTGTAAATTCAAAACGTCATTAAACCTATTTAATGTAACCTCTATGGTGCCAAATTTATGATTAGAACTTTTTAAATTGTGAAAAAATTCTTTTTCATTTTGTCATTTCCTCGCTGAGGTGGGATGAAAAGTTACGTATTGCACTCGAGTGGAAAGATTTTTCACCTTGTGCTCGTTTGTTTCCCTCGCTGACGCTCAGGATTCTAATTTAGAATCACTCGCTGCGCTCGTGATTCAACTTTAGAATCCTTCGCTTGCTCGGTCATCCAAATCGAGCACGCGGTTAAAAAGGAACTTTCCACTCTTGTATAATAAATAACTATTTTTAAAAAAAAGGTGTAACTGGAGTCCTTTCTGGATATTGAAGGGGCCTTCGACAAAACCAACTTTAACAGCATTGAGAGCCCTGAGGACATGGAGTGGGCAGAATAGTGGACCTGTTTCCTCGATTCGCAGAGGAGCGGTCAGGAGTTGCTTGATAACATCAAGGCGATGGGCGGCTTCCAGTAGGCCTATTCGCTAACTTTTATTGACAGTTGAAAGTGATGATCACCGAGTGAATTACATATCCATTGCTGTTTTTACACGACAAGTACCATAAGAGCGTTGTCGCGTATTAAGTACTTAGTACCTACTTAGCGGGAATTATGCCTTGGTTCGAGGGTACATAATTAATGCGACAAAAGTAATTCTTATTTATAGGTACGTACTATTAAAACAATTGGTTAGGTAAGTATAACATGATCAAGGAAAGAAGAGTCGGTTGCGATGGCTCAGACAGTCTCACTCATTTCGCAATATTAATCTTTACTATTCATTTAGCTACACTGTACTATTATCTACTCACAGTTTGTGATGCCAGCCACACAAACCGCCACTTTTCCACCCAGTTTGTGATGCCTTCCACACAAACCGTCACTTTTGCACCCAGTTTGTGATGCCAGCCACACAAACCGTCACTGTTTAGATCGTAGGTCATATATTTACTAGTTGTGATGCCAGCCACACAACTTACTACTATTTAAGTTATGTGATAGACTGTATCCGGTCTGAACACTGTGTGTCCGGGTGCCTGCGTACCTTAACTTCAAGTCACGCTACATCACATTGTAATGACTTTGTAGGTAATTGTGGGCACCCGCCGGACGTGAGGGCTTTGCCCTCACGAGGACCTCCACCTTCCCCATAGTCCTTCCACGGTTGCTCCAACTCAGTCTACCAACATACCTCCAATTATATACCTCAGTACATATTGGATACAATTCTACAATTATGAAGATAATCAACCAACTTATCCTTCCTCTTACATGGTTTTATCAAAGTTAACTATGAAGTAATTAATGTGCAAACTCACCCGATATGGAGTTTCCCTTTTATCCCTCTCGCCACTACTTCTCAACTCTCCGCGCACCAAACTATAATTTTCCTTCTTTACCCCCAACATAAAATAAAAAGACGCGCGTTATTTTTTCTAGTCATTGAGAGTTGCCATATGCAAAAAATGTTAACCAATCTTTTAAATACTTACCATATTGGTATAGGAATTTCGCGCTGTGCGCGACACTCCCACAAACAAAGAATGTTAATGGAGCAGCGTGAGCAGATGACGAGTCCATTCCAGGATCTTTTCCCTGGCACGAACAGCAGCCACTCTTCTATTTTTCTGCCCATCTTCAACTTGTCCGGAGATTTCTGATATGGCTATTTCATCATTAGGCTGAACATTATCATTAGTATCCCCTACTAAATTAGTTTCCATAATTTCTTGGCTACATGGTACTTGGCTACATTCTAGTTCAGTACTTTCCTGAATGTCTTGAGGATCTGAAGGAGTTGCTAATAATGGAACCTCGTCTTTATTTTTATCATCCTCGACTTGCGTACTTAATTCTCCAAGTGAAGGGTCACCTTCCACTCTTACATTGTCTATTTCCATATGGTGTGGTGAAGTGTTCATAATTGGAATGTGACTTTCCGCTGACTGTTCGCTAGACTGAGATAGTTCCTCATCCCCTATCTCCAAAGGATATAAATGACCAACTGATCGAATAAACACAGAATTGCCCGCTTTTACCTTGGCTACCCTACATTCGCCATCGGCTCCCTTTATTAAGTCTGTAATCTTACCAATGTTCCAATTTTCTCTGTTTTTTGAATCAGACTTCATTTGAACTATGTCACCCACTTTTGGTAAACGAGGGGTTTTTATTCTAGGTTGTTTTGTTAAGTTCTGATATCTCTCTCTAAGTCCTGTAAGATATTGGTAAATAAACATATTTTTGAAATCCTTTAGGATATTCAATCCTCTTTTCCAGCTTTCAATCAAATCCTGTTTGGTTGTTGTCCCCTCGCAAAGCATTTCCGATGATGTTTCCGATACAGTTAGACATTCCCCTAGACTTAGGAAGTCTGATGGTCTTAATATATGAATCAACTCTGGTCCAACTTGAGTTAAGGGTCTTGAATTTACAACAGCTTCAATTTCTTTAATTACTGTGAGCAGTTTTGTATCATTAAGTAGATGTTTTTCTAGAGTTCGCTTAAGACAATGCTTAACTATAGCCACTAAACGCTCATAAAATCCTCCATGCCAGGGTGCCAGCTGAGGGATGAATTTCCATTCAATGGTGTTTCCTACACAAAACGGTAATTTAATGATTTCGCTTACCAATTTGAAATATGTAGCATTATCTGAGTAAATCTTTTTTGGCGTATTTCTAGTTGCAGCGAATCGTCTTATAGCTAAAAGACATTCTTCAGCTGTTAAGTCCATAACAACTTCTAAATGTATAGCCCTTACTGAGAGACAGGTGAATAAACATATCCATCTCTTTTCTTTTCCTCTGGGTGAATTCACATACAAAGGTCCTAAGTAATCTACACCGGTGAATGTGAAGGGCGTGCTGTAATTTACTCTTTCAGGCGGCAGAGGTGCAGCAGGTGGTAATGGATAAGGGCCACCCCCATGTTTTACACATTGCTGACATTTTCGTAATACTTTTTGCACCTGTCTCTTCCCATGAGGTATCCAATATTTGTTTCTTACTAAACTGAGTGTATGTGTCGGTCCCGCGTGGTAATTTCTTAGATGTATAGACTTAATTATACTATTTGTCAGATCACAATCTTTTGGTAATAAAATAGGGTACTTCGTATCATAACATAAATTTGAGTTTATTGTACGACCTCTGCACCTTAGTATTCCGTCTACGTCAGAGAAGAGATCCAGATTTCTTGTTAGGTTTGTAGTCTTTCCTGTTGTCTCTTCCGGAAAAAAATGTTTTTGTATTCTTTTCAACTCTGATGCAGTAATAGTTTCTAAAGAACCTGTAGTTTTGATTCCTTCTATTATCTCCTGTATAGATGTCTGTGGTTGATTTCCTATGTTTAAACCGTCTCTTATGTGTTCTTGATGGTCTAAATCTTTAATATTTGTAGATCTTATTTCTGGTGTTTCTTCCAGGACCTCCCCAATAGAAAAGAGAGTCTTATGATTGTCATAATATCTATTTTCAGGCCAGCAGTCTTCTTTGTATTTAATGAATTCAGGAGCATTATACCAAAGCTCCTTCTTTTCTGTCCACTTTTCAGGACGGGTAGCAACATCAGCAGGATTCAAATTTGTGTTGATATAGAGCATCTCTGTACTTGGGTGATTCTGTTTTATTTCCTTTACCCTATTTGTTACAAATGGAGGGAGTAATTTGTCGGAATTTATCCATCCCAATACAACTAGGCTATCGGTCCACAAAAATTGTTTGTGAATAGGTAGTTCTAAGTGTGTATGAACATATTTTAGTAAACGACTTCCTATTAGAAAACCAAGTAATTCTAACTTTGGCATTTTCAAATTATTTTTATCTTCACTTTGTGTTACATGACACTTTCCCATCACAAATGATACACAAGTTTCATGGGATCCTATTGTTTTAAGATACACAACAGCGGCGTAAGCATTTTTAGATGCGTCTGAAAAACAGTGTAGCTCATAAAGTGTATGATTTGAATTTTTTAACAGCCCGATATATCTTGGTAACTCTACTTTCGAGACAACTTTCAGATTTTCTAGGATTGATACTGATAATTGCATTAAGTCTTCTGGTAGTTTAGCATCCCATTTTATCTTCCTCTCACAAATCTTCTGAAATAAAAGTTTAATTGGTAGAGTCAATGGGCATACAAAACCACAAGGATCATAAACTCTTGCTAATGTTCGAAGAATTTCTCTTTTTGTGCAAACTGGTTTAAAGTGATTTGCTGTTATTTTTAATTTTAGGGTATCTTTGCGTGTATCCCATGCCAACCCTAGAATTTTAAACATGTCTGTTTTAAGGGCACGGCGCTGTGTAGAAATTATATTGTTAAAATCTTCATTGTTGGATATCCAGTCTCTTATATTCATGCCCAGTTCCTCAAATGTTGATGTAGTTTCTTGGTATATCCATTTCGCCTCTTGCAATGTATCTGCTCCAGTGATAAGGTTATCTACATAACAGTTATCGGCTATCGTTTTCAAGAGATCCTTCTGTGTTTTATGCATATGATGTCTAATTGTTGCTGTTAGCAAAAATGGGCTTGAAATTATTCCAAATGGAATTCTACAGAACCGTAAATGTAACAAATTATCTTCTGTTAAATCCTTATTTATGTCTTTTAGCCACAAGAACCTTGTTACATCACGGTCCTCTTCTTGGAGTCCTACTTGTAGGAAGGCCTTTTCTACATCTGCAACTATACCAACTCTTTTTATTCTAAACCTAAGAAGTAAAGCTGTTAAATCCTCTAGCATTGAAGGCCCACTATAAAGACATTCATTTAAACTTTTTTTTCCTGGTATTTTAGCAGAGGCATCATAGACTATACGATTTCGTTTTCCATCCTGTTTTACTATATGATGTGGGAGGTAATGTAAAGGATGTTCAAAAGTTCTACATGGTAACACTGTTTCAATAATATTGACTGCTAGTTGCTCCTTCAAAATTTCGTCATACTCTTTCATTGTTCTACTATCCAACCTCTTAATTAAACTCTTTAATCTTCCATATGCTAATCCAAAATTAGTAGGAAGGTTTGGAGGGTATTCTGTCCATGGCCATTTAACTTCATAGTGTCCCATATTATATCGAACTGTATCGTTAAAGTGTCGTACTGCTTCTTCTTGACGAGTAGTCTTCGGTGAGTCTGTGATACCTATACTTTCTAAGGACCACAGAAACTTTATGTCGATATTTCTTAACGGTAGGTCTGGTTCAGTAAAATATGGACAGCTAGAATTGTGACAGTTACAATATGTTGTAACAGTAAGTATATTATCTTGCTTCATCTTCCTACTTTGATCTTCTTTATTAGCTCGACCAGATAACACCCATCCAAAGTCTGTATCAATCATATATAAATTTTCATCAACTTTAATCTTATTTTCTCTTATAAAACTAATGTAATAGTCATTGCCTATAAGAAGATCTACACCCACACCAGCTGTGCCATCATCTGCTTGTAAATCAATTTCATTGAAACTTATTTTACTTGGAATTTTTAATCGATCTGTGATATGTGGTACAATGTTCACTCTAATTTGTTTTCTTATACCCCTTAATGTAATAATCATAATGTCTGTAGCCGGACTTAGTACTTCCCTAGGCGTTTTAGATCCAAAAGTATATACAAGTAGAAGGTCATTGTTCATTTCAGATAGTGCTAAGAATTTTGCAAGTCTTCCAGTTATGTAACTACGTTGGCTGCCACTATCTAGAACAATCCTTCCTTTTCTTTGCTTCTTATTGTTGGGATTTAATATGTTTGCCACTGCTGTCTGTAAAAAAGTTGTCAAATTTTTATCACTCATCTGGCATTCATTATTTTCAGGTAATATGTCTTTTGAATTTTCCTTACCCGTTGGCTGAGGGCATAGCACTTGGAGGTGGTTCCCTTTGCAACGATAACATATCACCTTACTCTTGCAGCTGTCTATTTTGTGATTATGACGCAGGCATCGAAAGCATCTTCCTTGTAATTTTTTTTTACGATCTTCTAAGGACTTATATTCTCTACATTCTGTACTAAGATGATTTATTCGCCCACAGAACATACAAGGACGTCTACTTCGTTTTTGCGGTGGAGTACTCACAAAATCAGAGCCTTTTCTTTTCCATACTTGTTTTGGGTTTCTTTTGTTATAGCTTTTTACTTGTGTCTCTACTTTGAGTTGGAGAGCCTCCGTCGTTGTATATGAAGTCGTAGAGGATAGACTAATAATAATATATTGGGAGCCTTCCATTGCGAAAATAACCTTTTGTAAATTTTTTCTTATGGTATCAATACTGTTGTCTCCGGAATCAGATTTCATCAAATGATATTCATGAAGTACCCTTTCTGGAAATTTCGATAATATTAAGGATCTATTTGAGTTGTTATTTGATGGTTCACCAAGTTTTTCTAGTATCCTCAAGTGACGTTCAATCTCATCTAATGTAGTTCGGCAGCTGTGGGCATTATACTGAGCCCTTGGTAAGTTATTCAAAGCTGAGTAATGACTATCAATGACATTGTCGCTACTGCCAAATCGTCTTTTCAGGGAATCAATTGCTATTGAGTAATTATAGTTAGTTGTTGTTAGTCCGGCAACAGCCTCCATTGCTGTCCCTTCTAGACAGCTTAGAAGATAGGCCAGTTTATCGGCATCTCCAATCATTTTATTATCTACGGTCACACTGAATCGATCCCAAAACTCAATCCATTTTAGTGGGTCACCATTGAATTTGGGTAATTCCAACTTTGGGAGCTTAGTAGTTGATAAATCTGTTAGTGTATTGGGTAGCTGCTTCTCTGATGAAGATTCTCGCTTATCCATTTTATTTACTGTTACAGCAGCCTCTAATTTACTAATACAATCTTCTCCCTGAACTTGAATATCCATAGACTTATTAATAATATCTATTTTAGGGTTCACCGAAGATACAGTATAATTATTTACCTCTTTGTCTAAGTTGGCTACCAGTGTTTTCAACTGAGATATCGCATTAACAGCATCATTTATTGACAATTCTTCAGATTCAAATCTGACGACTACTCCTTTCAAGTATTCCGCTAGCCGCTCCTGTCTTAGTTTGATCTTCCATACTAAAGCTTCCTCCATTGCTTACTTTCTTTTCTATAATAAAGTATAATTTTGAAATTATTTAATTTTCATTATAACTTTACATTCAGATTCGTTAGCATTAATTTCCATAGCATTCTGACACCAAAGAAATCTTTAGTAGTGCCTAAAATATTAATTTTTCTTACATATTAAATAATAGTTACAAGTGTAAACTTATCGCTTTAGACGCAAAAGAAAACTTTCTTTGCTAATTGGCTTGAACTATACACTTCTTTTTTTTTTTTAAACTATATACTTTTAGTATAAAAGTTTTACTTACCAAGAAACAAAACAAGATCAAGCTTGGTAGTTATTTCTTCGTCGTCTTTTATCGTAAACACTGAAAAAGAACTCCCTCATTTACACTGCATTCACTTTCAAACAAAACAGTTTTCTTTAACAAATAAGACCGCTTATTCTCGTTTTCCTTGTTATTACGGCACAATACATTATGAATTAAGCAAACAAAACCAAAGAACGATAAAATTAAACAAAACTTATTTTAACTCAGTTAAGTTTGTTGGAAAACGGTAACCTAAGAAAAATGAAATAAAAACTTAAGAATATTAACGCTACCGACCAATGACAGAAAGGCAATGGTTTCTTACAACCCCAGGTGGGCCAACCTTGCAAATAAATTAAAGAATGGCGCGTAATTCGCAATACTAAATTTGTTTACGTAAAACAAATTAACAACGCGCCTGAACCCCGTAATATTATTTCTAACGTCACTTTTATTTAACATAGATGCAATAATAACAACAACTTAGAAAAAAAACTACAGTCGAATAGTAAAGTTAGTTAAAGCACACCATGTTTGACTGGAAATACGACCGCCATCAAAATTAGTCAAATCGGTTGGTCAAATTGAGTAACAAGACGGAGCATGTCAACGCGGCTTTAACAAAATGCCCGCCTAAATATATGAGAGATCCCAGCACCTCCACCATTTTTGTCGCGTATTAAGTACTTAGTACCTACTTAGCGGGAATTATGCCTTGGTTCGAGGGTACATAATTAATGCGACAAAAGTAATTCTTATTTATAGGTACGTACTATTAAAACAATTGGTTAGGTAAGTATAACATGATCAAGGAAAGAAGAGTCGGTTGCGATGGCTCAGACAGTCTCACTCATTTCGCAATATTAATCTTTACTATTCATTTAGCTACACTGTACTATTATCTACTCACAGTTTGTGATGCCAGCCACACAAACCGCCACTTTTCCACCCAGTTTGTGATGCCTTCCACACAAACCGTCACTTTTGCACCCAGTTTGTGATGCCAGCCACACAAACCGTCACTGTTTAGATCGTAGGTCATATATTTACTAGTTGTGATGCCAGCCACACAACTTACTGCTATTTAAGTTATGTGATAGACTGTATCCGGTCTGAACACTGTGTGTCCGGGTGCCTGCGTACCTTAACTTCAAGTCACGCTACATCACATTGTAATGACTTTGTAGGTAATTGTGGGCACCCGCCGGACGTGAGGGCTTTGCCCTCACGAGGACCTCCACCTTCCCCATAGTCCTTCCACGGTTGCTCCAACTCAGTCTACCAACATACCTCCAATTATATACCTCAGTACATATTGGATACAATTCTACAATTATGAAGATAATCAACCAACTTATCCTTCCTCTTACATGGTTTTATCAAAGTTAACTATGAAGTAATTAATGTGCAAACTCACCCGATATGGAGTTTCCCTTTTATCCCTCTCGCCACTACTTCTCAACTCTCCGCGCACCAAACTATAATTTTCCTTCTTTACCCCCAACATAAAATAAAAAGACGCGCGTTATTTTTTCTAGTCATTGAGAGTTGCCATATGCAAAAAATGTTAACCAATCTTTTAAATACTTACCATATTGGTATAGGAATTTCGCGCTGTGCGCGACAAGCGTGTCATGTAAAACAGCAATGGATATGTAATTCACTCAGTGATGATCACTTTCAACTGTCAAAAAAAGTTAGCGAATAGGCCTACTGGTCGAGCTGGAATGGCTGTAATGATCCGTCGAGTTGCGGTGTCCGTACGAATAGAAGATGACGCCTCAAGCACTTGCATGGGTCCCAAGTAGGAATGGAACATTTCATGAATAGCATGTGAAAAATCAAGGCTATCAAAGTAAGAGTATTTCCACACGAGCGATTTTAATCGGCGATTCCTCGACGGAGCAAGATCGCAGCGAGCCGCATGCTCTCTGCGACTAAGTGGAGAACTCGCGCTTGGTATTCGGTACCGTCGGTAACGGCTTTCGTCATTTACAAAATAGACTCAGACGAGGAGCTACTTCTAGATATCTTACTCAAAAGATGATTGAATAGCTGTTTTTTTCTGAAGTAACGTAGCAATCGTAAGAGCGCGAGTAAGAATTCTCGTGTAAAGGAAACTTTGAAGACGGGATTGCGCGCCCGAGCCGCGCTCATCCATTGAGGGCGACGAGTGTTTTTTCCTTTCCCATCCAACATCCTTTACACTCACGCTTTTTGGCGTGCAATTTGCTCTTTCAAGCGCGATAGAGCGTACGTGTAAAGGCCGCTATTGACGGGCCGACGCAATCTTCAATAGGCTATGCGCCCAACTAGCACTAGCGGCGCGGTCTTTTTGCCCGCTGTGTACTTTGGTGGTGGTATACAATTCACTTAGTTCTATCGTTCGCGACCTTTTAAAATACGATTTTATGATTCATTGTGCTTACCCAAACATGAGACTGTTGCGGCGTCCAACCTCCATAGTGAGGGTCTATGGCCGGTGACAAGACTATACGACAATATACTGACAGGAAGATAAGACAAGTGACGACAACTAGAGAGACTTGGAAAATATAGTGAAAAACAGTGGTTTTATTTCTACAAACGACCTTCGCCGACGACAAGACCAAACAAAGTGGTCCTTCGAGTTTACAGAACCGGCAGATGGTGATAACACGAAGCTTAGCTCGAGCAATGACATCGAAGACTACGACCGCTGACCTGGATGGACATGACGGACCGTCCGCCCGGGCCAGTCGACCGACCTCGCCTAGCCCATCGAATCGCTCTATGACAAGCTCCGCTTCGACAGTCAGACGACAAAAGCTTCTTAGGCTACAGTTAGAAGCTGCGGAACACCGTGCCGAAATAGAGAAACAAGCTGCGGCACACCGTGCCGAGATAGAAAAACGGTTACTTGCTGAGAAATTAGCCATCGAGACCCAAGCTGTAGAGGAGGAGTTAGACGACGACGTGCAGCACCCTATTGGTTCACGCACTCATTCTTATGCATCACTACTCCGAACGCAAAACGCAAGTACCAATCATAACAATTTAGACTCCAATAAACAAAATCATCAGCAGTATAATCACATTCATCGTTCCGCACCACAAGACACACCGTCGCCATCATTAGAACATCATATGACAAAGTTCCTGGCCCGTCAGACCAGTGCAAAGGAATTGGCACAGTTTTCTGGAGACCCCGAAGATTGGGCTTTATTTTATAATACATTCACAACCACGACCAAACTATGCGGTTATAGCGACGACGAGAACATAGCACGGCTCTCACGCTGCCTAAAAGGACGTGCTCGTGACGCCGTATCTGCACTGCTGGTGAGTTCTACCAACCTAAAAACTATCATTGAAACATTAAAATTACGTTTTGGCCGATCTGAATACATTATTGAAATAATGGTAAACAAAATTCGTAGTATGAAAGATATACGTCATGACGACATCAATCACTTAATAGAGTTTGCCACTCACGTGCAAAATGTTGTTGCGACTATGAAAGTAACCGAGGAAGTCGGGCATCTCTCGAACCCGACATTAATTAGAGAGATTATTAATAAATTACCGTCGATCTTAAAATATCAATGGAGTTTCCATGTTTCGAGTTTGTTTATCAAAAATGTTACACTGAACGACGTCTCTGAATGGTTAATGATGGTGGCCAATTCAGTCTCGCATATTTCTCCCATGACGACGAAACCGGGTAATCAGACTGTAAAAACGCAGCCAACGCGTCCAGATCGACAATGGAGACCTGTCATGTCGATAACACCCACCTCAACGTCTTCGCTATGTTTACTGTGCAACGGGGAACATAAAATACATGACTGTGATGACTTCAAGCGTATGACGTTAGATGACCGCTGGAAGCTAGTCACAGACAAGAAACTATGCTTTTCATGTTTATCAGGACGACACCAACTTAAAGCCTGCAAAAAGAGGTCTAAGTGCGGCATTACGAACTGTACAAGAGCGCATCACACTCTTCTTCACGCCGAGCCCCGCAATCAGACTGACGATATTGATCATGCGGTAGCGCATGCCGCACCTACGGACAAAGACAAGTCGCAGGTATTATTGAAAGTCGTACCAGTAGTGGTATGCGGAGGAAAACAGAACGTCAATACGTTCGCGCTTCTAGACGAAGGAGCAGCGGTGACTCTGGTGGACTCCTCAATGCTGGACCGAGCCGGCGTGACAGGCCCTACGGCTCCTCTTCGACTCCGCGGTGCATCTGGAATGGTGACGTCTGAACCGGACTCAAAAATAGTTTCGTTCGCAATAAAAGGTGTACGCGAAAATAGTGTATATAATGTAAATAGTGCTAGAAGTGTAAATGGTTTAAAATTGTGTGTAAATAGTTTTGATTATAAAAAATTTGTAAATAAATTTCCGTACCTGACTGACTACTTATATGACTTTGACGTACGACCAGACAAGATTGAGTTACTGATTGGACAAGACAACATCGACTTAATTGTAACCAGACATATTGTACATGTTGATAAAAATGGTCCTATGATTTCCAGAACCAATCTGGGATATGTTGCCCATGGGAACATGACCATAGGTGGCGTACCGAGCGACGCAGCACTGCTACATCTGTGTGCCTGTGACGAGCTGTTGGAAATGGTAAGACAGTCTTTCTCCACAGATGCATTCGGCGTCAAGACTACGCTGGACACTCCTCGTTCCCGGGAGGATCAGCTAGCGCTGGATATAATGGACCGGACCACGCGACTTCTTCCTGATGGCCGATATGAGACGGGACTACTTTGGAAGTCTGACGACTTGACGCTTCCAGACAGCCTTCCACAAGCCACTAAGCGGTTCAGAAACATTCAGCTGAAGATGCGCAGGTCCGAAGACTTTGCTTCAAAATATAGGGAGCGATTTATGGACAATATAGCTAAAGGATACGTCTCAAAATTGCCGCTCGCAGATGCGGCTCTTAGGACAAAGAAGAGCTGGTGGCTGCCGCATTTTGCCGTATACAACGCCAACAAGCCAAAATTACGTCTCGTCTTAGACTGTGCAGCGAGGTCAGAAGGGAAGTCACTTAATGACTTTTTACTGACAGGACCTGACCTACTGACGTCGCTGCCAGGCGTACTTTTGGGCTTCCGTAAAGGCAGGGTTGCAGTGACAGGTGACATTCAAGAGATGTTCCACAGGGTAATGATAAGACCTGAAGACAGACAAGCCCAACGTCTCCTGTGGGAGGATGGTGAGTACGTTATGAATGTTATGACGTTCGGTGCCGTGTGCTCTCCATCCTCCGCACAGTACGTCAAGAACCTTAATGCGCGAAGGTATGAGGCGAGTCATCCTCACGCCTGCCGGGCAATCATCGACCATCATTACGTAGATGATTTTATCTATTCTTTGGACGACGAGGATGAGCTAATACAGCTTGTGAATGACGTCATCACCATTCATGCCTCAGGTGGGTTCTTTATTCGGAATTTCGTGTCCAACTCCAAACGTCTTCTTACCCACATCTCTGAAGATCGACTGTCCTCGTCGGGTATGAAGGTAATAAGCGACAACAAGGATCAGGTAGAAGAGAGAGTCCTGGGAGTGAGGTGGAGTCCTGATGACGACAGTTTCATTTTTCGGCTTAACCTTATGAGGGTTTCCGATGAACTTATAACTGGCGTGAAAATACCAACGAAACGAGAGGTGTTGAAGGTGGTCATGTCCGTCTTTGATCCTTTGGGCTTTTTATTGAACATAACGGTCAGAGCACGTATCCTGCTTCAAGACATATGGCGAAGTAAGATAGGGTGGGACGACGGGATCGAGTCAAGTCATTGCAGCAGATGGAGGACATGGCTAACCGAACTCAATGCATCCAACGACACCAAAGTTCCGCGCTGGTTATTAACGGATAACCGCGACGGTGCGACCGAAATCCACGTCTTTTGCGATGCTAGTTCTAAGGCGTTTGCTAGCGTCGCTTATTTGCGATCGCTCAAAAGAGACGGAGAGTGGCACGTGGCATTCTTGATGGCCAGGGCTAGGGTAGCTCCTCTGAAGTTGATGAGCATTCCCCGGCTAGAGCTGCAAGCTGCTGTAATGGGTGCAAGGCTTCTTAATACGCTTCAAAAGTATATTACGGCTTCAATTTCAAGGACGACCTTATGGTCGGACTCTAGGACCGTACTGAGTTGGTTGAGGTCGGAATCCAGACGATTTAAGCCCTTTGTAGCGCATCGTGTTAGTGAAGTGGCTGATCTAACAAATATAAATCAGTGGCGATGGATACCTACTCACCTTAATGTCGCTGATGACGCTACGAGGGACTTGGCCTCGATTGACAATGTTACCGATGGCTCCTGAAATAATAAGCGCTTTTAAGGAGGCAAACCATCCTGGGAATGTTTCAGGTGTAATGAAGGAGTTAGGCGACATCCTTTTACTTACCACAGCCCGGTCCACACAGAAAGTATATTTCCCTCTAACACTTTTCTACGTGTTGTGGAAACTAAAAGGTAACGTACAGTGGAGTTTCTCAGGGGCCCCTGTCATAAAATATTATACAGATTTCGTTGTGCAAAATGGTGCGAAGTTTAAGATCCGAAGTGGAGCTGACCCTCTGAAGACTTCAGAAGTAGTTTTTCACACCATGTTTGGCACATACCTGGATAACTTGGATGTAATGGAGAAAATAACGACTAAATCCAAATGGCACAATAGAAAGGAAGTGAATGCAGTGTTCCAGAAGCGTGGTGAAAAGGAACAAGTCACATTTTCACCCATTGTTTTTAAATATGTTTCCAAAATGGCACAAGCTTTGCTTACAAAATCTTTGGGAAACATTGACCCAATGGCAATAGGTAGACCATCCTTTACAGGTTTTCGAAAACGTCATTTCACTCAAGAGTTCCTGACCTACATAACAACAGGAAAGAGTGCACTCAATTTTACGAGTGAACCTACACAACTGCAGTACGCATTAAAGAAACTCAAAGATGAGTTGCTAAGCGAAAAAGAAAAACTTGCCAAATCAGGTACTAATAAGTGGGAGACGAAAAACAAGGAGGGTTCTTGGGAGAAAGTAGATATAGAAATAGAAGAAGGTGAACACTTCTTTTATGGTAATTAAGTTAGTATATATGTTCTGTAAAATCTCATTTTGTATTGTTGATTGACTAAAATTGTATTAATTTTTGGGTACATTTTATTGTAATTGTAAAAAAAAAAAGTCTCTGCATGTAGGTCGTGAGCGGGTCCTTAACGAATTGCGCAGACGATTTTGGGTCCTTAACGGACGTAACGCTGTAAAGAAGACGTGGAACGACTGCCAGGCCTGCAGGAATGCCCGAGCGAGGTCTGCGCCCCCGCTGATGGGACAGCTCCCCGATTTCAGACTCCAAGGAGGACAGCGACCGTTCAGTACCACAGGACTCGACTACTTCGGCCCTATAACAGTGAAGATCGGACGGAGAAACGAGAAACGGTGGGGGGCTCTATACACATGTCTGACAATCCGTGCCGTCTACGTTGACCTCGTGAGCGATTTGACAACCAGCTCCGTCATCTTGAGTCTACGACGCTTCATTGCGAGACGTGGGTGTCCGACTTCGATCTACAGCGACAACGCAACGACGTTCCGCGGAGCTGATCGTGAGCTGAAGTCCGCAATGCAAGCGATTGACCGTGACCAATTGCTACAGTTCGGTAGTGTCAGGAATATCGACTGGAAGTTTATCCCTCCGAATGCCCCGCACATGGGGGGCTGTTGGGAGCGTTTGGTAAGGAGTATCAAAACGGCCTTACGCGTCACCTTAAAGGAAAGAACTCCTAGCGAACAGACCTTACTAACTTTGCTCGCGGAGGCAGAGAACTTGGTTAATAGTCGGCCACTGACGTATGTGCCGATAGACAATGAGGACGACTTGCCTTTAACTCCAAATGACTTTCTGATGACCGGGACTATTCTGACTGACAGACCGTTTGGACAATTCGTTGACAGCGACTTGCTACGTCGCTCCTGGCGGGAGTCTCAAAGACTCGCAGACCTGTTATGGAAACGCTGGGTGAAAGAATATTTGCCCACCCTGACAAGACGGACCAAGTGGTTTAGGAACACAGACACGCCCTTGGCTGTCGGAGATGTTGTCGTGGTGGCGGACGACCAGCTACCGAGGGGGCAGTGGCCACGAGGACGTGTTGTCAGGGTTCACCCGGGAAGAGATGGTCAGGTGCGCGTAGCCGACGTACAAACAGGACAGGGACTATACAAACGGCCGGCGACTAAGCTATGCAGGCTGGACGTTAGCTCCTCACTTTGAGTATCAGCCTTCTGATACTGGGGGTGGGAATGTTGCGGCGTCCAACCTCCATAGTGAGGGTCTATGGCCGGTGACAAGACTATACGACAATATACTGACAGGAAGATAAGACAAGTGACGACAACTAGAGAGACTTGGAAAATATAGTGAAAAACAGTGGTTTTATTTCTACAAACGACCTTCGCCGACGACAAGACCAAACAGAGACAAACCAATTGACCTTTAAAATCAACTGTTTGATACCTCTTTCTGTGTTCTGCTCTGCGGTTTGATACTAAAGTGCCATACCTATGTAACTAAAACATATAGAACAGCTGATTTTTTTAGGTCTATCAAAATGCAAAATTAAATGCAATAATTATAAGTATAAAATATACATTAAGATAGAAAAAATATATGGCGAAATATCACAAAAATTCATAGTAGCCTTGCTGTCAGCTTTCCAATTGACTAATAGAGAATGACTTATGGCAATAAATCGGCCATTTGTGTCTTCCTGTGTACTATCGTGGACACACGTGCTTGAGCACCCATAAGATCAAAATGGCTTGCGCACTTGAAGCAAAACGTAGTAAAATTCTATAGTTAATCAGTTTACGTGTCAAAGGAAACTCGTTTTGAATTTTAAGCATGGAAGTCCACCACCATACATACAATAAAGCTTAAATTAATAATGGAGAATTATACTTGTGTATGTGGAGGTTTGTAATTAGCTTTAAAGAATTTAAAGATAGTCATTATTTTCTTTACTTGCCATTAGTAGCTGTAAACCTTCTCAAAAACAAATAAATAAATTCTTTATTGAACTGGCTCAAATATAGGTAGCAAGTAGCCATTTCATGAAGTACAACTATTTCATTAAATGTTCACCACATACTGGAATGATCAATTCTAAGATCTGGCCCCAAGATTAATAGTGGCAATCAAAATTTGAATGGCTTATAGCTACAAACATTTTTTTTTGTATTTTCTCTTGCTACAGAATTATTTTCCTAAGTCTAATGTATGTAGTATACATGGCGATGCTAAATTCAATTAATTATTGTCCACTTAGATGGCTTCTCACATG
Source organism: Elophila nymphaeata (assembly GCA_955850985.1). Classification (NCBI taxonomy): domain Eukaryota; kingdom Metazoa; phylum Arthropoda; class Insecta; order Lepidoptera; family Crambidae; genus Elophila; species Elophila nymphaeata. Next base: position 7,397,129 of record OY039093.1, read on the forward strand.
GTCCAGAATCTGGGCATAATCTGTTGAAAGTTGTATTGCTATCAAATCCCATAATCTCCCTTTCCTCTTGAATACGGAATGAAAAAGTACTCTCATGGGTGCCGAGGAAATACGCAGCATGTGCACAGATAATTTGGTCTATTATTGCAACACCACCTTCTTTGAATGCCTCTAGGTCTTTTTCTTTGGGTACAAACAAAACAACATCGTAGTTCAAATGGTTTAGCTGCTCTTCTAGCACCTTTAGTTCTATAGAAGATGCATCGGTTGCTATAAAGATCCTTTTAACATTAGGAATGTGCTTCTTTACTGCAAAGTCGATCTGTTTGACTGTACCTGTGATAGATGGCACGTCATTAGGTCGGTTGTATGCAAAATCTTTTCGTCTCCAATGCACACTAAGGTAATTATTACATTTATCCGTATTACACTTCAGTTTTTTACTGATAAAATCGGTAGCACGTTTGATTAAGTTACTGTTGAACTTCATGCTTTTACGGCAATCCCAGTATGTTTTAGTCCCATAGTTGTCATGCAGAGGTATCTCACCATGGGTAAACATAACTTTTTTATCAGAACGGTGCTGATAAACCAGCTCCCACAGCTTGGATATCTTTCCTTGGAATTTTACACATATAGTCTCTTTAGCAGTAACATTGTTGTATCCCCAATAATTACCCTCGTACTCACAGTTGCTTACAAACTGCCACTTTTCTTCAAAGATCCCATTTTCAAAGGGATTATCGAAGTTTTCTAACACATACAAGGTATCTATTTCTAGTGACTTAGCTTTAGAAGCGGTGAAGACTTCGTGCAGTTCCAGCACTGGCGCGAAAGACTTGAGCGAGTCCACTTCGAAGAATGCAGACCACGGTTGAGGCACGAACTTCGAATTCGCTGATCGCCAATGGTACAACTTGTTCCATGGCGGTAAGACTAGGCGCCAATCTACTCTGCCGCGCTTCCTAGCATCAGACATCATTATTGCGAACCTCATATAGACATCCCGGCGCAAGTTAAACCCTTCAGGAGGGTTAACATCGTAGAAGATCAATTTGTAGGAATCTGTTTCTTTGACTTCGTGTAGACAATTTTTGGACGCCGCATCACAGAAACCGGCGTTGGAATTCTGTTCCGCCGCTGTTGTCAACAAATTTATGAGGAAAAGATTTAGGAAAATCATTTTTACGCTTTTATTAAAACTTCTTAATTCGTATAGCTGACAAACTGTCAGACAAAAACAAAGTCAATCAATCAATAAGAGGGAGCTTAGATTAGTGAGATTATAGAGGGAGCGAGCATCTTTCTAATCTGTGGCGAGCACGAGCAAACAAAGTTTTTGACGGTACCCTGTGGTTTTTGAATGTTTTTTAACGTTTTTAACTTTGAATTCAATGGGTTAAGGCAGAAAATTCATGCACATGCAGAAGCTTTATTGATAATGACGTTATTGGCTGTACGTATATCCCTCTATTGCAGAACTTAAAAACCCGATGTTCATTTTTGCTGCGGGCAACACCAAATTCTGATGTCATTCTTGAAGGCTGTCTGGGGATGTGTTTTGTGACAGCAAAATAATCTAAAATTTTATTTTTAAAAGCAGTAATTTAACTTAATTTGGTTAATATGGAGATAAACGACGTAATTGTGAACCAGCCCGTCGTGATAGACAATGTAAATATACAAAACTTTCATGTAGCACTCATTTTTATTCTGGTTGGCACACCTACGATTTATTGGAAAAAATCAATTCAGAATCCTTCACATAAATACAATATGAATTGGGTCACTGGAGTTTGATAGCAGCGGAGCATAATGCATCGTTATGAACTCATAAATCCCACCAATCTATGTTTATTCTCAATTTATGCGGCATACATGAGTCATCACAAGCAAGTTTCCTATCAAATATACAGCCATATAATTATTCGCCGGCGATTTTCAGGGCTCAGGCGTGATCAAAGCTGGCTTCGCTGGTGACCAAATACCGAAATGCAGGTTTCCAAATTAGTAAGTAAAGACATCTTACCTATTCACAAATGCACACACATAGTAGATACAGTTCCATGATAGTAAAGGGAAAAGACAGATAAAAGTGAGGAGTGCATCTCTTCTGGAGTGGAAGCAAATTGGAGGAGCTTGATGACCCTTAGGGTCAAAATTACTTGTGCATATTTTTCTTAAAAAATTCGTTCATATGTATTTGCAGTCTCCTTTTTTTTATTTTTATTGGTTGTAGTTAAACACTAATCACAGTGACTAGTAAACAATGTTTTGAGAATAATTTTATTTTTGCGTTTACAAACGCGTAACTATAATACTAGAAAAATGCACTGAAAAAAAAAATCGACTTGCCTCAGGCGGGACCCCCGGCGGGTCCCGCCTGAGGCAAGTCGATTTTTTTCAGTGCATTTTTCTAATGTTTTGAGAGTGACATATGTAATGTCCAGTGAGAGCAACTACTCTATAGGAAATTATGTATGTCCTTTCGTTTGAGTCTCTTTGGGTATCAGCAAGATAGTAGTTTGGATGCCAGTTTCATCACCAATCTGCATTATCATCCATTATGATGATGGAATGTAATTTTTTTTAATTAAGTGTAAAGTGTTATTTTTCTTTATAGCATAATATCATATAAATGAGTCCTGGTTACTTATTAATGAGTGCTAACTATTTTCATTACATAACATTTTTGTTCTTTTCTGTTATAATGTCACTATAAAGAGGAGCGGGGCTTCTTAACACATATCTCACAGCTTAAAAAGAAGCTCCAACCCTTTGTGATTAATGTACATAATTATTAATGGAAGTAATCAGTCTTTTATATTAATTTTTTTATTTTTCAACTCCACTCACATAAATCCATCATCAGAGTCACCTCTTATCTCTATAAATCAACCTGAAAAGTAACCAATAATTAAACATTTTCTGATATTTCAGTATTGGACGACCCAAGCACGTGCGAGTCATGGCTGGGGCTTTGGAAGGGGAGCTGTTTGTTGGCCCCCGAGCTGAGGAGCACCGAGGGCTGCTCAGTATCAAGTATCCGATGGAGCACGGCATTGTCACAGACTGGAATGACATGGAGAGGGTCTGGAATTACATATACAGCAAGGTGAGTTATCAAAGAACATTGTCATCTTCTTCAATGGACAGTTTCTGCAAGTCAACTTCTAGAAATTCGCGCAATGCCTAGATGTTGCCAAGCAACTCCTGACTGCTTTCTGGCGCCCTGAGGAAGTGTGCCCTCTACTCTGCCACTCCCGCAGAACATGAGCCGCTGTTTCCTACTCTATGGATGGAACATGTCCATAATCAATATTGTATACATAAGTATAGTCGAAAAACATGACATCCTTCATAGGAGACAGTTCTAGAGGATGGAGTAAATTCATATATCATCATCATAACAGCCTTTTTAATTCGACCCACTGCGGGGACACAGGGCCTCCCCTTGTCATCGAAGGAGGTGTAGGCAGTAGTCCGTTTACGTTTGCTCAATGCTGATTGGTGGACGGAGTATAAGATGAGCAATACTCCTTTGCTGTACCATTAGTCGCCTTCTACGACACCCAAGATACATAATGTTTCGCAGGACCAACTGTCGACATTCTCAGAGGAGCACCCTGTACTACTGACGGAGGCTCCGCTGAACCCTCGGCGGAACAGAGAGAAGGCGGCCGAAGTATTCTTTGAGACGTTCAACGTGCCAGCGCTTTTTCTGTCCATGCAAGCCGTTTTGAGTTTGTGAGTATCATTAAAATTCTTCTTTATGCGACGGGATGCTGTATCTGTACATTAAATACAATAATCCATACACAAACACCTTGATTTTTTAACCATGACAAATTAATCATAGAAATTATTAGGTAGCCTACTATGCACTGCACTATTTTTTTTCTAATACCAGGATTTTGCAATAACCCTACAACATAATTATACTTTATTTTTTCTTAAATTTTCCCTGTTACGGAATAAATAATGGCAAAGGGATCTAGCCAATACAGCCAAGTCTTAAGTTTTATTATCTTCTTTCTTGATGTTTTCATTAAAATATGGGCGTCACACATTTTAATGCATCTAGGGAGTGCTTGGAAAGAAATGCATGGCAACAGACCTCATGATTGTGACTGATGAGAACTGTATAGTGGGATTTCCAACCACTAAACAATTCTCAACGCCACATACTCAAAACCTTTATTTCAATGATTCCTCATAACTGTTCGTCAACACGGATGCTTATGCAACGAAACGACACCACTGTCACTGCACAAAATCCACTCCGAAGCAATTTTGAATTATCGAAATAAAGGTCGACATCCAGACGCCATAGCCAAACACACCTTTTTACATTCTTATAACCTCTCTCCACAGATACGCAACAGGTCGAACTACTGGTGTAGTTCTGGACTCAGGAGACGGGGTCACTCACGCTGTTCCTATTTATGAAGGGTTCGCGATGCCGCACAGCATTATGAGGGTAGACGTCGCTGGTAGAGACGTCACTAGATATCTACGGTGAGTTGGGATGTCATAATTTATACAGGATGACTAGGGGTCAATATAATAATAGTATAATATATTTCCACACTCACACCAATTATCATTCCCGAAGTAAGTATCATTAAGAACTTGTAATACGGATACTAGAAAACGGACATCTTTTTTTTTAATTTACATTTTTTTTTTAATTGCATCATTTTAAAATAAGACTAGGTACTAATGATTCTCAGTGCTTACCACAAATATGAAGCAAATCAATCGACCTAAAATAAAAAATGTTTTTAAAAAAGCTTTTAATTAACGAAGAAAATAAAATAAACTAAAAATACACTGAAAAAAATGGACCTGCCCCAGGCGGGAATCGAACCCAGCATCCTCCACAATCCGGCTGATTGCGAAGGTTGCTCGGTTCAATTCCCGCCTGGAGCAGGTAGATTTTTTCAGTGTATTTTCTAGTTTTAAAAAATATTTACGCGCTTGTAAACGCCAGATTATAATATAAATTAAATTAAAATTAAATTAAAATAGCTTTATTTCAGACATAAAAATATCCATATTATATTAGTAGTAGTAGGTTAATAACAATTATTGCTTATTTCTATGTTAGTAAAACAAATAAAATAAACATTAAAGGAGAATTGCCAAAACCTACCCACAATGCGCAATAACCAAATATACCTCAAAAATAATCTAACAAATTATAGTTTCCTGGGAAATTCATAGTTACGATTCTATCAAAAGACAACGTATTTTTTTTAAAAAAATATGAAAACATATTCTACACATTATTTCTTAATTATTGTCCAAAGAAACATTATCATTATTTTTAGTATTTCATAACAAAAAATGGCTTCAAAACGTTAGCGTTCAATGTAGTTCACTTGATACGCACGGACACAAACGAACGGGGCCGCCGTCTGGCAAAATTATCGTGGTTTTGCGTTGTTGTTGTAATTATATTCTACCGTTTCAGGGTACTTGCCCATGCAGTAATATTTCAGTATTTTTACTTACTCGTTTACGTAGTAAAGAGGAAGTCTTGTAATCGTCAAAAAATTTGTGCTCGAGATTTTGATGGATTTACACGTGGACCTGCCTGAGTTTAAAAATATTTTTTTTGGAATTATGTCTGTGTGTGTGTCTGTATGTCTGTGAGTCTGTGCGTTAGCACGATAACTCGAATATGATTTAACTTATTATTGCAACCAAATTTAACATGCATGTTTAACATCAAAATATTAAGCTTCTATCAACTTTTGAGACGTCGATCACGAAAGTTAAGCAACCGAGTGCGTGGTCGGTACTCGGATGGGTGACCAAAATTTAACATGCATGTATGACATCAAAATATAAGGTTTCTATCAACTTTTGAGTCGTTTCCGGTATACGAGAAAGTCAAGGGGAGACCACTCCAGATTTTTTTCTCTTCCGTTTTTGTTTTTATTTATTGATTTACCAACGATATATAATTTAAAAAATAAATTCTTTTCCCAGCCTTCTTCTTCGCAAAGAAGGTGTGAACCTCCGAACTTCAGCGGAACTTGAAATCGTGAAGAGCATAAAGGAGCGTGCTTGCTACTTATCCCCCAACCCTCTGAAAGAGGAGACTTTGGACACGGAGAGAGCGCAGTACGCTTTACCGGACGGCACGCAGCTGGAGGTGAGTCGGTAGGAGAGGGAGGGAGAAAGAGAGATGGATAATAAGAGTTAAGAGACGTTGGACATTGAGAGAGTGTAGTACACGTTATCGGACGGCACGCAGCTGGAGGTGAGTCGGTAGGAAAGGGAGGGAGAAAGAGAGATGGATGATAAGAGTTAGAGACATTGGACACGGAGAGTGCAGTAAGCGTTACTGGACAGCACGCTGTTGGAGTTAAGTCTGTAGGAGAGGAAGTGAGAAAGAGAGGTGGATGATTAGAGTTAGAGACATTGGGTACGGAGAGAGTGCAGTACGCTTTACCGGACGGCACGCAGCTGGAGGTGAGTCGGTAGGAGAGGGAGTGAGAAAGAGAGATGGATGATAAGAGTTAAAGACATTGGATACGGAGAGAGTGCAGTACGCTTTACCGGACGGCACGCAGCTGGAGGTGAGTCGGTAGGAGAGGGAGTGAGAAAGAGAGATGGATGATAAGAGTTAGAGACATTGGATACGGAGAGAGTGCAGTACGCTTTACCGGACGGCACGCAGCTGGCGATGAGTCGGTAGGAAAGGGAGTGAGAAAGAGAGATGGATGATGACAGTTAGAGACAATGGATACGGAGAGAGTGCAGTATGCTTTACCGGACGGCACGCAGCTGGAGGTGAGTCGGTAGAAGAGCGAGTGAGAAAGAGAGATGGATGATTAAAGTTAGTGACGTTGGACATGGAGAGAGCACAGTACTCTTTACCGGACGGTATGCTGCTGGAGATGAGTTGATAGGAGTGGGGTAGAGAGAGAGAAAGAGAGATGGATGATAACAGTTAGAGACGGTGGACATGGAGAAAGCGCAGTACGCATTACCGGACGGCAGATGGAGGTGAGTGGATGGGAGAGGGAGATGAATGATAAGAGAGACGTGGGACACTAAGAGAGTGCAGTACGCGTTACCGGCCGGCACGCTGCTGGAGGTAAGTCGGTAGAAGAAGGAGTCAGAGAGAGAGAGAGATGGATGGATGTTAAGATATAGAGACGTGGGACACTTAGAGAGTGCAGGACAGAGGGCACGCAGCTGGAGGTGAGTGGGTAGGAGAGGGAGTGAGAGAGAGATGGTCGAAACATCAGATAATACATGATTCTTTTTGTCATAGATCGGTCCAGCAAGGTTCAGAGCGCCAGAAGTACTGTTCAGACCAGATCTCATCGGCGAAGAGTGTGAAGGTAATGTACAGAAACACCCTTATAATCCGAAATGCTCTAAACGATTTTTCGGAATTTCATATTTCCGAAGAATTAAAATGTCGATTATTCTAAACTACGTTTATTGAATGTTATAATTTATATTTGTCTTTTTATTTATTTATTTTATAACTTACTAGCTTTTGCCCGCGACTTCGCGTAGAATAGTTATTTAGGGCAGCGTTTAAATTTTCTTCTTATTTCTTCTAACCCAAGCGCCATATACCGAATGTTAATCTATTTTATTTTTAAAAAAATTCAGATTTCCAGTAAACTTTTATCCCTCATTTTGGGATTGAATTTTCATAAATCCTGAAATACGTCATTCCTAATTTCTAACTAAGTAGCTTAAAAACAATTTTTATCGATTTATCTTCAAAACTGACGGATTTCCATACAAACTTTTCACCCCCTTTTCACCACCTTTGAGGGTGAATATCCAAAAATCCTTAGTGCACTAGACCTCATAAGGAACCTGCTAAATATGGAATCTCTAGACCCAGCGGTTTGGGCTGTGCGTTGATATGTCAGTCAGTCAATCAGTCAGTATTCATTTTTATATACAGGGTGTAAAAGACATGAACAGTCAAACGAGAACCATGTATTCTGCTCACCATCATAACATACTTTTTCCTTTAGACTATACCTGGGAAATTGATAGTTAAGATTTTATTAAAGGTCAAAGTCATAATTTTTTTTTAATTTTTTGTTATGAAAACGTATTCTATACGTTATTTCTTAATAATTGTCCAAAGAAACATTAACGTTTTATTTAGTATTTCATAACAAAAAATGGCTTCAAAACGTTAGCGTTCAATGTAGCTCACTCGATGCGCACGGACACTAACGAACGGGGCCGCCGTCTGGCAAAACTATCGCGGTTTTGCGAGTTGCGTGCGAGTTGAGCCCTTTACATTGCGCGGTACAATTTGCAATTTTTTTTAACACCAAAAAATAAACTTCATTTCCCAGCAATATTTTTTTTGAAATATGTCTTATTTTGATGTATAGAATACTTGGTTCTCGTTTAACTGTTCATGTCTTTTACACCCAGTATAGATAAATAGTGATGTACTGTCGGCGACTTGCCTGTAAAGCCGACTGTCACTTTCGTAGTCGGCTATGAGGCGGTGACTATTCGGCTACATACTTTGTATGAATCTTTCTTTGTATGAATCGTTCTCAATAAAATATACCAGTAAGAAACAAAGAGCAAAACAAATCAAATGAAATCATATTTATTGCTGAAAATGGTAATTAAAGTAATGGTAACCAAAAGAAATACAATTATTAAGTCCTAAACGTATAATCATAATATATTCATAATAACTAATTTGGATAATAAGTACACAAAATTAATCAAAATTATTCATATTAAGTATATTAAACATAAAATTAATTAGAATTACATAATAATAAATATAAATGTTACAATTTTAATGTCACAATCTTATTATTACAATTAAATTGACTTTTCACATATCTAAACTGCATCGGAGGTTTATGCAGTAGTCCACCACGCATGCCCAATGCGGATTGGTGGACGGAGTATAAGGTGATCAATACCCCTTTTCTGATCCATTAGTCGCCTTCTACGACTATCTCCTACAATTCAAACACAAATACCACAAAATGATAAATAATTTGCTCATTGATTGAACTGTTGCTTCCTTGAAATAATTGCCGAATAAGTGTGGTCTGAGGGGCCACCTATAAAGTATTATATCTTTTTTTAATATCTACACTACGGAGCTTAGATTTTGTGTACTAAATCTACTCGAATACTACAAAATCATACAAAATTTTGATAAAAATTCATCCATATTAGCCCTAGTCCTGAGGTGGCACCTCAGTTGAAACGTTTAGATCGAGGTGCCACTTTTATGTTCATACTAGCTGACCCGGCAAACGTGATTTTGCCTTACAAAAATGATTAAATTACTAAAATGGCTATAAAAAAATAGGGGTTGGTGATAAAAAAGTAAAAATGTAGGGTTGTATGTATTTACTAATGCTGTATCATAAAAAAAATAAAATAAAAATTATCTAAAATTGAAAAAAAAAAAAATTAGGGGTGGATTACCCTTAACATTTAGGGGGATAAAAATAGATGTTGTCCGATTCTCAGACCTACCCAATATGCACACAAAATTTCATGAGAATCGGGAAAGCCGTTTCGGAGGAGTTTAACCACAAACACCGCGACACGAGATTTTTTTTTATATTAGATATAACTTCTGAAGTATTCCTCTACAAATTCCAAGATTGCTTCTACAAAATTTCCTCAACTGCTACTAAATAACTGAATACATAATTAAGATAGAAAAAGTGGCACCTTAATCTAAACACAATGTTATAACTTGTTTCAGGTTTGCACGAAGTACTAATGTTTGCAATACAAAAATCTGATATGGATCTTCGAAAGGTGTTATATCAGAATATAGTGCTTAGCGGCGGGTCTACTCTGTTCAGAGGGTTCGGAGATCGACTCCTGGCCGAAATCAGGAGGCTTGCTCCCAAGGATATGAAAATTAGGGTGAGTAGTTATTTTAAAAAGTGTAACATAAATAATGCACACCCTGAAATTAGTTTGTAATAATATGCAAATTAATTGCGGTACTTTTATTTTAAAACTGTTTTCCCGTTTTTTGCAACATTTTTCTTTTATGCTCAGCTCCTGTTAGTCATAACGTGATAAAAACCCGGTGTAACCCGGCTGAAACGTCAGGCATTTAAAAGGTAATTTAATCGCGTTAATTCCCGTCTTTACTCATATCGTTTTTAGGGTTCCGTACCTCAAAAGGAAAAAACGGAACCCTTATAGGATCACTTTGTTGTCCGTCTGTCTGTCTGTCAAGACCCTTTATCTCAAGAACGCGTGGACGTATCAAGCTGAAATTCACATGAAATACTCAAGTCTATTGTTCCTTTAAGCTGTGGAAATATCAAACTTCTAAGCCAAGCCAATCAAAAGATACAGCCGATTATGTCGATATTTTCAACAAATTTCAGACACTCGCAAAGGAATCAAAACCTACAGGATACTTCCCGTAAACTCAGAATCTTGAAATTTGGCATGAAGCATTGTCATATAATGCAAATATAGGAAAAATTGCGAAAATCACATTTTTTTAGTTATATAATATAATAAAAATATTTTAATAAAATGAAACTTACTACCTTATTTCTCACGAACGAATAAAGGTATCAAATTGAAATTTATACCAAATACCTAGGTCTATATTGTCCCTTTGAGCAGTGAAAAAATCAAACTTCTAAGTTAACGCGATCAAAAGATACAGCAGTTTATACCGAGGAACCCTCGGTGTGCGAGTCCGACTCGCACTTGGCCGGTTTTTTTTTATTATTATTATTAATCTTTCATGGTTTGCGTTATTTCTCTACAAGTTGAAAAAACTAGTACTCATAATTTAAGGACTAAAATTTTTTTCAAAGTCATATTTGTCGATTTTCCCAGATCTCAGCGCCACAGGAGCGACTGTACTCGACATGGATAGGAGGTTCGATTCTCGCGTCGCTCGACACGTTCCGCAAGATGTGGGTGTCCAAACGGGAATATGACGAGGAGGGCCATCGCGCAGTCCACAGGAAGACATTCTAGACAATCGTCGTAGGCTTAAGGCTGAGATCATGGGGGATGTAGTGTACTTGATAATCTCGATATATGCGACTGCCGATTGTTTGTTGCGCAATTTGAAAAAGAAATACTCTCACAATACGGCGATTTTAGTTGCTTGATTTGGCAACTATATTGCGCAAATTGGCAATTTACGTTGCTCTATTGGGCAACTTACATTGCGTATTTCTGTTATTTATTGTCGTAGAAGGCTATTTAAATTCCGCAAATTGGCGACTTAAGTGAACAAATTTTGAATAGGTACTCGAATTGCTTAATTTGGCAATTAATTTAAGCAATGTTGCGCAAATTTGCGATGTATAAGTTCCGCGATTCGATAACTTTTGCAGATTTTCAGTTGCGTGTTTGGTGCAATTTCATGGTAGCTCAACTAGTTTTAATTATTGATTTATTTTGGCTTAAAAACTGTAACAAATAACCAGCAACTTTAAATTGCACGCTCTCTTTTATATTTTATCTATTTATTTTTTATTCAATTAGTCAAAACAAAAGAATTAAAAAAATTTTTAGTTGTCCAAAACTATCGACAACTCAAAGCATGGCATTACAATAAAATAATTAGAATTACAAAGTCGTGAAAATATGACACAAAAAGTCGCTTCTTCACATTTGTTGCGTCAAGTATGTTACAGCCCTAATTTTATAGGAAGATGTAAAATACGACCCGTATTTCTATGAGTTTAGAGACCATTGTTATAATTAAATATCTTTTAATAATATGGAATAATATTTGCGTTTACAAACGCGTAAATATATTTTTTAAAACTAGGAAATACACTGAAAAAAGGTTGCAAAAAGATGAAAGGTTGGTTTTTTTTTCAGTGTATTTTCTAGTTTTAAATATCTTTTAATAATTTATCTAAACTCATAGGATATATGGATAGTTGAAATCGAGAATATATCAATTGTATAGAAAGGCGTTTGGTTTGTAGGATGTGATTCAACGTGGCGATTAATTAAGAGAAAAATAAAAATTATTATCTCATACCGTGCTCCCAAATTATTTGGGGTCGGCGCAGATTGTCCTGAAATCTAAAATACTGCTACAATAAATTCCCAAGTAGCAAAAAGTTTGATAAGTATCCTGGAACCACCATTTTATCACGATTATAACGGGATATTAAGCTCTTAAAACAACGGAAAAGGGCCCAAGCACTAACTGCAAGCCCACAAAGACTCCGTGTATGCTTTTATAGGCATGACAGCAAATCTATCGTCATCTTGAGTCGCATTCTTCATACCGAAGTGGCTGTTTTATCTGTACGATTGGTTTGTATCATTAATGATACACTGCTAACTTTATATTGTTTGAAATGGTCTCGTCAGGGAGAATTTTTCTAGTGTGCCTTCAGGGCCAAATCCTAAACTATAAGGAATATCGAAAAATGCTCAAAGGAGTCGCGAGCACGATTTTGATAAAACAAAAACTGCATCATTGGATATTTGAAAAATCAATAATCCTAATCAGGAATCGAACCCAATGATTTTGAAATAAAACAGCCTGTATTATTACACAATTTGATAGTGTTGTTACTAAGAATAGATTTCTGCGTAGTAATGATATACGGGAAATTAATGGAAAATGTTAAATTTTTATACAATATTTCTTGTTCCATCTTAGTTGAAGCGATGATCATTATTTTATCAATCAATCCAATGATGCAGTTTTTTTGACGTGACAACGTCTTATAATTCGATAGAGCCGGCTGCACGCACGAAAAAACATGACGTCATGCGGCGTTACCTCGCTCTGAATCTAATTCTCTAATTTGAATTTGGAATTATGTTCTTTAAAATTTAAACTTTCAATGATACCAAAACCAGCCAGATACAAATAGTATAGCCAAAGAGATTTTATTACAAGTTTATTCATACTATAATGCGAAATCTATTAAACAAATGAAATTAAATTTTTCTTTTGAAAAATGCTACCATTCCATCAGCATTTTCTTAAGACGTTGTCACGTTCAACTATCGTCAGTAAACCGACTTTACAGACAACCAATTTTTTCATCCAAATCGGGCTCGCGACTCCTTTGAGCATTTTTCGATATTGCTTATAGTTTAGGATTTGGCCCTAAAGGCCCACTTGAAAAATTCATCCTGTATATGTCGTTCTAATATACGCGTTGGTATGCTCTTTTTCTTTCACATTACCGATCTACAGTATATATCTCTGTGGGGTAAATTAATTGTTTGGATAAATTCGATATTTATTTTATAACTTTGTATTTTTGGTTACACTATATAGTATTTATACGACCTGCCCGCCTAGCACGACCACCAAAACACGATATGATATAGCCATTTATCGCTTTGAACTGTCAAAAATCATTTGATATATTATTCTTATTCTTATGTGTGGGGCTGAGGCTGTCTCAGAGCACTTCGACCCTATTGGATCTTTTGTGCTTCCCCTTTCCTTATCACCCATCCCCGCCAACATCGAAAACACCTTGTATGAGTTTTACAATGTTGGCGGGAATAAGGTCTATAATGTCCTCTGGTTTAGGGTAACCTAGACCCAGGATCCTTAGTCGCCTATTGGCTAGTGCATGACAGTCACATAGTATGTGCTCCATGCTTTCTTCCTCCTCGCCACACATTCTACAAATGGGGTCTTCAGTTTTGCCTATTGTGCACAGGTATTTGATATAACAACCATCTTGAAATTTTATCGAATTTGCGAACAAGTATATCGTGTTTCGGTGGTCATGCTAGGCGGGAAGGTTAGCATAGCTTGATAAACCATTCTAATGTATGTAGCACATAAGGCATAAGACACCAGTGAAGCTATGTTGGTATCATTATTGATACAACCTAAATAGTACAGATGTAATGGTCCTTGTAGGCGTAGGTACATATAAAAAATCTTTTATAGTTAGATATTTATTTGCTTACTATGTAAATGATTAATAATTTTTTTATGGAATAAAAAGCTAAGATCATTCCAAATGCCGTTTTTTATTTGTTCTTATCTAGGCATAGTTTTTTTTTAAACCCCATCTAAAACTCCGGTTCATCCCACTGTCTCCGTCATGATCCATGGAGTGGGAATACTGCCAGATGCTACTTCACGCCTCTTTTGAATGATCCAGGATGGTAAGAAGGACATGTTATTCCATTTCTTGATTGTGGGACCATGGAAATGAATCCATCATCATCAACAGCTCATATAATGTCCCCAGCGAGGGGCTCGAGCCTACCCCACATTAGGGGCGATTAGGCCTTAGTCAACCACGCTGGCCAAGTGCGAGTTGGTCGACTTCACACACAACCTAAGAATTTCTTCATCGGTGTGTGCAGGGTTCCTCACGATGTTTTCCTTCACCGTAAAAGCGTCGATTAAACGTACAGTCAACAGCACGTCGGGCTATACAAAATTGTCAAATTTCTCCAAACGATTTGCAACCTAAGGCTATTTAATATAAAGTGCATAATCGATTGGGAAAATTTGACAGTTTGTGTTAACCCAACGTGCTGTTGTCTGTACATATGAATTCAATATTTGAAACCACATTGGTACGTGGCGGGAATCGAACCAGTGCCTCCCGGGTGGGAGACGACGCTCTGACGCACTACACCACCGACGCGACCTAAGCCGGCACTAATAGTCTAAGAGGCCACGGGATTTCTCATAACGATCATGGATACATTAAGATTTATAGTTTGTAGAGTAGTCACCTAATGTGAATTATGTCGGTCTGGCTGCTCTCAGTGGTTGCATGCAACTTCGAGTTATACAGCTTACAAGAGGCTTCATTGTTGCGAAAAAAATAACGATAATAGAAAAAAGTTTTAGTACATATTCAAACTACTTATAGCGTCTCCGCAGATGAAAAAAGTTGGTCTGCCGGCTCTCAGTGGTTGCTCTATATTGTGCTAGCGTGCTGGGCCCATAACCTATTTGTATTTCGAATGAAAACAAGCAAATTAAATAAAGCACCATTTATTTTAAAATCGCCATTCACGAGCGAGCCATATGGCCTTCGCGCCATTGTCTCGATACTAAACGTCGCGCCGAGACAAATTCATGGCATTCACGAACGCGCCAGCGAGCCGTTCCATTTGGATCAAAGAGCATTATAAGTATAGGGGGATTTGGATCATAATGAGTGTACGCGTCGACAGCACCGGACGTGTTCATAATAAACTTCGATGCAGAAGATGAGTTTTCTTTATCTGCTATAGCGATTTTTCTAGTATTAAAAAAAACCTAATCAATCTTAAAACAAAATGGCGTCTTTGGCTCGCGAGTAACACCATTCACGAACGAGCAAAACGTATGGCGCGACGGCACAGACCGACCGGCCCGTTGGTTTTTCGCATTCGCGCGATGGATCTTGGCGCGGTAGGAATGTTATCGTGCCGAGCCAATCCATTTGGACCAACAGTGCAGTCACATTCATGGATGAATTTTGGATCGACAGTGTGCCAATGGATCGATGAATGGCGACCTTTAGACACATCACATTTTGCTTAGACAAAGAATTTTGTCATGGAACCTCAGGAACACCTGTGGAACAGGAAGAAAATCACAAAACACAGATTGACATTTCAACTTGGGCAAAGAGGGTTGCTCCGTACATCCATTTCTAACAATATTGATTGTTAACGTTACCAAATATTGAGCAATAACTTTCTTCGTCGTTATCGTTACAAAATATTGAGCAATAAAATTATGATAGCTTCTTTTTTACTGGAATGAGGAAGTCTTCAAGGTCACATGACTATGTTTTCTAACAAAAAACAAAATATTTTAACAGCTACTCTATAATTCTATATCTCCGAGCATGTTGAGGATTTAACACTGTGATGAGAGTGAATGGATGAAGCGAAGAAAAATCTTTCGAAGTAACGTGCATCGAGATTCCACTTAGACAATGTGCACGAAATATAAACTTCTTGACAATGTGTTAATTTTACACATGAACAAACTAAATGTGCGGATAGCAGATAAAAAAATATCGCCAAAAAATAGTAAAAAAAATTATGCGACCTATTTCAAAAATTAAAGTCCTTTAATTTTTTTTAGTAAGGCTGGATTTAGTGCTACACGCACGGTCCGTGCGGAGGACTGTCATCCGGAGCTATCGTATAGAAATCAACTATTGCGTTTAGTAGAACACGGCCCGCGGACCGTCCGTCCATCCGGAGGAAAACCATCCGTCGAGCGCGTCCGTGCTCCGGACGTCCGTATCAGGACGCGCTAGGCATATAATGGAAGCGTTTAGTTCTGTGCGGACCTAAAACCAACCGGACGTGTGTACGGTACTGTCAAAATAAAAAATGAAAAATTAATTTATTATTTATTAATTGAAATTGTTAAATAAATAAATAACAATGTCTGTGGCAAATATAGACAGGGTACGAGTCATTACAGAAGTTCGAAGTCAACCATCATTATGGGATTTTAGCGATAATTTTTATAAAAATCGTGACGCCAAACTACATGCGTGGATAGAAGTATACCGAGCATTGTAGATTTACCAGTTATGGAGAAAAAGGACATTGGTAAGTGTAAATACATACAAAAGAATAATAACCTACGAAGATATCGTTGAGTAAAACATGCTCTTTATTTAGATATATCGTTTAATGAACAACTACTATATTGCAAATTATTTTACATTAAAATATTGAATTGTTTTGCCAAGGCACTGCACCTGTGGTAGATACAAAATAACTAGCGAATCTTTCTCTCAATACGTCGCCCGATCTGACAATTATGTAAAGGATGTTAAAATCTTCATCCTTCTATTCTTCTTTTTAAGTAACCGCCTTAAGTAGTAGGCAGCAATTACGGTGTTTAAAAAGGAATTCATTTATTTTTTCTGCGCGACTATACTTATCCGAGCTGTACGTTGGTCCGTAGAACACTAAACGATCAACCGACCGAATGGTCCGTATACGGGCGGTCCGTACGGTAGGTGGTACGGACCGTCCGTGTAGCACTAAATCCATCCTAAAGTACCCATCTTTCGGTTTTAAATTATTTTCTCTTTAAGTAAACGATGTATTTTTTTTCAAAGTAGTCTTATTTGAAAGCTAGATAGATTAACTAGCAATAAAAATTAAAAAAAAAACTTACGATTTCGAGCAGTAAATTTGTTAAATAAATAATAAGATATTTTTTTTGTGAATATTTTTTTATTATTTTATTTTTCATTTGTTACTTCAAAACTAGCCGGTGTTTTGAATGCCGGTGGACGGAGTATAAGGTGATCAATACCCCTTTGCTGGTCTATTAGTCACCTTCTACGACACCCAATGGAGGATATGGGGTGATGCTATTCTACTCTCCAGGCATCACACGGCTACCAACCCATTAGGTAGGTAGATCATACATATTGCATAACTTTTTTTGTCAGTAATGGAGGTCATCCATTCATAATAATATACTCTTTGGAGGTCATGTTTCCGTTGTAATAATGTACTCTTTTATCATGTTTGAATACCCTTGGTTTAAATTTAAAATCAATATAGGTACACCGTTGTCATGGAAACGCAATTGAAAAACAGTGATGTGCTACCTTCACTAATCAATGTTCTGTGAGGTTAGTGTAAGTTTTTTAGTATACAAAACCAAGGAGCTTATATTAAACGCACCGATTCTAGTTGCGTTAAGAGCTCAATTTGTATGGGAAACATGATTTGCGCTTCTCTCCGCTAAGGGCGCTGTTCGCGTTTCCTATACAAATTGAGCTATTGACGCAACTATAATCGGTGCGTTTTGTATACTAAAAAATTTACACTAACCACACTGAATTCATGTTATTTTATTTACGCTATAGATTTGTAATTACTGATGTTTATAGATTGGCAATAAATGGATTAGGGCGAGGCCAAAAAAATAACCAATGTGTGAGTAGGTAATGCGTATGTGTGCGTGAAAAATAGTACTGGAATCTGACATTTGCTGTCTTTTCTACGTGACTGACAGGCCGACTTGGGCCGCCTGCGTGTATGTGAAATGGTATCTTCTATCTATCTCGCTCTAATATACGCGTTAGTATGCTTTTTTCTCTTTCACATTGACTATCTACAGTTTCCTACAAGAAAGTAACGTAAACCGGGTGGACAGCAAGTAGTTAGTTGAATAAATATTAGACGTGCGTGTACTATGACATCGTGGCGTATTACATTTTTCAAAATTAATATGTACTCGTAGTATAAGTTAGTAGGTATGCTAAACGCAACGATTGTAGTTGCGTTAAGAGCTCAATTTGTATGGGAAACATGATTTGCGCTTCTCTCTGCTAGGGGCGCTGTTCACGTTTCCCATAAAAATTTAGATAAAGTAGTTGCGTTTTTTAAACTAAAAAACAAACACTACTAGAAAAAATACACTGAAAAAAATCGACCTGCCTCAGGCTTTTTTTTCAGTATTTTTTTTTGGTATTAAAAATATTTACGCGTTTGTAAACGCAAAAAATATTCTATACTACGGGTAACTACTATTGTTAGAAGTACGCAACTTTGGGTAGGTATATAAGTCTAAAAAGTTACGTTTTTAGACTTATTATATACCCACCACAGGGTAGGTAAATACAGCACTCCGGGTAAGTTGATCCATCAATGGTTGAGTGAGTCGTCTCTAGATGTGTATCCAGAGGTACTACCAC
Organism: Elophila nymphaeata; assembly: GCA_955850985.1. Classification (NCBI taxonomy): domain Eukaryota; kingdom Metazoa; phylum Arthropoda; class Insecta; order Lepidoptera; family Crambidae; genus Elophila; species Elophila nymphaeata. The sequence continues at coordinate 7,415,791 of OY039093.1, forward strand.
AGAAATAAATCAAGATAGAACGGCGAACGCAAGTGTACTTATAGCTGAGGTGTGTATAGCTAAGGAATCGCTTATGTCAATTTTTGCGCAAGCTACGCCCCCAATGTAACGTCATTATTAACGAAATAGGGATGTGTGACTTTCGTACTTCTGTTTTTACAATTAGACACTGCATATTAAGGCATTTTTTCACTATCGCTCCGGTGTGTTCAAGTCGAGACGTGCGCTGACTGAAGGAACGTTCAAGAATCTTGCACTATAGTGCAAGGTCGAGCCACGCGTACACCGCCCGCTTAACCGTTCTATCTTGATTTATTTCTGTGGGTACTACGCTGGCTACACATCTAGAGGTCTGGGTTCGAAATACCGGTGGGACAAATGTTTGTTGGATGAACTTAAACATTTGTTCACGAGTCATGGTTATGTAAGTAAGTATACAGGTGAATTTTTCAAGTGACCCTTCAGGGCCAAATCCTAAACTATAAGGAATATCGAAAAATGCTCAAAGGAGGCGCGAGCCCAATTTTGATGAAAACAAAAACTTAACAACACTATAGAATGGTGTAATAAAACAGGCTGTGTTTTTTCTTCAAAATCATTGGGTTCGATTCCTGGCTAGGATTATTGATTTTTCAAAAATCCAATGATGCAGTTTTTTTTTACTTATATCAAAATCGGTCTCGCGACTCCTTTGGGCATTTTTCGATATTCCTAATAGTTTAGGATTTGGTCCTGAAGGCCCACTTTGAAAAATTCACCATAAATTAATATGTTTAATATATATTTTTGCGTTATCTGGTAGCCATAAAACAAGTTCAATAATATGTACTCAATTTGGGCTGCATCATCATCAACAGCCCATAATTATAATGTCCCCACCGAGGGGCTCGAGCCTACCCCACATTAGGGACGATCAGGCCTTAGTCAACCACGCTGGCCAAGTGCGGGTTGGTCGACTTCACACAACCTAAGAATTTCTTCATAGGTGTGTGCAGGTTTCCCCACGATGTTTTCCTTCACCGTAAAAACGTCGAATAAACTGCGATTGGGCTGCATTATTGTGTGATAATTGTGTGGAAATAATGTAGAGGTATTATTTATAAAGATCTCATTACACAATACAAAAAGGTTTCATGAATAAAAAATCTAAAGTATTTTTTTTACTAAGTACCTACAAAGAATAAAGTGTTGTTTGATCCCCCGATCAACTTGTCAATATTATCTCTATTGAGATAAAATACTGTTGTTTATATGTTACACAATCAATTGAGCGTTGAATAATGTCTGCGTACTGATAAAACGATAATACTACAATCAATAGGAATGTCACAGTGCAGAAGTAAGCAGTATGCCCAATGTATAAAATAAATCACATAAAGGCTTTACTTAAATGACTGAGTTCAGAGGGCTATGCTCAGAGTCTCTCTACGTGATCGATAAGATCCGCAGGAGAACCAAGGTAACCGACACAGCCCAAAGAATTGCGAACCTTAAGTGGCAGTGGGCAGGGTAAATTGCGACTCTGACGGCCGTTGGGCGGTAAGGTCCTCGAATGGCAGCTGCGGGGTTTGGGTGTCGCAAAGGGGGTGCAGGTTAGGTTAGGTTAGACTTGCGACCTACACGCGCGAGCTGGGCGAGCGTAGCAAGCGTGCCGCGGCAGCGGCCGGCGATGCGCCCAACTTTTTTTTTCATTTTTTTCATTACAACCAGTCCCAGTTTCATACTAAAATACATCGGAAACCTAACCTAATCTAAGTCCTGCACCCTCTTTGCAACACCCGGACCAGCTGCGGACCGACCCACCCAGCGTTGGTATGGTCTCCTTATTGGTGGATCGACGTTCGGGTAAAAGTTGCCGGAAGCCGCTGGATGCTTGCAGCGCCGGACCAATCTGTTTGGAGGTCCTTGGGGGAGGCCTATGTCCAACAGTGGGCGTCTCTCAGCTGATACAAAGAATTTGTTGTACGGTACAGATTCTTTACAGAGTCTTCGTAATGATTTGATAGCGAAACGAAGCCGGTCATTAGGACTCTGCGCTAACTTTTTTTGAAAGTTGAAAGTAAAAATCACCGTGTGAATTACATAGGTATCTATTGCTGTTTTATTAGACACGCTATTATGGCACTTGTCGTGTAAAAACACCAATGGATATGTAATTTACTCAATACTACTACTAGTATTCTTAATTAATGGCGTCGCGTCGCATTAAGCGAACGCATTTTGCCAATGTCAAATGAAAATGTAACTAAAGTAACAAAAATTGTACGGTTGATTGAGGTTAAAAATGGAGTCTCTCAACGTTTTTACAACAAGAACTCGGGAGAAACTCCTTTAAATAATTCACTAGGTGATCATTACTTTCATCTGTCAAAAAAAGTTTGCGTATAAGCCTAAAATACCCCTAGTATGAGTTTGTTAGTTTTCGAGCTCGATCAAACGTATCGTCTCTTTTCATACATTGCCCACTAGCGCCTCTAGCGTAAACTATCAGAAACATTGGGCAATGTATGAAAAGAGACGATACGTTTGATCGAGCTCGAAACCTATCAAAACTTATACTAAGGGTACTGGAACGGGCCCAATACGTTATACTGAGCTTCAACTAACTATGCACTCAGTATCGACGCGGTAATCCTTATCAAAGTGTTCAGTTCAACATCGATTGCGGAGTCATACAGTCGTGTCATACAAAATGTCCGTTATACCTAGGGTTACATTCAACAACGGAGAGACTGTTCCAGTTCTTGGGCTGGGGACTTGGAAGGTACGAAAGTCATAAATTTACACTATTTTAGAAATAAATGTAATTTAATTTAGGTGAGCATTGCCGATGGGTAATTAGGAGCGCTGTCGCAGACATTATTATTAGTACAGTTTTTTCATATTTATGAAATACTAGAGGTTGCCCCCGGGTTCGCTCGCATCAATGTTGGTTTCTCGCACCAAAAAGTCCTTCCCAGGATCTCAAACTACCTCTATGCCAAATTTCATAAAAATCGGTTCAGTGGTTTGGGCATAAAAGCGTAATAGACGGACAGACAGACTTACTTTCGTATTTATAATATTAGTAGGGATTTTATATGATTAATTTCTTATAAAATCCCTATCAATATTATAAATGCGAAAGTATAGTCTGTTAGTATCAACTATGTTTCCCAAGCACTTCAGAATACTTTTACCTAAATCTTTTGATAATTACTTCTGTTACAAATCGTGGTTTTATTGTTAAATTGCCTTCAAGTTATTTGCTAACTTTTTTTGACAGTTGAAAGTGATCTACCTATTTAAAATGCTATCTTTATGTTTAGAACATTAAATGCCGGCGTTTGAATTGCAAAGCTTCTTGCATGCTTCTTCTTAGTTCTTCTTCTTTAAATAATGGCGTTCGCGTTATTTATCGCATTTCGCCAATGTCAAGTAAAAATGTACTTTTAAAGTAACAGACAATTGTACGGTAGATTGAGGTTAAAAAATGGAGTCTCTCAACACGTGTTTTTACAATAAGAACTCGGGAGAAACTCTGCTTCTTGGTTGCAAGTTGCAACATTGCAATAACCTGCGGAAAAAAAAAACCTATCTTTTTTTATGTCAATGTCATTGTCATGTCATCTTGCTTGACATTGACATTGACAAAGTTGTCAGCTTTTTCCAGCGCGGCTAGCGCGTGTGAAGTCGAATAGATATTTGTTATCATAATTAGACAAAGTTTTATTAGATATGGCTGATAAAGTTCCTAAAGTTAAATTCAACAATGGCTTAAACTGTCCTATTCTAGGTCTTGGAACTTGGAAGGTAATTATAAATAGCATAGTTTATTGAATTATTAATTTGCCTTTTGTGTGATGTCTTACCGGCTTTAATGATCGTGGGAAACAATACTATTGGTGTTGTTAATAAGTACCTTTTAATGTCTATTACTTTGAGGGTTCTGAAACGATTTTCGGGTAGGAGTAAATTGAAAAGTTTAACTTATTCATAGCTTTGACTAGGTCACCCAGATTCTGTAGGTAAATTGTTGAATTTACAGAATGTAGGTCGCAGAGAAACATTTAAAACTAATATTAATTTACTTATATAAACAACAATAAATACTTAAATGTATTTTTAACCCCCAATGCTAAAAGAAAGGTGTTTTAACGTTATAAGTTTGATGTGTCTGTGTATTTGTATGTCTGTTTGTGGCATCGTAGCTGGCTTGGAGTGCCAGTAGGTAATCAAATAAAACACTTGATGCACCCTTTTGTAATAAAAAATATAAAATTTATCATTTCTCTACTTCTCCCTGTAACTACCTTCATTATTTGGCAGACAAGAAACTCAACTGCATGCCTTATAATGTTTTTCAACAAGTTTTTGAAAGTAACATAAACTAATAAATAACATATTTTTCCATCCCTTTGAAACCATTATATTCTGGATGAAAGGTCCTCCCTGAAACCCTCAATAATCAATGTACAAAATATTATATTCAATTGAGTAATAGTCATAAAAGTGTAACAAACAAACACATTTGCATTTATTGTATTAGATACTTAGCTAGGATTATATATTTTATGAAAATTCAATATTTACACACCTGTAGTATTATTATTAACTGCTGATAAGATTTTAATATAGTAGGGTAGGGTAGTAATAAATTAGAGATATATTAAAAAATTTATTTGAAAACTTGAGTGCATAGTCATATAATGCATGCATAATACTACTTTTATTAGTGTTATTATTACAACCACACTTGAGTGAGCTTGTTGATAAAGTTAGATATTGGTAAATTGTAATGTGTATGTTTTTGTATTAAATTAAAATATGAGTGATGAAGATTTCACTGTTAGTTACTGTAGATTTACAGATGCCCAAGTATTAGTTTTGACTCAGGTCTCAGTCAAATTTATCCAGGATACAATCAGCAACGTTGCTTGCTTTTTTTATGAAGAAAGCATCTGTTATGCTTGCACTTCACATCGCCGTATTAAAATTTTATTTACAGTCAAAACCCGGCGAGGTGACGCAAGCTGTCAAAGACGCCATCAGTATAGGCTATCGCCATTTCGACTGCGCTTTCGTGTATCAGAACGAGAAAGAAGTAGGCGCCGCCATCACAGACGTGATAGGAGATGGACTGGTAACAAGGTGTGTACTGGACCTTATTTTATAAGTAATAAAAGCTCTTTGGAGCCCTTTGAAACCGGCAGAGTAGAATAGCATCACCACATTTCATCCAATGGGTGTCCTTTTTTTGTTGATGGGGAGTTCATATGCATTTACGCATCGTCCCTGTGGGGTGGTGCCTACCGCAGGGGATATGTGGGACTCGAGGTGTTCCCTCCATACCCACTACTAAACATCCTCCCCGGCCTGACCTCCAGTGCGCTACTACGCCGAAACCGTCCTAATGCTACCCGTCTTGGCACTCCTTGTGCACAAATTGGTGGCCAGCAGCCCACAGGGGGTGCCGACTAACGCCAGCCCCTGTGGGCCGCGGGCCGACGCCGGCCTTATAGGCCGCCTCCTCACCGACGGCTGCTCGACCTGGCGCGTCCTGACGAGGACCGGGAGAAGCTATCGCACCGCACCCGGGGGACTTCGGGTGCGGTTGTGGCCCTGAAAAGGGCCGTTCGGAACTAGCTGTGGTGGGAAAACAAAAACAACTCGACGATGGCATGTGACTTCGAATGCCAAGCGGACACATGACATCAAAAGCCACACACCCGCCGAGAAACTTTCCCCACCACGTTACCAGGGTCCGCCACGAGGAGGTTTCCGGACGTGGAATCCAATGGGTGTCCTAGAAGGCGACTAATGAATCGGCAGCAGTATTGATCACCTTATACTCCGTCCACCAATCTGCATTATGCAAGCGTGGACTACTGCCTAAACCTCCTTCGAAGACAAGGAAAGGCCCGGTGTCCCAACAGTGGGTCGAATTATAATGGCTGTTTGGATGATGATAATGAAAGTCCGTTTGAGTCGTTGGCCCTGCTATAGCGACTGCAGGGAGCGGAGATGACCAGCGTTGCGCCTTACCTCTGTAGTATGCCACGTTGAAGCGTCTACGTGACGTGTGCACGCAACATTGCAAGTTCTTATTAATTTATAAATCTTGTAAAGAAACTCATGTATATGTCACCGGAAAATAACAAGAACTGCAAGTTTATAAATTTCCTAGGAAATTTATAAACTTGCAGTTCTTGTTATTTTCCGAGACGTTATTACTTACTTATTATTTTACGCGTGAGTTCGGTAAGTTTATCAATTTGCGAAAATGTGGGCGTAAAATAATACAATTTATCTCTCGTTTAGAATCCTACGAAAGTTTATAAATTTCCTAGGAAATTTATAAAATTGCGAATCTTGTTATCTTCCGGTGACATATACACTACTATATTCTGTCCTACTTCTCTCTAGAGAGGATCTGTTCATCACCTCGAAGCTCTGGAACACTTTCCATCGGCCGGACCTGGTGAGGGGAGCTCTCGAGACAACGCTTGCCAACCTCAACCTGAAATACCTGGATTTGTACCTGGTGCATTGGCCGCAAGCTTATCAGGTAAGCACTTTAAAGTCCATAGCGCCGCCACAGTATATATTCTCCCTTTTCCCTTCCGTTTACGGACTAAAGGTCATAGCACAAAACTCGGGACGGGATGATTGTGACCACGTGACCACGAACGCTGCAAAGTGTTACGAAACGTCGGGCAATAATAACAACATGTAAAATCTAATTACACGCGAGTCAAATCCGTAAAGGTTGTTTTATTTAAAAAAAAAACCATTAGTCCCATCATAGGACTACTCCACTGGCACTACTGGGAGTACACGAATTTTTGGACCATTCGGAAAGTAACCTTTTAAGCAAAAAAAGAATGACAACGCCATCTAGTGACGTATAACTGAACTAGCATCACAGTCGTTTAATTTATTAGTCCTGGCGATTCTAATCAGGATAATGGGATATTCTAATCGAATTATTGTAATGTCATCGGTCCTTGATGGGTGCGCATTTTCTTACATAACTTTTCAATTCCGAAATTATTTCTCATACCATTTAAAACCGTAATGATCATTCTTCATAACTTCATAAAACATAATCATTGAAATTCATAATATCATTACTTCATAAAATCATTATTCATTAAATCATACATTTTGGGCAAGTCTAGTGTTTTATGCACCTACATGGCTGGGTGATGGGTAGGTTAGGGTTATTTTTTTTTATGACCAGGCGGAGTGCACTGTTTTTGTAAGCAACAGTATTAATAAAAAAATTCTGATCGCTAACTGTTATGAGCTCTGTTGGTAGTAATAAAAATGTATGAATAAAAAAAGTATGAAAAATAAAATTATGAAGAGTGATTATTATGAACACAAATCGGTAGCAAGACAAAGAATTGGATTTAGAATATTATGTGAGCCAATATGGACCCGTCTTTGATAAGTCTCTAAAGTTTAAATGAAATCTGACCGTTTAAAATGGGTCACAATTACGTATTAAGGAGCCGACTTAAAAGTGAAGGTTTTATTAAAAACAAAGATGAATACGAATTGAGAACCTCCTCCTTCTTTGAAGTCGGTTAAAGAGGGTTTTGCTTGTCCTTTCAGGAAGGTGGCGCCCTATTCCCATCTGACGAGAACGACAAAATAATCTTCTCCGACGTAGATTACGTAGACACGTGGAAGGCGCTGGAAGACCTGGTTGACGCTGGTCTCGTGAAGAGCATTGGAGTATCAAATTTCAACTCGAAGCAAGTGGCGAGGTTACTAGAGAATGCTCGTATCAAGCCTGTTACTAATCAGGTGAGTTTTGCAATTAAGAGCCATTTCACGTTTTTGCACGAATTTCGGAGATTTTGGAGTCCTATATCACAATCTTAAGGAATACCCAGATATTATTTAATAATTGATAAAAATAGGCCAATCTATGTTGTTGACGTTTAATGAAACAAAATTACTAAAACTTATTTGATTAATTTGTAATGTTCGATCTCCCACAGCCGTTTTGCTGAAAAACATTCGCAGACTCAATTTCAAAGTCCTTATTCTATTAATAATATTAAAATGATAAACGTAAAAAAATATAGGAATCATCGGACATATGTTCCAGTCGGTACTTAATGAAATAGATTCTTGAATTTCATTACCATTTATGAGTAAAAAAATAAATCATTTGGCAAATTTCTAACATTAACATAATAATTTCATCGCCAATTTTGGTTAAAATACATCGTAATAATTAAAATAACATTATCCCAAAATAAACAATATTCCTTCGACTTTTGATTTCTAAAGTTATTTGGTCAATATCAACAATAAATTTGTCAATATATTTATATGAAATGTGAAATAAATTAGTATAAATCACGATGCACAAGCGTGCTCCGATTAGTCTGGCGCGAGCGTCCGTCCAGGTAGGACCTGTGCTATTTTTTCCCGCGTCCCGATATTCGTTCGCTCGTATCGAGTAGTCATAATCATACTGCGACAAATAGTTTTGATCTATTTTGAGTTTTGTTTTTGGATTTAAGTTTTGTTACTTCTTAAATATGTTGGTATGAATTATACTAGTAGTTTGTATAATAATAACATTCTTTTTATTTATTTATTTTTAGCAATGGGTCGCAAGGATAGTTATTACCGTTGCGTTAAAAAAAGGAAACGCGATAATTCTGCAACCTTAAAAAAGCAAATAATTTATTTTTCAACTTGGCCGAAATAACGATATACTTGAGCAATATTATGATGTCCTGAAGCTGATTTGATGACGAAGCTGGTTATAAACATACACATAAACATGTCATCACGCTTTTATCCCCGAAGGCATAGGCAGAGGTGTTAACACCCACATTTCGCCAGATATGATTAGGTCCCCATGTAATAGGTGGCGAGCCTGTTGCCATGCACCGGGCACAATGTAAGGCAAGCAATATTCACAATCCTTACTTCCTTATAATATTATAAATGCGAAAGTAACTCTGTCTGTCTGTCTGTTAAGCTTTCACGTCTAAACCACTGAACCGTTTTTGATTAAATTTAGTCCAAATATAGATTTGATCTCGGGAAAGGACATAGGCTACTTTTTATCTCGAAAAAAAGGTTGAATGGGTTGAAATTATAGGAGATTACGGGTAATTGAAACAACGATTATACTGAAGAAATTATTGTGTACTATATTCTTCTCGTCACTAAGAAGGTATACGTCCGTTGCCTAGCGCTGCTCAACAGAAAGTGAAGCTCAAACTAGAGTAAAATTACCAAAAGAAAAGATGGCGCTTCAACCACAGACAAAGTCATCGTAGACATAAAGCCACAGACATGACCATAAAGAATATTATACCACAAACTAATATTTAATAGATTATTTTTTGCAAATTAATAAATAAAATTCAACACGCCCCCTCAAAAATTAATCGACTGGTCATTTATACAAACTTAATCATAAGTTAACAATCAAATCCTAAACAGATCGTACACCTTCTATGTGCTCACTGGGATACATTATTATGGTCCAACATTTGTTGCTAGGATTAGGGAAACCCAGAAAAACCTAACCAGACCATTCATTCACTTATATATCTATGAAATCATATGCATTTTATAATAAGATCATTACATATTAATATTATTATTCAAATACATCATGAACTTCTCTTAAGCCCATTTTTTTTCTATGAATGTATTACAACGTCACTGCGAGAAGAGACGCTTCGTCAACGCATCTGCTGCTGACCTGTTGAAATTTAATTAAATGTTATCACATATTTATAAATCTGTTAAAAAGAAAAGTGATAATTGATATCTAGTTAGGTATATGTTTAGTTTGCAATACTTTTGCAATCGTTATTATCGTCAAAAATAACAAAACTTTTATCAATACTTTTATTCACATTGACTACAAGTGATTTTAGCCATAACACATCTCTGACTGCTTCATAAAATGTCATATATTTTGTCTCATTAAATGACACTGCTACGGACATTATTTTGTCTGTTTGTGTTGCAGTTTATTAAGCATTATAAATTATGTATTTTTAACTACAATATACAAATTCAAACTAATGGTATTATACTTATTTGGCGTTTAGACAGGATTCCAGGTGTGGTTACTCCTGTAAAATCTCATTTTGAAACACGATTGCAAATAGAAATAGGGGGTAGATTGAGATTTTTCTCACTGTGCCTCATAAATATTACTTGGATCATTTTGTATAAAAGATGAATGATCTTTGATAGAATAATTCTAAGTTTTACCGATTCAAGGTAGAGTTTACTCGTTTTAGCAGGTATCACTTTGATACTACTGCACACGTTGGTCTTGATTGCACAAAATTAATTTCGACTCACGAGCTACAAATTAATTCATCTTTTTTTTAAATGATTTTTGTAAACACTTGAAATAAAACTTACTTATTTTGACATAAGATATTTCTGTCACAATAACGTTTAACTTACGCAGTAAAATTGAGTAAAACAAAACATTTTCATTATTTATTTTTAGGTTTTATGCCACATTTCATATAGTATTTTATCTATCAGAGCTTTAACTGGGGGAGATATTGTTAATTAACTACGTATCTGTTACAATGACAGATATACCCCAAAAAGATTTGCTTTGTTTCGCACTTGTAGCAATGCTCAGGTCTAAAAATGTTTAATTTCTCAAAAGAAAATACATTTACTTATTATTTAAAATAATAATTAAAATTTAATATTAAACTATGCCAATGATCGAGTCATTTCTGTAAGTGTACGATTCACGCGCTCTGATCCACTGTTTTATTGTGGTTTGTATGGCATAGTCATACATACCTAATACCTTTGCCAAAACAATAAGTCTTGAAATCAATTTACAGATAAAGAATGCAACTCATCTCTAAGCATCTGATGACGAACAGCCAGATTAACATTTTACAGTATCATGTTTTACTTTTCTAATTTTACTAGGGCTAACATGTATAGATAATATCAGATTTCCAATTATCTGATTTTAATACGTCCGAGTTTTGAGACTTATTTGACACTGATTTCGATTTTAAATTAATATCAGTTTTGTCACGAGAATTTAGTGTATTCTCTTCAGGCTTCTGTGCAGACCTGTATTGGAAAATAGCCTTGTCTACAATAACATCTCTGACTTTAGTTTTCAGATCCCCAAACTTAATAACCGTTAGGGTTTACTCTTCCATGATTTAATATCAAATTATGGTTTCCTCATGATTTTAAGCCGTCAGATTTCCGAGACTTATTTGACACTGATTTCAAATTAACATTCATATCAGTTTTGTCACGAGAATTTATAATATATTCTCTTCAGGCTTCAAAGAACGCCTGGATTGCAAAAAAAAATAGTATCTTCTACAACAACATCTGTGATTAATACAATATACATGTATCTTTTGTTACCAGGTTCCTAAACTTTACAACCGTTTGGTTCATGCCCTATTACCCTTCCATGATTTACTGTCAAGTTTTGATTTACTCGTTTTATTAAGAACAAAAGCGGTTGAGCCAAAAGACACTTTAATTTTTTTTTTTAGGTCTTTTATTATGCCACATTTCGAATGGTATGTATTTGTGAAACTTTTAAGGCTGATGTTGTTATTTTTATTAAATAAACCACAGGCAAAACTGCATGACTCCAAAACATTTTATTTAATTGACCACCATTTAACAATAAACGAGTTTTTTTTTTTAAGTGACAGGCAGTAACCATCTGCTCAGTAACACTATTTAATTGTAAAGTTTGAGAAACTGTCAAAAGATATGTTATAGGTACCTTTCTCAACACAGTAACTTTTTATTTCAGTAAATCAGCATGAACAAAACACATAGGCCCATATAAATATAGACCTTAATGTCTAACATACTGAAAATAAAACATAAGTAAATAATTAGCCACTGGGCATCTTCTGCGTCGCATAACGTACGGCGCAATGTTCAGTAGCCATCCTGTAAAGCGCTGAAATACAACAACTTTCGGTCAGAAGTCTCCCTTTAGGAACGTCTGCAGGCGTCGGTAAGCTTACCAAAATTGAGTTGAGATTAACTCTGTGACGAACCTCTAAACGTACACTAAACATAAATATTACCGCCATATTAGAATGAAGATTAACTAAGTACTTTAGAATTGAATTGGGTGTCACTTTTTGCCTTTGAACATAGAAACTGCTGATTTTCATGTTAGCAAGTATGTTACACAGTAATGAGTATACTCATCAACAAAAAGAACGATGTTATTTTTGTGTCAATGGTTGAAGGAGTTATAGTGCTGCAAATATCAGGATGTAATATACTAGATGACCTGGCCACGCGTTGCTGTGGCAATTCCATATTACTGTCTTCAAGTAAACATTTACTTTGCAATAAATAATGTAGGTCTACTAATTGTCAATAAACTACTCTATAACTTAAGTTGGACCAAGCAAAACACTATTGCAAAATTTTATCAAAATCGGTTCTGTGATTTCGAAGTTCATCACGGTCAAACACTGACAGGAAATTTTAATGTAACTTTTATACTTGTTTAGCTTGATTAAATGGCAGTCGACTCTGTTTCCTATTTATACATGCTTCACATAACATAATGTTAGGTGCTACTCTATTAATTTGATCTACATCGTCGATTAATTATTTTATTTTATTTCCAATTTTTTGGCATAATTAATAACTATTGTTATCACTACTGCACGTATGAGAAACAGAATCACTACGATTCACAAAAGCTACAAAGTCAATAGCAATTGATTTGTTAAAAGGTTACCTTGCACAATGATCTTACTGTCCTTGTTAATTTCGGCTCCCTGTTGTCTAAAAACAACCTTGTATCCAGCTCGCTGTATCTTGGAGACTAACTCCAAGTTATATGGTTTCCCAAATTAGTAGTAAGAGGCTGCAAAGTTTCAGCTTCGCCAATTTTTTAAGGGAATTGTAGTTAGTTGCAAGGTATTTTTTTTTATTTTGCAGTCGCTTGAATCTAAAACAAAAATATTTCATTAGTATAAAATTCAGAGTACGATTATACTATAAACAGTTTAAACAATACTGTCCTTAATATTGGTGTAGGTTTCCATTGTATTCGCAGTAGATTTGTAGCCACTAATGCCGCTGCCAGCATCGTTAAATATTTGTTAAAGTTAACGGTGATTTTTCTTGCCACGATTGCGGCGACCACAATGATCAAATACAATACAACTTTGAAATTATTATTCACCGTATTTCCTGAAATAAAATTCTTCTCCGCTCCGCTCATGTCATAAAAACGTTTAAGGTGTACTTTTTTTTGAAGTAATATGCAATATTTTTGAACACTAATCGTCACTCACTAGTTTTCACAATGCAGAAATTCAATTGTTCTTCTTTATCAGTTTCTAAGGCAGTTAATACACCTTATTGGTATAAAGTGGGTAGGATAGATTTTCAATTTGTGAATTTAAAAAATGCACCACTAATCTATTTCACAGTCGCACTTTTTAGCTATTTTTTTTTATTCTTTTGATGCGGTAGTTTATAACTACACTAACAATTAGTAATTAGTGTAAAAGTGATTTCTTACGAAATTTTCACATTCTATAATGTTCACTGTTAAACTGTTGAATATTTCTTCTTCCGCGACTTCATTTTAATTTTTATTCACGACAATTTTAAATTCACTGTTACCGTACTTTTAACACACTAATCGTTACGTAGACTGGGCCCATAACCTATAGGAGATTACGGGTAATTGAAACAACGATTATACTGAAGAAATTATTGTGTACTATATTCTTCTCGTCACTAAGAAGGTATACGTCCGTTGCCTAGCGCTGCTCAACAGAAAGTGAAGCTCAAACTAGAGTAAAATTACCAAAAGAAAAGATGGCGCTTCAACCACAGACAAAGTCATCGTAGACATAAAGCCACAGACATGACCATAAAGAATATTATACCACAAACTAATATTTAATAGATTAATTTTTGCAAATTAATAAATAAAATTCAACAGAAATAGGGGATGAAAGTATGTAGAAACAGCTAAGTGGTTTTCTTGTTACAATCAAAATCAAAAATATTGAACGAAGAAAAAGCGAAGCTATATGACACTGTGATTTTATATTATTATTTTATTTTACTGGTATTTGTTATGTTTGCACTAAAAGTAATAAATGAACGTTACTCAAAAATATATATAATCCCGAAATCCTTGGCAATTTGTCTATTAAATTAAATCGTAAAACCACTAAAATATCACGGGATCGCAATGATATGCGTGGATGTATTATGGATAACGAAATTTAGTGAAAATTCCCTTGATACAAAACGCGACAACAAACTGATTTGAATATTAAATCACTGATATTTGCTTTATTTGTTGCACATATAAAACACAAATATATACTATCCCGAAATCCACGATAATTCGTCATTAAAATGAACTCTTAAAATCACTAAAATATCCCAGGATTGCATGGATATACGTGGATGTATTGTGAAGTAGATATGATTCTTTGTCACGTTCCGCCTGAGGAGAGTATGCAATCGAGAACGCGGAATAGGCGATAGAGAAGCACGATCGGTATTTACGTTAACACGTAAAATTATCGTCCGTAAACAGATTTTACAGACAACCATTTTTTTCAAAAATATTCACCATATCAAAGCCTTTCGTAATATCTGTTTAAGATTAAATCTTTAGAAATCAAAAGTATCTACAGATCAAGTAGATATCCGTGGATGTAGGTACGCGAAATCACAAACGTCATTTAATACTAAAGGGTAACGGCTTTTTTTTTAAGCAAGTGGTTATTTTAAAAATACATATCATCTCACTTTTTTTTGTAATATAGCTTTAAGAATAGAGCGATAAGTTATTGAAATATCTTGGGATCACCCCGATATCCATGGATGTAATATGGAATTAAAAAATTCACATTAGTTACCATAGCCATTTAACCAATAAAAAAAAGTATCGGAGGAATATATAAAAAAATATGGTTAGTTATACTGACCACTCCACCAACGGCATCTTCGATGTGTGTCAATGTGTGTGACGCTGTATGATATTTTTTTATTCTTATTTTATTCAGAGTTCCCTACCCATAGGGAACTCTGAAAGAAAAACAGGATGCCACCGGGACCCGATTAATATGCCTCCGCTATGTGTCTGTCTCTCTGTCATATGGCTATATCTCTTACCATAATAGGTAGGCACTTGAAATATTCACAGAATACCTTTATGCTTTTGTGGCCGCCATAACAATACCACCTTCACCCATCTCTCATTGATCAATAACTATTGTGCTGTAATACGTTCTTTAGTATGAGTATCATGAAACACGGACAGTAGATAGGTAACTATAAAAAATATCTTTAAAACACATTAAATATGTACTAACCAATACAAAAAAAAATACATTAAGGATCAAGATTATTTCGCAGAATATAGTTCAACTCACGCTGCCAAGTACGCGCACACAAGCGTACAGCGCGTAAAATACCTAAAGTCGAGCGCTTACGATCGGTGAAATGGCTCTTAATTAATTTATTTTATTTAGTACAACCCACAAAACTTACGGAAGCACTTTAGTAAGAAGTACCAAATTAATCGTTTATTTGGGGTGGTGGGGAAAAGTTTTCACTGCATTTTTTTTTAAATATAAATTGCATGGATTAAAAAAAAAACAAGATTTTAGTTTTTAATTGCTCAAAAAACAAGATGTTATCATGTTTTTTTTTAATCTATGCAATGTTTATTAAAAATAGTGAAAGAGCGGGTTAGCAGCCTCCCCCTTCCTCTCCCCACCACCCCGAAAAAACGATAAATTTGGTACTTCTTTCTAAAGTGCTTCCACAAGTTTTGTTGGTTGTCCATGAAAATTCAAATACTATTAAATCATCAAGAAACAGAACTGTTTTTACGTCCTAACTTCTGCAAAATTGACAAAAAATGTGTTAAAAAAATTCCAAATTGCATCATAAAAACCCAAAAGACATGTAATAGTCCATTAGTAAAATGTAAAAAAGTCGTTTCTGACGCTTCGCTCGGCTCGCGCGTATAGGTCGCAAGTCTAACCTAACCTAAACCAATGTTATACCTACCTAATTATTGTTTGGTTGTGGCTGAATGAAGTAACCCCCTTTGCTTTACCATTATCGATCAAATTTTAAAAACAACCACAACTGTCAAACTATTTGATAAAACATTTTCGAAGCGTATAGCGGAGTTTCTCCGGAGTTCTTGTCTTAAAAACACGTGTTGAGAGACTCCATTTTTAACCTCAATCAACCGAACAATTATCTTTGTTACTTTAGTTAGATTTTCACTTGACATTGGCAAAATGCGTACGCTTAATGCGACGCGAGGCCATTAATTAAGAATAGAATAGAATAGAAGCGTATAGCGTATTTGTATGTAATTTTGGAATATTGTATCTCAAAATCTAGTGAACATTTATTTATGTGAAATTGCAGTTAATGTGCCACTTTGTGTGTCTGTGCGTTAGCACGATAACTCGAGTATGCTTTAACTTATTGCAACCAAATTTAACATGCATGTATGACATCATAATATAAGGTTTCTATCAACTTTTGAGTCCGGGCATACGAGAAAGTCAAGGCGAGACCAATACCGATTTTTTGAAATCGGTTAAACGGAATCTGTTCTCAACTAAACTTCATATCTTTTCCATCCAGGTGGAATGCCATCCGTATTTGAACCAGAGTAAGCTGAAAGAGTTCTGCGAAGCCCGGGACATTAGGATCACCGCGTACTCTCCGCTGGGGTCCCCGGACAGACCCTGGGCTCAGCCTGATGAGCCTCAGTTGTTGGACGACCCTAAACTGACGGAGATAGCTAACAGACTGAACAAGACAGTCGCGCAAGTACTTATCAGGTCAGTGGAGAAGAATACTAGTTGCCTTATTCAATGTATGTGTTGGCGTTTCGGCAGGATTTTTGTCTGGACTCTGAATCTACTGGGTGTAAAAGACATGAACAGTCAAACGAGAACCATGTATTCTATACATCAAAATAAGACATATTTCAAAAAAAATATTGCTGGGAAATGATTTTTATTTTTTGGTGTTAAAAAAAATTCCCAATTGTACCGCGCAATGTAAAGGGCTCAACTCGCAAAACCGCGATAATTTTGCCAGACGGTGGCCCCGTTCGTTAGTGTCCGTGCGCATCGAGTGAGCTACATTGAACGCTAACGTTTTGAAGCCATTTTTTGTTATGAAATACTGAAAAAAATTACAATGTTTCTTTGGACAATAATTAAGAAATAACGTATAGAATACGTTTTCATAAAAAAATGGATAAAAATATTATGACTTTGACCTTCAATAAAATCGTAACTATCAATTTCCCAGGTATAGTCTAAAGGAAGAAAAATGTTATGATGGTGAGCAGAATACATGGTTCTCGTTTGACTGTTCATGTCTTTTACAACCTGTATAATGAAAGGACATGTTTTTCTGATATAGAACATTGTCTAGAATAAACCTATGAAATTTAAAAAATATAAATTTAATTTTACGCTTTTTGTTCGCTGCATAACGCGTCACGGCGGCGGGCGGGCGGGGCGCTTCTGATTAGACAGTTCTGGCGGAGCGCTTGGTGATTAGTAAAAAATAAACAAATCTGTGTTTCCAATACGGTGCGAACAAGCATATTCAAATAGAAAATGAGAAAAAAGCACTTGTTTTGGAAAACGTAATATTTGTCTTTTCTGTTGTTTTATTTGAATTTATGTATGAGTGTAGATAAAGTAGTGTATGCAAGTGCATATAACACGGGTATTAAAACACTCGTTACTATTATGAAACTCGCTGCGCTCGTTTCATAAACTCACACTCGTGTTTTAATACCCTTCATCGCTTTAGATTATATGACAGTTGCATAAACTACTATTTTGCGTTTAAAAACGCGTAAATATTTCTAGAAAAAATGCACTGAAAAAAATCGACTGCCTCAGGCGGGAATCGAACCCGCATCTTCCGCAATCCGGGCGGCTGCGTTGACCATTACACCACCGAGACACTGCTTCCGCAAATATTTGACGCCCAGTTAAGATGAAACTACCTTACATTATGGAATAATTTTATTTTTCCGGTATATATAAATATTTGCAAAAATATTTCGTTCGGGTTTCAGAAGTGCAAATTTCAAAGATTTGATGAAACAATGTTTACCATAAACACATAAGCCCCAAGCACTGACAAATTTCGACAGCGAAAAGCAGTGTCTCGGTGGCGTAATTGGTCAACGCAGCCGCCCGGATTGCGGAAGATGCGGGTTCGATTCCCGCCTGAGGCAAGTCGATTTTTTTCAGTGCATTTTTTCTAGTAACTTTTATTGCTTTAGATTCTTACGTAATAAATAATAATCAGCGGCGGGAGGAAATCGGCCTATTCTTATTTTTCAATATCTTACAGATACCAAATCGACCGCGGCGTCATAGTGATCCCGAAATCGGTATCGAAATCCCGGATTGAGCAGAACTTCAACGTATTCGATTTCAAGTTGTCAGATGAGGACGTCGAACTGATCGATAGCTTCAACAGAGGAGAAAGATTCGTTCCTATGAAAGCGTAAGTAACATTCATTCGATCATTCATTTTTTCAGGTTAAGTAGCTTAGAAGTCCATCGCGGACAAACAACGTGACACGTAATTTAAATATATTAAGATTTAATCAAGAATAAAAAAATGAGTTCTTTTATAGCACGACAGGGCTGGTGTATTCTTCTTCTTCTTCCTCTACTAAACGATCTCCTTTCCTTTCTTTCAGATCACTCGGACACAAGTACCACCCGTTCCAGTATGACGAGTTTTAAGCACATAGACTTTATTGTACGCACTTTTAAGCAACGTTAGGGTGTGTAAGTCGTAGGGGAATGTAACTAATAAGGCCAGCTCCTAAATTATACCTCCTAATTAGGGTAGCGGAATAGAAAAATAACAGTTTTCAGTGATTTCTTATTATTTGAAATTTTTCTTTATCGGGAAAGGAAAATGAGTCTAGTCTATACAGCCAAGTCTTTAGATAATATTTTTCTTGTTCTATTCGCCAACGGCGTGAAGCATAATATTTCAGAACAGACAATGGAATTCTTGGCGTAGAATAATCCGGTAAATCGTAATAGGTATATTTTTTTGAATAATCCCTTGTTAGGGTTAGAAAAGGACTCTAGTCTATACAGCCATATTGTTTTGTTATTTTATTTAAAGTTATTGTTATTTTACGAAGTTTGTATTGAAATAGGAGATGAAAAAAGCTTTATTCAAGAGAGAGCTGATGATCTTGAAACGTCTGAACAGATTTTTATGAAAAGAACCAACTTGATCAAGTCAGCTTTAAAAAAAACTGCATCAAAATAGGTCCATTCGTTTAGGAACTACGATGCCACAAACAGACACACAGATACGTCAAACTTATAACACCTCTCTTTTTGTGTCGGGGTTTAAAAAGCGACAACACTACGTGAGTATTTGGCGCGTTATTATTTGTCCAATAATTCGTAGGTTATTTGCATTGAAAGTGATGTTATGTTGACGGACAATAATCAGTGTTGACAAATCAATTATGAGAAAGGTGTACTTATATGACTTTGAGAATTTTATGTTTCTCAACGTTTTATTAAGTTACTTATAATTGTGTCAATTTACCATGAATTTTTTATTAATGAAATGAATGTATCACACGGGACTTTTGGGAATTGAATCCCAATAGTCCAAGTCAGTGGAACCTCTGGGAAAAATACCAGTTGTCTCATCATGGGACTACACAGGCAGGACTAGTCGGAATACAAGCTTCGCTACAGACAAGTCGCTAGATATGTCAAGCGAAATCGTTCTACTTTACTTGACATCCAAATTGTATAAATAGAACCAATTTTATTATTCTTCATTCATTCATTATGAATTTACAAACAAATGTCGCCGACGCGTTTCTGTGCTATCTACACACATGCTTAGATCAATATTCGTGACATAAAAACAGTGTAACTTAGGAACTGGTTTCATTTGTTACTCCCACATATACACGTTTATATGTTCACTATACGTTAATAAACACAATATATTAACAGTTCTTTATTTGTTTTATTGTTGTTTTCACCTCTTGCCCTGCCCAGCCAGCTGCGATGTTTTATAGTGTAACATCTGTGCTTATTGGTTCACTCAAGGTTTAGATGCATCTATTCAGTTTATTCCCAGTCGCCCCCGATGGGATTGCCACCGGAGGCAAATGGGAATAAAAATTCCCAGTCGCTACCGGCGGGCGGTGAATGGGAAGTTATTGCCCACACTTCAGTTTCTCCAAAGCGGTAGAATGGAATGATCAGTAGGTTGGGGTTATTTTTTTATGACCAGACGGACCGCAATGGTTTTCTTCACAAGAAACAAAGCAATATACAGCGAAAATGAAGTGGGGGCAATGACTTCCCAGTAGCAACTGGGAATAAAGGATCTATACGGTATAGTTACGCCACCGACCGATGGGAACTTTCTTTGTATTTGACGAATTGGTTAGGGTCAATTCATACTACCGGATTCTAGAGACGCGCGTGTTCCGTCGAATACGCACGAATCGGCGCATCCTTTTTTTTATCTCTGAAGAAATATGTGCGCTACGTTGCGGAGATAAAGTGAATTTGCTATTTTAAGTTTTAGATCGACGCTTGCGCTTCGACTCTGCGCTAGTATGAATTGAGCCTTACCAAAACCTATATTCTTTCTCCGATAAATAAAACAACAAAACTTCATCAAAATGGATTCTCAACCCTTTTTATTAAAATATTTTTTACAAAATGCAACAGTTTTTTTGTCCAGTTATATTTACTGTCCGTTATATAAATGCTGATTACAATTTTTCAACTAACCATCCAAATTTTAGAGTTGGACTACACTCGTCGAATACAAACGATTGACTAATTTATATATTATACAATTTATAACATAGAGTATTTACAACATATGAGTTAAGTGACTTGACACTTAGGTCAATAGCAGACGGCGGACTTTCTGTGCGATCTAGTCCGTCATATGATCTTTATTACTAAGCCATTTGAATTTACATTGTCCGCTTTAAAAGTGACACGACCTTATGACTTATTCCGCTTATCCAACCTAAGGTGGACATTGGGAAACGCGTGCCCATCTATCCACCCTTAACGGGGTGGATCGGAATTCACATAGTATCTTTCTTCCGATTTACTCCCTCGCCTGTGTATAGTCATTTAATAAAACCCGGCCCACGATATTTAGTGGATACTAAAATTCTTAGAAATACATACTTCTTGTATGTAAACTCAAAGCTGAAAATAGTTTTGTTTCCGTAAATATGTTTGTGAAATCGGACGAAAATAATATTATTCTGGTTGATTGGATGGTCATTTCCTGGATACATGTATTTCAGAATTTATAAAATACTACCTGGAAAGCCCCGGCTTCGCACGGGTGTACTCTTTTGTGATGTTTAGAAATATAGGATGCAAGTTTTTATTTAATAGATAATTTTGTTCATCTGTCGACTGTAATTGGAGTGAAAAGTTGCAAGAACAATAAAAGTGAATTCCGATTATCCACCCCGTTCAGGGTGGATAGATGGACACGTGTTTCCGAGTATCCACCTTACGGTAACTATTTTAGAGTGATAAATGGAATAAGCCGACCTTATTCTTTTACTGATAAAGATCAGTTGCGGACTGGAGCAGACAAAAAGTCCGTCATAGGCGATGGGCTTTACAATTGGGAAACACACGTGCAATAAATTCTACCCACCCTGTACGCTTTGGTTCAGAGCTTAATAAATCAAAATCTACAAATGATAACTTTTAACCAAGAAAATAGTCAAAACTGGAAGCGACAACTCAAACAAAAAGTGAAGACAAAAAATTTGACCTTGACACTTCTTATTCTCCATTTGTCTCTTTCTAACCACTGGATCACGTGACCGTCTAATACGTCTACGTATGTTCATCATCATACTACTTGTGGGGTGAGTTAAAAAAATACAAGTAGGAGGAAACGACAACATTCAAAGGTTATTTGGGGTCAAAAATGTTGTCTTCACTTCTTTAATGGTTGTGTGGTTTCCAATTTTACCTACTGTTGTTATGAGACTTGACAGTATCGCTTATTTTTATGACTAATTAATGGCTTCGCGACACATGACGATTACGCCAATGTCAAGTGAACATGTATCTACAGTGTCAATAAATTGTACGGTAGATTGAGTTAAAAATAGGGTCTCTCAGCACGTGCTATTACAACAAGAAGTCGCGTGAAACTCGACCTACACTTTCATTAGACCAGTTATTACTGACAGATTTTGGTTTATTGATTTTGTAAACTAAAAAGCAAAATTGCAATTAAATTAGGTTGAGGTGGGTAGATGTTTTCGCACAAAAGTGTATATTGACGCATACTTAAATCGTGAGTTTACATTTCAAAAGAATTTGAAAGAATGCACAATAAAATGGCTACATGTTGTTTTACAAATGTGACTACAATAGGGATGACGACGGAAAAAATCTGTTTAGTCCAAGAAAAAATATTGGACGCATATTTTTTCTTTTATCACGTTAGCAATTACCAAATAACGACGAAACAGTGCGTTGAAAAGCGTGACGTCACGCTCTCGTACACTTATTACTGAATAGTCACGTCACAAGCCCCCATACCTGAACTTAGATCAAGAAATTTATAGGAAAAATTGGAAGCCAATAAAAAAGCGAAGACAAAAAATATGTCCTTAAAACTTCTTATTTCCTATTTGTCTCTTTCTAACCCTAGAGCACAATTATTAGTGACGGTCACGTGACTGTCGTAGTACGTTATACATACCTACGTCATCATATTACTTGTGCCCTGCGGTCCATAATGCGCAAACATTACGAACGTTACCAACAGTGCAAACGCCTTGGACCGAATTGAATACGGTGCTATGTGCACTATTTGCGTGCAATCAATTTGATCCACGCTTTGAGGTTATGTAAAAACCATTTAAACACTAAAATAGCACTCTAGGATTATTAATAGAGTAAAATAAAATTATTGTAGCAAATAAAGTAGCTATAACGAGTCTTTATTAATTCAAAACTCAAATGTTTACTCTAATAATTCATACACATAGACGTCAAATGCGAGTTTGACATTTGCGCACACACTGCACTACCTCTTTTTCGTGTGCACCGTTAGCACTGCTTAATGACGTCACTCATGACGTCACATATTTTCGTTGGTGCGAATACGTTCAATTTGATCCACTCCGTGTGCGCGCTATCGGTGCCGATAGCGCACATATGCGCAATTTGGACCGCGGTGGTGGTGAGAGTTAGAAAGAGACAGGTAGGAAACGGAAATATTCAAAGGTTACTTGGGGTCAAAAAAGTTCTCTTCACTTTTTTATCGGTAGTCTGGCTTCCAGTTTTACCTATAAAGTTCCTAATTTAGATGCTCTTTTCTTTTGAGATATTTACCGATTCGATTAAATAAAAAATACCTGTCTAGTGTTTTTTGGTAATCTATTTGAAGGAATTAATAGAATAATTACATTTTCGCACGCCATTATGCTCAGTGCCCGCACTGACGCACATAGACACAGCGTTCATGTATATCTACAAACAGTTATGGCTCACCAGCGTTCATCATCAACAGCTCATATAATATCCCCACCTCGGGCTCGAGTCTACCCCACATTAGGAGCGATTAGGCCTTAGTCAACCACGCTGGCCAAGTGCGGGTTGGTCGACTTCACACACAACATAAGAATTTCTTAATAGGTGTGTGCAGGTTTCCTCACGATGTTTTCCTTCACCGTAAAAGCGTCGATTAAACGTACATATGAATTTACTCGCGTTCGTGAGATAAAAATACTATAGGCGGTTTCAGACCAGCTTAGACTCGCGAGTTAAGTATGATACCGATAACAGAGGATGTTCGCGCGCTTATGAAATTGAAATTGTTTTAATAAAAAAAAAATACTGTACTTTCGAATGAAATGACATGTTTTTCTTGCCTCAAATAAAAACAACGACAATGTAATTTGTACATCATTTAAAAACAATGGAAATTGGAAGGCATTTTTTCGAGCGATAACTTAAAGCGTTGCAATGAAGTGAAATCGACCAGCCGAGACGCGAGAGCGTTCCCGAATGAATGTAAATTCGGCAATTGCCTGGCTTTTTCGTTGCTATTCTCGAGCGGGTGCGACGTATTTATAATTTTTAAACATCTTAGTAAGCACTATGAATCATTAGTAGAGTCAAGAATTTTATAAGACAAAAAATTTGACCTTGAAACCTTTTACTAAGTATCCATTTGTCTCTTTCTAACCACTAGAACACGTGTCACGTGACCGTTTAATACGTCAGACGTACGTACGCCATCATGTTACTTGTGCGGAGAGTTAGAAAGAGACGGTTAGGAAACGGCAACATTCAAAGGTTAGTTATGATTGAAATAGATAACAAAATAAATGGAAAACAAAAAAAAACGAAAGACATGGCTGAATTCGCCGTCGTCAAACAGTCCTGTGTAGCTCAGTTGGAAGAGCAGTCGCCCGGATAGCGAAAGGTCGCGGGTTCAAGTCCCGTCTCAGCACTTATCCATGACAGGATTTTTTTCAATGTTTTTCGTTTTCTATTTAATTGGGTACCAATTTCAATCATAACTAAACTTGTCAAACCAAAATAAAAACAATATTCAAAGGTTACTTAGGGTCAAAAAGTTATCTTCACTTTATTATTGGTAGCGTGTCTTCCAGCTTTACCTATAAACGTCTTTAGCAGAGTCTTATTTTAAGCCAATATGTTTCCAGTCATGATGTATTAGAAAGATATTCTACTTATTCCATAATTAGATGAAATCGATTGGCAACTAGCCTGTTGTCTGTACATTTATGTTATAATATGTGTATTTTAAGATGTATGCGTGGAGTACTTAAACTTTTCTTGTCGAACAACGCACTACCCGACTTACAAAACGGTCGTCACCATAGAAAAATACCTATAGAAAACTCGTAATAAATAATTATTAAATAACATCTGCTAAACTGTCCGAGATGCGGTTATCGGTTACAATAACTTTATACTAAAGGCGACGATAAATTATGTTCGCTGTGAAAAGGCGCGCCAAACTTGCCTTTTTAATATGGCATTCACGGCTCTGGTTTTTGGTCTTTTGAGTCAAACTTTTAATTTAAAAATTTGTATTTAAATATGGAACCCATTATTTTTTCGAAAGAAGCGCGAAAACGCTCTAAATCAATTTTTTCATTGACATTCACGGCTCTGGTCAACAGAGCTGGCTCAAAAGCCCTTGACACTAGTCTGGTGTCAAGGGCTTTTGAGCCCTTTTATTTGTGCTAACAACAGCTGATTAGACTAACCAAAACTATCAACGTTAGAGTTCTAAAAAAATTTTTTGTAAAGATTTAAAGCATAGAGTTGTAAGTCTATTGAACAAATTTGACAGTTTGATCTGATTAAGGTTATACAACTGTGTATATATGTTTTTATTTGGTGTGGAATAAAAAATATACCTATTTATCTTAACATAATTTGTTCTGACGAGTTCCTAACCTAACAACAATAAATTAGACACGCAACAAGACGGATATTTCGCTATAACTCCGTCATTAACATAGATTTACAATTACTGTCGTTTAATGATTGGCAATGAATCAACAAAGGCGAGACTAAAAATTAAATACTCGCATATTGGTGCAAGTAATGCGCATGTGTGCGTTAAAATAATACCGCCTGACAGTTGCTGTGTGTTCATACTAGTGATATTCGTATTATATTAAAATTTCTTGAAATCAAAAAGGTATTTCGCATCTTTATATTGCAAACATTTATCACAGTGAAATATCATACGTTAAGTTCCATATCCGTGTCTAAGGATATCCGTATATCCGTATTGGGATCCGTACCAGTGGATAAATATTTTTTACCGATCCAACACATCACTAGTTCAAACACTGAGAGGCCGACATACGCCGCCAGCGTGTAAGTGAAATGGTCTCGTCTATCTATCTCACTCTTATAGACGCATTAGTATACTCTTTCTCATTCACACTGCCGATCTTGTTTCCTATATCTATGGTCGTTACCGCACCCCAGACAGCTTAGCACGCCCATCACTATCTACACCTAAGAACTAAACGTAGAAACGTCACAAGTATTAAAAGTCACAACACAATCACGAGTACGCTCCAGGAGCTGTGATAAACTGTTCCAGAATACTTTGATCACTTGATCTATTCCCCTTTTAACCGTTTACTGAATTCCTCCTGTTGTAGCTCCCGCCATTCCTTCTTCGCCTTCATGCGTTTTAGCTGGCCGTCCCTGGAACAAACGATGAAACAATTTTATTGTGAACATAAATTTGGGGACATAATGAGCAGAAAACAGCTAAAATATTAGATTCACCAAATTTTACCATAACAGGTGTATTCACATTGTAATATCTACTTAAATACAAAATTTAATATAGTAAGAATTTACGAGTAAACAGGTGCTCATGGAAACATTTACTTTTTTTTTGTAAATTTTCCCTGTTACGGGATGGCAAAGGGATCTAGCCCATAGAGCCAAGTCTTCAGTTTCATATCTTCTTTCTTGATTTTTGCAATAAAATGTGGGTGCCACAAATTTTAATGCATCTAGGGAGTGCTTGGCGAGAAATGCATGGTACAGACCTCATGATGGTGACTGATGAGATTTGTATAGTGGGATTTCCAACCACTATACAATTGTATAGTGGTTGGAAATCCCACTATACACCACTGTACACTAAGTCTAGATTACTGTCTTGTATTGTTTACGTTATAAGTACTAAATTTTGTCTTGTAATGATAGTGATCTGTTTGTGTACCCGTTATAAATAAATAAATTCTCAACGTCATATACACAAAACCTTTATTTTAATGATTCCTCATAACTGTTCGTCAACACGGATGCTTATGCAACGAAACGACACCACTTTCACTGCACAAAATCCACTCTGAAGCAATTTTGAATTATCGAAATAAAGATCGACATCCAGACGCCATGGTTTCCCGCCAAACACCCCTTACTATTTTTCTCAATTTTGTCGATTACGGGACTGCAAAGGGATCTAGCCATACAGCCATGTCTTCAGTTTTCTATCTTCTTTTTTGATTTTCGTATTAAAATATGGGTATCACACAATTTAATGCATAGGGAGTGTGGCGAGAAATGCAAGGCAACAGACCTCATGATGGCTACTGGACTGAAGCTGGAAATCCCACAACATAACCTTTAATTCAATGATTCCTCATAAGTGCCAGCCTATTCGTAAACATTTTTTGACAGATGCGAGTGATAATCACCGAGTGAATAACATTTCTGTTGCTGGTTTTACACGACCAGTGCCATAGCAGCGTGTCGTGTCAAACGGATGAATGGATATGTAATTCACTCGGTGATATCACTATCATGTCTCAGAAAAAGTTAACGAATAATGCCTACTAATTGTCAACACGGATACTTTTGCATCAAAATCTCCCCTTGACTTTCTCGTATACCGGAAACGACTCAAAAGTTGATAGAAACCTTATATTATGATGTCATACATGCATGTTAAATTTGGTTGCAATAAGTTAAAGCATACTCGAGTTATCGTGTTAACGCACAGACATAATTCCAAAAACGGTGTTTTTGGACTCAGGGAGGTCCAAAACTATTATGCGTTCTGCGACTAAACACTATGCCTAAAATAAAGACATTATGCAAATTAAGATTATGCATAAATTAACACCGACCGATCTCCTTAGATTGATATATGTGCTACCAACCCATCATCATAATCCCCTTTATAATTTGACCCACTGCTGGGACAAAAGGCCTCTCCTTGTCATCGAAGGAGGTTTAGGTAGTAGTCCACCACGCTTGCCCAATGCGGATTGGTGGACGGAGTATAAGGTGATCAATACCCCTTTGCTGATCCATTAGTCGTCTTCTACGACACCCATTGGAGGATATGAGGTGATGCTATACTACTCTGCCGGCATCACATGGCTGACTTACAATACTTAGGTTGCCAAAAATCAATAATGCCAAAATATTATTATGCAAAAAAAGCTAAATTCGTTATGACAAACTATTTTAGGAATAAATACATTATGTGTCAACGAAAGGGATCCCCTTTTGGGATCACGACAATGATTGCATGTGTGCAAGTGTAATACTTACCATTGTAAGTCCACCAGGCCCCCTCTCCTGGCTATCACAGCCTTGACTCTGTTCGCGAAGTCCACAGCAGTCTCGGTGGGTTCCCGCCTCATGGGTGGCAGGTACCACACGTCACATACTATGGCCCATGAGGTCATCATGTTGAGCAGGTAATGCAGCATCCCATACCGAGATGAGTTCCAGAACGCGTCGCCGAAGCGAGGGTCGTACCTGGAAGACGGTGGGCGTTTTAATTGCCGCCTTTACACGTACTGTTATAACCCTACGCACTACGTAGTAAATGCCGCCTACACGTACTGTTATAACCCTACGCACTACGTAGTAAATACCGCCTTTACACGTACTGTTATAACCCTACGCACTACGTAGTAAATGCCGCCTACACGTACTGTTATAACCCTACGCACTACGTAGTAAATGCCGCCTTTACACGTACTGTTATAACCCTACGCACTACGTAGTAAATGCCGCCTACACGTACTGTTATAACCCTACGCACTACGTAGTAAATACCGCCTTTACACGTACTGTTATAACCCTACGCACTACGTAGTAAATACCGCCTTTACACGTACTGTTATAACCCTACGCACTACGTAGTAAATGCCGCCTACACGTACTGTTATAACCCTACGCACTACGTAGTAAATACCGCCTTTACACGTACTGTTATAACCCTACGCACTACGTAGTAAATGCCGCCTACACGTACTGTTATAACCCTACGCACTACGTAGTAAATGCCGCCTACACGTACTGTTATAACCCTACGCACTACGTAGTAAATGCCGCCTTTACACGTACTGTTATAACCCTATGGTTATAAAAGTACGTAGGGTTATAACAGCACGTGTAAAGGATGTACGACGCTCGAGCGAGGGAGAGTACGATGAAGTCACAGCAGGCGCATGCAGCCTTAAAGGACAAAATAGCGCGCGGACATTTTTACGATTCTTTAAAAATTTATTGTGAGCTCAGATTATTGAAGCCATTTGAAGTGCTAAAGAAAAAAAATGTCACGTTTTGATTTGAAAAGTCTATATTTGGAATAAATAAATAAAAAACACTTACTTGATAGCAACAGGATAGATGGTGCCTCCTACTTCGAAGCTGCCTTTCTTGAACTGCATCACAGAAGTATTGTTGATGCAAGTACCCTCTGGGAAGATCAGGATAGGAGGATTGTCTGCCACTGATATGTGTTCTTTCAATCTGAAACAACCATTTTTATGAAACATTGTTTACCATAAAAACATAAGCACCAAGCACTGACAAATTTCGACAGTGAAAGCAGTGCCTCGGTGGCGTAGTGGTTAACGCAGCCGCCCGGATTGCGGAAGATGCGGGTTCGAGTCCCGCCTGAGGCAAGTCGATTTTTTTCAGTGCATTTTTCTAGTAACCATTTTTATTTGAAGAGTAGCTGGTCCGGTGACATACCTGTCTTCTGTCAAACGCGACGAGGGCCAATGTAGCAGACATCTATCAACTTAAAACTCCGTGGGAAGTTTAAATAGTAGTTAAGTTTTCAAAATTCTCAAATATTTGTGGAATTTTCTGATTTTTATTTTCTGATTATTATTTTCTGATTTGAACTCTACAGAGTATTCGAATTGTTACGAGCTGGGGTTCGTTAATTTGAATAGACTGGTGACACTGACGGGACTATATTCTTTACACCACTCTAAAATTTACAATAACCAAGCAACAAAGTCCAATCACAATGCTAACTTAATCCGTAGTATTCGCCTTAGTCGGTATATCACACTAGATCACTTAGGGAGTATCGCTTTGATCCGCACTCGTTCTTCTAAACTGAGAATGTACATACACTGCAATCAAAAGTCCTTTTATACTACGCAAAACGAAATCGCGCAAACACTAGAACGTTCGACTATTATCTTGAACAAACAACTAATTTCATCTGACGAATATAAACCTTATGTCATAGAACTGTGGGTTCATTATTGCTCAAACGTTCCCATCGTTCATAGAAGTTTCTTGTTTAATCGTCGATGCCGTTCGGGAAGCTTCGATTACTTTCTCGAACATTCTATTCCTTTCTCGTGATTTCTACGGCAATTCACGAATTCGTAACAGAATTTTTGACGTGATAACGTCTTATGAACGCCCGCTGCACGCACTAACTTTTGAGTCCTCAACTGCTTTCTCGAACTCATTGTCACTGCAGTTTTGACGATTCGACATCTTTTAAATGACTGTTTTTATGGAGACGATATCGCCAGTTCGATCCAATCCAGTCTAGCCTTTATGGGTTAGTATACTGGAATAATGTTAACCGGGCACCGGGCATAAAGCTTGAGACGGGACTGCGAGGTCACGACGAATTTATTTAAATCTTTCGTCTCTCATTGCGTCACAGGCTGACGAATGCTTTCCAACGTCGATGATATTACAAATTTTCCACAAACGATGAGATGCTTATTTTACTTTCTCGCATACGTAGTATAGAGGAAGTCTTGTAATCGTCAAAAAATTCGCCCTCGAGATTTTGACGGATTTACACGTTTTGGACCTGCCTTAGTCAAAAAATACCGTTTTTGGAATTATGTCTGTGTGTGTGTCTGTTCGTTAGCATGATAACTCGAGTATCCTTTAACTTATTGCAACCAAATATAACATGCATGTATGGCATCAAAATATAAGGTTTCTATCAACTTTTGACCCGTCGATCACGAAAGTTAAGCAACCAAGTGCGTGGTCGGTACTCGGATGGGTGACCAAAATTTAACATGCATATATGGCATCAAAATATAAGGTGTCTATCAACTTTTGGGTCGTTTCCGGTATACGAGAAAAGCAAGAGGAGACCACTCCCGATATTTTTAGAAATACTATCGAAACTAAGAACATGTCCATAGGCATAATTTGAATTTCTTCTCACTAAAAACTTAAAAATCTGCAAAGTAAAAGGCACAAGTGCGGTAATTGTCATTACCGCACAAGTATGAAATGGACACCATTGATTCTAGAACCGTACTCTGGGGTACAAATAAAAAAAATATGTAAAAAATTGAGATTATTTTTTTGTTTCACAACGGATTTGTTTGCGCTACCGCGTAAATACGCGTCCCCGTATAAATGTACAGGGTGGATGGTTGCGTCAAACCGTCCGTCGGGCGGGAGTCTTCTTAGTGTGTGGTCGTAGCAAAATGTGAGTAAGGTGCTCAAGTACCTTTCGCCTATGCTTCTCCATGTAAGAATTGGAGGTATATTAAGCAAAAAACCAGTTATCTAATGTTCCAGACCCTTCAGAATCAAAATCTGGACTATGTTTTATTTTTTCCCAGGTGATAAGACTGCAAATCTCGCTTTTTGTGTCTCGATGTGAAACATGTATAATATTCCTATCTTTAGAGGCACAAACAAAAATTTTCCAAAACAGTTAAAATAAGTCGCTTTAATTTGGGCCTAATACTGTTAGACTGAAATAAGTTGATAAATATTTATAATTATGTAAAAAAAACAAAGTTTTATTTACTGGGGTATTGCAGAACCCTGGGTACAGTTATAGGGTTAAGGACCTGAAAAATGTGCAGAAAGCTATGAGCAAGTATGTTGAAAAATATCTCACCTTTTAGCTACGGCGTGCCTATCCTTAACTTCGGACCTCTCAAACCAGATATGGGGCGAAGCCCTAGCGAGAGCCCGTTGTAACAGTCCCAAGAACCCAACATGCCTTTGTCCAATCTAAAACATACAAAAACCATTAATATAATTGAAAGTATGATGATAATATGTAATTTCATTCGTTTATTCATAAGTGAACATTGAGTTATGATGTTCAGTTATGGTCTATTTAGTCGAAAGGACCGTGCACTATTAACATCTCTCGCCTCTAGGGTAGAGTGATGACTCTGGTGTCGTTCATAGGCTGCGGTGACCGCGCACCATTAACATCTCTCGCCTCTAGGGTCGAGTGATGCCTCTGGTGTCGTTCATAGGCTGCGGTGATCGCGCACCATTAACATCTCTCGCCTCTAGGGTCGAGTGATGCCTCT
Organism: Elophila nymphaeata; assembly: GCA_955850985.1. Classification (NCBI taxonomy): domain Eukaryota; kingdom Metazoa; phylum Arthropoda; class Insecta; order Lepidoptera; family Crambidae; genus Elophila; species Elophila nymphaeata. The sequence continues at coordinate 7,448,003 of OY039093.1, forward strand.
GGTGTCGTTCATAGGCTGCGGTGATCGCGCACCATTAACATCTCTCGCCTCTAGGGTCGAGTGATGCCTCTGGTGTCGTTCATAGGCTGCGGTGATCGCGCACCATTAACATCTCTCGCCTCTAGGGTCGAGTGACGCCTCTGGTGTCGTTCATTGGCTGCGGTGACCGCGCACCATTAACATCTCTCGCCTCTAGGGTCGAGTGACGCCTCTGGTGTCGTTCATAGGCTGCGGTGACCGCGCACCATTAACATCTCTCGCCTCTAGGGTCGAGTGACGCCTCTGGTGTCGTTCATTGGCTGCGGTGACCGCGCACCATTATCATCTCTCGCCTCTAGGGTCGAGTGACGCCTCTGGTGTCGTTCATAGGCTGCGGTGACCGCGCACCATTAACATCTCTCGCCTCTAGGGTCGAGTGACGCCTCTGGTGTCGTTCATTGGCTGCGGTGACCGCGCACCATTAACATCTCTCGCCTCTAGGGTCGAGTGACGCCTCTGGTGTCGTTCATTGGCTGCGGTGACCGCGCACCATTAACATCTCTCGCCTCTAGGGTCGAGTGACGCCTCTGGTGTCGTTCATTGGCTGCGGTGACCGCGCACCATTAACATCTCTCGCCTCTAGGGTCGAGTGATGCCTCTGATGTCGTTCATAGGCTGCGGTGACCGCGCACCATTAACATCTCTCGCCTCTAGGGTCGAGTGATGCCTCTGGTGTCGTTCATAGCTGCGGTGACCGCGCACCATTAACATCTCTCGCCTCTAGGGTCGAGTGATGCCTCTGGTGTCGTTCATAGGCTGCGGTGACCGCGCACCATTAACATCTCTCGCCTCTAGGGTCGAGTGATGCCTCTGGTGTCGTTCATAGGCTGCGGTGACCGCGCACCATTAACATCTCTCGCCTCTAGGGTCGAGTGATGCCTCTGGTGTCGTTCATAGCTGCGGTGACCGCGCACCATTAACATCTCTCGCCTCTAGGGTCGAGTGATGCCTCTGGTGTCGTTCATAGGCTGCGGTGACCGCGCACCATTAACATCTCTCGCCTCTAGGGTCGAGTGACGCCTCTGGTGTCGTTCATAGGCTGCGGTGACCGCGCACCATTAACATCTCTCGCCTCTAGGGTCGAGTGATGCCTCTGGTGTCGTTCATAGGCTGCGGTGACCGCGCACCATTAACATCTCTCGCCTCTAGGGTCGAGTGATGCCTCTGGTGTCGTTCATAGGCTGCGGTGACCGCGCACCATTAACATCTCTCGCCTCTAGGGTCGAGTGATGCCTCTGGTGTCGTTCATAGGCTGCGGTGACCACGCACCATTAACATCTCTCGCCTCTAGGGTCGAGTGACGCCTCTGGTGTCGTTCATTGGCTGCGGTGACCGCGCACCATTAACATCTCTCGCCTCTAGGGTCGAGTGACGCCTCTGGTGTCGTTCATTGGCTGCGGTGACCGCGCATCATTAACATCTCTCGCCTCTAGGGTCGAGTGACGCCTCTAGGGTCGAGTGATGCCTCTGGTGTCGTTCATTGGCTGCGGTGACCGCGCACCATTAACATCTCTCGCCTCTAGGGTCGAGTGACGCCTCTGGTGTCGTTCATTGGCTGCGGTGACCGCGCATCATTAACATCTCTCGCCTCTAGGGTCGAGTGACGCCTCTAGGGTCGAGTGATGCCTCTGGTGTCGTTCATAGGCTGCGGTGACCGCGCACCATTAACATCTCTCGCCTCTAGGGTCGAGTGATGCCTCTGGTGTCGTTCATAGGCTGCGGTGACCGCGCACCATTAACATCTCTCGCCTCTAGGGTCGAGTGATGCCTCTGGTGTCGTTCATAGGCTGCGGTGACCGCGCACCATTAACATTTCTCGCCTCTAGGGTCCAGTGATGCCTCTGGTGTCGTTCATAGTCTGCGGTGACCGCGCACTATTAACATCTCTCGCCTCTAGGGTCGAGTGATGCCTCTGGTGTCGTTCATAGGCTGCGGTGACCGCGCACCATTAACATCTCTCGCCTCTAGGGTCGAGTGATGCCTCTGGTGTCGTTCATAGGCTGCGGTGACCGCGCACCATTAACATCTCTCGCCTCTAGGGTCGAGTGATGCCTCTGGTGTCGTTCATAGGCTGCGGTGACCGCGCACCATTAACATCTCTCGCCTCTAGGGTCGAGTGATGCCTCTGGTGTCGTTCATAGGCTGCGGTGACCGCGCACCATTAACATCTCTCGCCTCTAGGGTCGAGTGATGCCTCTGGTGTCGTTCATAGGCTGCGGTGACCGCGCACCATTAACATCTCTCGCCTCTAGGGTCGAGTGATGCCTCTGGTGTCGTTCATAGGCTGCGGTGACCGCGCACCATTAACATCTCTCGCCTCTAGGGTCGAGTGATGCTTCTGGTGTTGTTCATAGGCTGCGGTGACCGCGCACCATTAACATCTCTCGCCTCTAGGGTCGAGTGATGCCTCTGGTGTCGTTCATAGGCTGCGGTGACCGCGCACCATTAACATCTCTCGCCTCTAGGGTCCAGTGATGCCTCTGGTGTAGACGTGTGTCGCTCTTTAAGGAACCGACTCAGTGTTCCGAAACAGTAATGTGAACCAAATGATTCGGAACACTTGCCCGGCATAAAATGTCTCATTTGGAACTCGATCACCTCAACCGACGCGACGAACGACGGACAGAACGATGCGAGTGAGAGAGAAGTGAATGTGCGTGCGCCGAGCGCTCACTGATTCAGTGATTCAGAGTCCAGTACCCAACCACCGCTGTTGCTTTACACAAAATAAGTCTTTGTTACTATGATTATAAAGTTTAAAATCACAAATAAAAGAAGACGCTTCGGATACTACCTATATATGTATTAACATCTTATAACAAATAATGCATTGTGAATATTATACTACAAACAAACATTAAAAAAACAGATAGAGTTACTTTCGCATTTATAATATTAGTAAGGATTTAATGATAAAATAACGACGTTGAAACAGATACAAATCTCTGCGCGAGGCGCTCGCTAATTGTTACTCTATTTCAATGACATGAATGTTCCAAATGAAACATATCACTGATCCGGAACATTGTACTGTTCCAGATTCAAATGTTCCAATCTCAGTAGTGATACATTTTTGCCACGACTACTCTGGTGTCGTTCATAGTCTGCGGTGACCGCGCACCATTAACATCTCTCGCCTCTAGGGTCGAGTGATGCCTCTGGTGTCGTTCATAGTCTGCGGTGACCGCGCACCATTAACATCTCTCGCCTCTAGGGTCGAGTGATGCCTCTGGTGTCGTTCATAGTCTGCGGTGACCGCGCACCATTAACATCTCTCGCCTCTAGGGTCGAGTGATGCCTCTGGTGTCGTTCATAGGCTGCGTTAACATCCGTCGCCTCTTGGTTCGAGTGATGCCTCTGGTGTCGTTAGTAAATGCAATTCTTATATTTAATTCTAACTTCAGTTCTAAATTACAAGTCTATATAAAAACTAAGTTAAATCAAGCATTTAAAATATTTATATTACCCAAATAAAATGCAAAACACAAAATATATAACAAGATACATGCATTTTCCCTTGGTATGTTATTAAAACTATAATTACTTTACCGTTCATTAGATCAGAGTCTTCAGTTTAAAGATCTTTATTCCCATTAAGACAATTGTCACTTACATGAGAACTTATAAACTAATATGTAAAAAATATATTTCAATCGTCGCCATTACATTATAACACAAGGGTATTCAATGCAATTAATCTTGTGGTTTATATAAACATGCTATAGTTGGTAGTAATATATTTGGTTAATTTGGACTTAAACACACCCATCGTCTCCGCATTTTTTATGTCTGAAGGTAGCTTATTATATATTTGTACGCCTTCAAAAGTGATTGAGTCTTACTGAAGGTATCAAATTGATTCCGTCTGATTTTCTATGAATGAGGAAATATAAGGTTGTTTAAAGCCTACGCACTCAGTTATTTCAAGGACAGCGCCGACTCCCAATACTGCATAGATAACATTACCGTGTCAAAGTGTACAGTTGCATGCCACGACGTCCAAGCCCTTAACGCGGTCTTCAATGCCGTGGAAAAAAACTCTTTCGATTCCATTTTAAACATTGGAATTTATATCGTATTCCTACGAGTTAAATCTGAATGTCCTTTGGGGAAAAAAAAAACAAAATCCTCCCGCGGTGTCACGTGGTTTCTTTGTAATAGTACCTATACAGGTTGGATATTCAGACGGGATATTGGGCCGATACCTTAACAGTTTTAGCGATTTCTGACATTTCTAGTACTCATACCTAAATATGGTCTAGAAATAGGATTGATAGGCATAAAACTTTGTTTAAGCATTTTTTCACTGACTATACTTTTTTCAAAATCTGTGAATGCAGTTCAGAATATCTTAAAAAGTTATGAATGGTTTCCTTGAAAAGTTTTCTGGTAACTATAACGGTTAAGGCCTTTCAAAAATCCACCCTATATTATATGATCTTGGTCGTTCGAGCCTCTCGGTTCGATTCCTGTCGCAGGCCGACTATTTAGTCTGTTAACTGATTATGGTCCCTCGAGCCGGATATAAAAACTACTTACCAAAGAGTAAAAACTGCCGCACTGACATGACAACGTCTATAGGACTTGTGTGATTTGCGAGGCATATCCCTCTAGCAGAGTAATAAATTCGAAACTGATTATGGTCCTTCGAGCCAGACAAAAGCTTACCAAAGAGCAACAATTATAAGTGTAACACATTAGCACAAACACGCAAGTGAACTTCTGTGATTTTTAAGGCACACCCTCCTCTCGCTTGATACTTTCGTCTATTAACTGATTATGGTCCTTCGAGCCGGACAAAAGCTTACTTACCAAAGAGTAACAATTGTCGCACATAAGCACGAGCACGTCTATGGGACTTGTGTGGTTCGCGACGCATATCCCTCCCCTCGCTGGCTTCTCGTTATCCCCGTGGTAGCTGACCACGGCCGAGATACACCGCGAGAGGAAGTTGAAGCAAATTAGGGAGATTGCGTAGTTGGTCTTCTGTTTCAGCGGCCCGTCAGGTAGCACCCCGATGCAAGCCGTGCATATTATAAGCCACCACACCTAAAAACCCTTGCGAGTTGTGGTGTCGTGATGGGGAGTCGAGAGTTTGGAATGTCGATGGTAATTTTTCGCAAATAGAATTTATGAGAAATTGAGCTACATATTCATGTCTATTGTGTATTTGGTTGGTCCGGAGGCGTTTTGGTGCAATGGCGCACACTGGTGCGCCGATCCCAAAACGCCCCCATAAGAGTTTAGGAGGGTACCGTGTGGGTTTTAAGTTAAGTTGGATGAGTCCCACACACGCCGCACTCCTAGCCAGTATGCGGTATGGTCCGTAAGCGGATTTCCCATCGTCATCAAAAAGGTATTTGGTTGGTAGCAGAGCGGTTTTAATACTGCCTGGCCAGAACTTGTATAAGTGCGTCGCCATGAAAATAGTGTAAGGGTCTTTTTATCTCAAATACGCCAAGTCATTGAGTAACAAGAATGGAAAGAGCGAGTAATGAGTACATTAGAGCAGTGTTTCGCCAACTGTTTTGTGTTCAATGGACATCTAGAAAATTGGATAATTTTGGAGATACACCATAACTGAAATAATTTACATAATCCAACGAAACAAAGCCTAACGTTTAAGTAGGCATTTTTCTTCCATCTCACTTTATGGAATAACTTTATTTTTCCAACTAATTGCCACGGTACACCCATAGATTCATTATTACTAACGTTTATAGATTGGCAATGAATCGACTAGGGTGAGAGCAAAAAAATACACCGATGTGTGAGTAACGCGCTTGTGTGCGTCAAAAATAGTACTGCAGTCTGACAGTTGCTGTCTTTTCTACGTGACTAACAGGCCTCCTTAGGCCGCCTGCGTGTACATGAAATGGTCTCGTCTATCTATCTCGCTCTAATATATTCGTTAGTATGCTCTATCTCTTTTACATTGCCGGTCTAGTTTCCTATATCTATGCTATGGGTACACCAGTATGCCGCGGCAGACGATTTGCGGAACACTGTATTTGAGAAAGTTTGAAAGTGGCAACAGGGGCAGAAAGAGAGAGGTATAAGATGGTAAGGGTATATAATGAGAAGTCGAAGAAGAATCGAGGGGAGTGGAAGATAAAAAAAGTTAAAATGAGAGCAGGATTAATGAGTAATGATGTTTGGTATACATGCAAATTGTCTCCGGCACTGAGCACTCCTGCACTGACGCACATAGACAATGTACAGTCGACCAAATTGATTCATGACCCACCTTAAGATCATTTTCCTACAGTTATTCTATACAAAGTAGGTTGAAATTCACTTGAACATACATATCTTAAGTAACGAACCTGTTATCAATTTATTAGACACTGACAGTCACTGACAAGGCTATGATCGCTATGATAAATAGATCGGAGTAATCCGAGCTCTTTGTTCTACCAAATTGGCCATTATACGATTTGTTTATAATATTGTCTAAGATTTTTATTTTATTCAATTCAATTTTTATTATGGCTTTTTAAAAAAAAATCAGACTACTTCTTGACATCTGACACATAACGTCATTTTATTTTTAATAATATTACAGTTTTTCGTTTTTCTCAGTAGTGAAAAGAGTTTAGTTTATGAACGACATCTTATTTAAAATTCCAATTGAGACTTTAGTGCAGTGATAACAAAGATTAAAATTGCATAGATCTCTGACCCGTAATGACGCATTTTTATTCATATTTAAAACGTACTAAGTGCAACACGCATGATAGCGAAGAAAACTAAATTTATGATTCTAAAGGAATGATCGGCCAAGTGGGTCATGATTCAGTTGGTTCGACTGTACCATCGCGAGTTCAAGTGCTTTAAAGGGCAAGAGGCGAAAATGCCTTGCGCACATATTGAATATGCGCCGCTCACCAAATTATTCGTGTGTTTAACATTAAAGTGGGCGACTTCCAGAGAAGTACATAATTCATAAGTGGATGAAGCGAAAGGAATATGTGAGAATTGTAGCAAAGCAAGTGGAAACAAGTGATCTGCACAGCCTTAAGGGAGAAAGGAGTGACTTTATGTATGTAATTACCATCGACATTTTAAACTGTTTCGACTCAAACAACACAAATGGATAATGTCAATATTCGGCAACAATATTCATGAGTTAGACATCACAGAAAAATTCCAATAAATATTAAGTACTCAACATCACATCAAGCGATTTCAGACTTGTGGTTTCTTTGGCACTGACGCACAATGTGATGTTGATAGTACTTTACCCAATCTTAAATCTAACACATCCCGCTGAAAAGATCTCCAAATAATAGGCAGTAAAATAATAAAACGTTATATCTCTGTCTATTCGTATACAACATGTAAATTAAATAACCAACACTCTGAATACAGGTGGATAGGGATCGGCTTCTGAGTTCATTTCAAAAAAATTAAAAAAAACGATTAAAAAAAAAACGAAAAGTACCTAGAAAATATTGTACATATTTTCTGGGTAATTTTTGAAATTTTTTAAATCAACTCCGAAGCCGATCCCTAACCACCTGTATTCAGGGTGTTGGTTATTTAATTTAAATGCTGTATAAGTGACAGAGACAAAACATCAAACCATATTATTTGGGGATCTTAGAACCTAAACGTGAAAACATGCGAACAATCACAGATCCCGACACGTACTCCAATATAGTAGAAAAATACTACCAAAGAGAAACAAGAGTCGACGCTTAGAGTGGCAACATCGATCGGGCTCGTGTGGTTGGCAACACAGAAGCCGTTGGTCTTCGGCATGTATTGTTTGTCGTGGAAGGTCACGTGACATGACATACTCCTCATCAGTACTCTAAAGGAAATCTTATAGGAGACTCTGCCCATACAGTCCCTTATTTTGCCTTCGGGTAGCACGTTTATCAGGGTCGTCATTGCCAGCATCGTAATCACCTTAGTGTTGCCAGTGGAGAAATTGGTAGGAATAGAAGAAAAGTAGAATGTTAGAAAGTAAATATAGGTTTTAAAATTAAACTAGAAATAATACTTAATATGAAAAGTAAGAATACATATTAGTAACAATGTATTTGAAACATCCATCAAAGACTATAAAATTTGTAGGACTAAATAAGATTAAAAAGACTAGTAGATTTCATGGTAATGTCTAAATAAAAACTTGTGACTTCACATGGAGGGTTTAAAACATGTATGAACGAATGCAACCAATTTATTTTTCATACATTTTTTTTTTGACATCTAAAATGCAATATATTCCGTCATTAGTTACGTCACGCCGCGGTTGCAAGATTACTTTCTTTTATTTTATGGTTAATTTTACAAGAAAACCTTTTCAACTTTATAGTAAATAAATTCGGAAGATACCTTTTAACAACTTCTTAATCAATAAAATTATCAGGATATTAGATGGAGGTGGCAAGGGAGGGTAGTTACAAAATATATATTTTTTGTATTAAAGAAGTGTTTTACATTATTTCCTTAGTCAATACTCACCCCTATGACGAAGATCATCATGCGTAGGGGTAGAAGAAAGAAATACCTCACAATGAAACCCATTGCCCATATGATAGTTAGACGCCACGTCAGGAATTCATATTGTCTGCAAAATGGCAAATACAACTGGGTTAAGAAAACTATCGTAAGTCCCTCACATTCGCACGAATAGCAATGACGCCGTCGGGGTGGAGTGGTCAGTATAGCCACAGTAGCCACAGTATATCAAGAACAGTAGTTTATCTGCGGGCTGTCGGCGAGTGATTAGCCTACTCTGCGTTGACGCTAGGGTTCGTAAATGTGCCGGGCGGGAACGAGCGGCGAGCGAATGTGCAATGACATAAAAACGCGCAATCACACCGAGACGGCGAGACCACCTTATGCCCCCATATTTTTATGTAATGTGTGCGTCACAGTGCGTGCGTACACGGCGCCGAGTACGCACGCACACATTCTAATGGATAGCGACCATTTCGTATAAAGACGTATTACTGTTCTTGGTATAATGTGGTATAGCTGCCTACACATCAAGCGGCAAATATTTGTGAGACAAACAAGAATATTTGTTTGCGAGTCTCATGACTCAAATAATATATCAGAAATAAATATATAAACAACCATTTGTTTATATATTTATTTAAGTTTATTTGTAAAAACTACAAAATTGAAAATTTTATTTAACCCCCGACATAAATTTATAGCTAAGAACCATTTCGATCACGTCAGCTTTCCAACAAAAAAAAACGCATCTAAATTAGACAATTCGTTTAAGAGCTACGATGCCACAGACAGGTTAAACTTATAACACACCTCTTTTTGCGTCGGGGGTTAAAAATATCTAAAATTATTATGTGTATTAAAAATATATTAAAATTATCTAGTGTCCATAACACAGGCTAGATCAGAGATTATCAAACTTATTTGTTTTACCGCCCCCTATGCAAATGAATTATTTCTCACCGCCCCCAATTTTTTATACACCTAAAACTTAAAAACCACGATTTCATTGCTTTAATTACACAAACTTCTGCACCTCCCTTCCTCCTGAGGCTGCTTCCGATTCCGATAGCCTTACTAATAAGGGGGCGTTTAGTCAGTAAGAAGGAGTAAGGCACAAACTCTTTTATCTCTTTGGACGCTCAATCGTACTGAGAAATTTAGGACAAGTTTCGATGAACCCGCCAATTGCAACCGGATTGCACCAATAGCGTTATTTAACGAAAACTTGTTACAACTTGATTGCGTACGGCTATCCTATGAAATCTATGTTAAGTATTTTTAGTTTTTATATCATACCGGGCAGAAATATATACTAATTATTCGATATTGAGTAGTAGGTAAGGTAAGTTTTAATATCAGTGAATTTTACGATATAAAGTAAATGAAATTACAAATCAACCAACGCCCCCTTAAACTACGCCAACGCCCCCCATTTTTATCTAGATCACTTAACGCCCCCCGCTAGGTCTCCAACGCCCACAAGGGGGCGTTATCGCCCACTTTGAGAAAGACTGGGCTAGATAATTGGTGCGAGCGGCCGAACGTGGAAATATATTTTAAACAGAGTGAATTTTTCAAGTGGGCCTTCAGGACCAAATCCTAAACACCCCACGCTTTTCTCTAAATAGTAATTATACTTTTCGTTCATCATTTAGTTTCTATACTAAAAAGTTATTTTTCACTTTTTAGTCCGATTTAACATAAAAGCGTGTTTTTTTAGATTTTTTAAACTATTTTTTTTTTTTCAAAATAATTTGGTTCGATTTCTAGCTAGGATTATTGATTTTTCAAAAATCTAATGATGCTGTTTTTGTTTTCATCAAAATCGGGCTCGCGACTCCTTTGAGTATTTTTCGATATTTCTTATAGTTTAGTTTAGATTTGCCCTTGATAGTACGAGAGCCCACGACCAAAACCATGTCTCATAGCAATACGGCAAAAACCCTATAAAATGGTTAGATTGTATGATTCTGAACCCGACTAGGTGTGTAGTAACGGTCGAAAGTGTAGCAACTGCGTGGGAGGCCATTTCTGCTGTGTCAAAAAAAAAAAGACAGTCGGTATTATAGCAATACGTCTGATAGTGAAAATGTACATAGATTTTATAATTGTATTACGAAAAAGTTTGTTTTCAGATATTTTGCGCGTAGCATATAGCCTGAGCGCATTTTTGAAAATGTCAACAAATTTAGCCGACCTGTATCATAGCAATACGGATAATTTTATTTTCAACTTTTCGTATTGCTGCCATGATTACCAAAAACCTATTTTCAGACACTTTAAGTGTAGCATATACGTTGTCTGATAGAGAAGGTGCTACACTTAATTTGTCTGATATAAATTTTTTGCACATGTGGACAACTTATTTTATCATGTCCAACAATTTTCAGACATATTGCTATGATACCGATCGGTAAAATTTGTTAACATTTTCAAAACGGTCTCAAAATTTAATGCGTTCACATGTCCGTCTGAAAATTGTTTTGTTCGCATCAAATAACCAAAATTTACTAATAAAAAAGATTTTCAGACGTATTGCTATGAGACATTTTATTTGTCTCATTTTTAATTGTTTTAAGTGATTTTACGGGTTTGCGCTACACCACTAACGTCTGAAAAATATGTTTCCGGTATCTCAGAACTATCATTCAACTACAGTCTGCAAATCAGACATATTGCTATGATGCAGTTCGGTAAAATTCTTTGACAATTTTGAAAATTCGGTCAGATCAAACGCTACGCGGATAATGTCTGATATTGGTATTTTCGAGTTCAGGATAATCGTATCTATCGATTTGATGCGGTTTTGGCCGTATTGCTATGAGACAAAAAGTTTGGTCGTGGGCTCTCGTACTATGAAGGTCCACTTGAAAACCGATTTAATTTAATATGTTAAAAGTTTTATATGTATTTAAATTTGAATTTAATTTTATATGTTGAAAGCTTGGACCATTTAACACGGGACGTGGCATAGTGCAGATTTAGTACTGAAAACATTCTGCCGTTTTTCGCGGGGGGTGAGGCAAACACGCATAGCACACATTTACTCACTCGTGCACACTGTTGCAAACATTGTAATCGCTATTATGAGCGCACACTCGCGCGCTCGGCTAACCCGCGTACCACCATATCGTCTAACGTTGTTATATCGTTGTTTCTGTCGCAAAATTTGTAGATGAAAAATTGTATCGTTATGTGAAACAGTAGTTTATTTGAATAGAAAATTTAAATATTTTTATTATATTATTTTTATTATATTAAGAAAACACTCCGCAACCAATAATTATTACGAGGTCCGCTTAGCGACAGATACGAATTCAAAATGGCGGTCGGTCGTCGCGGCGAACTAGTTTTTATAAACTGACATGAACTTTGTTCATGTACTTTGGCAGAGGGGAAGCGTTCACTTGCCACGTCCCGTATTAAATTGTCTAAGGTTGAAAGTTTTAGATGTAGAAAATTAGTGTAAAATTAGGTAAATTTAATTATGAAAATTGTATTTCCCTCACAGTAGAGTCATGACGGCACTAGAAATTATATGTAGCATCGTTAAAAACCACATGAAACAATAAAGATATTGAGTTGAAATACTGGTCTAAATTATACTTATTCCACATACCTGTTGGTTCTCGTAAGGAGGTTCCAACTTCTCAACTCTTCGGCCTCGAAGACGGAGGTGACCTGGTCCTCTATGATGGACTCCATACCGGCCTTCACCAGGTCCATGCAGTGGGTCAGGTGGAACTCCAGTTTGGCCTGTTGAAATTAACGCAAGCATACAGATATAAAAGGAGGAAGGGCAAAAATTACCCGGAACTGGACCCCCTGGACCCTGTAAAAGTAAAAAATCGGGAGTGGTCTCCCTTGACTTTCTCGTATACCGGAAACGACTCAAAGGTTGATAGAAACCTTATACTTTGATGTCATACATGCATGTTTAATTTTGGTCACCCATCCGAGTAAAGACCGCGCACTTTGTTGCTTAACTTTCGCGATCGGCGACTCAAAAGTCGATAGAAACCTTATTTTTTGATGTTATACATGCAGGTTAAATTTGGTTGCAATAAGTCAAAGCATACTCGAGTTATCGTGCTAACGCACAGACATAATTCCAAAAACGGATTTTTTGGACTCAGGGAGATCCAAAACGTGTAAATCCTTCAAAATCTCGAGGCCGATTTTTTTGATGATTACAAGACTTCCTCTATACTACGTGTACGAGAAAGTAAAAATCAATGCTATGCGAAATAAGGTATTTCTCAGGGCGGGCCATAATATATCGTAAGCCTTACAATTTATAAACAATACTCTCTCTAATCTTCTTGGTTAAGTAAACGCATTGCGTTGTGATTGGTTCGTTTGTGTTGCGTAGTTCATGGATATAGAAATCTGTAGATTTTCCATGTGAAAGAGAAAGATCAAAGAGACTGTGTCACGTACACGGCGGCCCAAGTCGGCCTAGCAGTCAAGTGGAAAAGACAGCAACTGTCAGATTGCAGTACTATTTTTAACGCACACATGCGCGTTACTCACACATTGGGTAATTTTTTGGTCTCGCCCTAGTCGATCATTGCCAATCTATTAACGTCAGTAATTATAAATCTATAGGCGTAGTTGACTTCGTTGAAACTCTACACGATTGTAAACGCATGTTAAATTTTGGTCACCCATCCGAGTAAAGACCGCGCAGTTTGTTGCTTAACTTTCGTGATCGACGACTCGAAAAGTTTATAGAAACCTTATTTTTTGATGTCATACATGCATGTTAAATATGGTTGCAATAAGTTAAAGCATACTCGAGTTATCGTGCTAACGCACAGACCGTACCCTAATAGCGTTTTTAGCCAAGATACAAGCTCCTTTTTACAATGGAGTGATGCAAGTTGTAAAATATTCAGCCTTTTGTTTATTTTATTGTATAAAAAAAAGTAAAGTGAGTCCGATTTTTACTCCCTCTCAGCACCTGATATCTGTCAATTGGCCGTCTGACCAACTTAGCAAGTAGGTACCCTACGCGTGTTCAACGTACGTAGAAACACTACTCGATTAACACATTTCGTCTCTGAGAAAATAAGGGTTTAGGCGCAGAATGTTCAATTCGCAAAATGTCCAGTTCGCAGAATGTCCAATTCGCAGAATGTCCAGTTCGCAAAATGTCCAATATTAATTGTAACGTGATTTTCCCTTTCAGCGACAGTGTAACTTAGGTTAACGAGGAGCGAAGCGACGAGCGGGTTAGATCGACATAAACACAGCGCACGAGCCGAGCGAGCGTGCAGGGGCAGCGGCCGTCGAGTGCCAGAAGCGACTTTAGGGCGTTTCTCACATTAATATGCATCACAGAAACACAAGAAGGTGTTTAGTAAATTAATCACGTTACGATGAATATTGGACATTTTGGGAACTGGACATTCTGCGACCTGGTCATTTTGCGACCGTTGGACATTTTGCGAATTGGACATTCTGCACCTAAACGAAAATAAGTAACGTCTGGCAGCTCAGGGATCTTGGACTAATAGTCTTACATTATCTTCTGGAGTCCTGAGGCCATTCTGAACTCGCTCCTGACTACTGCTTCTCTTGTAGTTCAGTGCTGGAGACGGCCCAAGAATCTCGTCCCTCTGTATCACCGTCATCTTTGTGCCTGCAATGGAAGACCAGAAAAAATTAGGGCAGAAGCAAAGCAATTTCAAAATTGTGTGGCAAAAAAAAATTAAGTACAGTCGAACCAACTGAATCATGACCCACTTGGCCGATCATTCCTTTATAATCATAAATTTAGTTAGATTTTCTTTGCTATCATGCGTGTTGCACTTAGTACGTTTTAAATATGAATAATAATGTGTCATTACGGGTCAGAGATCTATGCAATTTTAATCTTTGTTATCACTGCACTAAAGTCTCAATTAGAATTTCAAATAAGATCCCGTTCATAATCTAAACTCTTTTCACTATTGAGAAAAACGAATAACTATTATATTTTTAAAAATAAAATTACGTTATGTGTCAGATGTCATGTAGTAGTTGAAAAAATTTTAAAAGGCCATATTTATTAGACAATGTCAGTCTCTAATAAATTGATAACAGGTTACTTAAGAAATGTATGTTCAAGCGAATTTCAACCTACTTTGTATTGAGTAACTGTAGGAAAATGATCTTAAGGTGGGTCATGATTCAATTTGGTCGACTGTACCTAAACACAAAAAAAAAAAAGTTTTCTCTCGGCCTTTTAATTTCATTAAAAGTACGTATTAATATTTTTAAGGTGAGCGTCTCCGCGTCGGGGACCGCTAATCTATAATTTACCATTATCAATATTCTTTTTATTTGAATTTTGGTTTCATTTTATATACTTACCAGACCCCAACGCAGCGACGTTTATCTTTAAAATATTACTAGGTTTTTTTTAATGAAATTTAAAAGGCCGAGAGAATTTTTTTATTTTTAGTTTTTTTTTTGTGTCGGGTGGTTACTTAAATTTTTTAATTTTATTTCATCCTTTTTAAATTATTTTTCCACTATTTTTTCGCACACAACTCGCAAAATCGCAATAATTTTGCCAGACGTCGGCCGCGTTCGTTTGTGCCGCATCGAGTGAGATTGAACGCTAACGTTTTGAAGCCATTTTTTGTTATGAAATACTAAATAAATTGGTAATGTTGCTTTGGACAATAATTAAGAAATTATATTTAGAATATGTTTTCATAAAAAAATTAAAAAAAAAATATTATGACTTTGACCTTCAATAAAATCGTAACTATCAATTTCCCAGGTACAGTCTAAAGCGAAAAAAATTATGATGGTGAGCAGAATACGTAGTTCTCGTTTGACTGTACATGTCTTTTACACCCTGTATGTGGTAGGACTAACCATTGAGACCGTTCTCCTTGACTAGGGCAGATGGCGCTTTATCCGGCACAGGAGGTTCTTCATCTTCAGAACTGTCGCTTCGGTGTACTTTCTGCGCCACCTCGATGTGCTGGCGTCCATACTGCCGACAAAAACATAGCGTTATTAGAATTATATTATAAAGAGGTTTGTCAGTTTGTTTGTAGGAAGTAATCTATGGAACAACAGAAGCCATTTTGAAAATACTTTCAGCAATATTTAGAATGGATTTTTAGGGTGGATATAGTTGTTTTTTTTTTTTTTTTGACATTATTTTATAAATAGATTTTATTTTATTGTAGATATAGTGTAACAATTTATATTTTCAATTGCTTTTGGCCTACTAATATAGAAATTAAGTCAAATTGTTACTAACCATAAATGGATCAATGTTATCTGGTGAATAAATGAAATTATAATTTAAAAAATATTATTATAGGACACTTTTAAGTCTGACAATACCAAGGGATGAAACCGAGTGCGGGTTGCTAGTATGTATATTATTAAATTGACAACATTACATTTTTGTAACAGTATTTTTTGTTACATGGATGGAAAATAGACGTTAAAGGACTCGACACGTATTTTTTTATTTTCTTTAATTTTGATTCAAGTATTTTAAGTGCAAATGTACGATTTTTGTGGGTCTGTCATGGGCTCTACAAAATTAAAAAAAAAGACGACACAACTGTCAAATCTTTGAGGTTAAATTTGGCAAAGATGTAGGCAATTAAAAAAAAGATGGATGGCAAAGACATTTTTTGTTAGTTACCCTTCGGTGCCAATTTTTGGTACGTTTAGTTGTTTTTTTAAATATCTCATAACTTAGCAAGTAAGTAATAAATTCTGAAAAAAAAAATACTTTAGTGTTCTATAAGTAAGTAGTTCTATATTTTTTTAAATGTTGTCAATTATAAGAATATTCAAAAAAGTGATATCAACACATTTGGTCATAGCATAACTGTACCTTTTTCAGTTTCGTTTCGTAATTGTGACCATTGGACACTAGTGCGTTCATAAACATTATAAGATAAGATAATCATTTATTGTTTCAACTGTGTACATGTGATCTTACATATAAATCGTACTATCCTCCAAGTAGTGTGTTGAAAACAGTCGTATGACACTCGTGAGCTTTGCTCAATACACACTCGACTGAGTTACACCAATCACAGCCTACTATTTTTGCGTTAATTTTATACCCAACTACGCGAAGCCATAATTATTATGACTTTTGGGGTTATGATTTTAGTATACTACCTTCTGCCCGCGACTTCGTCTGCGCAGTATCAGTATAAATTATAGCCTATATGTTACCCATGTTGATGTAAAGTATATCCCCTTGGCATTCGAAGTCACTGGCATCGTCGAGTTGTTTTTGTTTTCCCACCAAGGCTAGTTCCGGACGGCCCGTTTCAGGGTCACGACCGCGCCCGAAGTCCCCCGGGTGCGGTCCGATAGCTGCTCCCGGTGTCCTCGTCAGGAGGACGCGCCAGGTCGAGCAGCCGTCGGTGGAGGAGTGGCTGCTGGTCACCAATTGGTGCAAGGAGTGCCTAGACGGGCAGCGTTGGGACTGTCTCGGTGTAGTTGCGCTCACGTGCGCAGATCCCGCGCCGTCCCGTAATAGCGCACTGGAGGTCAGGTCGGGGAAGATGTTTAGTGGGTATGGAAGGAACGCCTTTACCTCGAGTCCCACATATCCACTGCGGTTGGCACCACCCCACAGGGACGATGCGTAAATGCATTTGACCTCCCCGTCAACAAAAAAAGATGGTAGACCCATATGTAATGTAGGGTCGTCTGGGTAGACCCCACCGCCTTTCTTATTTCTGCCATCAAGCAGTTCGCTGTTTCGGATTGAAGGGAAAGGTAGCCAGTGTAATTACTGGGCATAAGAGGGCATATCTTAATCCACAGGATCGCACTCGCAGTGTTAAGTGATTTGCCCTTAATATTGCAAGTGTCTATATGCGACGCTAACCACTTAACACCAGGTGGGCCGCAAGCTTGTTTGCCATCTCTTAGTATAAAAAAACTTATACTCGTTCGCAATGAGGGTTGGAGCAGGGTGGGGGAAAGATTGAGCGAAATAGAATTGAGTGGACAAACTATTTTGTTCGCGTCGGCATGGCAACCACATATCAACAAAAAATATTTGTTTACGCAGAAAAAAACCCGTTCACTATCATTATTTACAATAATCCTTGAATGACCATAAATACGTAATTTTATCAATTTACGACGTAAGTAGGTGCGCTATCTCAAATAGACTTAACTTTGAATATGTGGCTGACCTTCCAACAACATGCAATGTATGGTTTAGCCGAATTACGTTCTAGTACGAACACCGAGCACATAACTGCTCGATGAATACGAATTACGTTTCGTTTTCTTACTTGGAGACTGAGGGGTCACGCCGCGGTCGAGCGTTCTTCGTAATGATCGCGAAAAGCTAAGCTACCAAATGCGCGGTCGATACTCGGATGGGTGACCGAAAAAATGTCAACTCTACTTTCCTCCGTGCAACGGAAGGCACGTTAATTGTCCTGGCCGTTGTAGAAAGATAGTAGTCGTTCTACTATTAC
Organism: Elophila nymphaeata; assembly: GCA_955850985.1. Lineage (NCBI taxonomy): Eukaryota > Metazoa > Arthropoda > Insecta > Lepidoptera > Crambidae > Elophila > Elophila nymphaeata. The sequence goes on from OY039093.1 coordinate 7,465,987, forward strand.
AACATTAACTAACGACACTTTGCAAGCACAGTCTCACGCACTGTTTTTTTTTAGTAGGTATTGTGTTTTGAATTTGTTTCTTTTTTTGTATGCGATCGTCAGTTGTCGCGCAGCCGTGCGCTACGCTAACATCCCATCATCAATCCATGACCTGGGAGTATTTGGCGGGAAACCATGGCGTCTGGATCTTTGTTTCGATAATTCAAATTTGTTTCGGAGTGGATTTTGTACAGTGAAAGTTTGCATAAGCATCCGTGTTGACAATAAGTTATGAGGAATCATTGAAAGAAAGGTTTTGTGGTCTGTTGCCACGCATTTCATTCGAAGCACTTCCTAGATTCACGTCCATATTATAATGCAAACACAATAACTTAGCGACAGCGGGAAAATATCATAATGTAGTGTTTTTCCTAACTCGAGATTGGCAGAAATGTTGTTCCCCTAATAAAAGGACTAATTGCCATTGAATAACAGAAGAAGAACCCATGACCTGACGCATCCGAACAGGCTGAAATCGTGGGAGTGCGCTGCTACTTGCCGGGGGCATGTTCGCAGCGCACCTTCTTGACTCCCTACAAATTAATTTTACTCTTCGTCCTTGTCCCTATGGTCCATCTCCCCCTTCTGGGGCGGACATCACTCAATACGCCTTCGGTGCCTTCCAGGTCGTTCGAGCCCAACCGAAGTGGTACCGCTAGTTCCCACTGCCCAATCTTCTGCGTCTTGTCTCTAGCCCACTCCTAATCTTGTGCCATCGTCGCGCGGATCCCGTATCGCACACTACACAGGAAATTCGTTTCTCGTCGGGATCCCTTTCATTTTACGAATGGGATTAGTCATGGACACGGCATACAGGATCCCAGTATTGCATTCCTTACCCAGGGCTGTAAGAAGGATTGGTGCTGATTGTAAATTTCATTTCTTGTGCAACATAGAAAATGTGATGCCAAACTTTTTCTTCTTTTTCTTTTAAATTAATGGCGCCGCGACACATAAGGATTACGCATTGCGTCAATATCAAGTGAAACTGTACTTAAAGTAAATAGTAGTACTGTAGATTGAATTTGAAATGGAGTCTCTAAACGGGTCATTGTCAAATTTCGTGCAGGTAACCGCGACTATAAATGACAAACTTATAAAAAAATAAAAAACCTTAAACATGACTTTTCGTATTGTACATGCCTGTTAAAACAAGTAAACTTTTGTCTGTTACTGTCGGCCGCGATGTTTAATAAGTGATTTATGATTTATTCCAGGTTTTGTGGGTTAGGGTGCAAAAAAATACAACTCTGTTATCATAACGTTGTAATGTTTATTATGAAATTGAACAATTCTATTCCAAATATTTTGGCATTAATGTTAATTGCAGTCTTTTATCTTATTATCACACTTAGAATCACAACATTTTTGTTAAGTTTAACAATCATTAATTTAAACTCGAAACAACTCTGTTACTTCTTGAATTTTGAGAGAAAGAAAATTCTACCGAAGTACTCTAAATATTTATATATTAACTGCTAACTATGAGATATGACCGTAGAAATATCTAACAAATTAACCTATTGTTTTATTACAATATTATATTAACTAGATTTTCATAAAAATCTTTAGTATGTCATTTAATCTTTGGGACAGAAAAATAACAGAGTTGTAACACAGTAACATAGTTGTTATTTTTTATATCTTACTTGACTAAATTGCACTCGGCTGAGCCTGAGCTCTTAATAACATAAATATTAACTTCAATATTAAAATAACAAACTTAATGACTTTTTATAATGTTTAATTTTAAGACAATTTATAATTAACTCTATAAAACAAAAATCAAATATTCTTGAAAGAGTCACTGGAAAGTAAAAGTTGCTTATTTCTTAAGTATATAAAATGTAAAGCAGTATCAAAATGGTAGTATATTCTTTTACCTTTACAAACTTTTAAAAGGTTCTGGAACTATAGCAAGTAAATTATCAAAAGCCACATAAGATAAATCACACTCAACTAATTTTCGATTGACTTATAAACATTATTTTTAACTTCACCATCTTCTTCTGCTTCAGATAAGACCTTATCCAGATATATGTAGTTCTGTTTTAAGCTGGAAATTTGAACCTAGACACAAACACCTTGTTTTATTACGTGAATATTTTCCTTCTCAATTAAAGCATCTTCAGCAAATCGCCAATCCCATCTGCTGCACCCTTACCTTGTCCCGCTTCAAAAAAAATCCATGTAATCCATATATTTAAGTCCAAAATTAAATAGAAAAGACATTTCTGTTACTTTATTAACAACTCTGTTACACGAGCGGATAACAGAGTTGTAGTAACAGAGTAGTAAATTTTACATTCTAAAAGATATAAGTCATAAAGGTTTGCGTAAACTACTCTTTTTCTTTCATATTTATAATAGTTACCTCTTCAACAGCATACGGAATGCAAAATAATGAAAAGTACGTTGATTTACTTACATAAACAGGTAGGTAACAAAGTGGACGCACAATAAAAACACGCAGCCTGGTCAACACCTCGCGGTCCACTGACTCTTCGTATATCCCTCCCTCCGATCTAGTGATCATTCACAATTAATGCAGACATCCCGCCCAAGATAGTAAAAAGTCAAAAGCCGCGCCATCTCTATTTTACGTCGCGATTTCTGCAGTAACATAATATTCCAGGCAGTTTCACACAATACGCGGGACCAAGTTTTAAAAAATTGTTATTAATTGCATTTTAATACTAACTGCTTTTAAGAAATATTTTATAACTATTTATAAGACTCTTTTAATGGTAATAATTTATTTAAGATAGGTTGATATAGCAGAAAATGAAATTATTGGATCTTTATTAGAACGGAGTGCTACCAGGGACATATAGAGATTGTTAGAAAACCCATTCTGTTACCAGAAATGACCACAATGTTACTTTAAAGAAAATGAAAAAATATCAAAACTAAGTCTTTATTTTAGGTATCAATGTATATTAATGCGATGTATTTTGTTTTTAATGTAAAACTTGTTAGCGGTTATGTGATTATTACTAATAAAAAAAATTACGCAGTTGAGGGACTAGTTTACCTGCGCAAAATTTGACAATGACCCAAACACGTGTTTTTGCAACAAGAACTCGAGAGACGCGCGAACTAAATTTGGCAAGAGAGCCAAACAGTTCGCGTTGGAATGGCAGCCGATAAGAACGATAGCAACGTTTGACGACAACAACGGCCGCACGCGTAGTCCTTAAGGATTATAGTTTTATCAAGATAAATCTTCGATAATGATCCAATTCTCCCCTATAATAGCGTAGCAGTTTCTAATGATAAGTTATAAATAATTTATCTGTTTTTATTGGCGAGTTAATCTATTTATTATGATAAATAAAACTGGCGTAATCAGTTTAATTGCAGATGTAAATATAGAGGTCCGGGATAGTATCCATACTAGTTTTCATTTACATTTGTAAAACTGGCATTAAGAAATGAGCCGAAGGCAAAATTTAAAAAACACAAGGGTTTGCAGAGTTAGAAGCGTGGCTCTATATGAGATCTGAACTTTTTGACAGTGCGAGCCATATGTCTCGTCTCGATAACAATTTACATTAAATTGTTTTTGGTGGGGTGTATACAAAGTATCTAGTCTTAAGCTTTAGACATATTATGGAATAATTTTATTTTTGCGTTTACAAACGCGTAAATATAATACTAGAAAAATGCACTGAAAAAAATCGACTTGCCTCAGGCGGGACTCGAACCCGCACGTTCCACAATCCGGTGGGTTTTCTAGTATTATATTTACGCGTTTGTAAACGCAAAAATAAAATTATTCCATAATGTAAGGTAGTTTCATCTTAGCTGGGCGTCAAATATTTGCAAAAATATTTCGTTCGGGTCTTGGAAGTGCAAATTTCAAAGATTTGATGAAACGATGTTTACCATAAAAACATAAGCACCAAGCACTGACAAATTTCGACAGCGAAAAGCAGTGCCTCGGTGGCGAAATTGGTCAACGCGTCCACCCGGATTGTGGAAGGTGCGGGTTCGAGTCCCGCCTGAGGCAAGTCGATTTTTTTCAGTGCATTTTTCTAGTATTATATTTACGCGTTTGTAAACGCAAAAATAAAATTATTCCATAATGTAAGGTAGTTTCATCTTAGCTGGGCGTCAAATATTTGCAAAAATATTTCGTTCGGGTCTTGGAAGTGCAAATTTCAAAGATTTGATGAAACGATGTTTACCATAAAAACATAAGCACCAAGCACTGACAAATTTCGACAGCGAAAAGCAGTGCCTCGGTGGCGAAATTGGTCAACGCGTCCACCCGGATTGTGGAAGGTGCGGGTTCGAGTCCCGCCTGAGGCAAGTCGATTTTTTTCAGTGCATTTTTCTAGTTTTTTAGACATATTATCTGGGAATCAAAGGATATACAATTTGCGTGGTATTTATAAACAAAGGAAGTCACAAAAAGCAATCTGCCAAGCTGGCTTGCGTTTTTTAAATTTTTCACAAACCCTAACGAATAACGACCAACGTTTACTGGCGCAAACAGATTACCCGCAGAAAAGGGATACATGTGCCTAATTTATTTTGACGTGACAACGTCTTATAATTCGATAGAGCCGGCTGCACGCACGAAAAAACATGACGTCATGCGGCGTTACCTCGCTCTGAATCTAATTCTCTAATTTGAATTTGGAATTATGTTCTTTAAAATTTAAACTTTCAATGATACCAAAACCAGCCAGATACAAATAGTATAGCCAAAGAGATTTTATTACAAGTTTATACATACTATAATGCGAAATCTATTAAACAAATGAAATTAAATTTTTCTTTTGAAAAATGCTACCATTCCATCAGTATTTTCTTAAGACGTTGTCACGTTCAACTATCGTCAGTAAACCGACTTTACAGACAACCAATTTTTTTCATTTGAATATACGTATTCGAAATTTCGAATGATCATCGCATCCGGGATAACCGATAATGACGTTTACGATAAATACGTAATAAAAAGATAATATTTGTGACTTGACAGGAGGTCGAATGCGCCACGGCCGTGCGTTGTTAGTAACGATCACAAAAGTCAAGCTACCAAGTGCGCGTTCGGTACTCGGATGGGTGACCGAATTTTTTTTCGAATCGATTTTCCTGCGTGCTTCGTCGGCACGTTAAGCTGCTCGTCCAGATGGTGGCAGTGGGGGACAACGCCCTTACGCACTGCGCCACCGAGGTTTCTATCACCCGTATTGACACCACTATGAGGTTTCTAGACTCTTGTGTAAGTAAACGCATTGCATTGAATAGACCTCTGTGATTGGTCAATTCTGTTGCTTAGTTCACATCGTTGAATGTACCGACGTTTTATTACTTTAAACTTTTGACATCTGGGCCCCGATCGCGGTAAATCATTTCAAGCTGAAACGCAAATGGAACGCAGACGAAACGCAACATTATAAGATATAGGCTATCGAAGGTACTGGGATGGGTGACCGAAAATTTAATATGCATGTATGACATCATGTATGACCGACCACGTACTTGGTTGCTTAACTTTCGTGATCGACGAATCAAAAGTTGATAGGAACCTTATATTTTGATGTCATACATGCATGTTAAATTTTCGGTCACCCATCCGAGTACCGACCGCGCACTTAGTTGCTTAACTTTCGTGATCGACGACTCGATTAGCTTGTGCTCGATTATTAATAAATAATGCAGTAAAAACCCACCAAAATACAAATATACAAAATTCCACTATTAACTCATGAGCCAAGTCCTTCGATAGCCTATATCCTATAATGAACATTCTCTCATTTTTAAAATAAAATTTTAAGTAAAGCACCAAAACTCCTCTAACATTCGTGTAACGTTTGAGAAAAAGTAGCGTCATTTGAAATGTAACAACTTTGACAGCGTTTGTGTTTCATCTGCGTTCGCCCTGGACGTTGCTTTTGACATCGCGGCCTGTGACTTGGGTAATATAGCTAAGCTGCACGTTCATTTATAGTACGCATAGTGCCGATTCCCACTTAAGTATTGTCTGTAAGTAGGTTTTTACAACCCTGTGCCTCCACGCGCACTATGAGACCTCAGCAGGGCCGGATTTAGGGGAGGGCAAGCGGGGCTACAGCCCCAGGGCCTACACAAAAGAGGGGCCCCAACAATAGACTTCGGGAAAAAAAAAATTCAAATTCAGACTAGTAAACACCAGTAAACAACTTTTCCTTTCATATTTTATTTAATAATTTGGGGCTAAGGGGCCTCCACTCCTTTGTTGCCCCAAGGCCTCCAGGGCCGGATTTAAAGGTCTGCCATATGGCACGCACTGAGAAATGCCTTATTTACTTAGACAGGTATCGGCGTATATCTATTTTGCCAGTTCTTGATAGTAAAAAGTTTGTAATTTTCCATGAAATAGGCCCATTCTGCCAGTTCACTTGACCGTATTTGGCAAACATTTATGTTGCATCTCTATCATAATACATACATATATACAGAATGAAAGAGATGCTATGATAATTCCAGGGACTTCTTTGAGGGTAGTGTCTTTAATGGGGTAAAAGATTTATTATTAGATTTTTCTTTTGATTTTTTTAAAATCATTACGTATGATTCATTTAACATTATATAACAAAAAAGGTTATTGTATTAATACTTAGTTTTAGCTCGTTATCGGCCATCTATCATGCGCTTATGATAAAAGTATACAATTGATAATTGAACATAGCTACTTATTGGATTAACCGTTTCTAAGGTGGACTGTGCCCTTCTAGAAGACTTTTCTGTAGAGCTGATCATACTAATATTATAAATAAAAAAGATTTGTATTTTTGTATGTTTGTAACGAATAAACTCAAAAGCTACAAGACCGATTTTGATGAAATTTGGTACAAATATTGATTAGACGTTAGGAAAGGACATAGGCTACCTTTCATCGCAAAAAGGAAGTTGAAAGTGGTTGAAATAAGAGATGAAAGTTTGTATGGAAGTTCGTCATTTGTGAAGATAAAGCCATAAAAATTTGAATTAAGGCACTTCCTAACAGCATTTATAATTCGACCCACTGCTGGGACACAAGGCCTCTCCTTGTCATCGAATGAGGTTTAGGCAGTAGTCCAACACGCTTGCCCAATACGGATTGGTGGACGGAGTACAAGGTTATCAATACCCCTTTGCTGATCCATTAGTCGCCTTCTACGACACCCGTTGGTGGATATTTTGTGATGCTATTCTACTCTGCCGGCATCACACGGCGTTAATTATGTAATTTAGGCACTTGATAAGAAATATATATTTGTTTTAGCGTTTCTATAGATTATAATTACACTCAACTGATACAATTTTAACATATAAACTAGTTTTGTTAGGTACAGTCGACCAAATTGAATCATGACCCACCTTAAGATCATTTTCCTACAGTCACTCTATACAAAGTAGGATGAAATTCGCTTGAACGTACATTTCTAAGAAACAAACCTGTTATCAATTTGTTAGACACTGACAGTGTCTTATAAATATGGCTTTTTAAAATTTGTTCAGACTACTACTTGACATCTGACACATAACGTCATTTTATTTTTAAAAATATAATAGTTATTCCATTTCCTGAGTAGTAAAAAGAGTTTAGATTATGAACGACATCTTATTTAAAATTCCAATTGAGACTTTAGTGCAGTGATAAGAAAGATTAAAATTGCATAGATATCTGACCCGTAATGACGCATTTTCATTCATATTTAAAACGTACTAAGTTCAACACGCATGATAGCGAAGAAAACCTAACTAAAATTATGATTCTAAAGGAATGATCGGCCAAGTGGGTCATGATTCAGTTGGTTCGACTGTACATAATTTAATACGTCAGTTTTAAATCTTGCTGTGGTTACGGTTATATTGGCATCATATTTTGAACTTCAGTTCTTTGTAATAAGCATGAAAAACCATTAAAACTATATTTTCCGTACTGATATCGTATCGAAGCAACAATATTGTTTTCTTAAATAACACTAGTGAAAAACGCCAAATCAGCCGAGAGACGCCCACTATTGGATATGGACCTCACCAAAGCCAAGGATCTTTAAAGCGCGGCGTCCTGCGCTGCCCGCATTCAACGGGTCTTCCTTCAGTACCCGTAGCATAGTACAGAGAACGATATATTTTAATAATGACTACTGCAGTTTGCCGCTGATGGCATTTACTGCTCCACCGGGTTTTTAAGAAGGCGAAAACCTTGGGGGTCCTCAAGCCTGTAGGTCGAACGTTCCTAGGGGATTACTGGGCGACCGAGCATCTCCCCCGTGGGGAGTCTCTCGACCGCCTAGCGTCCCTAGGTCGTCCGAATCGGAAGGGAGCGACACGCCCGAGGGTGCCTCTAAAGGCTCGGACCTCGGCTCGGGCACGTCCGTCGGGTCGTGGAGGACGCGGCGAGAAGCGCCCCGGCACATATCTGTACCGGGTATAGCGCATAGTGTGTAGACCGGGTCGACGCACCCTTGTTCGACGGGTGCGGTGATTAACAAGTGTAACACTAGTGCTTGAGTGTGAAGTGTTGTTATGAGGCGGTAACGAGGCATTTGCGCTCGTGATCTGATCGTCGGGGTCCAATAGGACGTTTTTTGGACGGCGCGAGGCGCGCGCGACATCTCTATTGGCACGGTAACTAGAGGCTTGGACTACGAGAGGGTTAGGATGGTGAGGAGCTTTGTCGAAGTAGCGCCTAGACGCTTCCCTCATGAACGAGGTTATGGATGGGAGATCGAAACCTCTATGGAGATCGACATTGCGTATGTCCCAGGGGCAGCCTGATGCCATGCGCAGGAAACGGTTTTGGATGATCTGAAGTTTTTTGATGTTGGTGGGAGCCGCGTGTGCAAAGACAACGCTAGCATATGTCATAATAGGTCGTACACAAGCTTTGTAAAGCATCCTCTTATTTCTAAGAGACATTCTACTCCGCTTTCCTATAAGGTGGTATAGGCGACCTAGGACGAAGTAGGCCCTATCTCGGACTTCCTTAATATGGGGTGCAAACGTTAGTTGCCGGTCAAGGGTGACCCCCAGGTATTTGATCTTCTTAACCAGGGGTACCGGTCGGTCGAAGACGGATATGGTGGGCAGCGTGTGGCCTAGGAATGAACCCCTACTAAAGTACATGGCAGCACTTTTGTCCGGGTTCACTTATATGCGCCACTTGCGGAACCACTCTGATAGGGAGTTGGCCGCGGCTTGCGGCATGCGTGCTACATGCGGGCGGTTCCTATGCGAGTAGCAGATGGAACAGAGAACAGGGATGTTACGGAGCTTCGACTCCGGTTCCGTTAAGTCGGAACTTCCGATTATTATTACACCTTCGGTTCCGACTTCGGCTCCGACACTTTTAAGTCGGAGGTTTTAATCGGAGGTCGAAGCATAACATAGCGGCGACGGCGGCCTGTGTCGACTGTTATGAAAGGTTTTTTTTGAAGTAAAACTTCTTTAGGCGCGACTAGGGGGTATCTCAGATTTTTCTAACGGAAGTAACGCTCAGTATTCTATAGTCTGTGTAGTTTCCGCTATTTAAAAATAGTAATTTCGATTGGTCGTAAGTATCTGTCATATACTCCGTGCTTCTCGACTTATACGCCAGCTAGTGGCAAAGATCATAATCAATTAGGATTATTTATTTCCAATATTATTGAACAGATCCATTGTGAATAGCAAAGTATATAAAAATTCAACAGTCTTAAAAAAGTTCTTTTAAATTGCACTTGTGTTTTTTAAAAATCTCCAAGTGTATTTGTTTATTTATTACTTTTGTAATAAATCAGATATTTATAAATTTCCGACGATTGCGACATTTTTTTTTTCAGTTAAAATTTAATCATTTCAGTGATCTACGTCAAAGAAGTTTTACTTCAATCGCGCGTAAAGGTTACACGCACACAATTTTTTCATTGTTTGTGTTTTATTTTATAATTAAAAAAAAATATTTAAGAATGTTTTATTTGTCTGTAAATAAAAATTCTTTCTCATGCCACCACTTCTGACCCTGCCTCCGACTCCGATTCCGACTCCGATTCCGATTCCGATAAATCAAATTTAAAAACTCCGACTCCGACTTCGGTTCCGATAAAACTACCTCCGTTACATCCCTGACAGAGAACGATACAGTACTTCGACTCCATATATAGTGACGAATCGGCGCACGCACACATACAAACATTGTTTACACGGCCGCTAAGCATGCTCTGAACGTCAAAGCCGGCAAAAACAGCCGTGTAAACGACGTTTGTATGTGTGCGTGCGCGCCGATTCGTCACTATCACCGCGGTCCAAATTGCGCTTATGTCCGGTATCGACATCGATAGCGCGCACACGGAGTGAATCAAATTGAATTATTACGAGTAAACATTTGAGTTTTAAATTATTATAGACTCGTCATAGCTACTTTCTTTACTACAATGATTTTTTACTCTATTAATAATCCTAGAGTACTATTTTAGTGTTTAAATGGTTTATACATAACCTCTTCTTGGACGTTTGACATTTACACACTAAGTGTGGATCAAATTGATTGCACGCAAACAGTGCACATAGCACCGTATTCAATTCGGTCCAAGGCGTTTGCACTGTTGGTAACATTAGTAGTATTTGCGCATTTTGGACCGCAGCATATGTGTATATGGAGTCAGAGTACTGTATCGTTCGCGTTAGCATGGCGACTGTATCAATTGCAGCGATAAAAAGTTCTGTGTCAAACGGCTCCATTATGAAAAAGTAAGAAAAACATACGCGAGCGGACGGACGTCAACACGCCGCGCGAGGCGTGACGTGAGTGATGACGGCAAGCGGCAAGGTCAGGCCCCTACTACCCCGCGTCTGCAACTCTGCATCGATGCTAACGCGCGTCTGACTGAATCGATGCTGTCGAGCGTGTGTGGCGATGCTAACGCGCAACTGTATCGATACTAACCCGCGACAGCATCGATGCAAAATTATCTGTACCCTTAGTATGAGTGTTGCGGACTGGCTAGTTTTGATATATTCTATATTAGTATTTTTTAATATGTTTATATTTTTGTAGTTTTATATATATTTTGTTTTTTATGACAGTGTTTTAATATATGCCTGACAGAGTGGTGTGCCTTTCATTAATAACAGTTTCTAACATGAGTTTTGATAGTTTTCGAGCTCGATCAAACGTATCGTCTCTTTTCATACATTGCCCACTGTTTCTGATAGTTTACGCTAGGGGCGCTAGTGGGCAATGTATGAAAAGAGACGATACGTTTGAACGAGCTCGAAAACTAACAAACTCATACTAGGGGTACTGTTCATTGCGTGTCGCGCGTTTCAAAAACGCGTGGCTGCATCGATGCTAAGAGTCGCAGTGTGTAAAGGGCCTTATGGGTCCAGTGATGGCGTGGGCATCTTCAGAACGAGTTATGATTGAGCAGTCTATGTATTGTTTTGTATTTACGTATCCTCCGTGGCGCCTAAACTATTTATCCGATTTTGACGAATAAGGTTTTCATCGACTCGTTATTGTTCACGCCATCTATACGACGAGAGAAACAGGAGGCGATCAATCGTCGTTCAATCATACCATTCAGAAACTCATTCGTCCATTCCTTCGTTTCGTATCCATTCACTCTCACCTTCGATTTGAATTCGAATACAACGTACAATCTTAATATATATAAATTACGTGTCACGTTGTTTGTCCGCGATGGGCTCCTAAACTACTTAACCGATTTTAATCAAATTTGTACACCGTGTGCAGTTTGATCCAACTTGAAAGATATGACAGTTTTTATCTTGATAAGTAATCCTCATTTGTTTTAACAGCAATTTCAATGTTATGGACAGAAGTATGAAATTACCATAGCAACACGTTGCCGGCACAGCTAATACTTATATAAAGATCTATAATTTACTATGAATAATTATCCTACAACCTGAATATTCGTTTTAATCAAGAAATCCAATCAAAATACATAAGATTACCTAAGCTATTGAACAGTTATTATATTCGTTATTAACCGGGTAGGCTATTTTACCTTGTAGTCGATTTTACCTTGTAAGCCCCGATTATAACTGATTTAATTCTTTTCTTTCATTCCCTAGTCGGGTTACAGTGTTTTAAACTTTTTGCTTATATATATCTATAGATAGTATTTTTTTATGTAACTAGATGACAAACAAGCACATGCAATAACAATAAAAAATCTGCCGGCATTACAGGTGCGTTGTCATCCTGATGCCTAATGGGCCTGCCACACACTCGACGAGTGACGTGGGAAGTAGCGAGGAAAGGAGGCAGAGATGTAGTGTGGCCACGTTACTCGTCATGCTCCTCGTCCTGCCCATCGCTCCCTATTTTGTCGGTTTTTTGTGCGCGAGTCAAAGGACCGGCAATACGAGCGCGAGTGTCTGGCCACACTATCGCGCGTTCGCAGTCTGCATCGAGCGCTCACACAACACTATTACTTGTACTTACAACGTTCTTTTGCGATGAATAGATGTCATCCACCATCTTCGTTGGCGAGGACGACGACGACGGTATATATTTCTTAGTATGACATTGATATTAATAGCTATACTAAAAATGCATAGTGCACACGCTGCCACAATTTCTTCGTCCATTGTAGCCAAAGGCAAATGACAAGTGAGGAGCGACGCGATTAATTGCACGAGTAGAGCAGTGTGTGGGCAGAGAGGATAACATCGTGGCAGCGCGAGGAGCAGTGCGATGAGCAGCGTGAGGAGCATAGTGTGGCAGGCCCATAAGATGAAACGCCTTGCACGCCCAGTAATTACACTGGCTACCTTTCCCTTCAATCCGAAACAGCGAACTGTTTCACGGCTGAAATAATAAAGGCGGTGGTACCTACCCAGACGACCCTAAATACAGGCCTACATAAAATTACACATTAAATACGTTTCTTCTATTTTATGCTGGCAAACAATGCTTTTCTTTCTATATTTGGTTTCAAATAAGGTAAAATGAAAATTCGGTTTGCAAGATACAAACATTTTGTGACCTTAAATGATCGTCGCAGCTGTATTTTGCGTAATATGATTAGTAAGCCGCACTTTGACCCTTATGCACTAGTCATATGATCCTCGACCGGTTGACCTCACGCGTGATGAGCACGCGGCGCTAATCTGTATCTTATCAGTGTACAGTTAGAGACTAAAGTTTATCGACTTGATAAATTAATAACAAATGTAGTAGCCGAGAGACTTTAGTAGTGCGCACCAGCCTATGAACGACACCAGAGGCATCACTCGACCCTAGAGGCGAGAGATGTTAATGGTGCGCGGTCACCGCAGCCTATGAACGACACCAGAGGCATCACTCGACCCTAGAGGCGAGAGATGTTAATGGTGCGCGGTCACCGCAGCCTATGAACGACACCAGAGGCATCACTCGACCCTAGAGGCGAGAGATGTTAATGGTGCGCGGTCACCGCACCCTATGAACGACACCAGAGGCATCACTCGACCCTAGAGGCGAGAGATGTTAATGGTGCGCGGTCACCGCACCCTATGAACGACACCAGAGGCATCACTCGACCCTAGAGGCGAGAGATGTTAATGGTGCGCGGTCACCGCACCCTATGAACGACACCAGAGGCATCACTCGACCCTAGAGGCGAGAGATGTTAATGGTGCGCGGTCACCGCAGCCTATGAACGACACCAGAGGCATCACTCGACCCTAGAGGCGAGAGATGTTAATGGTGCGCGGTCACCGCGGCCTATGGACGACACCAGAGGCTTCACTTAAGAGATTTTAATGGCAGGAAAGGCACTGCATACCTACAATATAAATAAATAACGATTAAACCACGCTCTCTCATATAATATTAATAACTATTTTGCAAGTAAAAATATTTATGTAAGTAGTACTTCTTGACCCAGAAATTAATGCTGACTCTACTTATCTATATTCCATGTTTCGTAAAGACCTCACTCAGACTGTTCTGTATTTGAGAGGAAAAATACGCAGTATTTTATTCTAACTCGTAGGTAGTTAGTTACATACATTTCCTGTTTAGCAGTTCCCGGTCACAAATAGGTAGTACATACTTACTACCAGATTCATTCCGTTGTTGATTGAGGGAGATTATCACAGATTTAATAAAACAAGGAGATAGGCCAAGCCGGCGTTTAACTTGAGGACATTGGCCTTCCGATAAAGTCAAGTGAATACGAAATTCAGCGATTTGACCGATCTCCTTTGCGGCTGTGCTTAACTTTCATCGCTTCGCAGTCCTTAAGACGCGCGCAATGAATAGTGTATATTACGGCATGCTCAACTAGAACCATGTTATGTAGTACGGCCGCTGATCGCGACACTCGGCCTTCCTATGCACTCGGCGACTCGACCGATCTCCTTAGATTAATATATCTGTGGAGATTATGCACAAGATCTCACCAAGGTCTCGCGTGGTGTGATTAACTGCTAATAGTTTTTGGCATTAGATTTTTACGGCCGGTCGCCTGGTTAACCACTAATCCCCCTTAGGAACGATTGTTATATTTCGACAGCATCTGGTACCTAGCTAAACTTGTCGACGGCAGCTTAATGTGCCTACGAATCTCGGAGGAAAATCAAGTTGAAAAATTTTCGGTCACGCATGATTGGTTATTCAAGAACGCATGTATCGTTATCGTAGTCCTTTTCAAGTTTCAAATGTTGGCCACCATAATACAAATGTTCAGGGTTCGTAGATTCGTTGAACCCCGAATCGGGGGAAGACGAGACTCGCGCGGGAGAGGGCCTGATGTATTTATTTATTTATTGTATTACTTATATAAAAATAAATTACTCATTTATGTTCTTTGTTATCTATACTAATAATAAAGCTGAAGAGTTTGTTTGTTTGTTTGGTTGAACCCTAAGATCTCAGCAACTACTGACTCAAATTGAAAAATTCTTTTTCCGTTGGATAGTCCATTTATCTAGGAAGGCTATAGGCTATATAACATCACGGTACGTCCAATAGGAGCTGAGCATTAATGAAGAATGTTGCAAAAACGGGAGAAAAATATTTCATTTCAAAGCTTTCCCTGCGTGCGCTGCGTAAACGGTTAAAGTTACGGACAAATTATGTATGACAGAATTATTTTCCATTAAATTTCCTAAAAAAAAGTCCGCGATAGCATATGCTTATCTTTTATGGTTGGCTCACTATAACCTTTCTATTTGGTAATCAAATTTTTTTTTATCAAAAGTTTATCTGCGATGGTGTTTTTGTATGCATGATATTATTCCTTATCAAAATAAATACATTATTTATCACAAGTATTTAATTTTGAACAAAATTGTTAATGATCTCATTTGATTTCAATGAATTTCTTAAGAGATATCATAGTTTGAAATAAACGGAAAATTATAAATTTTGATTTTCAGAGCTTTTGTTGCGTGCGCTGGGTAAACGGTTAAAGTTACGCAAAAATCATGTATTACGGAATTATTTTCCTTTAAAAGTTCTAAAAAAAAGTTCCAGACAGCATTTATCTATCTCTTAAGGTTGACTCGCTATAACCTATTTTAGTTAATAAAATTTGTTCTAAAATAATGCATTAGATGCGAAGGTATTTTTGTAAAAATCATATTATTCCTTATCAAAATTTATACTTTATTCATCACAAGTATTTAATTTTGTACAAAATTGTTCTTTACATAATTAGATTTCAATGAATATCTTCAGAGATATTACAGTTTTAACATAACTCCGCAGCTAAATAATGATCAAGTACTACGCACGCATCTATATTGAGTTGTTTTTTTGTTTAGTTGAACGCGCTTATCTTAGGAACTACTGATCCCGTCAGATTCGGACGCATTAGAGACTAATAGGTTCAGAGACTCCTCCGAGGGAGATGCTCACCGGTCAGGAATCCTCTTTGGAGTGATTCGACCTTAAAGCTTGAGGACCCATCGAGGTCCTCTCCTTTACTAAAAGCCCTGGTGACTTCAAGAAGGTCATCAGAGATAGCATGCAAAAAAAAACCACCTAGAAGGAGTCGAACGCGCGAACGAAGGGTTCCGTGCCATAGATTTTATCAAAAATCTCCAAAAATTATTTGAAATTTAAATTAAATATTTTGTTAATATTTCAAGTTTCTACCTGTTATTATCGTTAGTAAGACCGAGAAATAAAACACGTTTGTTGTTGTATTTTAAAAGTGAATAATATAACTAAATATTCTGTGAATACTTCAAGCGTCTATCTGTTGCCGTTATCAAAATCGACCAAAAAAAGTCACGCTTATTTTATGGGAGCCCCTTCAATATTTATTTTATTCTATTTATTAGTATTTATTTTATTCTATTTATGAGTCTTAGTAATAGGATCCCGTTTTACCCTACTGATCTGAAAAATTCTATGATTGTCTATTTATCGAGGAACACTATAGGCCAGAGCTTCCCAAACTTATTTTCATAGTGACGCCCTTAGGAAATTTCTAATTTTTACGAGCCCTCCCCCCGTTATAGTAACAGCCAAGTTAAGTACATACCTACAAAAACAAAAACATAGCTTTTTTTGAATTATTTAGGCGTTAACAAATGCGCAAATATTTTAAAATTAGAAAGACTGAAAAAAATACCATAAAAACATAAAGTAGCGCAGACAAATTTCGACGGCGAAAGCAATGTCCCGGTAGCGTAAAGATGCTTATTCGATTTTTTCGCCCGCGCTGGACGGTCGATTTATTTTAGTGTATTTTCTTATTTTAAAAACAGAGCATCTCAAAACCGGGTTCAAGTTTAGAAATCGCGACTTACATTTCTTTGTCTACATTTATTTTCGTTCAACTAGCTCGCTAAGCTAGCTAGACAGCCATTCTATGTGGATCGTCTCACGATGCCCGCCCCCGGGATAGAACCGCGACACCCCAGGGCGTCGCGACGCACAGTTTAGGAAACCGTGATATAGGCTTATATACCTCCATAACATCACTCTACGACTAATAGGAGTTGAGCATCAATGAAAAATGTTGCAAAAACGGGAAATCCACACGGACGAAGTCGCGCGGGCACAGCTAGTGTTAAATAATTTGCCTGGTGTATTGTTTGTTTGCACGGCGCCGCGTGTCTGTCACGAAAAGGCTTCCGCAGAAAACCAGTGTCGTGGTACACCTTGCCACGGCTTATACTATACTGAGCGGAGACCCTTTTTGTGTGTTAAGTTGTTATTAATTTGTACCAAATAAAGATCTATTCTATGTAAGGAGTGGAAGAGTGAAGATCTGTCTCAAATTCAGATCCTTTTTCATAACCTTCTACGGTATACGGTACCTGTGGTAAGGTTCGCGTGTGAACTCTTAAATCTTAATCGATCAAGTGGTTCAAATAATCAATATCGCTGTTGTACCAATATACTATAGCAATCGTGTGTCGTTATCATATCACGTGTAGCCGGCCGGCTCAGGAAGCGAGGAGTTGGAGAAAGCAGACAGAGGTATATCATCATCATCATCAGCCTTATTTATTTGACTCACTGCTGGGACACAAGGCTTCTCCGTTATCGAAAAAGGTTGAGGCAGTAGTCCACCACGCTTCCCAATGCGGATTGGTAGACGGAGTATAAGGTGATTTACCCCTTTGCTGATCCATTAGTCGCCTTCTACGACACCCATTGGAGGATATGGGGTGATGCTATTCTACTCTGTCGGCATCACACGGGCATGGTAGACCGAGGTAGGTAGGTATCTATTTGGTATTGTGCCTTAAAGTTATTCGTGAAACCTCGACCGTTTAGTTACTCGGCAAGTGCTCTGCTTCACGAGAACTTGACCCAGTGTAGGTAACGCTAACGCCACAACGTATGACCGCGTCTAAACGCGCTAACGATCTCCTCTAACTAGCCTCGCTAGCTACCACAATATCAAAATCAACTTAACAATAGTGTTGACAGTAATGTTGTGTTATGTATGACAGTTAATCATAAGCTAGTCGGTCCCTCGTTCATTGAGGGATACGAATTAAGCTTCAGGCATCGTTCTAACTGGCACCGATCGTACGATGCGATGAGTTTTCATCGCGCGATTAGTAATGTTTCTGTGCTAGATGACTTGCGAGCTCAATCAGGACATTAAGCACACTAAGGGCGCGGACTCGAAGCCAGCGACGGGAGGACGCCGACGCGACGGCGCAGCGCGACATATCGCGACGTTAGAGCGGCGTAGTGTTGTGTTATAAGAAATTGTTTCTTTCAATTACTGATGAATTAATGACCTTATTGCCGTGTGTTTGGGACGCTATTTGAATGAAAATAAACGATGTTCCGCGCCGTACCTTCGCCTTGCCGCCTTCTGTTTGCGTTGCGCCTAAGATGACAATTCATCGTATCATCGTGCGTACGATAGTTTGCCAATTAGAACGACGACGCCTCAAACTAACCATCAAGCGAGGTAAAGGCCAAATGCTTCTAGAAGATAATAGAAATGACGTTTCTTTGGAAACTTAAAGAAAAAGAGATTACAAAAAACATGTTGCACCAACAACAAAGTATTATAATTATCTTTAATTTAATCATGAACTTATCAGCATTATTATTGTGACTTAATCTGTTTATTTTTAATTTTAATATTATAGGAACTTTGTTTCTTGGGGAAACGTTATTGTTATTAAATTTAAGCACATAAGTCATTATGGAGCCCATACTGACTTATGTGCTTAAGTCTGCCGACCGTTCAATTAATTGTGCGGTTTGAAAGAATAAGTGTCAAGAAATAGAAGAAAACTATTCACTCTGCATACATATAGGAACAACACTTCCTATTACAACCTTATAGTTCGGATGTGTCGTTCATATAACGAATTGTTAATGGAGTACGATGAGCTAGATATTTTCATAAAAAAGCATATAGCATTCAGGTACATAGTGAAAAATATCCTTAGCTGAACTAACCCACTTAATTATATTAATTGTAGGTTTGTTTGGAATAATTTAAGATTTTGTTTAGTTGTTAGTTTTTACTTTCTGTTTTTATAAATTCTTTGTTTACGTGCACATGATTTGACCACACTGAAAATGAAAATGCTCTTTATTTAAATGGACTTTGCTAAGTACTTTTACTGTGTGTACATGTTTTCTGGTTTAAATCTAGCCTTAATAATATTCAAATGTTACTATTTAGTGTAAGTTATGATTGTAACGGTGTTGTGTATACAAAGAAAAAATGTAAATCCAATAAATAAATAAGTAAATGGATTTACATTTTTTCTTTTATTACGTAATCAAAAAACGACAATGAAACAATGCGTTGAAATGTCATTTAAAGTCACACATTCATACACTTTTTACTGAAAGTTACATCACAAGTCCCCACTCCTGAAATCTAGCTTCAATTTTTTTAAATATTTACAATAACAGGCCAACTACGGCACTGCCTCAGCATAATGCCACAGCAACAAACGTGTGGTGCTGATATTCTTGCAAGCCTACACTTACTTATTAAATATTTTTTGTAATGGTGTACAACAAATATTTACCCTAACTACAAATATTATCTAACAAAAATAATAAATATTTAATTATTAAAAACTAAGAAACCGTGCTCCATAGGCTTAAGTAAATGACAGTGAAATACAGTAGTGTTAGTTATCCGAACTAATTGGATTCAGACATACGTATTTACGTACAGGTGAATGAAAACATATTTACATTTAAATCTTTAGTGACAAATAGGAATTAAACACTGTTTATTGACTAGCATAAGTGACATACGAGTACACTTAACAAGCCTTGACAAGTGCATGAGCGATCTGTTGAAAAGCTGGCAAGCAAGGTGGGAAGCAACCAAAAAAAAATAAAGGTAGATACTATGGAGATATCCATAGTAGGGTCATTACGCCTGTTATCGTCCACTTAGTGGAGTTATCAACTTTGAAAATAAAATTAAAATATTTCTTTATTATAATTTTATTAAATAACTACTGAAATGAATTCCTATATTAGTCTATTTATAATTATTGCGAACGTGTTAGTGGTGACAGTCATGTTGTTTTTAATATTTTAAAATAAGTAATAAAATGCCAATATTACCAGTTTCCGACCGCAAAGTTCAGTTTTCGTCCACCAGTTGTCCTATTTTCGACCGCATCAATTGAGTATGGATTTCATGAATAAAAATATGTTTTAAAATGAAATTGTTAATCAAGATAATAACTGTAGTCTAAAAATCAGTCTTCGTTACAAAAAGTTGTTAATAGTTATCTAATTTAAAAAAAATACAAGCGATCAGAATTAGTTTTCGTATTAACTAGGCATTTCTCTTAATTTAAATTTTGTTTTTATATCTTTACTCACACATGATATGAATCTCATAATACAGACAAATCAATTAATATTTTTAAAACTTATAAAAAGACAACGAATAATATAACAAGACATAGTCTCATTCAACATAAATATCATAATTTTCTACATCACAATCACGACATTTCTATAAAACATATTTTTAAAATAAATTAATAATAATATGCAATAATTTTTGCGTTTACGAACGCGTAAATATTTTTTAAAACTAGAAAAAATAGACTGAAAAAGATTGACCTTCTAAGATCCGAACGAAATATTGCCGTATATAGAGTAGAGGTAGGGCACAACAGACTAGCCGCTGGAATTTGCAGCCCAAGTTCAAGCTGCAAATTCTAGGTAGTACCTACCTCCCCAATACAAAAGACTACAGTCAAAAAAAATTTTTGTGGTGTTGTATTTCTGTTGGTAAGGAAGGTCGCTGGGGTCCACGTTCGGAAGCCTCCTCGTGGCGGACCCTGGTAACGTGGTGGGGAAACTTTCTCGGCGGGTACGTGGCTTTTGATGTCAAGGGTATCCCCTTGGCATTCGAAGTCACATGCCATCGTCGAGTTGTTTTTGTATTCCCACCACGGCTAGTTCCGGACGGCCTTTTTCAGGGCCACGACCGCGCCCGAAGTCCCCTGGGTGCGGTCCGATGGCTGCTCCCGGTGTCCTCGTCAGGAGGACGCGCCAGGTCGAGCAGCCGTCGGCGAGGAGGCGGCCTATAAGGCCGGCGTCAGTCGGTAGCCCCCGTGGGCTGCTGGCCACCAATTGGTGCACAAAGAGTGCCTAGACGGGCAGCGTTGGGACGGTCTCGGTGTAGTTGCGCTCGCGTGCGCAGATCCTGAGCCGTCCCGTAATAGCGCACTGGAGGTCAGGCCAGGGAGGATGTTTAGTGGGTATGGAGGGAACGCCTTTACCTCGAGTCCCACATATCCCCTGCGGTTGGCACCATCCCGCAGGGACGATGCGTAAATGCATTTGACCTCCCCGACAAAAAAATAAGGAAAAAAAAGTAAAGTCGCTAGAGCTCCACGGGGAAGGGATAAGGGTTGCCAGCGCGCGAGTGTCAGATCACTGTTGCAAGCATCTAAGGCTACAGTTGCTGATTACCACCAGGCAGGACGTATGCTTGTCTGCCAACCATTTACCATAAAAAATAACACCGATCACTATTCAAATAATGAGGTCATTACTATTATCCATCATAATATTACAAATTTAAAGAAAATTGGCCGAAAACAACCCGTTAGTCCGTTTTGCCTTTTTAACCCCTAAAATATGATGTTAAACTTGCATATTTTTTCATTCATCATCATCATATCAGCCGAGAGACTTTAGGACATAGGCCTCCCCAAAGGATCTCCTAACCGGTTGGTCCTGCGCTGACCACATCCAGCGGCTTCCCGCGACCTTTACTAGATCATCAGTCCACCTTGTGGGGGCCTACCAAAGCCACGTTTCCCAGTACGTGGTTGCCAGTCGAGGACTCTTCCTTCCAACCCAATAGCCGACAGTCCTCCTCGCAATGTGCCCTGCCCACTGCCACTTAAGGTTCCCAATTCTTTGGGCTATGTCGGTGACCTTGGTTCTCCTGCGGATCTCATCATTTCTGATATGATCACGCAGTGAAACTCCGAGCATAGCCCTCTCCATTGCCCTTTGGGTGACCTTGAGCCTTCTTATCAGACCCATTGTAAGACATTGTAAGGCCCATTCATTCAACTGTTTGAATATTATTTGAAAAAATAATATTGTAAAATTTTATTACACTATCATAAAATAATCACTTTAATTTATTCTAAAATAACAAAGTATGTCGAAAACTGGGATTTTTTTATTTTATGTCGAATTTTCGACCGCATGCCATTTAAATGTCTTACATTTATACTTCATTAAATCTAATAAGCGGACTGAAATTGGCCGTCGTTAATATTTTTTCATTCAATTGTTTTAATAATTTCATTTAATAATATTGTAACATTTGGTTGCAGGTATCATAAAATAATCACTTTTAGTTTGTTGTAACAGAGTATGTCGAAAACTGGGACGTATTGTACTTTATGCCCGATTTCCGACCATAGGCCATTTAAACGTATTAGGTTTATACTTTATTAAAGCTAATAAGCGGACGAAAATTGGCCATCGCAAATATTTGTACACATAAAGTTCATATTGCTAAATAAAATTTAGTTTACTTACATGCATTTTCGTATATCAGACAGAACATAATTGACATGGGCGGGCCTGTTATAGACCACCCGGTCGAGATTAGGACTTTCTAATAAAAAGGGCGTACCCTTTCTCGTCCACTTCGTTTTATATATTAATTATTGTAAATTAGAATAATAAACTATTCGTCCACACTATATTTATAGCAAGCTATATGTATAAACAGTAAACAAACCAAGAAACACAATAGAACTATTTTTTATTTACTGCGTAAGTTCCGGCACGTCACTATTTTTTCTGTAATATTTGACACATTTTCACTCTTTCGCCGGGTACCATAAACTGCATAGCTTAATCCTAGTTAATGGCCGTGTTCCAGTGAACTGTGTAGGCATGTACTTACTGTGAAGTTATTCAGGTCGTAATACATAAATATTTTAAGGACCTATGTATAACCGTTTTGCTATTTTTTGGCGTTGTATCAAGGAGGGCGGTTAAATGGACGAAAAGGGGAAGCGGTCGGCAAACAGGCGTAATGACCCTATCTACCTTTTCACGGTACCGCGTCGCAGACAAACGAACCACCTCAGTTATCGGCAGACTACGCTTGGGACATTCTTGCACACCTTTACACCTGTTCAAAATAAAGTACGCCCATCCCCCATTTGCGATTGTGGTCTTGAAGAAGGAACCACTGACCATACTCTCTTTAACTGTCCCCTACAACCCGTCTCCCTATACGACCTGTTACCTGTAAAGATCCCCAGACCAATAAATATTAAGACTTTATGGAATAATTTTATTTTTGCGTTTACAAACGCGTAAATATAATACTAGAAAAATGCTGACTTTGTTGATGTACACTAACTCACCACTAATTAAATTACTATGCAAATTGTATGACACATGCCATTAATAGGATAATTTTGTTTGTGTTATGATATTGTGTAAATAACTAATGTATTAGGTATTGGAATTTTTTATTTATTTTTGGTATGCACACATTGTATTCTTATAGATATATTTACTAACCAAAGGATCATAAATGTATGCTTAGCACCTAAATTGAGCGAAATCTATCTAACAATAACAAAAAATGGTGGTGGGTATTGTAACATGATTTGCATGTCACATGAGTTTTTCTGCCAGGTCACATGTGAATCATGATTCATGACTCCTCACCATGAGGCTCAGACAAATGGCTGTACGGCTTTAATCCCCTTTGCCTTCCCTATCGATGGGAAAATTAAAAAAAAAAAAGTGTCTTTGACAACTGTCACCTGTCAAACTTCACTTGACGACCTATCTTCAAACAGGAAGATGCATTTTTAGAAACGATAATTTAATCGGCCAGGATCTTAGGCCCTGAGCCCCTTTTAATAAAAAGGCATGAAGCCTAGTTAATTATAGTGTTTACACGAACATTGGGTAAGCATATTTTTGTTAATTTTTGTTTTTTTGAGTCGATGCACATGTGACGAATCTTAGGTTAAACCTCCAATTTTGTTCCAGGAATATGCCACTTTACATTTCCATACTTTCTACGTTTACTTTCCACATTTACTTTTATTACCACTGTAGCTATGGCTTTAGCTCGTAATCTTTAGTCGTCTTGGGACGATATTGTTTGATTGACTGCATGTGAGATTTTGGGGAGACAAATTTCCACGCCACCCATGTGAGTGATGACAAAACAGAGGTAACAACATCTGCCCTTAACACCTATCACACAATGGCCAGCCAGGTATCTGAATCCTCACTTATTTTCTAAAATTTTTATTCTCACAAGTAGCAACAACTTTTAAAATCATAGGTACTAAATTGTTAACAGCAAGTAAGATTATTTTAAGTTCATTTATAAATTGGTATTAGAAAGCATGTTGTAAACGCCCTTAAGGCTCTATTTGACAAAAACAATAAACACAACAAGAGTACATAGTTTTTTATTGAACATAAACCTGCCCTTATGATTAAAAGACTAATATCTTTACCGTTGAATCCGTGCATTTATAACAGGTGAGCCTGGCGCCCGAACTTAGATTTTTTTGTATAACAAACCCTTATTTTTGGCCCACCTGATCAAAGGTTACTCAACATTAACATCACATTACATTGAAATTTAAATTTTTTTTATTTTTTACATCACAATTGTCGCCTTAGAACAGGGACGTTGAATATTGTTTACCTATGTAACTTTGTTGTGTGGATTTTAAAGTTGTTGCATTTGACCTAATTTTTTGCTATAAATTTTCATTAAGCAAAACAATTGTTTGTTTTAACATTAGATTCAATTATTTGCATTATATAGTGGTATATTTCCCAATAAAAAAATGTTCTGTGTATACTTATTTATTTTTCCCATATTTTTGTGTAAGAATGACTTTCATTTTCCCATGTGTTTTGATAATTAAACATTAACTGTATTTTGATATATCATTTAGATATTGATGTGAAGAAGCTATTATTTAAGAATTTTCATATTCTGCCAAACATTTGAGAGTTTTTATTGAATTTTTTATGTAAACTTATAACAAGTTATTCAGTTAAAGTTTTGAGGTTGTTTTCAAGTTTAATTTTAACGTATCATTTTGTTGTCAATAATAAATTTGACTTTTGCTTATTATAACATAACTTACAAAATATAACTTATAAAATATTGATTTTTGTATTTAGTAGTTAAATTTTTGAGAAATTTATTTTATATTGAAAGTTTTTTGTAATAACATTTTTTATAATAATGTTTTGGATATAAGAGGTACATTTGTGAAAAGTTGTTGCATTTGTTTGCTTTGCAAATTAATAGTAATACATTTACACATTAGATTTTGAATAGATTTCCGCTTACAACTATTTACTTTGATTAAATTGATATTGAAATAGCGTTATCATATCATACTATTAGTAAAACTATGTCACTATGGACATTGATAAGCCTGCTTCTGCTGGTCCATCACACAAATACATTACTGTTGCTACTGACACTTCTGACTTAATTTCTACTGTATTTCCGCGTGACTTGGAATCACAATTAATTACAATGTCTGAAGAACCTCCTCGCTTGGATCATACTCATAATGTTGCACAATCTTCTTTGCTGGATTCTTGCTTGCCTAGTGGATCACAGTTGCCTAATGATTTATTTGCTCGTAGTTCTGCTAAACATGGATATTTTAAGCGTCCTGATTTTTCTAAAAGTAAAATAACTTTTGACGGTAAGTCTTGTGTTAGAGAATTTATTTCAAACGTTGAAGAATATATAGTTTCAAGAGATGTTGATGAACACTTTGTTGTGACTTCTTTTTCAGATTTTCTTACAGATTTAGCTAAAAAATGGTATCGTGTTGTTCGTTCTCATGTTAAGTCATGGTTTGAAATTAAAGTAGCTTTGCTTAAACATTTTGATAAACTTGATTTTGATTACCAACTTGAATTCCTTTTACGTACTAGAAAACAAAAACTTATTCTGGTCATAAATTTATATTATCTATTGTAGATGTTTTTACTAAATATTGCTGGTTATTTCCTTTAGCCAATGCTACTACTAAATCAATTTGTAAATTTTTAGAGAAAGATGTTTTTCTTAAGTTTGGTTGTCCTAAAGTTTTGATTTGTGACAATGGTACACAATTTACTTCTAAAAATTTTGTAGATTTCCTTCAGGGATATAATATTAATAAAATATTTTATAATACACTTTATACCCCGCAGAATAATCCTGTGGAACGTTATAACAAGTCAATTGAGACTTGTATTTCTTGTTTTGTTCGTGATGATCACAGAACATGGTCAAAATTCTTACCTCATGTTCAATTAGCCTTGAATAGTAGTGTTAATTTAGCTACTGAATTTACTCCTAATTTTCTCATGTTTGGAAGAGAATTAATTTTTGATGCTTCTTTACACCGTTTTAGTAATTCTCTTGATAATTTAACACAGATCGATGTTGTAGATCGTTCTGGTTTTGCAAAATCTCTTTCTTCACTTGAAGAAATTTTTAAGAAAGTTGTTCTTTCCTTATTTAAAGCTTATAAGCGTAATGCTTCTTATTATAATAGAGGTCGTCTTGTCACTTCTTATGAGGTTAACGATGTGGTTTGGAGGCGAAATTTCGTTCAGTCTAATGCTGCTCATTATTTTTCAGCTAAATTTGCTCCAAAATTTGTTAAATGTAAAGTCATAGAGAAAATTTCAAATAATGTTTATTTATTAAAAGATTTAGATAAAAATACTACTGGTAAATATCATGTTAAGGATATTATTAAAGTTTAAAATCTAATTTTGACCTTATTCTTTGTGATTTGAGTTATTTATGCCCCTTGAAAGTTTTAGGTAGCGTGATGAATGATTAGGATGGGGAAATGTATGAAGAAGAATGAAAGGAAGTAATTCAATTTGCAATTAAGGACAATTAAAAGTTAGTTAAATTGGTGTTGTTAAAATAAAATACACATTTTCAGAATTAAAATTTATTTAATAAATATTAACTTAGCTGTTCAAAATTTTATTTAAGTAATTTCGCCAGTATTCTTATCAACTATACATAATTATAATGACTCAGCTTAACTTATACCTGAATTAGTCTCCAGACAACATATTTCCATTAGCATCATAAGATTTTAATATTTTTTGTATATATTATTGTTGCCTTTTGTTGTAACAAATCTCTTGTACAAATTATTCTGTACATTTTTGTATAATTTGTTTTGTCTTTTTATTAGACATTCTTTTTGTGTTTTTTTGTCCTTTTGTAGACATATTTTTGTTAGTCTTAGTTATTAGGGTAACTCGGATTGGACAATTTATTGCTTGAGCAAATACCGGATTTTCCCATTTTCACTTTTTCCTCAGACTTGTGTCTGGTGGTTCTTTTTGTATGGTCCCGAATTGTTGGATTCATACACCTTTTCCCACATCATGTACGGAAAGTTGGTAGTGTTGTGCCGGCCATGATTGTGTTGTTTTTTGTTATGTGAGTGTTCCCGGATTGTTGGAACCCACATACATTTTTTTTCTTTCCACATCATGTACGGAAAGTTGGTAGTGTTGCGCCGGCCATGATTGTGTTGCTTTTTGATGTGTGATCCCGTATTGTTGGATCATTCACATTCTTTTTCCACGTCATGTACGGAAAGTTGGTGGTGTTGTGCCGGCCGTGATTGTGTTTTTTTTTGTTTTGTGTACCCGTATTGTTGGTCACATTACGCCTTTTTCGCTTCATGTTCGGAAAGTTGGTGGAGTTGTGCCGACCATGATAGTGCTTATGGAGTCTGTTAAACATTTTGTTTTCAGATCTCACCTTTAAAAAAAAAGACGAGTAGAGAGGATGAGTCAGTGACGAGGGTGTCCAACTGATCTCAACAAAAATAGAAGGATGGTTAAGAAGATGTTTAGAGTCAGTGACCAGGGTGTCCAACTGATCTCAACAAATGGAAGGACGGATAGATAGGATGTTGTTTTGAGTCAGTGACTAGGGTGTCCAACTGATCTCTATAAACAGGATTTAGTTTTTTATTGGTTTCATTATTTGTTTTTGTTGGTGTTGGTATTATCTAAGTTCTTTTACAAACTTAGGTTTGGGGTGTTTTGGTTTTGTTTGTTTGTTTAGATATTTTTGACCTTTTGTTGTGTTGGTTTTGTTTTTATTTTTGTTTGTTTTGGGTTTCGAACTTCGTCAGCCTCGATTCTCGATGCTTTTCGTGGGGAAGGGGGAAATGTAACATGATTTGCATGTCACATGAGTTTTTCTGCCAGGTCACATGTGAATCATGATTCATGACTCCTCACCATGAGGCTCAGACAAATGGCTGTACGGCTTTAATCCCCTTTGCCTTCCCTATCGATGGGAAAATTAAAAAAAAAAAGTGTCTTTGACAACTGTCACCTGTCAAACTTCACTTGACGACCTATCTTCAAACAGGAAGATGCATTTTTGGAAACGATAATTTAATCGGCCAGGATCTTAGGCCCTGAGCCCCTTTTAATAAAAAGGCATGAAGCCTAGTTAATTATAGTGTTTACACGAACATTGGGTAAGCATATTTTTGTTAATTTTTGTTTTTTTGAGTCGATGCACATGTGACGAATCTTAGGTTAAACCTCCAATTTTGTTCCAGGAATATGCCACTTTACATTTCCATACTTTCTACGTTTACTTTCCACATTTACTTTTATTACCACTGTAGCTATGGCTTTAGCTCGTAATCTTTAGTCGTCTTGGGACGATATTGTTTGATTGACTGCATGTGAGATTTTGGGGAGACAAATTTCCACGCCACCCATGTGAGTGATGACAAAACAGAGGTAACAACATCTGCCCTTAACACCTATCACACAATGGCCAGCCAGGTATCTGAATCCTCACTTA
Organism: Elophila nymphaeata; assembly: GCA_955850985.1. NCBI lineage: Eukaryota > Metazoa > Arthropoda > Insecta > Lepidoptera > Crambidae > Elophila > Elophila nymphaeata. Next base: position 7,494,816 of record OY039093.1, read on the forward strand.
TTTTCTAAAATTTTTATTCTCACAAGTAGCAACAACTTTTAAAATCATAGGTACTAAATTGTTAACAGCAAGTAAGATTATTTTAAGTTCATTTATAAATTGGTATTAGAAAGCATGTTGTAAACGCCCTTAAGGCTCTATTTGACAAAAACAATAAACACAACAAGAGTACATAGTTTTTTATTGAACATAAACCTGCCCTTATGATTAAAAGACTAATATCTTTACCGTTGAATCCGTGCATTTATAACAGGTGAGCCTGGCGCCCGAACTTAGATTTTTTTGTATAACAAACCCTTATTTTTGGCCCACCTGATCAAAGGTTACTCAACATTAACATCACATTACATTGCAATTTAAATTTTTTTTATTTTTTTTATTTTTTTACATCACAGTATCAAGACTTAAATTAATTAGTTCATTAATGTGATTAGTTGAATTGTATAGAAAAGCTTTTACAACATAAATTATTATTATAAATGAACCAAATGCGTGGGTGTAATAACTGCCCAAAATTTACGCATGTAAAACTGTAATTTTAATTATATTATTATTATCTATTGACCTGTAATAATGTTTTGAAATCATTACCAAATTGTAAGCTGTGGAGTTTCTTTCGCCATTTGTTCTCCATCTCAGCATAATAATAATTATTTCGTTTGACCAATGCCAAAGAATAGCAAAAATAAAAATAAGTGCATGAGCACTGTAGCGCAGGAGGCGGGAGGTGAGGTATGCGGACATAGTAGTTCGGATAAGCCTTTGATCGATGTTTGGATAATCTACACGCCACTGTACACTTATTTTCTTACATTCCTAGTAGTCATATCCGGACTGCTAAGTCCTTTTACACTGTAACATGTGTCCTGGTTGTCGGTTTTCGTTGATTGGTTTACTGAATGTTTAGTTACTTGAGTTTAGTGCCTTTTATCATAGGTAACATCACCACATTTTTATTTAGGCGACAGGTTGACAACCTGACACTATTTTGAGCAAATACATGGCCTATACTGCCAGATGCGGCTTTATGTGTAACCAATGTTACTTGTAGCTCTGCTCAACACCTTTTACTTGCACATTTAATTTATATTTTTACAATACTGAAAAAGATTATGCTATATAATTATTATGATATGATTTCAAATCTCTGTGGTTTGAGATAAGTGACACTGCGATAAGTAATTAGCATTATTTATTAGAATAACAACCTTCTATTTGCAACTAAATACAGTTTCCTTATCAATGTCACTTCAATGGCAAATGCAAACTGTTTATATATTTTTTTGCGGTTAAAAAAACAGAAAAATCTTAAAATATGCATTGTTTGTAAAGCATTTTATTTGCACTGTCGTCGATGCCGGCCGGTCTACCTACGAAAATTAAATAATAAGGACACAGGCTAGTTCTAAGATAAACATAACACTCATGCAAGTGTGTAAATAAGATTTGTTATATCAACAAAGTAGGACAGCCATTACGAAATCTTTGTTTTGTTTAGATCAGAGAGCAAAGGATAATCGACCTGGCCGGATTAAAAAAAAACAAATCATTTACTTGTGATTATCAAAAACCTTTCGCCAAAATATCGTTTGCACGGTTGAGGTTATGTGTAATAATCCAAATTAGTGTTGTTTATCTAATTCAAACCAGTCAGACTTCAAATATACAAAAGTAGCCAAATTATAAAAGTGACTCACACGAATGTAGGAAGAATTAATTATTATCTCTATACGCATGTAACCTATGTTACGAAATGACCCGTGTTTTAAAAGGTACCAAAACAAAGACCTTTGTTGAGTATAATTTAACGAACGTCATTTAAAGCAACGTGATGATTGACATTAAAATAAAGGCTTTTGTTACAGAATTTTGAAACATTGTTATTATTTTTTTATAAATAACACTTCGCACTTACTTCGAAAAGTTTGAGCAGGATGTTGACATAGAGCCTCCGGACGCCGAGTGACTTGCCAATAGAAGCCAAGAATATCACGCACAAGATGAGAAGAAGAAACGGCGTATATAATATTGAAATTGCAACAGACACAAACGACATGATTAACGCCATTTTTACAACTGACTGATGAATGACCAATAAAGATTGATTAAAGAATGACAGGTAACAACGTCGTCATTCATTTGAGCTGTCAACTGTCAGCACTGTAGTAATGTTGTCATAGCAAAAAATTACGTCTCATTTCATTTACAATGAGTAGATCTAGAATAGATCATTGTAACGAAACGCGCGACAGCATTGCTTCATAAAAGTCGGCGTGGGCGAGGCAACCAAGAAATGTATAGGTAAAACTGGAAGCCACCAACGTAACAAAAAGTGAAGATATTTTTTTTTACCTTAAAACTTATTATCCAGTTATCTCTTTCTAACCGCTAGAGCACGTGACCGTCTAATACGTATACGTATAAATGACATACGTTTAAATAATACGTTAATAAGTAATATGATGGATGGCGTAGGAGGGTTAGAAAGAGACAAGTAAGAAACGGAAACATTCAAAGGCTATGGGTCAACAACCATGTCTTCGTTTTTTTACTCGTAGTGTGGCTTCCAGCTTTTGCTAGGATTTCCGATATTAATACACCTTTAAACGGTTCAATAAAGATTCGTGTTCATAGGTTCATTATTTTGTGCTTTTTAATCCTATGATTTTGTGCACAGATTAGAGAGTATTATTTTGTGACACGGCTGTCAAGTAGTATCTCTAACTAGTCTGTGTCCTAGACCGACCACTGCTGAAAATAAAAGACTATCGGGATTTGTTAATAAATCCTGTTTGGATTCTTATTCCCGAAATTAAAACAAAATGTCTGATCTTCCCTTCGGACCTCCAGTGCGAGTATCGCCACTAATCAGGGTATTTATATTTATTTTTTATTCGAGTCAACCGAACATTATGTAATAGGTACTGTTTTCAGTCTACTTTTTCATAATTTCTACAAGAATAAATAAAAAAAAATCTACTACTATTCTAATGATTTTCAATATATCTACTAAATGATTTTATTTAGTTCATAAATAACCTACTCTTCAAGAACTTTTTGACATTATCTAACCTCTTCAGTGTAGAAACCTCCTTGGTAGAAGATTGATTAGTTTAGTTACTGGCAGTTTTAAAATCAAGAAAATACAAAGCAATAGAAATTTTATATGACATTCGAATACATTTCTTTGATTTAGTGTATTTTTTATTAATATGTAGGTATTGTTATAAGACAGTGTTTCAATTAAATATATTGGCCAGTAGCACCATGTTTTAGGTTTTACAACTTAAAAATTATATTTTTAAAAATGGAACACCTCATTCCTTTGAATTATGTTGACTTTTATGTTACTTATTGCAAAATTACTTAATTTTACTTACTTACTTGTTATTCATTATACCATTACTATCCATTAACATTGACCCATAATTAAATTACTATTAAAGTTGATGATATCCTCTATGTATATGTAGTAGCAGTTTACTTTGTCCCAATCTTTTTAAATTAACGTCTGTTTTTTTTACCAATGTAATGCATCACTGATTAATTTTGTAATAAGTAAACCTACTTCTAAAAGAATATTACTGATGATAGGTTTCAGAGTTTCTCCCAAATTCTTGTTGTAAAAACATGTGTTGAGAGTCTCCATTTTAACCAAAATCTACCGTACAATGTTTTTGTAACTTTAATTAAGTTTTCACTTGACATTGGCTAAATGCATAATCTTTAAGATTTGCGAATGCCATTAATTAAGAATTGACTAGAATAGATGATAAGTTTAATTAATTACTTAATTTACAGAGAATATTGGATAGATTAAATCAATTTAAGTTTTAAATTAATGTAAGTATTAGTATAAATGATCTGATAAAGGTCACCCAATCGGTCCTGCCTACATCCGACGGCTTTTATGGGTACAATTTGTGATGCTCGTTTTGTGGGTAAAAGGGAGGGAGGGGGCATGTACCTTCCCCTCCTAAAAGAGGGTGTAAAACACCCTTTTCACCAAAAAAATAGCAGTTTCTGGTGCTTTGCTGGCCACATGGTATAGATCGCAAGTCTAACCTAAATTAAATAATGATTGATTTTATTTTTTTATATTATTTTTACTTTAATGACAATGAGGTTATAATCTTAATATTGCTTTTCTTATAATTGTATATGGACCTGGTCTGAAATAAATGTATTTTTTTATAATCATAATTTTCTGGACATAAGTTTAGGATTACAGTCTAGTTTTTTAACATTTACTGTTTTTTTAGTAAATAATTTCTGTGTTGTCGTTTGTTGATCGTCGTCGTTGTCGTTTCTGTGATGTTGTTTTTAGTAATTAAAAAATATAGCATGTGAATTGATAATTTTTCAGTTTGGCCGCTGGTCGTTCTTGACATTGGGAGTTGCTTATGGTGCCTTCCACCAGAACAGGCTGTCCAAGAAGGAGACAAAGATCCGTGAAATTGAGGCCAAGGAGAAGGTCATCAGGGACGCCAAGATCAAAGCAGAGAAGGATGTTGCTGCTGCTGGTAGGAAAGATCACAATATGAATAGTTTCCATTTTGCAAGCTTTTATTTAAGTTGCAGTGTTTGTATGTATGTTCGGGTTAAATCTGGTAACTGAAGCAATCTCAATACCGAAATTAAATTATTAACCTTAAAAAAGTAAGATGGGTAAATTCGTCATGGGAAAATAGTCCTGTGTAGCTCAGTTGGCAGAGAAGTCGCCCGGATAGCGAAAGGTCGCGGGTTCAAGTCCCGTCTCAGCACGTATCCATGACAGGGATTTTTTCCATGTTTTTCGTTTTCTATTTAATTTGGTATCAATTTCAATCATGATACTTGATTCTAGGTTCGGCTTTAGACTGGACTATTCTGATCTGATTATCACATAATATGTGTTGTTTGGTATTTTATAATGTTTCTCATACTATGATAAACATAACATACCAAATAGTTATCTAGGCTGGACATACTACTTTACTCACAGACACTCAAGCATAGTACTGTTAGTCGAGCTGACTGTACCTTGGGAAATGATAGAGACAGTATGGTCTGCAAAAATCCAATGAATACCTCATCAACAGCTCATATAGAGTCTCCACTGAGGGGCTCGAGCCTACCCCACATTGGGGGCGATTAGGCCTTAGTCAACCACGCTGGCCAAGTGCGGGTTGGTCGACTTCACACGCAACCTAAGAATTTCTTCATAGGTGTGTGCAGGCTTCCTCACGATGTTTTCCTTGACCGTAAAAGCGTTGATTAAACGTACATGTGAATTCAAAATTTTAAAACACGTTGGTACGTGGCGGGGATCGAACCAGTGCCTCCTGGGTGGGAGACGACGTTCTTAAGCACTACGCCACCGACGCTTCGAACGCGACGAATGAATACCTACCTATTTGGATTTAACAAATCAATTAACAAAAAAAATAGCTATATTGTTGGTTTGTATGCGGTATAGAAGCAAGGGGTATTCTAGCTAAATCCCTACATACATACATTATTAGAAGACCTCGGTTTGTCTAAGAATTTCCATAAGTTCTGTACTGAGTAGGGCATTCGGTAGGGCAACTCGGATTGTGAAAACAATGCAATTAACTACGGAAATCTGGAGTTGGCTCCGTAGTTGAAAGCTTATTTAGAGAACGACCTGCCTCAGGCGGAAATCGAACCCAGCATCTTCCGCAATGCAAATGCAATGTCCGAAGTTTGTCAGTGCTTGATGCTTATGTTTTTATGGTAAACATTGTTTCATCAAATCTTTGAAATTTGCACTTCTAAGATCCGAACGATATATTTTTGCAAATATTTGACGCCCAGTTAAGATGAACCTACCTTATATTATAGAATAAATGTTGCGTTTACAAACGCGTAAATAGTTTTAAAACTAGAAAAAATACACAAAAAAAACGACCTGTCCCAGAGGGGAATCGAACCCAGCATCTTCCGCAATCCGGGCGGCTGCGTTAACCATCACGCCACCGAGGCACTGCTTTCGCTGTCGAAATTTGTCAGTTCTTGATGCATAACCCCTTGTGTGTCAGGCGGCCTCCTGGAGGTCGCTGTCAAAAACGCCTGTGTGTCGGACGGCCTCCTGGAGGTCGATCTCCACAGTTTTCCGATGATGAAAATGATGATTATTATTATTATTATTTGAAAATGATGATTATTATTATTATTATTTGAAAATATAATTGTACGAATTATATTATATTCTGTTAGCTTATTTTATGACGATTTTGGTGACAAAAACCCATATTTATAGTTTTATTACAAAATTTTTATTATTATTATTTTACACCCGGAAAATTCGCGACGGAAAGTACGGAAGTAACTGACACATGCGCGAAATTTAAAAAATGGCGGCGACACAATAGGCGTGTTTTTATGGTAAACATTGTGTAATCAAATCTTTGAAATTTCGATTCCCATCTGGGCTAGTTCGATTTGTTTCAGTGTATGTTTTCTAGTTTTAGTACTTATATGGATTTTCGTTACAATTGAAACGAACTTAATAATTTACGAGGCTACATCAGTATGATAACTTTGGGTGTCTAGATAATAATGAATTTCCTAACGTGATATCTTTTTGATCACGTTGTAGATGATTTTGACACTTAAGTAGTATTAATAATACTTTTTTTTATTTTCAGCCGAACTAAAATACCTAGAAGAAATGGTGAATACACCCAAGAAATAAACGAAAAAACAAACGTCTAATTCTAAGTTAATAGTGAACGCCATCTTGTAAAGTGTCGCCATCTTGATTAGCAGCCGTTATCTCAGAGACCGTTGTGTATCAAATGGCGAATTCCATCTACTAAGTTATGTTGTATAAATATAGGTATATTAAATGGTTTTGTTAGTTTTATTTATTACCTGTGTTTGTACTGAATATAATAAAAGGCTTTTTTCCCTATAAAATTAATTGGTTAATAAGTCTTATATTTTCCTAATGAAACTTTTACATACCTATATGATATTATATACGAGTATATCATATAGGTATGTAGAAGTTTCATGAATATATTATTATAGAATGTAATATGTGGTAATACGTAAATTCGACACAGGAAATCGCGACACCACATTTAAAAGTATTTATATTAGTTTTCTGCAACTAAATGGAGGATGTTAAGAGAGTTTATTTAATAGATGCTGTACAGGATTATAGTTTTTTTTAAATACGTAAAACAAAACAGGTACTTTTTCGCCAACTACCCATCTAAAATCCTTGTTAATGTCTGTTTGTCCGGCTACTGGACCAATGGCTCAACATGCCGTCAGAACTACGGAGGAACTCTACAGTTTTTGTACGACCATATCAAAGTTCGCTGATAAGCAAATACATTTAGGGTTGTCTTAGTACCACAGTCTATAGAAGTACATACATGATACAAATGTGATATTTCGTATACCCAGATATCAGATGTGGTCTGTAGCTAGTCTGCATCAAGAATTGGTTGGTCGCTATTTCGTGCATCGAGATTTGGTTTGTCGCACTAACGTGAATCGCGATGGTGTGTTTCGAACTCATGTATGACACTCCACACCGATCGTCGATCTATGATACAATGGACTGGTCGACATCGATCGAACTGCTTATCAGAGAACCTATATTTAAAACTCCTGTAATTTTCCATTAGCAAATACGTAGTTTTGACGCGCTTTCACGGCGCCAATCGCATTTATTAGCTTCCGGGTGTATTTTATACAGTAAACCAGTGGCCACCCGCGGCTTCGCTCGCGTTAATATCTGTTATTATGTAGCCTTCCTCGATAAATGGACTATCCAACACAAAAATAATTTTTCAATCGAAACAGTAGTTCCTGAGATTAGCGCGTTCAAACAAGCTCTTCAGCTTTATAATAGTATAAAAAATACTTATATAGTAGACTTCGTCCGCGTAGAATAGTTACTTCGGTCAGCATTTAAATATTCTTATTTCTTCTAACCCAAGCGCCATATACCAATTTTTTGGATTTTAATTTAAAAATGAGGGATTTCCACACAAACTTCCATCCCTTATTTTACCCCCTCAAAGATTAAAATTTCAAAACTCCTTAACACCTCTTACTTAATTTACCATATTTTATGAATAGGTAACTACACCATATTTTATGAACCCCTTACAAAGTACAAAGTAGCGTCAGCATAGACAATTAAAAATAAAACAATTTAGTTTGTTGTAAATTACTTAATTTTTTTATTAAAGTAATTAGTGTAAGTAAAATAATTATTCGTAACTTTTACAGAATATTATAAAAGTGGATAGCCTCAGCTAAATAAAATTTGACACTTTTCTTTCTAACATTTAACTTAGTAGTAGATCACACTGCATTGGACCAAATACTTTTTATAAAATGACAGTTAAGTACTTAGCAAGTTACCATATTTTTTAAGTAATACGAGGAGTTTCTCCCGAGTTCTTGCTTTAGAAACGTGTTGAGACCATTTTTAGGGTTCCGTACCTCAAAAGGAAAAAACGGAACCCTTATAGGATCACTTTGTTGTCCGTCTGTCTGTCTGTCAAGACCCTTTATCTCAAGAACGCGTGAACGTATCAAGCTGAAATTCACATGAAATACTCAGGTCTATTGTCCCTTTAAGCTGTGAAAATATCAAACTTCTAAGCCAAGCCAATCAAAAGATACAGCCGATTATGTCGATATTTTGAACAAATTTCCGACACTCGCAAAGGAATCAAAACCTACAGGATACTTCCCTTAAACTCAGAATCTTGAAATTTGGCATGAAGCATTGTCATATAATAAATATAGGAAAAATGGCGAAAATCACATTTTTTTAGTTATATAATATAATAAAAATATTTTAATAAAATGAAACTTACTACCTTATTTCTCACGAACCTTTATTCGTTCGTGAGAAATAAGGTAGTAAGTATCAAATTGATATATATACCAAATACCTAGGTCGATTGTTTCTTTAAGCAGTGAAAAAATCAAACTTCTAAGTTAACGCGATCAAAAGATACAGCAGTTTATAAATTGTAAACCGCTACGTTTGTACGGCGGAACCCTCGGTGTGCGAGTCCGACTCGCACTTGGCCGGTTTTTTACTCTACTGTAACTGTACAGACGTTGGGTTACCACAAACTGTCAATCGATTATGCACTTTATACAGAATAATCTTAGGTTGAAAATCGTTTGGAGAAATTTTACAGTTTTGTATAGCCCGACGTGCTGTTGGCTACTTATATAACTTTTTGTTACTTGATTACATTTTCACTTGACATTGGTAAAATGCGTAACGTACCTAAATGTATCGCGACGCCATTAATAAACGCCGACCTTGAGCGAAAGTCTAATTAAGGTAAAAAAAAAACTCGCAAAGGTTAGTGTTGTTGGATGTGGGTTCGCCACATCTTCAGCGAAAAGGGATGATCTTGCGCCGAGCGAGGTGTTCGCTCGGGGACTGCCCTTTGCGCTTTCCCTTTCCTTCCCCCGGGGGAGCGAAGGACAGCAGCGAAGAGTCAGAAGAACCTTCCGGACAAACGAGGGAAGGAAGGGGTGAATATGGATACCAGACTCCTACCGACTAAACACCCCCTTATTGCCTATTACCATAGTGGCTATAAGGTTATCTGAAGCAGCCTCCCTCAGGAGAGGGAGGTGCACACGCTGCCCTAGACATATAGACTAGGGCATATGCGTGGAAGCGCGAACGGACACCGTAGAGGGGGCCGTACGCATGTGTGTAAGGGAACTGTTTCCGCTGGGACTTGATGTACCTCGGAAACTTCGTAAGCGTGATTTAGGCTTGCATTACGTTACGTTTCCTGTGTCGAGTCTCGGCTACGTGCATTAGTACTTTTCGCTGACTAACCGTTACTCGATACTATCTGTCTATGTAGCGCTGTGACGTAGGCGCTACAGTGTAATCTTTCATATCCCTGGAACTATGTACTTCCTCATAGGAGTACTACCAAAAGGGAGCCCTGGAAATTAACGGCACTGGGAATTTATAGTCTTGTCGTGATCACACATGTGGTCTCCGAAGCTGACTATAAGACAGACACAGTGACTGTGTCTGTCTTATAGTCAGCTTCGGACACACCCTTTTTAAAACGCTTATATTAGTTTCACCTGTATGTTTGTTTGTATGTATATAACTGACTCGTTTGGACTCGATTTTGACCCACTTTAAACGGTCAGATTTCATTTAAACTTTATAGACTTATCAAAGACCAATGACATTACAATAATTCGATAAGAATATCCCATTATCCTGATTAGAATCGCCAGGACTAATAAATTAAACGTTTGGAATGTTAGTTCAGTTATACGTCAATAGATGGCGTTGTCATTAAGTAGGTACTTTCATCGGCGGTTATAATTCGCACTAAAAATTGGAAAAAAAATAATAGTTACTAACTAAAAAACACTTTTATGTTAAATAAAAAACTAAAAAGTGAAAAATAACTTAAGTATAGAAACTAAATGATGAACGAAAAGTATAATTACTATTTGGAGAACAGCGTGGGATGCTCAATTTAATTGTACCGATTGAATATTTTCAAGAACTAATTGTTCTTTTCGTTCATCATTTAGTTTCTATACTAAAAAGCTTGTTTTTTTGGTTTATTTAAACTATTATTTTATTTTCCACTTTTTTTCCTCCGAAGTTGACTATTAAGACACACCTTTTTGGCACGTGGTTTTCACCAAGGGGCAAACAGGAAGACGCTCTCTGTTACTGGCTACTGGCCCGAAACATGGTAAAGGTCACCTTACGGACGTGGAAAATGATGTCGTGGTAGTCAAAATGTAATGTTAAAAAGTTCTCTCCTACGTGTGCTAAGATCAGAAATTCAAGAGTCTAACCAGTGAAAATGATACTGAAAAATTGTAGCCAATTCAAAAATTGACTCCAGTAAATTATACGCAGTCATGATTTTGAAGAATTTTTAATAACATTTTGACGTAGAATTCTTTTCATACACCTTCGAGTAAAGACAATTATAATCGCTTCCATCTTTATGTGGTTTTAGATATAGCCGTTTTTATGCAAATAATGGAAGCGAATATCACAATATTTATCTATGATTGCTCTTAAAAGATGGGTCCTGTGATTGAACGTAACAGGTTGCTCTTGTGAATGGATTTCCAAGCCAGCTAAAATGTCTGTGTGAACAAAAGATTTTATGATGCTTAATTTTAATCGCGTTATTTGTGTTTCGCTAATCGAATGTGGGGTTTTATTTTGCCTAATAAACAATTTAATAGCTTTTTCGGACTGACGACAAATTTTGAATAAATCATAGGATGGGTAACACAAACCACCCATATCTTTGAGCGTGATCAATTTGTGAAAACCGAGTTTTTTATTTGTTATCAGTTCCGAAACGCATACCTCGCACTTAATTATTTTAATTAAAGCCCTTGTTACCCATCCAGCTATGTACCCTATTATTTGAGTATCAACATCATTAATACAGCGTTCGTTATTTAAAAGGTTGTTCAATATTTCTACGTTTACTTCAGCTGTTGTATCACTTGCAAGAGTTGTATTGTTTTTTACGTTTCTCACGCATCTAAATGATTTTCTATGTGCAAATTTATGTTTTTTTAATGTTTCATCTTTGTATAATTCTGACAATAAATCTTGTTCGTTATCACTACACGCATTATTACATTCTTCAAATTTCCTATTAATAGTACAATTTATGCTATCAACAGCGGATAAGCAGGTAAGAATCGGAAAATTGTCTATGGGTATGCAGTTTCCTGACAGAGAAGAACGAAGATCCAAATGTCCTAATATTTTTTTATAGATTCCCTGGAATTGACATGTATTGGGGTTCTTATTCAATCCAACTTGTCTACGAATAACTCCAAATAATAACTCTAAATGATCTTGACTTAGTCGATATGTGGAGATGTATTTTAAAATATTTGTTTCAACTAAAGTCGCATATAAATGTTTTAAGCTCTCTATGCAAATAACAAATCCTAAAAAACCTGTTTTATGGGCAGATAGCACAAGTTTCTGTTGCATGATTTTATTCGTAACTAAGCGTCTAACAAGTCTTTTTTTAACACAAATTTTCAATGAACAAATGTAATCTTTCATTTCATTCAAAAAGTTAATAATTTCATTTTTATTATTGGGACAGATAGGTTTTTTGAAACCAAAACGATCGCATTTACGCGAGTTCATAATATCAAATAAATTGTTGAAATTTTCAATGAATTTAATAGTAGCTTCTGTATTTAAAAAGCGGCTTGATGACAGAAGCTCTGAACATAATTTCAAGCACGTGGCAACACTTTTACTCAGAAGCTGAGTGGCGAGCTTAACTTTTATCACTTGGTTTCGGAAGTCAATATATCGAGGTGACAATTTATTTTCAAACGTTAGCGTTTGGCTGCTTTGTAATTTTAATAAGTCCATTACAAATTGCCACCTTATTTCGCAGCCTTCGTTGTCTAAAATTAATCTTTTAGACTCGAAGGTGTTCCTAACAAGCTTCAGCATGTGGCATGGATCAAGAAAGACTGCTATTTCCATGTCACATGACGGATGCTTGAAGGTAGTTTTTAAATCATTTATGTCGTTAAGCTTACACCCTAATAAATTAGCGGCATTAATATTTGATGGGCAGCCATCAAAAATCAATGCAACTACTCCGACTCCCACTGCCCAGCATTTTGTTAAGCAAATCTTAATTAAATTACTCTTGAGCTCCGCTGTAAGGCCATCAACGAAAAAATATCCCACAGGCAATTTCCAATTTTCGTTTACACTCACTAACATCATAACGAACGCTTGTGTAGCAACTTTGTCCACTTCCGGAGTTCCAATTCCATAGTTTACGAGCCCCAACGTTTTTCTGCCATTCCAAATCGTTTGTTGCCTAATAGCCATTTCGTCCATGACCAGTGAACATAAAACTCTGTCGGTGTTAGAAGTTAAACACTTTTTTTTCAAAGCATCAAATGCTTCGGCCGTGAACCCAGGTGTAGCATTTGGATTCTCGTACCACTTTCCCAGAGTTTGTGGATGTGGCAAGGAGTTTTCAAATACCTTACGCACATATTTGTACCCCGCAGGAGAATAAAAGTTTAGCGTAAGAGCAAATTTCCTCAAAGCTGGACTAAATAACATTCTTAACTTGCTTTTCTTCTTCTTTCGTTGCATTAATCTTGAAAACAAATCGGCGGCTTCTGCTTTTATAAATAACTCCCGGAATTGGTCTTCACCCATACTAACAACCTTCTTTAGTTTTAAAAGACTTTCCTTTAAACTTTTACATTTTTCAGAAAGCATTTTATTATTATTTTTCATTTTAAAATTTTTATCATCTTTCAAAAGCTTTTGCTTAGCATTCATAACTTTTGCTTTTAAAAAAGATTTATATGGCGTATCGAAAATTGACTCTACATCACTAATATCCACATTTTGCAACGAGTTCGGCGAACCCGGATTCGAGCACGTGTCCATGTTGACAGATTCCATAGGAGCATTAAATTCCTGAAATGAAAAACCGTAAAATAAGTAAGTATAATTTTTACACTAGGTACATCATCCATAAAAGTAAGAAAATAAATCAATCTAATATCTGATGATAAAATAATATTTCAATTAAAAGAAATATTTTTATAAAATATTTTTAGCAAAAAAATAGGACAACCGACTTCAATGCGTACAAATTTAAGCTAAAAAGTAAGAAATAAATAAATTTTTTATGAAGTAGTTGAAAAGAGCGTCATAGAAAACCAAGGAAAGTATTGATACACATTTATAATTCTTTATTTATAATTCATACTCTGATATATTTGGAGTCGGTGCCAGCCTAAGCAACATACAGTCGAATAGAGAACCTCCTTCTTTTTTGAAGTCGGTTGAACAGAAATAAATAAATGTTTACATACTCGGAAATAAGGTACAGCCCCTTTTAATATTTTAGTTAGGCCTTTGCTAGTTTTGTAAATATCCGCTGGTTTAAAATGCACAGAACACACTCTACTGTGTTTTGTGGGCATCCAATCCTCTTCACGTCTCTGTTGTTGTACAACCTCCAACCATTTGTACATGCATGATTTATTTTGTGGGAATCTGTAAAATAAGTATTACATCACACCTGGAGCGACCTGTCTCAGCCAGTGTACAGTAGATATGAAAGAATTCGATTTATTGAAGCTTTCCATGTTTCCTTTCATAGATATCTCATTTATTTATTATATTTTGGGAAAGGATTGAGCATAAAACAAAATATAAGTGAAATTAAGATGTAACAAAAATATCAGTATTTTGATTATGTGATTTTTAATTACAAATAGACATAAACTTTCAAAACAATAACCATATTAAAAGTCTCAATGACCGCTATGAGTGAACTTTGAAAAGAATAACCGAAGCAACCCTTAACTTAAAATCAGTAATGAAAACGAATGACTATGAAAGAAAAGACGATTATATAATGTTCTAGGGGCTCAGCGAGGGTAATTCCGATAATATTAATCAGTTATTTGTCATAACACGAGTGTACATATTTTACAATGTAGATCTTAAGAATTAAAAAATATCCTATGCGTATTCTACAGGATGTCCCAAAAAATAGTGTAAAGCTAAAGCGCAGAGATAAAGTAGCCCTAGACAAACCCGAATAACCCATAAGCATGTTCAACGATTTTTTGTAGTTTTCGAGTTATGATTTTTTAAAGTTTTATTTAGTAGTTTCTGACTTTCAAGACACTTTTGTAACTAATGATGTGGTAAACATAGATGCAGCCTTGATTTTTTTTTCTCACCTATCTGAATATAGTCAAACAAAGTCATCACCTTTCTCCTGAGGTGTAAATACATTGGATGTATTTATCGGATGTGGGAATTAATTGTTTTGAATGTATAATTCAGATGGCATTTTCTACAAGGATTAGTAATTTTCTTGAAAATATTACTGTTTGGTGTACTTACGCGTGAAACGTTATTCCTTGTGTCTTGTTCGTGTGCCTTGAGCGATTTGTGCACCGTATAAATACACAGGAAGGCATTTTTTACGATACTTTTCTTAATATTTCTTTGACACTAAAGCACGTACAAACGATTCACTGTTCTATTGGAGACAGAAACGTAGTAGGTCTATTGGACACAGTTTTGTTTTGTAGGAAGCACAGACTAGACGTGTGTCGCTCTTTAAGGAACCGACTCAGTGTTCCGAAACAGTAATGTGAACCAAATGTTCCGGAACAGTTGCCCGGCATAAAATGTTTCATTTGGAACTCGATCACCTCAACCGACGCGACGAACGACGGACACGAGCGATGCGAGTGAGAGAGAAGTGAATATGCGCACAGCGCTCACTGATTCAGTGACTCAGTCTGTGTACAGTACAGGTATACCCCGACCACCGCCGTTGCTTTACACAAAATAAGTCTTTGTTACTATGTTCATAAAGTTTAAAATCACAAATAAAAGAAGACGCTTCGGATACTACCTATATATGTATTATCATCTTATAACAAATAATGCATTGTGAATATTATACCTACACATAAACATTAAAAAAACAGATAGAGTTACTCTCGCATTTATAATATTAGTAAGGATTTAATGATAAAATAACGACGTAGAAACAGATACAAATCTCTGCGCGAGGCGTTAGCTAATTACCTATGTTACTCTATTTCAATGATATGAATGTTCCAAATGAAACATATCACTGATCCGGAACTTTGTACTGTTCCAGATTCAAATGTTCCAATCTCAGTAGTGATACATTTTTGCCACGACTAGCACAGACTAGTTAGAGATAAGGAAGAAACATGCGCGTAAAGCGGGCCATCCACGCTCAGATTTACACCACAGACTAGTTAGGCCCATAACAGACGACGGAGTTTTTGTCCGTTTCAGTCCGTTGCATGATCTTTATTACTAAGAGAATAAGGTTGTGTAATTTTCATAAGAGGACAAGTTCAACATTATGAGCTTTGTAATAAAGATCATGTCGTGGACTGTACAAGACAAAAAGTCCATCGTCTGCTATGGGCCTTAGAGATACTACGTGATTTACACACAGCTTAAGCCGTGTCTCCTGCTAATATTTTTTCGAAACATTACACAGAAAACATGAAACAAAAACATTGGTTTTCGTACACAAGCTGTCTCCTGCTAGACAAATGTTTCTGATTAAAACAAAACATTAGTCATGAGTTCCGACGAAGACGTGCTCTCCGTTTTAGCGATTGTGGATGGAATATATTAAGGAGAACACACAGTTACACACACAGTTAGACCTTATTTACTGCCTCCCAAATAACGGGTCTCTCACGAATTATATTTAAAAAGTAAAGAATATTATTATCTTTACACTAATCCATCACAGTTAATGTCTAATTATTTCAATATTGTATGTAGTCTGATTCTATGATTTAATATAATATAACCCCAAAAAATTATGTGCGTTACCAACAAAGAGCAGAAAGTCACAGACAAAAACACTGTTAAAGAATGTGTGCGGTTCGGCAGTCATAGAAAAATGAATTAACTGCTAATAAATTAAATGCTAGAATGACAGCGCTCCTGCAGCACTATGCTGCAGAAGCACATGCTGAGGCAGAGTCCTATTGGTCTCGCACACGACTCCATTAATTGTTTGTAGTATTTTGTAATTTCTCTCTTATATCTTCTGTGTGTAGCAATAAATAATTTCTTTCTTGTCTTTCTTTCTAAATAAGTAGTATCTCTTTCTACTTTGTGAATGAAACAAACCATTCCCCTCTCTACCCGTGCGGTGAATGTTTTCCACCTGTATCGGAAAACAAAAACATTGTGTATGTGTA